>JAGDYQ010000001.1:7262747-7323388 GCA_021962125.1 Bulinus truncatus | reverse complement strand
TCTTTATGGTCGTCTTTTGTACTCACGTCTGCTAAATCTATTTTCTAAAGTGACTGGTTAATTCTACTAATCTAAATGTCAAGGTCAAATATAATTATTAAAGTTTGTGAACTACATGTACTTGTATTCTCATAATGAAAAAGTAAACACTAGAAATAAGTAATCATTTATACTTTCAAATATGAAAATAGATCACTTGGTTCTTTTGGGGAGGGGGGGGATACTTTTTTCACCATGGCAGACTAGACACAGCTCTGAACACAGTTACTTTATTAATAAATCCATTTAAAAATGGATTTTATTGCTTTCCTATGGGTGTATGATCATTTTTGCAGGTAATGATAATTAAATCCTTTTTTTTTTCTAAAATATGTCAATTTGTCGCCATGTTACAAAACCACTAAAATATAGTACATAAGGTAAACAAATTGGGTTAAAATATATGAATAGAATAGCTAAGAATAAATGTTTATCTTAAATTGCCGTTTAAATTTGTGGAGATTTCTTTAAGCCTTTGCATTTTTCTGTTTAAAACAGATTGGTTAATCTTTTCTCTTGCTGACAGTGACACATTTGATTTTTTTTTGAAAATTACAAACATCTTTTATACTTCTGCTTATTCATCTTTTTGAAAAGTATTATCTTTCCTTTAATTTTGATAGAGCCCTAGTAAAACATTTTTAAAATTAAGTTTAAGGTAAAATGTATCAAGGCAAAATATATCTTATCACAGACTACAGAGACTATAGTAATAATTAAAAAGCAATATTCATTAAATACAACCCAGCAGTATCAGTAATAAGTAAAGATAATATTTTTGGTAATTTAGGATTGATTAAAAAGAGTTCTTACAACTATTAAATAAAAGTTCCACAAAAAGTGGAGGAGAAAACTTGTAAAGTAATACTGAAATAAAACTCCAAAAAAATTTTGAATCTGTTTGAATCCAAACAACTCTGGGTTTCTAAAATTAAACAATCTTTGTAAAATTTGTTACACCAAAACAATCAAATTCGTGTATCGCGAAAAGAAAAAATTAAAACATAAATTTGGATTTTTTCAGAAATCCAATGAAAAGCCCATCCAAATAACTCTTTTACTTTTCAGAACAAGATAGTCAAAATAACTATGGATTTATGTTGTATCACAAAAACAGATTAATCAAAGCATATGAAAAAGAGTTGTGGTGTCAAAAACAGGTTTTACTCTTTTTTGTTTTTTTTTTTTAATTAAAAATGGCATTTTAAAATTACATGCCAATATTTGTAAGAATCTATATATATATATATATATATAAATACATTGGTTAAATGCTCTAAGGAATCTTCACTAAAGCACAGAGCGTTGGTTCAAACATAGCATTTAATAATTTATATGCTCATCAATAACTACAAATGGCCACTGTTCTTCACTCAGCTTCATCATCACAACTCTTGCTCCCCCCCCCGAAGTCACTACTCAATACAGTATTATATAGTGAGCTGATCTGCTTTTTTTTTTTGCGCCCCCCTGAGGGCAAAGAGAGAGCTGTAACAATATATACATGTATATTTATAAATACATGTAATATATATATATATAAATACATTTATATATCTTACATTGTCAAAAACATTTAATGATATTTTTTATTCCACAGGCCTAATAGAAAAGAGGAGTTGGAGTAATTGGATGTGGCTGAGCTAGATTTTTTAACACCCACTCACAATAAACAAGATTTTGAAAAAAATGAATATTTCAAGTAAATATTACTATAAAATTTTTAATACTTCTGAAATTCAAAATCATCTTATTATTATTAATGTAAACTTCCATCATGAATTAAGTTAATGAGAAATTAACTTAGTGTTTCTTACCTTCCTATTTAAAAAAAAATATTTTCAGCACTGTGATGCATACATTAACTGTTAGACTGAGTGCATACTGGAATGAACAATGGATCTGAGTCTGTCGGTGAAATGTTTGTATCTGTTTAATTCAGTTTTTTTTACTCTTACGGAGGTATTTGAATGTATTTCATTATTGGTAGCTTCATAAAACTCAGTGTTAAAAATGTCTTAAAATTTTTGAATGTTCAGATGTAAACAATGCATTGTTATTATTTTTGGTTAAGCTATTAAACCTATTTTTTCCCAACATTTTTATCCCTGAAGTAAATTACCAGACTGGACCTGGGTTCAATGTGATACATGTTTAAAGTGGAGACGTTTGCCAGAAGAAACAGATCCTAAATCCCTTCCTAAACTTTGGAATTGCTCCATGAATGAAGATGCATTATATAAGTGAGATTTAAAACAAGTATTGTTCTCTTTCTGATTTTTTTTTAAAACACTAATTTCAATTTCTATGCAATTAGATAAATAAAGATGATTCATTTAAAGAATGTACCCTTTTATGTAGATTTTTGTTATAGCATATTAATGTCTTTCTATTTATCATAAATTCAGTCGTTGCTTTGCTGAACAAGAATCAGAAGATGAAGAAGAAACTAAAGAGAGGTAAAAATTTCTTCACTATTCAAAAATAGGTTTTTAAAAAGCAGGATTATATTCAGTGATGGAAGGATTCATCTGAATCTTAAGAATCAGTAATTGTGCTTGAATCGGAATCAAAGGATTTTCAAGCTAAATTTTATTCCATTTTGATACCTGACATTACTTGTATACATTCTTTGTAAACACCCAGGTACATATATAATGACATCAGTTATTAGATTGGTGAAATGTGTGATGTCACAAGCACAATGTGCAGCAGCACTAACATTATAACATCCTCTAGTTTAGTAAGACATCAATACATTTATTGACATACATATTACAAAATCAAATGAAATTTGTGCATGCACAAGATCACATCAAGCAATACAAGATCACTTTATCATGTGAAATTAGTATGTTAGGGATATGTCTTGCTTCAAGTGATTATACATTTTATGTGCACTAACATCATGACATTTACTGACATGGTTATTACATGTACTTAGCAAGCATTATCGTAATGTAAACACAATTATTTCTATCCGTCTATATGCAATCTTTTAATTCTGTTTCCAGAAAAAATACCAAATCAAGCAGTGAAAAAGTAAGGAATGTTATTTATTTATCTATTTGATAACAGTTAATTTTAATTCTTTAATATGAAAAAACTGCATATAATAACTGTAGCTACTAATCTTATTAAAGTTTTTCATGTTATTTTTTTTATACAGAAAACTGAAAAGAAATCTAGGTAATTATATTCTTAATTTTTTTCTATAATATACTTGATTTGCCCTTGATCAGACTATTTCTTGTAAGATGTGTTTTATATTACAAATTATGTGTGACCATAGATAGTAAATAAGAACTTGAAATGATGAAAAATTAGTAGCTTTGCAAGAAAATGACATTTTATATCTTTTTCAGATCTTTTTTATTATATTTAAATATCTTGGTTCATTTTTTATTTAAACATAATTTAACTACATGTATATTTGTATGCATTAAAGTAGTGTATAAAATGGAAGTGTTGGTCTAATTTCTATGTTTACTTTACAGTTTACTTACATCCCTTTCAATTTCTTAGCAGAAAAAGGACTAAAGCATCGACCCAAATTGTTGAAAAAGCCACTCCTGTCAAAAGGACCAAAACAAAGAGAAATGTTTCATCAGTTAAAGACACTACAAAAAAAGATACAGAAAAAATAAACACAATGACTAATAAAAATAGATCATTACCTTCTGCAATGTCTGACTCTGAAGATGATGGAGAGACTATTTTAGAACCTGTGGCTTCTAAAAAAACAGTTAGAAGAAGATTGAAATTAAACAAGACTTCTGAAGTCTTATTTCAAGCCCAATGTACATCTGATCATTTGAGCACAAATTCACCACAACCAAGGTCACAAAGCGCCAAAGATTCTGATTTTGATACATGTATAGAGTTGTCACTCCCCGAGATTCCATCTCAGAATAAACCTGATAAACCTACTGATTTAGCCCAATCAGCAATACATGGGCTTAATAACATAGTGTCGAAATTTGTTAAAAAGAGGTCAAATGGATCTACACAGTCATATACAGCAATACCAAGTTGTCCCTCATGGTCTGAAAATGTTGATACTGAAGACAGTTCTGATTTAGAGACAATTTCTTTTACAAATGAGATTGGCAAGAGAAAGGAGGAAAGAGGAAGCAATGAGACTGATTTAGTGACTAGGAACATTAATATTGAAGAAGGTAAACAATTATTTAATATAATTGTAAAATGTTTTCATTTGCAAGTCAAATTTCACTTGTAATAAGTATAGTGTATAGATAAATATTACTAGATCTGTTAAATGCCTCAAAATTGTGTGCTTTTTTTATGGTGCTAACTATTATATGTATATTTTAACACAATCTTTTTGAGTAGCTAATATCTACTAGATATACTACATTATTTTCTGATAATGTAAAATATCAGGTGCCGTTTTTTTCATCAACTTAAACTCATTGTTTTTATTGAAAACTTTTTTTTTGGATACAGCCATTGATAAGTTACCAGAAATCAAAAAATTCAAAAATTTAATTTAATTGGTTTTTATACAGTCTGTCCTGGCCATAAGCTACTTATGTTGGTGATACAACTACCATTTGTTACATTACAAAATATAAGCACTGTAAATATTAAATTTGTTTCAGAAATATATTCATGCCCAATTCTGAAATATCCATGTAATATAATAAGCACTTAAGCTGATATTCCATGCTTCATTTAGTAATCTCATCTTTTACTTTAGATTTTTTCTTAAATTTTCGAATTTTTTATTTAAATATATACATGTGTATATAAATACTTTGTGTTTATAGTATTTTTTGGTTTCTTTTGGGATTATAACAAACTTTTGAAGATAGGTTAATCTATATTTTAATATTCAGAATATTTTTCTTTGGTTACTGAAATATTTTGTGGTGTTAAATTTATATTTAACATATTAATTAATTTTTTTTAAACAGGAAGTTAATTTTATGTGATTTTGCTTCTGTATGCATTTTATTTTCTTAATGTACCTCTGATCTATGTTCAACTAAACCTTTTGACACTTAGTCTGTCAGTAAGACATAGGAAATTATTGCATCTAAATAAAAAATGCTCCTAAAAAGCATTCCCATATTTACTGAAGAGATGCAGACATCAGTACACTAAATGTAGGTACATAGGAACCTCAGGTCATGACCGCCCTATTTCAGAAACTATTAGGGTTATGAAAAAAATACAGAAAATATTTTGTCTTGGGTAATGAACAGTGGTGTTTCAGGTTACAAACTAAGCCCAGAGAGAGAATGAAGTGTTTAAAGTTGACAAGAAACAATTCTGTGCATTACAAAGGCCACACAGCACAGCTAAGGAGTTTCAGTTGTCTGATGGTTTTTGGAGCCTGTAACCTTTTAACTACAAGGATTAAAGACGTTTGTAGCACTTGGACAGATATCAAACACTTCATTGTAAACCATCTTCCAAACAAACATGTTGGTAACAGAGCAGTAAACCTTGTGAACGACAGTACAATTGCCCTTTCTTTTTAAAGATTCTTCGGTAAAGGAATCAACAAATTACCCTGGATAGTTTCTCTTGGTGCAGAAAGATTTCCTATCAGCTGCAATGAATTTTTTACCTGTTTTTTATTTACTCTAATTTATTTGGTTGTTTTCTTAATGAACTGCAATTTTGGCATTGAAACATGCCTTAACACACAGTCAATTTAAACCCAATTTTAATTGAATCATGCCTTAACACATATTCAATTTAAACCCAAATTTAATTTTAAATAGGGAGTTTAGCAACTCCTGAAATATTCTTTATAGAAATTATTTTTTTTTTTAAATAGCTTAATTTTTGTGCTCATAATTCTTATTTTTTAAATTTACAAATGAAATAGATGCCAAAAAAGACAAGTCAGTACAGGCAGAAGTTTTCATTGAAGACAAATCAGTACAGACAGAAGAAATCATTCAGGTCAAGCCAGAAATGACAGATGCTACCCATGATCCATCCTTGCTAACATTGTTTCATTATAATGTTCATGAACTTTTAAAACTCATGTCATCAGAAGGTACAGAAATTGGTGAAATAAAAGATACTGAGGAGATAGTGGCTCAATTAATAGTCTTGCATAAGCAAAAAAACTAAAAATACTTTTGTATACATTCAACTTGTTTTTTTGTGCCAATGTTATATTTCTTTTTTGATTCCTGTAAATAACCATCACAGAAATGTATCTCATTATTTTCTCTAAGTTATTTAAGAAAAGCACTTGAACTAGTTGGAACTAATATTCTGCTGTATTTTGTATAAATTTTGAAATATTTTGTAAATAACAGTTTCAGAATGCATTTTATGAAATAATATTTTTTAAAAATCTTTTCAGATACTGTATTACTTTTTTATTGTTTCATTCATGTAGAAAATGTAAATAAATATGTTTTTTTATTACTAGTCCCTGTTAAAATTGACCAAGCTAAACTGAATATTTTTAATTGCTAGCCCTTCCAATATATATCCCATGCATACAACTTTGATTCTTCCACTCATTATTTTGGTTGCTATTTGTAGTTGGTTTATGTAGTTTTTTATGCTATTTTTTTTATCTTTAAAGTACATATCTGTATGGTGCACCACATTATTTGAATAGTCTGCAATTGAGACATTTTCTGATTTACAATCACCAGCATATTAGTGACTTTCTAAACTTTGATCAAGATAAAATTTTTTTGTATAGACAGTAACTTTCTCCACATTGTATGGGAAGTCCAGGGATTTTGAAATAGAAATTATTTTTCCAAAACTAAGCATTTTGCTGATTACCTAAAACAGATTAGGTTAGCTCAATCGCTTGACTCCTCAGTGGAATCCTGGGCATATTGATGTGCCAGGGAATGACCTGCCTTATTTCTTTGCAAAGTCGTTCAATGCCCAAAGCGCAACCTGTGGGTGTGGACTAAAGGTCATTTGAGGATGCTTGTGCCAAAATCAGAGAATTTGACCGAAATCTGTGGTTCTCATGTTAATGCAGTGATGCTGTCCATACAATATACCAGAATTCAGTCATGCCACAATAGCAGAGACAAACATTTTTAACGATTTTATCTTTATAAAGCACTGCTTGGTTTTGAACAATTAGAAAATTTAACAATTTGACCTGCATAAGTTATTGGGTAAAATTTAACTAGTGACTGATAAATGTGTGGATTGTTTCTACTCATTAGGTGGCTTGAAGGAGAGTTAATTTATCTTCCCTAACAAGACCCATCTCTCTAATGGTGTCTGGTATAAGCATTAGAAACATTTAGAAATGACTTAGTCTCTTATAGCCTATGACATCAAACTTGCTGTGTTCCTCAACATCTTGGAAGTGCCATATAGGCCGATGGCAAGCAAGTTACCCATCACATGTTCCATGGTTTCTTCAACTTTTCTGCAGTGGCATCAAAGGGAATCAATACTGGGCCTCAACCTCCCAAAGTACAAACCTATAGGACAATGCCCAGTCTGAAACTGGGCAATTGGTGCCTCCTCAACTCTCCAAAGCCCCCACCAAGGGTCAGTTTTAAATGGCCACTCGATATGACTGCTGACATTTCTGCCCATCACCCAAACATGTTACATCCGAAACTAGCACACGCAATTACACACTGTTTAACATAAGTGGTTAGTTTTACAATTATGATTTTATTGATTATAATTAGTAAAATTCCGCTGAATGTATATACATGTAATAAGAAAAATGTTCTTTATCAAGTCAGTAATGTTGCTTTAAAAAAAATTATTTATGTTCTTTATTGGATTTTTTTTTAATCCCTATACACCCATTAATATTTGCTAAATATTAAAAAGAAAAGCCTTTCTGATATATTATTTCCAATCTTTTTTATGAATTGGGCATTTTTTTTACTGTAAAATACAAAGCATTATTTTTTTGCCCATGAAATGGATAATATAAAACTTTATTAAGTACTGTAAATAAGAAATTTTTATTTCTTATCCCACTTTAGATCATTTTTTATGTGTCTTAAAATGGATATATTTTATCCCTGGATTTTCTGGAATGATAATCATCTCATCAAATGCGGAGTAAGCAAAACACCATTTGAGAAACGCCATTACAAGAAAAATATAAATTACTAACTATGTATAGAAAATGAACTTTTCATCTTGCTGTTTTTATAGCCTACATATATTGATACATACAATTATAAAACTAAGAAAGCAAATGTAATATTTAGCAGAAAAAGTCCTAATTTGGACTGTATGAGGAAAAAAAAATGTTTTAGAAAATGTTGACAGAAATAAAAGAAAATTCTTGGATATAAAAATTAAACATATTCCTTATGGGTATAATTTGAGGGTTAGACCATTTTTAAAAAATGTTTCCACTTTAACCTGTTTAAAAAATATGTACATTATTTTTTCAGATAATACAGCATCCATTAAATTTATTTTCTTATTTTATGTATTTGTAAAAATCACTTTGTGGAATACACCATAATTAAAAAGATGAGTTGAACAATAAAATGTACTTAGGGTAACTAGTATTTACAAAAAAATGACTTTAGTTTGTAATTGTAAATATTGATGTGATTATCTTATTTATGATTTTTTTTCCTTCCTGGTGAAGAAACGTATGATCTGCTCAGACCAATTTCATGTTACTAAATATTCATATTAAATGACTTTATTGCTTCATATTTGTATTTTATTAATTTTATAATTTACTTCACTTATGAGTAAGCATATGTTGATTTAGAAGAATTCAAATTATTGATTAAACTTTGTATTTTTGAGCTGACATAGGTTTCAAAGTTGCAACTCATGGCAATGAGTTTGCCATAACTGTCAGCTTTATGCAATTTATGGATATCAGCCTAATCATGGCCTTCTTAATTATGGCATTCTTATTTTCATTCTTATACTGTCAGTGCTCTCGCAGGGTTGTTGAAAAGTGATAGAAAACTAGTGAGTAAAAAAAATATATTCCAACGTATTAGTGACATTTTTCTTTATACGCAAAGACTGCCATTCTGTTCTCATTTTAAAAGTACAATATTTTATACATTTTCTAAAACTATAAGTGGCTCATTTAATTATACATTTTATGGTTAATTTTCATGAAGTTTTATTTGTTATTCTTATACACTTGTTATATTGTTTTGTCTATTATTCTTATTCACTTGTTATATTGTTTTGTCTGTATTCTTATTCACTTGTTATATTGTTTTGTCTATTATTCTTATACACTTGTTATATTGTTTTGTCTATTATTCTTATACACTTGTTACAATTATTCAATTTATGTTAAAAATAGTCATTTTTTAACTACCTTTATGTGTGGATTTTAATGAAGCTTTGTGTACTCAATAACAACATACATGTGTAATGATATAAAATAAAATTAAAAGACTTACTCATACTCATTTTGGTTTTCAAATTGTCATAAACGAATTCTTAAAATTATATAATTATTCCATTGGTCTTATATTTACTGCTGTAAACTTTGTAACCACTGCCAGAGTTTTTATTCATCTTTCCCGGCACTAATGCGCTTGTACAGCAGGCCCGTAGCGTGCGGGGGGGGCAGGAGGGCTGGGCCCCCCTGCGTTTTGTCTGCCCCCCCCTGCTTATTTGTTCTACTTAGTATAATGTATTACCTGCCCCCCCCCCTCCTGCTATTGCCTGGCCCCTCCTGTAAAATTTTCACGCTACGGGGCTGTTGTACAGCGAGCTTTCATGTTATTTATGTTTGGACAAATGAGAAATTTCCGCTAAAAAATAAACACTTTCAATTACAAAGGATAAAACCAGTGGTTCTCAAAGTGGTAGATCACGGAAAAATATTTTACAAAATTTTACTTTAGAATGTAAGGATCGAAATCGCTGTACGCACAATTAAAACTCTTATCTCTATCTTACAAAACTAGAAGTCTGTTAGTTTGTTATAATAAAGGGAACATTAATATAGTTGTTTTTATTTACGTGCAGTAGTGAAAACAAAACAGGTTTTATAGTGGTCACAAAAATAAAACATTCTTCAGTATGAGTCCAGAAGTGTAATAATTTGAGGACCACTGATGTACCCTATGGAATGTTCAGCGTGACATAGATGTAACATGTCCCAAGTTTTATTGTATTCTTATTCAGAATTCAAACTTTAAAAAAAAAAACTATTCATGAGTTCTAAAAATAATCTTAACAGTTTTTAAGAAAATGATGTACAATAGTGTAAGCGGGGTTATTGGTTCAGGTCTGTTACAGTTTAGTGACAAAATAATATCTTATTGCGTCCGTTAAGCACTGGATCTTGGACGGTCGCCTTAGTTTCCCACCCCAAAGGCCGCAACTGACCCCTAGACAGGGCTGGATTAACTATTAGACCGATATGGCCCTCATTTGTCATTTTATCTCCCATTTGTGATTTATTTTGTCTTTTGTTCGCAACATTAGGGCTTTTTTTTGTCTTTAAGCCTTAGGCCAACAGAAACATGAATCCGTCCCTGGCTACGGATAACTTGATCAACATCTAATACCGGTATCATTACTTGATCAACATCTAATACCGGTATCATAACTTGATCAACATCTAATACCAGTATCATAACTTGATCAACATCTAATACCGGTATCATGCTTTGGTGAATGTTTTACTACTTCTTCCTCTCATTATTTGTGTTTTTCACTTCGTTATTTATTTTCCGTTTTCTTAAAACGAACGCGCAGCCGGAACCCGGGGGATTACGCTACGGATGGTCGTGCATCAAAGCTCTCGACCTGAGGGTCCCTGGTTCGATCTCCAATATTACTTCAGTTCATTGTGAAAGTCACCCGCTTAATCTCCCGTGGTGCCTCAATGGCCATTGCACTATCGGCTCATATGGGGATGAGAGAAGGGCACCATATAAACCGTCCCATTAGTTTAAGAGATTTCATCTCATCCTTACAACTTACAGGGACTTCAGACAGACTATCAAAAAGCTCCTTGTACTATTCTACTTTCACCTGCGATTTGTGATAACACAGAATAATATCTCGGCACGCCCGTAATGCACAGTGGGGTATAAAGCGCAGACCATAGAATGCATAGCATACCAGTGAATCTGTTCTTCAGAAGCGCGGAAGCCTGTCTATCAGTCAATTTTCACGAAATCCTCAGAATAAAAATCATTCAGAATGCACATCATTAATTTTCTTTGATTTTTTTTTCCGAAAGCCGACCCGCTATTCTATTATGCATCAATAGCTAGATGCTACACTAATGAAAATAACACACATGGAGGCAATTTTTTAAAATCATTATTAGAGGACTTAAGATATCGATGCTTTTTTTTGTAGGATATATTTTCAAGGCAACCTCCAAGTTTAATTATACTTCTATACATAAGAATGGCTTTGCAGGCACGTAGCCAGGTCAAAGTAAGCAGGGAGGCACCAATACCCAGCAAGGGGGCACCTTTACTTTTTCTTTATTTTTTACTCTTTTTCTTCTTTTTTTAAGCGGGGGGGGGCATGGCACCCAGTGCCCCCCCCCTTGGCTACGGGGCTGTGGCTTTGCACAGATGAGAGTTGCGCACCATCATAAAACTGACTCCACGATATATACCAGGGGAAGGCCACTCCACGATATATAGGCCTACCAGGGGTGGTACTCCACGATATATACCAAGATGTAGTCACTCCATAAATATACCAAGGGGCGGCCACTCCACGATATATAGGCCTACCAGGGGTGGTACTCCACGATATATACCAAGGGGCGGCCACTCCACGATATATACCAAGATGTAGTCACTCCATAAATATACCAAGGGGTGGCCTCTCCACGATATGCACCAAGGGTTGCCACTCATGAGATCGACGAGAGACGCATAGCTGCACCATTGATGATTTATGAAAATATCGTGAACTAAAGTAGTTAACAGAACAAAATGCTCATTGTGAGTAGCACAAAAATCATTGAAAAGCCACAAGTGGCTCTTATAGCCACATTAGGCCAGCTTTGATATATACTGATATATCATATACCAGTATTCTTGCATAGGCCTAGATTCTTTTCAGGACCGTCTTATCCTATACACTTAGTAGGCAATGCGCCTAGGGTCCGCACACCTTTTGGTGCCCTCGAGATTCTAGAAATTAAATTGAACTAACGCAGAAATGTAGTGAAAAAAATTTATTTTAGACAATCATAATATTGATTTAATAATCATTTTGCAAAATAATATTATTCGATTATTCCTGTTTTCCAACATGATCTCAAACAACACGTCATACAACACTGTCAGAGAAAGGTCAGACCAGTGCAGTTACTGGACGCGTTGGTCAGGCTTCGGCGGGACTTTGCCACAAGCAAGGGAGTGGAGGTGGGGGTATTTTCACCACATTTGTACTTTTTGGCTCGGAATCTTTCAGAGTGTCCATTAACAAAATGTTACAAAATTAAAATTAGAAGTCACTTTTGCCATAGCCTGTTCAAAAGCAAATATTAATTTACATAAAAAAAGAACCAGATTTACAGGCTAGCATCACTCCAAAAAGACACGTTAAAAGCAGAAGTTTTAAAAATAACATTTTTATAACACACACACACACACACACACACACACTCTTATCATGTTTAATTAAGTGTGTACCTAATCCCCATTAAACCCTATTCCACTCTTTGACTTTGTATTTATTGTTTTATGAATAAATGTTTTTATGATGAAACTCTGAAATACACGATCAAAATCGAATCAATTTTGTTAGAATAGATTCAGTACTGATTCTTGCTCAGTCTACAATGTTCTTAAAATAGTGGATGCTATAATCCATTTTTTTTCATACTCAAGTTTGTTAAAAAAAAAAGCTAATAAACAAAAAAACAGATGCCACCACATACAAAATATACATCTATATTACATATATCTATATTATATATAACTGGTATATTGCTTAATAAAACCTATACTTCAGATAGACTATACATGTATAAATTGTATATGAACACTAGCTTGTGGAATCCATTGAGAATGATAGATTCAAGTTTCCATGTTTCATCTTTAGAGATTCAGTATTTTGAAGAGTGTAGCTATTTTTATTCTGTTTCCTGTGAAATGAATTAAATGTAAATAAATGAAAAATAAATAAATTAGGAAATATGTTCAAAAATAAAGTGACAGATTTTTGTATATGTGGGATGAGGCTTTAAGGATAAAAGTTTCTAGTAGAGTTGTAAGGGAGGTAATGTGAGTTTATAAGGGAGGTAATTTTACATTGGAAGTTTGTAATCCTATTTTTAGGACTGTTTTCTTTGGTATGCAGAGTTAGTTGTAAAATGTATTCCCTTTGTGAATTTTGTAGTCAATGTTTACATCATAATTAACAGAAACCTATTATGTAGTTATAGAAAGAAAAGAAAAACAATTATAATATTCAGGTAGAGAAATTTATTTAGTTTGTTTTTTTAAATATGTCTCAAACCTTCACAATGTAAAAAGTTTTTTAATTCTCTGACATAGTTTTCACACAAAACAATTTTTTATCTTTGATTTCTTAGTGAAAATATTTTTTAATGTTTGTTTACTAGATATTTTACTAACAATAAACATCTTAATGTTAAGCTCACTCAGAATTACTACTTTTAAGCAAAAAAAAAAAAGAAAAAAATCCTCTATTTATTTATACCCAAGTATTTTTCTTACCTTCCGAAATTCTTGGCATCCTCTACAGATTCAGGTAACATTTTGTTGACTGTCTCAGGTAGTAACAGTGCAAGTAGTCCAGCCACTATACTAGTTCCACCAAATATAAGTAATGGTAGTACTACAGCCATGTCACCTGTTATGACATTACCCTGGCGATGAGATAGGTGTCAAGTCATGTATACAATTTGAAACAGTTGTTCATTATTAAAAAAATATTCTCAACATCAATTAAAAAAAAATAAATTTAAACCATTCATAGAGATAAAATGATTCAATGGAGTTGCTATTTATAGTCCATGGGAACTTTATATTATGTTTCATAACAGATATTTAGGCTGAACCCCGTGACCTCCATTTACAACCTTTATAAAAATATAAAGGCTCGGCATATAAATATTAAAATCAGGTGTTAATTAAAGTCTAAAATTTAAAGTTATTCTACGTAATTCTCTTTCTGATCATGTTTTTTTTTTTAAAATAACATTTCTCTGTGTAGTGAATGTGTCCGGTATTGTTTCAGCAACTTTTTTCTATGCTCAGCTGACGCTTTTTGTTTGCTATTTTAAAAAGAAAAATACAAACAACTTGGAATAAGTTGTGATTCTGATGTATTGTCGTACCTTAGTTCGGCAGGTGCCAGTCATGGCAGGCGGCAAAAAAATATGGAACATCTAGTTTGTGGAGATCCTGAAATAGATCTATCCAGTGCTTTTTTTGTGCCGGTACGGTGGAGTAATTACTGCATAAAATTATAACAGATTGCCGCCCCTGGCTGGCAGCAAAACATTAAAAAAAAATAAAGTCATTTTTTGGGGGAATCAGAAAGGAATGTACTCGGCAATAATATAAACCGAAATTTTGGTTCAAGTCACCTGTGTTTTTATTGTTGTATGATTACTATTAAACAGTCCTACAAAGTATTATTTAGCTAAGTATATCTTTCACTGATTTTATAACATTAAACACTAAACGACTTTGTTGGGGGTGGGGGGGGGAGAGGGAGTGGTGCTGGCCAGTGGGAGTCTTAGGATGTCAAGAGTGTCTCTCCATTGGACAATGCCAACAGTTCTTGTATAACTCACTTAATTTTCTTTTACATTACCCGTTGCTGTGAAATACACAATGCACAAGTCTTCTCATATACAAATATATTAATATGTTACATGCAGTCTTAGTCTTTGTCTAAATCTGTTATGCATTTATTATACCTTTAAATGTGTTTATTTATTTTTTAATCAAATTACCGTTCCCAAAATAAGATGTTGCTGCCCAAAAGAGTTAGACATCCGGGTATTTTGTGCCCGACTGCTCCATAATTTGTCGCGTTCCAGGGTGTATTTATTTTACATAATTTATAAAAGGAAAATCGATTCAAAGATTAAACGATTTAAATTGAAACGATTTTTATATATAGGCCTATATTGAGTTGTGAAATAATTCATCACAGATTCTGGATGCCAGATGCCACTTTACCAATGGCAGAGTAATTGTTCTGCCTGAATACGGCTAAGACTGAAAAATCGTATTTTTGGGAATTATCTTAGCCTATATCTTTTATAATGGAAAAAAACTATTCCAAACTTGAATGATTTGGGATTCAAAATATTTCATACGAATTAAGCTCGTATTTTGGTGAATTACGTCAGTGAACACCCGAAATACCGCCCCATTCGTATACATAAAAAGTGCCTCTCAGGAATAGACCGCCCCTCTTTAGCCCTCCCTCATTTACGCCACTGTTATAAAATTTAACTCTGTCCCACGCCACTGTTATAAAATTTAACTCTGTCCCACGCCACTGTTATATAATTTAACTCTGTCCCAAAGAGCCATATTTCTGAATGTTCCGCACACCTCTCTCTAATTGCTAGATTAATACTTAATAAGACAGCGAAGTAAGGAAACAGACCAATTATTTAAAAAAATTATTTACAGTTTTTTTTAATTTCACGTATAATCTTTTAATGGAACTTACAATATCAGCAATGTAAGGAGAGAGAATGCCGCCAATTCTGGCCATAACAGAACTAATTCCCATTCCAGAATTTCTGATGACAGTTGGGAATAACTCCACAGTGTAGATGTAAATAACGGCAAAGGCCGCAGAAGCTCCGAATTTACCAACCAGGGACAAAAATAAAGTGATCCACGACTGACCTGATGAAGACAAATATAATCATTGCCTATATAATATAGATCAGTAACCCCCCCCCCCCCCCCCAAGATAAAGTTATTTACAGAACTAGAAGTAAAAAAAAAATCAGGCTTTTGCATGTGGAACACTGGCCCAGATTGAAATTAACAACAAGCAAAACCAAATATTTAAAAGTATATGACGTCTCAATGTAAACAATGTGTCCAGAAACATTAAAAAAAAAACAACGTTTTTATTATAATGTTTTTAAAAGATAAATTTATATTTTGTTTATTATTATTCTGTCTATGTAAAAAAGGGATTTTTTATTGTTATTAAAGTGTGTGCATATTTTTTTTAATATTTTTGACAAGGGATATTTAATATTATAACAATTAAGAAGGGATTCGAAAGTTTGAGAAACACGAAGTTAAGCGACTTATTATTTTTTTTTTTGACGAGAAAAGATTCTCATTTTAGTTCCATGATTTAGTACTGAATTTAAATATTGAATTTTACAAAGAAGCTGTTCGACATAGGCCTATTTCGTAATAGTAATTGGATTCTATTTTAAGAAATTTAGTTTGAAGATACAGCGCTTAATTAAATAACGAATTTAAAAAGAAACCGTTTGCCTTCGTAATAGACTAATTGTAATTGGAGTCTATAATTAGATTTAGCGTCAAATTAAAATATTGAATTTAAAAAGAAGTTCCAGACCTATTTCAAAAAGTAAATTTTTACCATGAGTCTCACATTGGGATTACTTCGGTTTAGCTGAAAGATTTAGTAAATAATGAACTGAATCCCATCCTATCTAACATAGTCTGTCAAACCATGACACATGACAATCACAACAATACAACAATGGCGTTTCCGGGAAAAGGGATTTGGAGGGAGGGGTCACTTTCCATCGATTTCCATTCTTTAAGTTTCTTTTTAATCTCAGTCCACTATTGAGTTGTTTTTTTTCTAGTAGGTTCTACAACCTAATAAATTGTAAGCAAACAAAAACTGTTAAAATGAAAAGGAAGGCATCATGATTTCCCGGGCAGCCCCGGGTATCACAGCCAGTATTACAATAAAACAAATATTACCTGTATCGCCGTAAAGGACAGGAAACAGTGTGCACACACAGGCTACACCTGCTGTCAACATGAAAACACACTGCAACAGTTTCCTGCCAGCTCTGTCCAAGAAAATCAAACACGCGATGTACGAGACCAGCTCAACAACACCGGACAGAAAAAAGTTCATGTACAGATCTCCAGATAAGTTGCCGACGTTCAAACTCAGACCGTAGTAAACTAAACTTGCTACAAGCCTGTGAAAGTGTAGGTTGAAATGTAAGTCATAAACTTTATGTACTTTCAGAGCCGTAACTAAAGGCAAAGTTACATTTTGGGGCTCTAGCAAAAAAAAAACAAAAAAAAAAAAAACAACGCTGTCAGTGTCGCCATTAGCAAATTTTGGACCCCAAATGATCTTTGCCAACAGCAGTTCTTCTTTTTCTTCCAAACTTTGTCATGATAAAAGACAAAAAAGTCCTAAAATGGGAGCCCTTATTGCAGTAAGGTCCATCGGCAGCCAACCCAGTTTGCCTACCCAAACGAACGGCTCTGTATATTTATTTTTTAAATCTTAAAAGGTTTTATATTATTTCCCAATGTGAATGTGTTTTTAAAATAAATATGGAAGAAATAGTTTATTAATTTTTTTTAAATTCTCGATTTTCATGACCGCTGCAGACTAACCAGTTAGCAAAAATTACCAGACACCGAATAACCAGAACCCAGTTTGTCATCATATGCCAGACTTTCTCTCCTTTACTGTCTAATTCAATATCCTCCAAGTTTGCCACTTTGGCTGATAAGATAACATGATTCACTTTAGCCGCTTGTTTTATTATTTCAGAAGCTTCCTTCAGTCTGTGTCTGGTAATTAACCACCTCGCAGATTCATTCAACAACCTGTGAGATGTCACAACATTCATTGCGTTAGTTATCTTTACATAAAGTTTGTGTGCATTTATTAATAGGCACTTGTTACTCGACCCACTAGAGGGTCGACTACTAGCATATGTACGGTCGACCCGTTAATTTTTTTCCGGGGATTTTCGCGCAAATTGATATCTATCTCTATCCCTAACCCTATCCCTAACCCTATCTCTAACCCTAACCCTATCCCTAACCCTAATCCTGAAAAAAAAAATTCTGAAAAAAAAATGTATATATGTCATGTTCCTTATACCCTAATATAATGGTCACTAGTGGGTCGAGTAACAAGTGCGTTATTAATATTGATAAAAAGTAGTAAACTAGTAAAGTAGTATTTTTATATTAACTAGTTATTTAGCAATAATTATAAAAAGAAATTTGATAATTACAGAATATATGAAATAAGTAAGAAGTTGAAACAAGACAGGACGATTTGCAAATAATTCCAGTCACGTAGGCCGTAGGCAATGCCAGTTAAAATAAATAGCCCAGCGCACCAGAAGAACTCCATGATAATTCCAGAATACGTCCGTTTACTCGGACCAACTAATTCTATTCCTGAAGAAATAAAAAGAAAAAAAAATTATAGGCCTAATAACAAAACTGAAGCGTCAAATAATTAAAAATGTTCTAATGTCATGAAACAGTGGTATCCATAGTTGACATATGTACAAGTCACTGCTCAAGACATACAAGAACTACAATTTAAAATAATGCCTGAAAACGTCACTGACCTATGACATAAGAAGCGAGGTACATCCCACTGCCGAAGAAAGTCGTGAAAAATTTCAGAATGGTGAATGGAACAAAGGACCTAACAAAACCTGCAGCCAGACCACATGCAAATTGTCCAGTTGTGCCAATCACTAAAATTTTCTTGCGACCGATTCTGAAACAGTATTAGTAAATGGTGTAATACACGGTATTAGTAAATAGTGTAATAAACAGTGAAATAAACAGTAGTAGTAAATATTAATACAAAATTAAACCATCAAGTAAACTTACCTAAATTCACGTCCATGTACAGAAGTAAAGATTCGTTGAGATAGTCCATATCATGTATCATTGATACCTGATATAGACTATCCCGTAACATATTAATACAAAACAACAGCAACAGCACCATTAGTAAATAGATATTGTTGATTGAATACTAATGTCATGTTTTATATTTTAAAAAACAATAGATATTGTTTATTGAATTCTTGTGTAAAGTATCATGTTAAAAAAAACAGTATTTTGTTAATTTGATACTTAACACTGCTGAATAATTTGAACTAATCTACCAAATAACATAGATAGCTTTAGATGGGCCTATAACTAACTACATCATAATTTTTAAATTTGAGACCGTCGAGTTTTTCTCATAACAATAACGAATTGTCATGTATTTCTCTTACATGTCAGCCAGGGATCCCAAGATTAAAGATCCAGCCATCATTCCTCCCATCACGGCCATGTTGGCATACGTTTTGTATGACACGTCATCACACACCATGTTAGCCTAGGGAAATAAATGATTCAATAAATACACATTCAATACAAGAAACAAATTTATTAATAATTATTTATTAATTTAAAAAATCGCTGAGGAACCTATCTCTTATGACACTACCGGTATATCTGATGACATTATCTCCGATAACCCTATGTCTGAACACACTCTCTCTGATAACGTTATCTCTGATAACACTATCTCTGATAACACTATCTCTGATAACACTATTTTTGATAGTATTATCTTTGATAACATTATCTATGTAACACTATCTCATGAAAACACCATCCCCTGATAACAATATCTCCGATAACACTATTTCTGACCGAATGATCTCTGATAACACTATCTCATGAAAATTATATCTTCTGATAACACTTGGAAGCTCCAGAAAGTGTTGATAAATAAATCTGTAAAACTGTTTCTCGGGAAATGTATTACTCTTTTAAAAACAAGCAACTAAGCCTGTTCCATTCTGGACACAGGACGTGTTGTAAATTTTGGAAATGTTTATAAATTCAACTGTGTAATGCATATATCTGTAAAAAAAAAATTATAAAGACGTTTCTTTATATTTAAAAAAAAAATTATTGTCTCTTAAATCTAACTACAAGTGGTTTGTGGTTACTGAAATAGGACTCATAATTGAAAACATTCGAAATTATAGTCATTTAATCGTCCGAAAAGTCCGTCAATTGTTGCATAGCTCTGATACTTTCAATTAAACTCAGAACACAAGCTTACTATTTCATTTGATGAGTTTCTTAATAAATCTTGGTGAAACTACGTGCTGCAGTATTTCGCACCAAATGAATGGGTTATTGAACGTACAAGGTGTATATATAATATATAAGCCCCTTAGGAGCACTGAAGCCCGGCCCTCAGAGGTCCTATCGCAAAATGAACTTTTGATGTACACATGGCAGGCCAAGACCTACAAAATGATATATACATCATGGGTCTAGGACTTATAGTTGCTGAGATATAGGCACTCATTTATTAGTATAGCTTATATAGTAAAAACGGTACTAAGCCCCCTTTTACGGCCCTCAGAGGTCAGATCGCGAAATGAACTTTTGCTGCACACATGGCAGGCCAAGACCTACAAAATGATATATACATCATGGGTCTAGGACTTATGGTTGTTGAGATCTAGGGTGATGACAGACAGACAGACAAAACGGGGACAATAGAGCATTTTTTTCGAAAATGCTCTAAAAAATGAAATTACTAACCTCTGTGACAAATGTACTTTGAAAAATGTCTCGACTGTAAACCCATTTGTGACATTTTCTTGTTCTGTTGGTCCAGTCACTTTGTGTGACATCTTTAACAAACAGTTCACACTGTGAGTACATCTTCTTCTCACTCTGCCACGGGATGGATCTGTTGATGAGGTCATCGTGCCACTGGCCTTGACTTTTGTACGTGTCATTGTCCAGTTCAGGAATGGCGCACCTGCAAATTAGTGTTAGTGTAATCAAACCATTATAACATGTTATATATTAGAATTTGAATATGTCAAACGGTGTAATTCATACAAAGTAATTTCACAGTGCTTGAATTAATTCTATACAGAAAAAAGTTTTAGTCTTTTCCAATTTTTTTAACACCAACATTTAACGACACCATTCCTCGAGTAGGACTTATATTGTGTGGAGTAGGACTTATATTGTGTGGAGTGGGACTTATATTGTGTGGAGTATGACTTGTATTGTGTGGAGTAGGACATATTGTGTGGAGTAGGACATATTGTGTGGAGTAGGACATATTGTGTGGAGTAGGACATATTGTGTGGTGTAGGACATGTTGTGTGGTGTAGGACATATTGTGTGGAGTAGGACATATTGTGTGGAGTAGGACTTGTATTGTGTGGAGTAGGACATACTGTGTGGAGTAGGACATATTGTGTGGAGTAGGACTTGTATTGTGTGGAGTAGGACATATTGTGTGGAGTAGGACTTGTATTGTGTGGAGTAGGACATATTGTGTGGAGCAGGACTTGTATTGTGTGGATAGAACTTACCTATGATCAGGGACAGCTAGGATAAACACAGACATCAAAATATGGAAGGATGTCGGTATGGATACAAGACAAGCCAATAGAAACATTCGTTTCTGATAAGTTCCAAATTCACCAAGTTCATGAATCACGTCGTCGAACTTCATTTTTACAGACAATTCAACTTGGTCTCTTCAAAATGCACAATACTGGTAGAACTGCAAGTATATACACAGTGAAACATATTTAAATATACTCTAAAAAAATTGATGTCTTCCATAAAGTAAAGCTCGACTTAGCTTATATACATAGTTTACAATGTAGATATTATTAGAGTTAAATCAATATTTTTTGAAAATGTAATGTTTCATCTGCTGAAAACTTTGTTCCAAAAGTAAAACCTGATAAAAGTAATGTTTATTTCTCTATCAGCATAAATACTTTGTTTCGAAATGTAAAGTTATCAGATTTTCCTTTCGAAAATATTTAGATTAAAGTGTAACAATGTCTTCTCTTAAATACTTAGCTTGAAATACTAAATTAATCTTTATAATTAAACGACTGGAAACACTTAAACAAGTATGTATAGTATCAGACATGACATCATTTCAGAGGTGAGTCATTGTGGATATGTCATCACTCTGTATACAGCTCTTAAATTAACTACACAATTTCAGTGTGACGTCATAAAAAAGTCATCTGATACTTAGTTGACATCATTATAGAGAAATGAAACACCTACAATTGAAACATGACATACGGCAAGATATGATTTTTTTTTCTTCCTGGTGAAGAACAAAATTGACATATTGATATCAATGATGGACTGAGACCACTGATTTCAATACAAATACCTAATTTCTCTAAAAGTCCTATTCCGAAAAGATGTCAGATTCCCAAACATAGAACTAAATGACGTGAGTCTTATTTCAATGAATAAGTACAAATTCGAAGATGCCGTACCAAAGAATTGTTTCTGGTATCGAAAATTATCTTTAAAATAGTCCGATTTCGATACCTACTAAAAGGCTTTACAATTACTTTTTGTCGATTCCACTTTCAATGTAGTTTTATACAGACCATTCAGAGTACTTCTATCTTGTACTAAAAAATGTGATAAATTTATACCAAAGTCCTAAAAATCATACACGATGTTTGGTAATACACTGAGATCATAGCCTTAATGCCATACACTTTGTGCAGTGGCGCAACCGGGGGGGGGGGCAGGGGGAAGATTGAGCCCCCCCCCCCGACCAAATCATCAAGACATATTTTACTATATAAAGTTACTAAAAAGACTGTCAAACTGTCTTTTTTCTATATGTGAGCCCCCCCAGCATTTTTTGCTGGTTGCGCCACTGACTTTGTGTGATGATACATTTAGACTACACCTATTATGTCGGTAAAAAAAATGTGGTGCTACCAACTTTAGTAGTGAAATAATTCTGAAACCAAATACGACCGTTTAAATGTGGCAACGTAAGTGTAGTAACCCGTGGTGTGAATTCAATTTCTACTTGTGTTCATTTTCTGGAGTTAAACTTTAAAAAAAACTTGATTATGTTACATTAATATTCCATTTTTATGACTCCCCGTGCTAGGCTGACATAAATGACAACATTAAAAAAAATCGCCATGAGACGACCTTATTGTATTTATTACAGGTATAAACTTGTGTCTAATTGGTGTATGTGGTAATATATTAATGAATGTGTTTGTGTGTGTGTGTGTGTTTGTGTGTGTGTGTTTGTGTGTGTGTTATGCATAATAAAACCACTCTCTCCCAAACATAACGTACGCGCCACTGGAACAGATTGTGTTCCTTACTGTACACTAAAACACACTTATTTACGCACACCTCTACACACAAATGTACACATATATATCTTAGCCTTATTACGCCCCACCCCTTCCCACTTTCTCGTGCCGAAAAATGCTCAAATACTCTGACTCGACTCTTACTGATAGAATAGGAAGCACTAACCAGAGACGGCCGCTCTGCCCCCTGCCCCCTTCTTAATTACGCCACAGTATTACTAATTGTATCTCTATACTTATAAGACGCATTTGTTGTCTGTCTGTCTGTCTGTCTGTCTGTTCCCTTATAACTCAAGATCCAGTCAACCAAAAAACGTGAAATTTGTTACACATACACATAATTACATGGGGAAGGTTATAGGACAGGTTTCGTTTCATATCGATGGGTAGTTTAATTGTTATTAATTTTTTTTTATTTTAGTATTTTACTATATTAAAGTAATCTCGACGGCGCCATAAATAAAATTCCTCTGTGACGTCATTTCCCGATGATCGAATAGAACTTGCGCGCTGGTGCTGTATTGTGCCTTTGTGATGCAAAGAATTGTTGATGTTTTTTCATGCTTCCCGATTTGTACAGCTTGAGGAAGTTAAATAATGAAGAAGGATTTTAGAAGAAGTGTGAAGCCATAATAATAAGTATATATATATATATATATATATATATATATATAGAGAGAGAGAGAGAGAGAGATAGTAAGAGAGAGAGGGAGGGAGGGAGGGATAGATAAAGAGAGAGAGAGGGGGGCAGGGGGAGAGAGGGAAAGGAGGGTAGGAGGGAGGGAGGGGGTAGGGAGGGAGAGACTGGAGGGAGGGAGAGAGAGGGAGAGAGAGGGGTGGGAGCGAGGGAGGGAGAGATAAAGAGTGAGGGGGTCAGGGAGGGAGATAGGGAATGAGGGAGGGAGGGAGGAAGAGGGAGAGAGGTGGAGAGGAGAGGGAGGGTGAAAGAAGGGAGGGAGAGAGGGGTTAGGGAAGGAGAGAGGGGAGGGGGAGGGAAGGAGAGAGGGAGAGAGGATGGGAGAAATGGGAGGAAGAGATAAAGAGAGAGAGAGCGGGCAGGGAGGGAGAGAGGGAAGGAGGAAGGGGGAGAGAGGGAGGGAGGGGGATGGACGGGGGGATGGACGGGGGGAGAGGAGGTGAAGAGGGGAGATGGGAGAGGGAGAGTGGGAGGGAGAGAAATAGGAGAGAGAGGGGAGGGAGAGGGAGGGAGAAGGAGGGAGGGAGAAAAGGGGAGAAGGGAAAGGGAGGGAGAGGGAGGGAGAGAGAGAGGAAGGGAGAGAGGGGGTAGGGAGAAAACAGAAGGTAAACAGAAAACCTTATTTTAAACCCGGACAAAGCCGGGTACTTGCAACTAGTATATATATATATATATATATATATATATATATATATATATACTTATAAGACGCATTCTGTCTGTCTGTCTGTCTGTCTGTTCCCTTATAACTCAAGATCCAGACAACCAAAAAACGTGAAATTCGTTACACATACACATAATTACATGGGGAAGGTTATAGGACAGGTTTCGTTTCATCTGGATGAGTAGTTTAATTGTAATTAATTTTTTTTTATTTTAGTATTTTTCTATATTAAAGTAATCTCGACGTCGCCATAAATAAAATTCCTCTGTGACGTCATTTCCCGATGATCGAATAGAACTTGCGCGCTGGTGCTGTATTGTGTCTTTGTGCTGCAAAGAATTGTTGATGTTTTTTCATGCTTCCCTATTTGTACAGCTTGAGGAAGTCAAAGGAATGAAAAAGGATTTTAGAAGAAGTGTGAAGCCATAATAATAAGTATATATATATATATATATATATATATATATATATATAGAGAGAGAGAGAGAGAGAGAGAGAGAGAGAGGGAGGGAGGGGGAGGGATAAAGAGAGAGGGGGCAGGGGGAGAGAGAGGAAAGGAGGGTAGGAGGGAGGGAGGGAGAGGGGAGGAAGGAAGGGGGATGGACAGGGGGAGAGAAGGAGGGGGAGAGAGAGGGAGATGGGAGAGGGAGGGAGAGAGGGGGGGTAGGGAGGGAGAGAGGGGGAGGGAGGGAGAGAGAGGGTGGGAGAGAGGGTGGGAGAGAGGGAGGAAGAGAGATAAAGAGTGTGGGGGGCAGGGAGGTAGAGAGGGAATGAGGGAGGGAGGAAGAGGGAGAGTGGTGGAGAGGGGAGGGAGGGAGAAAGAAGGGAGGGAGAGAGGGGTTAGGGAGGGAGAGAGAGGGGAGGGAAGGAGAGAGGGAGAGAGACGATGGGAGAAATGGGAGGAAGAGATAAAGAGAGAGAGAGGGGGCAGGGAGGGAGAGAGGGAAGGAGGAAGGGTGAGAGAGGGGGTGGACAGGGAGGAGAGAATGTGGAGGAGAGCGGAGAGGGAGGGTGGGAAGGAGAGAAATGGGAGAGAGAGGGAGGGAGCGGGAGGGAGGGAGAAGAAGGGAGGGAGAAAGAGAGGGAGGGAAAGGGAGAGAGGGGGAGGGAGGGAGGGAGAGAGAGTAAGGGAGAGGGGGTAGGGAGAAAACAGAAGGTAAACAGAAAACCTTATTTTAAACCCGGGCAAAGCCGGGTACTTGCAACTAGTATACTTATAAGACGCATTTGTTGTCTGTCTGTCTGTCTGTCTGTTCCCTTATAACTCAAGATCCAGACAACCAAATAACGTGAAATTTTGTACAAGTACACATAATTATATGGGTAAGGTTATAGGACATGTTCCGTTTCATCTCGATGGTTAGTTTAATTGTAATAAATTATTTTTATTTTAGTATATTTTACTATATTAAAGTAATCTCGACGGCGCCATAGATAAAACTCTTCTGTGACGTCATTTCCCGATGATCGAATAGAACTTGCGCGCTGGTGCTGTATCGTGCCTTTATGCAGCAAAGAATTGTTGATGTTTTTTCATGCTTCCCGATTTGTACAGTTTGAGGAAGGTTAATGAATGAACAAGGATTTTAGAAGAAGTGTGAAGCCATAATATATATATATATATATATATATATATATATATATATATATATATATATAAATATTTATATATATATATATATATATATAGAGAGAGAGAGAGAGCGAGAGAGAGAGATGGAGGGAGAGAGAGATAAAGCGAGAGAGAGGGGTAGGGGGGAGAGAGGAAAGGATGGTTGGAGGAAGGAGGGAGGGGGAGGGGAGGGGGAGGGAGGGAGGGGGAGAGGCTGAGGGAGGGAGAGAAGGGGTAAGGCAGAGAGAGGGAGATGAGAGAGGGAGGGAGAGAGGGAGGGAGAAAGGGAGGGAAGGAAAAAGAATGGTAGGGAGAGAGGGAGTAGGGAGGGAGATAGAGGGGAGGAAGAGAGGGAGGGGGTGGGAGGGAGGGATGGAGAAAAGAGGGAGGGAAGGAGAGAGGGAGAGAGGTTGGGAGAAATGGGAGGGATGAGAGATAAAGAGTGAGAGGGGGGCAGGGAGGGAGAGAGAGGGAAGGAGGAATGGAGGAAGGGAGAGAGAGAAGGAGGGGGATGGACAGGGGGGAGAGAAGGGGGTGGAGAGGGGGAGAGAAATAGATGGGAGAGGGAGGGAGGGAGGGAAAGGGAGAGAGAGGGGGAGGAAGGGAGAGAGAGGGGAAGGGAGAGAGGGGTAGGGAGAAAACAAAAGGTAAACAGAAAACCTTATTTTAAACCCGGGCTAAGCCGGGTACATGCAACTAGTATATATATATATCGCAGTGGCTAAGGGACCATCATGCTGGACTCCGTATTTTTTTTCCGGGTACCAGCAACAGATATTGCTCCACACCCTAACCCTATCCCTAACCCTATCCCTAACCCTATCCCTAACCCTATCCCTAACCCTAACCCTAACCCTATCCCTATCCCTATCCCTATCCCTAACCCTAACCCTAACCCTAACCCTAACCCTAACCCTATCCATAACCCTAACCCTAATCCTAACCCTAACCCTATCCCTATCCCTAACCCTAACCCTAATCATAACACTATTTCTAACACTAATACAGTGGCGTAGCGTAATGGGGCGGCGGGGGCGGTCCGCCCCGGGCCGCATTTTTTAAATTACTTTTTAGGGGGCGGAAAAATGTATGCATTAAATTGAAATACCTAAATAAGAGGGCGACAAAATTGTCTTCCGCACCGGGCGACCGATACCCACGCTGCGCCGCTGCCCTAATATAATTGCTGGTACCCGAAAAAAAATATGGGCGCCAGCAATATTCCTAACCCTAATATAATGGTACTTGATGGTCCCGTAGCCACAGCGTATATATATATATATATATATATATATATATATATATATATATATATATATATATATTCTAGAATACTCACACGGAATAAATATAATTTTTTTATTGTATGTATAATAAATAATAGAACCTACAAACATTTGACCGACACAATTTTATTTTTTTTTCTTCTTTTTTTTTCTTTACTCCATACTAATGTCTGGGGTTTATTTTTTGTCTTCATATTATTAGCACCATTTGCTCGTTAGGCATGTTTCAAAATCCCCAATACAGAATCTCCATTGAAAAAAAAATTTTAATGAATTGAAAGCAAACAAACAAGTACAGCTACAGCAACCAATCAAAATAAGAAAAATAACAAATACTTTAAAAAAGATAACAAGTCTACATGTTATATAAACTTACAGTAAAATGTAGTGAAATCTTCAGGTTAGGTCTACATTCACCTAGTTTAGCATGTACTTTAGAACAGGTTGTAATCCTATGCAGTTTTTTTGTTATGCAAACTATATGTCGAGTGGAGCAAACAGCAACGGGAGTTATTTTAACTTGTTTCGCAACCTACACGAGTGACTCGACACTTGATCACATTTTTTATGTTTATCTTAAGAAAAAATGAGCTAAATGACAGTTTGAAGTGGATATAAATTTAAAGAAATTTGCATGTTTGAAAATTGAAATAACACTCATCAAATACGCGTCTGTTCATAATTCATTAATTCGCTAATTATCAAAATAAAACAGAAATATAAATTCTTAATAGGAAATTCATAAGATTAAAAATAGTAAATAAGAAAAATAATGAAAAGAGCAGGCGAGGATGTAAACAACAGGTTTACTAAACTGAAGTTCTCTTGAGATCCATGAGGGCTATTCGAGGTAAATGTATTCATACCACGGAATATTAAATGACCATCGAATAATCCCCGCAGCTCCCTTTCTAAATGTCCATATTAAACAAAAAGAGTTG
The DNA here is from genome assembly GCA_021962125.1 of Bulinus truncatus. Taxonomy (NCBI): domain Eukaryota; kingdom Metazoa; phylum Mollusca; class Gastropoda; family Planorbidae; genus Bulinus; species Bulinus truncatus. Next base: position 7,295,045 of record JAGDYQ010000001.1, on the reverse strand, counting down.
AATAAATAATCTTTTTTTTTACGTATATATATATATATATATATATATATATATATATATATATATATATATATATATATATATATTGTTACAACTCTTAAATTCTGTTTATAAAATCAAAACAACACACAGGCCGGCGTGGGTTCCAAGAGTATTTACTAATATCTATAAAAACAACAACGGCAACATGGCCACTCTCTTGCCGGCTTCTTCGTCACTGTCACTACTGCGTCATCGCGTTCACTCTGTAGACTGTACGGTGCGCACCGAGAGGGTCGTAACACTGCCCCCCTCTTATATCTGTCCGTCCCGGACAGGTCAGTTCTGACAACAGTATATGTACAGTCTGTCCACATGAACCAGAGCATGTCTTTTGTCAGGCTGTGGAGATTGAATATCCCCGTGGTGGGGCGGGGAGGATCGTATTCGTCCCCATAGCTATCTGACTGTTCACCAGGGAGGTTTTCTCGCAGGTGCAGGCGTTCGCGATACTGACCTCCATTGATGAGGCCCAACAAAATCAAGCTCTTGTCGTTGAAGAATAACATGACGATGACGAAACACACGTTGTAGCAGTAACGAAATGTTTTGCGTTTGGACAGAGCTAGGATGAATGTATACTGAACTGACCAAATTAAAGTCAATGGCCAGGTTCATCTCTGTTCTGCTTCGTTCTCCTCTGCTCCGATGCACTCTGCTGGTCTCCTCGCTCCTCTCTACCTTTCGTCTCAGCTCCCCAGGTGGCTCATATTGGTTCACCAGTGTCTCAGGTGGCTCTTCATGGGTCACCATCTCCTCATGGGGCACTTCATGGGTCACCAGCTCCTCAGGTGTCTCATCACAGGTCACCAACGTATCAGGTGGCTCATCACAGGTCACCAACGTCTCAGGTGGCTCATCACCGGTCACCAACGTCTCAGGTGGCTCATCACAGGTCACCAACGTCTCAGGTGGCTCATCGCAGGTCACCAACGTCTCAGGTGTCTCATCACAGGTCACCAACGTATCAGGTGGCTCATCACAGGTCACCAACGTCTCAGGTGGCTCATCACCGGTCACCAACGTCTCAGGTGGCTCATCACAGGTCACCAACGTCTCAGGTGGCTCATCGCAGGTCACCAACGTCTCAGGTGGCTCATCACATGTCACCAACGTCTCAGGGGGCTCATCACAGGTCACCAAATCTTTCTTGTTATCGAAGCGCGGCAGATTGTGCACGAAATTAAGACCTGTAGGGGTCTTGCCGTTGCAGTGCCAAACGTTGGCACTAGCATCAGCTCCACTGTTGTGGATTTCCATGCAATCGTGGCTTTTGTTTAGTTGTGGTTCATTGTTCTTGACGTTGTTTTTATCAGACTCTGTTAAGTTGTCTGGATATTCAGGGTAACCAGGGCTGCGGTTGCAACAAGCTTTCAGACCTTCTGCAGACCGATCATTCTCACAGGGGCTCAAATCGCTGGGCGGCTCTTCTTGGATTAGTTCCTTCTCGTGCGCTACGTTTTGGATGACCACATCATCAGGTATCACATCATGGATGACCACATCCTCAGGTGCCACTTCATGGATGACCACATCCTCAGGTACCACTTCCTGGATGACCACATCCTCAGGTACCACTTCATGGATGACCACATCCTCAGGTACCACTTCATGGATGATCACATCCTCAGGTACCACTTCATGGATGACCACATCCTCAGGTACCACTTCCTGGATGACCACATCCTCAGGTACCACTTCATGGATGACCATATCCTCAGGTACCATTTCCTGGATGACCACATCCTCAGGTACCACTTCATGGATGACCACATCCTCAGGTACCACTTCATGGATGACCACATCCTCAGGTACCACTTCCTGGATGATCACATCCTCAGGTACCACTTCTTGGATGACCACATCCAAGATAAAGCTAGCCGCATGTCTAAGACTGCTTCATTGATTGACTTTGTCTGTTTCTGAGTCATGTTTTCTTTTGTTGTCGTTTCATTCACTACTTTCACTTTTGGTAATTCAATCTTTGCTTTCTCGGTTCTAGTGTTGGGATCTTCCTTCAGATCTCCTATTTCGTCTCTTAATGTTAAATGAAATTCTCTCACTTCATTTCTTAACTGCCCGATTTCCGTGGTAAAAACGTGGCTCTCCGGGTCCATTCCCTCATCAATAAGAGCTTCATGAAGTCTATTAAACAGTTGTTGTTTGTTGCCGTCAGTTGGAAGGTCCCTTTCTTTTAATTCTTCCTTTAACTCTCTAACTAAAAGTTTGTTTAATTTCTTACCTAACATTTTTAGAAAAGAAATCCTGACCTCTGACACCAATGTTACAACTCTTAAATTCTGTTTATAAAATCAAAACAACACACAGGCCGGCTCGGGTTCCAAAAGTATTTACTAATATCTATAAAAACAACAACAACGGCTACATGGCCACTCTCTTGCCGGCTTCTTTGTCACTGTCTCTACTGCGTCATCGCGTTCACTCTGTAGACTGTACGGTGCGCACCGAGAGGGTCGTAACAATATATATATATATATATATATATATATATATATATATATATATATATGTATATATATATATATATTTATATATAATTAACGGTAAATGTATGGCTAAAGAAATCGTTTCAAAAAGTCAGGGGCAACATCTGCGGAGAAAGGAGACAAGTGTTGAAATAGAAAAGCGCCAAAAACTCTTGTAACTCGCCATAGAAGTAAAATTGAAAAGAAATGTTTAAAATTACGTCAAACTGTAGGTTGTATGGTTTGTTTTTTGTTTTGTTTGTAAAATAAAACATTGAAGGTGAAAAAAACTTACTCTGATATATCTCCACACTAAATGTATTTGTAAAATAAAACAATCAAACGAGAATTAGGTTTGATAAAAAATGAATAATTAGAATAAAAATAAGTGTACCGTAATAAACAAATACTTAGTGTGTCACCCCTGCTGATGACTTCAGTAAAACTTTAGAAAACGTGATTATGTTACATTAATATTTGTTTCCTTGTTGATAGACAAACTGGGCAGCATTGGTTGGTAACAGAATTACACAAATTGTTTTCACCAAGATTATGCATAACATCACGGTTGTCCTTATTCTCAGTAAACAGTACTTAAACACACACACACACACACACACATATTTATATATACACACTCACACACATACACACCAGCCCCGTAGCGTGAAAATTCTACAGCAGGGGCCAGGCAATAGCAGAGGGGGGCCAGGTAATAGATTTTACTAATTAGAACAATTAAGCAGTGGGGGCCAGACAAAACGCAGGGGGGCCCGGCCCCCTGGCCCCTCCCCCGCACGCTACGGGCCTGATACACACAGTGACTTACACACACACACACACACTACACGATGAGCGTTGCTGGCAGGGTTTGATTTTGAGGAAACAATTAAAAAAAAAATTATTTAGATAAACTGGTGGCTCGGATCAGGAGTTCGTGTTTTTAGAGCATTTTCGAAAAAAAATGCTCTATTGTCCCCGTTTTGTCTGTCTGTCTGTCCGTCCGTCATCACCCTAGATCTCAACAACCATAAGTCCTAGACCCATGATGTATATATCATTTTGTAGGTCTTGGCCTGCCAAGAAATGACTTTTTTCCATTTCGCGATCTGACCTCTCAGGGCCGTAAAAGGAGCCTTAGTACCGTTTTTTACTATATAAGCTATATTAATAAAGGAGCGCTATATCTCAGCAACCATAAGTCCTAGATCCATGATGTATATATCATTTTGTAGGTCTTGGCCTGCCATGTGTACATCAAAAGTTCATTTCGCGATAGGACCTCTGAGGGCCGGGTTTCAGGGCTCCTAAGGGGCTTATATATTATATATATGGCCCCATTCTACACCTTGTACGTTCAATAACCCATTCATTTGGTGCGAAATACTGCAGCACGTAGTTTCACCAAGATTTATTAAGAAACTCATCAAATGAAATAGTAAGCTTGTGTTCTGAGTTTAATTGAAAGTATCAGAGCTATGCAACAATTGACGGAGTTTTCGGACGATTAAATGACTACAATTTCGAATGTTTTCAATTATGAGTCCTATTTCAGTAACCACAAACCACTTGTAGTTAGATTTAAGAGACAATAATTTTTTTTCAAATATAAAGAAACGTCTTTATAATTTTTTTTTTACAGATATATGCATTACAAAATTGAATTTATAAACATTTCCAAAATTTACAAATATTTACTGAATGCTAACAAACGTACTGAATCATAACACGAGAGTGCGCTAACACGTCCTGTGTCCAGAATGGAACAGGCTTAAATGCTTGTTTTTTTTCGGTACATCAAACTGAATTCTGAAAATTGCATTTACAGCTACTCCATTCTTTCACGATATTTACTTAAACCGTTATGTATACTCGCCATTGGGTGCTGTGAACAATTGTATCACCATGCTCTTATTTGAAATTCGAACACATTCCCTGCACGACACGCACCAAGCTTTTAGTTTTACCGCCCTAATGATTTATTTACGATCTTCGCTATTGAAGACCCACCTCAAAAATGGGTTTGCTCAAAGAACTACGGAAGGTGAGTTCAGTTCCCATGTTATTAATTAAAGGTGTGCTCCCCCCCCCCCCACACACTTTAACTGAGAATTATGAAATGAATAACTGTGGGAATAGAAAAACTTAAAATCTTTTTTTAGGGAAATTGTGCAACTATTTTATCTATCTATCTATCTATCTATCTATCTATCTATCTATCTATCTATCTATCTATCTATCTATCTATCTATCTATCTATCTATCTATCTATCTATCTATCTATCTATCTATCTATCTATCTATCTATCTATCTATCTATCTATCTATCTATCTATCTATCTATCTATCTATCTATCTATCTATCTATCTATCTATCTATAATCAATGAAAGAGTTAAGTTTTCGGTCGTTTTAAATTACTGGTACCAGGTCCACCGCCAGAAATGTTTGATCCTCTGGTAGAACACTGATATTCCTGAAATAGCACACTATGCTAAACTAATGTGTGCTCAAGGTTCAATGAATGACACGTGACAAGAGACCAAGTTCCCAACTCTTCATAGCGGGCATGATGACAGTCTGAGTAAAATAATTAAAACTGTCTGCAAAGACTAACAAATTTCAGGTAAAGGTAAGTTTTAAAACATGAACACGACCATAATATTTTGATGTGCAAAGCTCAGGTCTGTGTGGTACTATGCAGCAGAAGGGCGGCGGTATCAGTCGTTGCCTTACGATGGCAGTGCATCAGGGAGGCGGTATTAGTCGTTGCCTTACGATGGCAGTGCATCAAGGAGGCGGTACCAGTCGTTGCATTACGATGGCAGTGCTTCAGGGCGGCTTCGTAAATAGGGCGGCATCGGCAGTGATATTTAAAATAACTTTAAAAAAAAAACATTTCGGGGGGGGGGGGGCGGTATTTCGGAGATTTGCATGAGCTGCATCATACTGAGAAAATCCTCCGTGCCTGCCTGGTGTCGTTTACTTATTATGTAACCTCTTTGGGGTGGATGGGGACCGAAGTGTGACGATATTTAAGAATAATTATGCAAAAAGTTACTCAAGAAGGGAGAGGGGCTATTCATTAAAGGAAAAAAAAATCTTTGCGTAATAAATGAATTACTAGCTGTACCCTGCAAAAACTTTGCATAGAGTTATATCCCCTTATGCTTGAGCGGTAGGCTAGGTTATTTTTTGGTTTCGGACAGATCCGATTTTTTCATGATTGTATTTTAAACTGGAATACTGTTGTATTCATTCTTTATTTTCTTTTTAACGCAGAACCCAAATCGCTATTATTTGATTAGATCCTTAAGCGAGTCTTTTATACTGAAGTATATGAAGTAAGATAAAAAAAATTGAATACCGAAAAAAGTTAAAAACAGGTATTGTGAATGTTAACACAATAGACGACCATATTCTAATTTGGTCAATCTAAACTTAATTCTGACTTTTTTCCCGTTCACTTTGAAACTATTCAGTTTGTTTACACTGATGGACTTAGTTTCAATATAAAAACCGAATACGGTTGTAGTTTTTATGATGCTTATGGGATTTTAAAAAATCTCCGGCAGTGGATCCCCATGGAATCGGGGCCCCTTGGAGGCCGTATGAACGGTACTGCATATGACTCAAATAATTATGGTGAAAACAAAGAATATGTTGTATTTAGTGACGCTGAAATTTATTATGACTTAATGGACACACATACACCAAATGAATGAGTAATTCTATTTATAACATCAAGTGCATGATGCCACTGTCTAAAAGTGTTCACTTCTCATAAAAACCTGTCCAATAAGTCAGTGTGTCTAAATAGTCAGCTTTACACATCTCCAAGTCAAATATTTCAGTGTTTCTAAATTACACATCTCCAAGTCTAACATGATAGTGTGTCTAAATAGTCAGCTTTACACATCTCCAAGTCCAAAGTGTCATTGTGTCTAAAACTGTCCACTTATACATAACATTTGACCATGTCCGTTATGCCAGTGTGTATACAATTTTTCATTTTACACAAGTCAAGTATCGCACTGTCCATTTTACACAAAACAGTCCCCAGCATGTCTGTGTGTCTAGAAATGTCCACTTTACCTGTTTCTATACTTTAGGCCAACTCACCTGGTCACATCTAGCAAACAATATGTAACCAAATCTGAAAACCATGTGTCATTAGATTACACATTTTTAAACTACTATAGAAAATAGTTCGTTTTTGCTTTAATTCATCACTTCTGTGTTAGTCACTGCTCAGTTTAATCGGCCAGAGATATGTGAGCCACAGCTAATGTCCATTACAAAACATAAACGTGTTCCGTCATGGACAATAGGTCATGTCCAAAGAATCAACTTATTTGAATGAGACTGGACCATCAGCACAAAACACATGTAACACATCACAGACAAAAACAATTTCAACTTTTTAAAAAAAAAAAATTCTTCTGAAACATTTGATAGCATTATAGGTTTTCGTTTTTATATATATATAAATTTATTTATATATATTTATTTATATATATTTATTTATTTATTTATAAATTTAAGGTACTTGGCGGGTACTTTTTTTTTATCAAATAGCAAAGTTGAGAAATTCTTTAAAAAAAATATACAGAGGGTAGACATAAATATTGTGAAAAATATGCTGTTTTTTTTAAAAAAAACTGTAAAATGTTATTGAATTTTACACCGTAAAACGGTCGAGATTATCTCAGGTTGGGATTATCTCAGGTTGGGATTATATCTGGTTGGGATTATCTCAGGTTGGGATTATCTCTGGTTGGGATTATCTCTGGTTGGGATTATTTCAGGTTGGGATTATCTCTGGTTGGGATTATCTCTGGTTGGGATTATCTCTGGTTGGGATTATTTCAGGTTGGGATTATCTCTGGTTGGGATTATCTCTGGTTGGGATTATCTCTGGTGGGGATTATCTCTGGTTGGGATTATCTCTGGTTGGGATTATTTCAGGTTGGGATTATCTCTGGTTGGGATTATCTCAGGCTGGGATTATCTCTGGTTGGGATTATTTCAGGGATCAAACTTACACCAGCCCAGCTCCACTCCCCCCCACTCCCTGTATTAGGCTTTTGTCTATTTTTAGCAGAGAAGGGGTCATTTGTACTTGTTTTACCTGCACTACTCGGATATATTTTTGGGGTACTTGTACTTGCACCCGTACTTGTACCTTGGGTATTTTGTACTCATAGTCTTACTTACAATTTTAAAACGTGTGTACTTATAACCGTACTTAAACCTTGTGTACTTGTACTTGAACCTTGGGTACTTGTACTTTCATAGTCACTCCATGCGCAAACAACCCATCTAACGCGCTTTATAAAAATGAGCACGTATGCTGTTTTTCGCACTATATCTTATCCCACACACAGCTTTGGGAAAATTAGAGATAACATTTAGAGAAGCAAACGTTTTTTTTTTAAGTTGGATTTGTAATTGATATACTAAATGGTATAGGGATATTTTAAAACATTTATACATTAAAATAATGATAAGAATAAAGGTTAAAAAGAGGTAATCCTATGAACTATTTAGAAAAATGAAAATTAAAAAAAAAGGAAAATATAACAACTTACTATGAAAACGGAATGAAAAAAACAATATTTATGTTCTATCCGTTATTAAAAACAAGCAATTAAGCCTGTTCCATTCTGGACACAGGACGTGTTAGCGCATTTTCATGTTATGTATCAGTACGTTTGTTAGCTTTCAGTAAATATTTGTAAATTTTGGAAATGTTTATAAATTCAATTGTGTAATGCATATATCTGTAAAAAAAAATATTATAAAGACGTTTCTTTATATTTGAAAAAAAAATATTTTCTCTTAAATCTAACTACAAGTGGTTTGTGATTACTGAAATAGGACTCATAATTGAAACATTCGAAATTGTAGTCATTTAATCGTCCGAAAACTCCGTCAATTGTTTCATAGCTCTGATACTTTCAATTAAACTCAGAACACAAGCTTACTATTTCATTTGATGAGTTTCTTAATAAATCTTGGTGAAACTACGTGCTGCAGTATTTCGCACCAAATGAATGGGTTATTGAACGTACAAGGTGTATATATAATATATAAGCCCCTTAGGAGCCCTGAAGCCCGGCCCTCAGAGGTCCTATTGCGAAATGGACTTTTGATGTACACATGGCAGGCCAAGACCTACACAATGATATATACATCATGGGTCTAGGACTTATGGTTGCTGAGATATAGGGCGGTCCATTATTAATATAGCTTATATAGTAAAAAACAGTACTTTATAAGGCCCCTTTTACGGCCCTCAGAGATCAGATCGTGAAATGGAAAAAAGTCATTTCTTGGCAGGCCAAGACCTACAAAATGATGTATACATCATGGGTCTAGGACTTATGGTTGTTGAGATCTAGGGTGATGACGGACGGACGGACGGACGGACGGACAGACAGACAGACAAAACGGGGACAATAGAGCATTTTTTTTCGAAAATGCTCTAAAAACGATTAAAAAATGTAGAAGTTCACTGACCTAAATGAACATAGAAAAACATAAAATTGAAAGATGTATTTAAAATAAAAAGATACCGTGTTTGAATAACAGATTCTTTTTTTTTTTGGCTTAATTCTATTAATTCGTTTAATATATATATATATATATATATATATATGTCCTAGTAGTTGTATATACAAGACAAACATTGCGGTAATTTGTTAAGGGAAAAGCTGGTGAGGACAGTGTAATAAAACCAAAATAAAATGAGTGTCCTATATATCTAGGGTTTTCAAACTAAAAAAGTACTGAATCTGTTGAATAGCGGTATGAAACACATTATAGAGAGCAAATACCGATTAACATTAACACAAGAACAAAATACGTTGATTAGAAAGTATAGGCCAGTGAACTTAATATTTTCTTTGGCTATCGTCACGTACTCCGTGACACTTAAAGGGCTACACACATTTATCACTTGTGGTTGTACCTGGTAACCTGAAACATGGCTTGTCAATTTACTTTCGAAAAGTTTAAGTAGGACCAAAGTTATGCAAGAAAGTTGCAAAAAAAAAAATATGAAAAAAAAAGGTAGTGAAATGAGAGCATTTGATCTGCACGGGTGTAGTCAACGTCTTCAGATCAGTAGAAGCTTACAACCAAGTAACCTGCAAGATGAATGAATATAGACAACTTTATAGATAGATGTCATCAAATGTAAAATGAGCTTGTTCATATATACCCAAACATATCACAGTTTTGAACTCTGGTAGGGATAGTTGAGGCCTGGTAGGGGTAGTTGAACCCTGGTAGTGGTAGTTGAACCCTGGTAGGGATAGTTGAACTGGTAGGGGTAGTTGAACCCCGGTAGTGGTAGTTGAACCCTGGTAGTGGTAGTTGAACCCTGGTAAGGATAGTTGAGCCCTGGTAGGGGTAGTTGAACCCTGGTAAGGATAGATGAGCCCTGGTAGGGGTAGTTGAACCCTGGTAGGGGTAGTTGAACCCTTCTGTCGGTCGGTCTGTCTGACGGTCTGTCTATCTATCTATCTATCTATCTATCTATCTATCTATCTATCTATCTATCTATCTATCTATCTATCTATCTATCTATCTATCTATCTATCTATCTATCTATCTATCTATCTATCTATCTATCTATCTATCTATCTATCTATCTATCTATCTATCTATCTATCTGTCTGTCTGCCTGTCTGTCAATAATATCTGTGTGTGATATAATAAATACTATTTTACAGAGCCAAACCATTGTCAAAACATCAAGATATAGAAAAAAAATACAAAAATTGAATAATAGTAAAACACAACCATGACCATTGGGAGACTCAACTAGGAGACGAAGTTAGTAACCAAGGATACCTTTAGTAATGTATTTACGTATAATGTGGATCGAATTTTTTAAGTATGCATCTATGAAGAAGAAAATTTATGTTTAATTGTTAGGTTAGGGTATAACTTTCTGGATGCTTGAAATTTATTTAGTTTTATGTAGCTTTCGCTTTTCCCCAATATTTCCGCCGCACACAATACAACAATAGAGAATTGTGGTGGGCGAACTCTGACCTTTGACAGTGACTAAAAATGGTTGGCAAAAAAAAGAGTGGTGGTGGTCTTATTAAAAACAATAAAAAAAATCCATAACTTGTTCTTCTGTTGGGAGACACTTATGTATCGCTCTGGCCTCATGGTCCCTAGTTCAAGGCCACAGTTCTAAAGTCCTGGTAGAGTACTTATTAACTAGATTTAAGTCATGTCTTCTAAATGTGTTTAACATAATTGACACATTTTATATGAAGCTGGGCTACGTTTTGTCCAATTGAACAAACACATAGGCCTACACACTTAAACACACACACATACACACACTCATTTAAACACAGACAAACACTTACATACTCAATCATTTGCAATCATCAATAAACCTCTCACCGACCGTCCAATAGGAAAACCATTAAAAAAGAACAAAAGTACATATTTATAGCATATTATAATGACTGTGTCAGCATACAGTTGTATGCCGACAATGCTTTTAATTTGTAACCGACTTTGTGGGGAAGGAAGATGGGGAAGGAAAATTGGGGAGGAAGATTGGGGAGGAAGATGGGGAATGGGGAAGGAAGATTGGGGAGGAAGATGGGGAAGGAAGATTGGGGAGGAAGATTGGGAAAGAAGATTGGGAAAGAAGATTGGGGAGGAAGATGGGGAATGAAGATGGAGGAAGAAGATGGAGGACGATTGGGAAAGAAGATTGGAGAGGATGATTGGGAAGGAAGATTGGGAAGGAAGATTGGGGAAGGAAGTTTGGGGAGGAAGATGGGGAAAGAAGATGGAGGAAGAAGATGGAGGAAGATGGGGAAGGAAGATTGGGGAGGAAGATTGGGGAGGAAGATGGAGGAAGAAGATGGAGGAAGATGGGGAAGGAAGATTGGGGAGGAAGATTGGGGAGGAAGATTGGGGAGGAAGATGGAGAAAGAAGATAGAGGAAAATGGGGAAGGAAGATTGGGGAGGAAGATTGGGGAGGAAGATGGAGGAAGAAGATGGAGGAAGAAGATGGAGGAAGAAGATAGAGAAGAAAGTTGGGTAAGTTGATGTTGAGCATAAATATGACACATGGGTGGGGGGCATCTGTACATCACATACACGGGCACATATTCAGACTGGGAGTTTATTATTCTATTGAGTGTAACATGAGATCATATATATCTCTATACTTATAAGACGCATTTGTTGTCTGTCTGTCTGTCTGTTCCCTTATAACTCAAGATCCAGACAAACAAATAACGTGAAATTTGTTACACATACACATAATTACATGGGGAAGGTTATAGGACAGGTTTCGTTTCATCTCGATGGTTAGTTTAATTGTAATTAATTTTTTTTTTTATTTTAGTATTTTACTATATTAAAGTAATCTCGACGGCGCCATAATAAAATTCCTCTGTGACGTCATTTCCCGATGATCGAATAGAACTTGCGCGCTGGTGCTGTATTGTGCCTTTGTGATGCAAAGAATTGTTGTTTTTTCATGCTCTCTGATTTGTACAGTTTGAGGAAGGTAAAGGAATGAAGAAGGATTTTAGAAGAAGTGTGAAGCTATAATAATAAGTATATATATATATATATATATATATATATATATATATATATATATATATAAAGAGAGAGAGAGAGAGAGAGGGGGGAGGGAGAGAGAGGAAAGGAGGGTAGGAGGGGGAGATGGACAGGGGGGAGAAAAGGAGATGGGAGAGGGAGCAGGGGGGAGGGAGCAGGGGGAGAGGGAGAGAGAATGGAAGGGAGGGAGAGAGGGGTAGGGAGGGAGAGAGGGGAGAGAGGGAGAGAGGGTGGGAGAGAGGGAGGGAGAGAGATAAAGAGTGATGGGGGCAGGGAGGGAGAGAGAGGGAATGGGGGAGGGAGGGAGAGATGGGGAGAGAGGGGAGGGAGAGAGAGAGGTGGAAAGGGGAGGGAGGGAGAAATGAGGGAGAGAGGGGTTAGGGAGGGAGATAGAGGGGAGGGAAGGAGAGAGGATGGGAGAAATGGGAGGAAGAGATAAAGAGAAAGAGAGGGCAGGGAGGGAGAGAGAGGGAATGAGGAGGGAGGAGGATGGACGGGGGAAGAGAAGGAGGGGGAGAGAGGAGAGAGGGAGATGGGAGAGGGACGGAGAGAGATGGGAGAGAGGGAGGGAGGAAGGGAGGGAGGGAAAGGGAGAGAGGGGGAGGGAGAGAGAGAGGAAGGTAGAGAGGGGGTAGGGAGAAAACAGAAGGTAAACAGAAAACCTTATCTTAAACCCGGGCAAAGCCGGGTACTTGCAACTAGTATATATATATAGTTGTCAAGTTATGCCGTCATGTTAACACTTGGCTAAAAGATATCTTTGCGATGATTGATTAGCAAACAAGTCGTCACTGAGTTATGTCAACATTTAATATAAACTGCCTCCTAAACAGGACCGTAGCCTGAAATCCTCTACGTCCCGACAAACTATGACAACTGGGAGCCCCTCTAACGCTCTGTCTTCTCAATTTTCGCAGCGAAATAAATAAATAAAAATACATTTTGTAAGCGACTGGACCAACCACTAACGATAGAAATATCAAACTAAATGTAAATATGTGATGTAAATATGTAATGTAAATATGTGATGTAAATATGTATTCTAAATATTGATGTAAATATGTAATGTAAATATGTATTCTAAATATTGATGTAAATATGTAATTCAAATATGTAATTCAAATACGTAATGTAAATATAATGTAAACACGTAGTGTAAATATGTAATGTAAATATGTAATGTAAATACATAATGTACATACGTAATGTAAATAGAACTAAAGTAAACCTTTTTTTAAGTGGACATTAAATTGTAAGTGTTTAAAATGCATTTTTTTTTCAAAACTTCTAAGGGGCGGATTTGAGGGGGGGGGGCGGAGAGGCAAGTTTAAGTAAGACATCATTAAATTATCGAAATATTTTTTGTTCTAAGACCAATTTTCGACAATGAAAACAGTTTTGGCCCCCACCCCCCGGTCAAAGTTTTGCCCCCCCTCCCCCGTCAAAGTTTTCTAGTTCCGCCCCTAGATGCACACACTCAAAGATAAACCACACACAAGTAAAATATACACAGAGGCGTTCTTTTGGATTATCCAACGAGGCGACAGCCTAGCAACCCCCCCCCCCACCCACACACACACACACTGAAGAAGGATACTCTTTGGATGCTTAGAGAGACACCCCTCTCCCGACAGGAACGTTTGCCTAGAGCATGGGTATGAAAGCAGGATAAGTCGCGGGCAACATTGGGTTTGTCAAATTTGACTGACATGCCTGATCAAGAGCAGGTGTCCAGAATGTTGACATGAACTAATATAGATTCAACGTCATAACATTTAAGGCTAGTGCTGTGCTAGTGCTGTGCTAGTGATGTGCTGGCGCTGTGCTGGCGCTGTGCTAGTGCTGTTGTAGTGCTGTGCTAGTGCTGTGCTAGTGATGTGCTGGCGCTGTGTTGGTGCTGTGCTGGCGCTGTGCTAGTGCTGTGCTGGTGCTAGTGTTACGGGAGTGCTGTGCTAGTGCTTTGCTGGCGATGTACTAGTGCTGTGCTAGTGATGTGCTAGTGTTGTGCTAGTGCTGTGCTGGTGCTGAGATAGTGATATACTTCACTCTGGAACGTGAAGCAGGCCGAGGGTCTGATTTGGCCCTCGGGTCGTACTTTGCCCTTATGTGGCCCTCGAACCTCCAAACACCCCAAATTAGTTCATCGGCCTTTATGTATGTAGGTTACACTAAATATGTTTGCATATTTGTATGTACACTAAATGTGTTTGTATATTTGTATGTACACTAAATGTGTTTGTATATTTGTATGTGCACTAAATATGTTTGCATATTTATATATACACTAAATATGTTTGTATATTTATATGTACAATAAATGTGTTTGTACACTAAATATTTTTGCATATTTATATGTACACTAAATTTGTTTGTATATTTGTATGCAATTTGTTTTTTATCAGTAGCTAAAACAAAAAAAAAGTCACCTATCCTCGCTGATTATGAATAAGAAACCTAATAATTATAAAATCATGAAACTAAAGAAATTGATTCATGTACTCCACAGCGAGTGACCGCCGATTCACCAAACTGTATGAACATTATATGCATTTGACGTGGGCCACATAGTGTGTGAAGTGCGATAAAATCTATTATATCTTATAAACCACAAAGGACGGTTCCATACCATTCCTGTCAAATCCTTTTTTCCTCAATGGAGATCGAACCAGTGACCCTCAGGTTGACAGTCGAGCGTCTTACCACATGACCATCACAGTAACGCTATTGAGTATTTTTTAAAATTTAAACTAGGTTATAAAATGAAGATATATCCCTTTATTATAACTTTTTGTCTGTAGATGTCCGTTCATGAAGTTATATCCTTGTGACAATCTTTCATGAGAGAGAGAGAGAGAGAGAGAGAGAGATAGTGAGAGAGAGAGAGATAGTGAGAGAGAGAGAGAGAGAAAGAGAGAGAGAGAGAGAGAGAGAGAGAGAGAGAGAGAGAGAGAGAGAGGACATATACACTGTATTTCCTTCTTAAATATATTACAATAAATTCAGAGTAGTTTACCTTCAATGACCCAGTTCTATCACGTGGTCACACTAACGGTCTGGTTATAACAATGGCTTGAAAGCAGTCTGTTGTATAAGTGACAAGCTACACAGTCTAAGCGGAGAGTGAAATTAAATTCATGATGTGGACCGGGGAGTAGTCAATACACAAACTGTTTCTTTAGTCTGCACCAGTTACACTGCTGAGTCACGTATCGGTCGGTTTTGGTGGTCAAGAGATGAGGTTCGATGATGTCATCACTGCCATCGGTGAATTCGGGCCTGACCAAAAACGTGTTTACTTTCTCATCTGTCTTGTGTCACTGCCAGCTGCCTTCCAGACGTTAATCGGTGTTTTCACTCTTTCAGTTCCCGAACACAGGTGAGAATATTTGTTTAATATGTGTTCCTTCCTGGATATAGGCCAAGCCCAATCTTTGAACTTTCTGGTATGTGTTACAATATGTCCCTTCCTGGATATAGGTCAATCTTTGAACTTTCTGGTATGTGTAACAATATGTCCATTCCTGGATATAGGTCAACCTCTAAACTTTCTGGTATGTGTAACAATATGTCCATTCCTGGATATAGGTCAGTATCAGGGCCGAGGCGTGAGTGTTGATGGTCATAACTCTTAGAGAAAAAAATGTTTTTTGTACTTTATTATGATTTGCCTCTATTTGGATTATATTCTGTATACCACCATTTTGTTGAGTTTGGTACTTTCTAATTATCACTTTATGGCTTTCTAATTATCACTTTATGGCATTCTAATTATCACTTTATGGCTTTCTAATTATCACTTTATGGTTTATTATGTACATTAATTAACACAATATTTTGCACTTTTGAATTATAACTTCCTCTTGGTTTAATTCTGTCTTTTAACAATAAATAAAATTTACCTCAATATTTTTTTCTAAATTATGCATTAACATAATTTGTTCGTAACTCACTTAACTCAATAGTAATGCATGAAAATATTTCTTGTTTTGGACAAATTTAGTGAGTCGGGATAAAGATTGGGACGGAAAATTGGGGGGAGGAAGATTGGAGAGGAAGATTGGAGAGAAAGATTGGGGAGGAAGGTTGGGGGAGGTTAAGATTGGGGTAAGATGGGGGAGAGATTGGGGGAGGAAGACTGGGGAGGGAGTATGTGGAGGAAATATTTGGGTGGGGGGTGAGGAGGGATGGAAAGGAAGATTCAGGGGAAAAATGGGGGGAACATGGTGGGAGGAAGATATAGGTGGGGTAGGTGTTGCAACAGTGTTCCCGGCAAACGACTGTTCTATAACGGCTTCTCTGAAGTAAAAATGACCAGCGCTTGGCC
Source organism: Bulinus truncatus (assembly GCA_021962125.1). Taxonomy (NCBI): domain Eukaryota; kingdom Metazoa; phylum Mollusca; class Gastropoda; family Planorbidae; genus Bulinus; species Bulinus truncatus. Next base: position 7,278,584 of record JAGDYQ010000001.1, on the reverse strand, counting down.
GACTGCAACTCTTTTAGAATAAAACTATTTAAGTATTTTATGTGTGTCATGATTATGACGGAATAGAAAAAAAAATGAATTTAATAACACTTTCCATAGGCCGCATACAGTGCAGAGATGAGCGGACAGCGGGTTTCAGTTAAATTTAAATTCTGGACTTAACATTATATATATATATATATATTGTTACGACTTGATATTTTACAGAATGACACACAGGACACGTGGGTTCAATAATGACTAGACTGATACATTTATTTATTACACAAATTTACTAAACATTAATTCTATAACCAAACTGATAAATCCACATAGGAAACACAATCACTGCCGGCCACAACGAGTCCAACGTGTACTCTCTAGGTCACCAACCCTTGTTCTCTAAAACAACAAGCAATTAACTACACATGTCCGGTCCACACCTACAAAATCAGGTCACGTCACGCGTCGTCACGCATCTTCCTCATCTCTTGTTTTTTTTTTTTACACACCTGTCCAGGTGACGACTGGTTCAGCGCCGTGTGTTGAATTAAGAGGGTCACAACACTGCCCCCCTCTTAAATCTGTCCGTCCCGGACAGGTCCATCTGCACCAAAGAATTTGCAAAGTCTATCGAGGTGCACCACTTTCATCTTGGTGCGTGCGCTTCTCTGTATTCTGTACACGACGTCGTTAAGTCTCTTCATGACCCGGTACGGGCCTTCCCAATCCCTCTGCAACTTTGGGGATCTTCCTTTACGTCTCTGTGGGTTGTAAAGCCAGACTAGGTCTCCCTCTTGAAAACCAGTTCTATCACGTGGTCACACTAACGGTCTGGTTATAACAATGGCTTGAAAGCAGTCTGTTGTATAAGTGACAAGCTACACAGTCTAAGCGGAGAGTGAAATTAAATTCATGATGTGGACCGGGGAGTAGTCAATACACAAACTGTTTCTTTAGTCTGCACCAGTTACACTGCTGAGTCACGTATCGGTCGGTTTTGGTGGTCAAGAGATGAGGTTCGATGATGTCATCACTGCCATCGGTGAATTCGGGCCTGACCAAAAACGTGTTTACTTTCTCATCTGTCTTGTGTCACTGCCAGCTGCCTTCCAGACGTTAATCGGTGTTTTCACTCTTTCAGTTCCCGAACACAGGTGAGAATATTTGTTTAATATGTGTTCCTTCCTGGATATAGGCCAAGCCCAATCTTTGAACTTTCTGGTATGTGTTACAATATGTCCCTTCCTGGATATAGGTCAATCTTTGAACTTTCTGGTATGTGTAACAATATGTCCATTCCTGGATATAGGTCAACCTCTAAACTTTCTGGTATGTGTAACAATATGTCCATTCCTGGATATAGGTCAGTATCAGGGCCGAGGCGTGAGTGTTGATGGTCATAACTCTTAGAGAAAAAAATGTTTTTTTTGTACTTTATTATGATTTGCCTCTATTTGGATTATATTCTGTATACCACCATTTTGTTGAGTTTGGTACTTTCTAATTATCACTTTATGGCTTTCTAATTATCACTTTATGGCATTCTAATTATCACTTTATGGCTTTCTAATTATCACTTTATGGTTTATTATGTACATTAATTAACACAATATTTTGCACTTTTGAATTATAACTTCCTCTTGGTTTAATTCTGTCTTTTAACAATAAATAAAATTTACCTCAATATTTTTTCTAAATTATGCATTAACATAATTTGTTCGTAACTCACTTAACTCAATAGTAATGCATGAAAATATTTCTTGTTTTGGACAAATTTAGTGAGTCGGGATAAAGATTGGGACGGAAAATTGGGGGAGGAAGATTGGAGAGGAAGATTGGAGAGAAAGATTGGGGAGGAAGGTTGGGGAGGTTAAGATTGGGGTAAGACTGGGGGAAGATTGGGGGAGGAAGACTGGGGAGGAGTATGTGGAGGAAATATTTGGGTGGGGGTGAGGAGGATGGAAAGGAAGATTCAGGGGAAAATGGGGGGAACATGGTGGGAGGAAGATATAGGTGGGGGTAGGTGTTGCAACAGTGTTCCCGGCAAACGACTGTTCTATAACGGCTTCTCTGAAGTAAAAATGACCAGCGCTTGGCCGACTGCAACTCTTTTAGAATAAAACTATTTAAGTATTTTATGTGTGTCATGATTATGACGGAATAGAAAAAAAAAATGAATTTAATAACACTTTCCATAGGCCGCATACAGTGCAGAGATGAGCGGACAGCGGGTTTCAGTTAAATTTAAATTCTGGACTTAACATTATATATATATATATATATTGTTACGACTTGATATTTTACAGAATGACACACAGGACACGTGGGTTCAATAATGACTAGACTGATACATTTATTTATTACACAAATTTACTAAACATTAATTCTATAACCAAACTGATAAATCCACATAGGAAACACAATCACTGCCGGCCACAACGAGTCCAACGTGTACTCTCTAGGTCACCAACCCTTGTTCTCTAAAACAACAAGCAATTAACTACACATGTCCGGTCCACACCTACAAAATCAGGTCACGTCACGCGTCGTCACGCATCTTCCTCATCTCTTGTTTTTTTTTTTTACACACCTGTCCAGGTGACGACTGGTTCAGCGCCGTGTGTTGAATTAAGAGGGTCACAACACTGCCCCCCGCTTAAATCTGTCCGTCCCGGACAGGTCCATCTGCACCAAAGAATTTGCAAAGTCTATCGAGGTGCACCACTTTCATCTTGGTGCGTGCGCTTCTCTGTATTCTGTACACGACGTCGTTAAGTCTCTTCATGACCCGGTACGGGCCTTCCCAGTCCCTCTGCAACTTTGGGGATCTTCCTTTACGTCTCTGTGGGTTGTAAAGCCAGACTAGGTCTCCCTCTTGAAAACCAGTTCTATCACGTGGTCACACTAACGGTCTGGTTATAACAATGGCTTGAAAGCAGTCTGTTGTATAAGTGACAAGCTACACAGTCTAAGCGGAGAGTGAAATTAAATTCATGATGTGGACCGGGGAGTAGTCAATACACAAACTGTTTCTTTAGTCTGCACCAGTTACACTGCTGAGTCACGTATCGGTCGGTTTTGGTGGTCAAGAGATGAGGTTCGATGATGTCATCACTGCCATCGGTGAATTCGGGCCTGACCAAAAACGTGTTTACTTTCTCATCTGTCTTGTGTCACTGCCAGCTGCCTTCCAGACGTTAATCGGTGTTTTCACTCTTTCAGTTCCCGAACACAGGTGAGAATATTTGTTTAATATGTGTTCCTTCCTGGATATAGGCCAAGCCCAATCTTTGAACTTTCTGGTATGTGTTACAATATGTCCCTTCCTGGATATAGGTCAATCTTTGAACTTTCTGGTATGTGTAACAATATGTCCATTCCTGGATATAGGTCAACCTCTAAACTTTCTGGTATGTGTAACAATATGTCCATTCCTGGATATAGGTCAGTATCAGGGCCGAGGCGTGAGTGTTGATGGTCATAACTCTTAGAGAAAAAAATGTTTTTTGTACTTTATTATGATTTGCCTCTATTTGGATTATATTCTGTATACCACCATTTTGTTGAGTTTGGTACTTTCTAATTATCACTTTATGGCTTTCTAATTATCACTTTATGGCATTCTAATTATCACTTTATGGCTTTCTAATTATCACTTTATGGTTTATTATGTACATTAATTAACACAATATTTTGCACTTTTGAATTATAACTTCCTCTTGGTTTAATTCTGTCTTTTAACAATAAATAAAATTTACCTCAATATTTTTTCTAAATTATGCATTAACATAATTTGTTCGTAACTCACTTAACTCAATAGTAATGCATGAAAATATTTCTTGTTTTGGACAAATTTAGTGAGTCGGGATAAAGATTGGGACGGAAAATTGGGGGGAGGAAGATTGGAGAGGAAGATTGGAGAGAAAGATTGGGGAGGAAGGTTGGGGAGGTTAAGATTGGGGTAAGATGGGGGAAGATTGGGGGAGGAAGACTGGGGAGGAGTATGTGGAGGAAATATTTGGGTGGGGGTGAGGAGGATGGAAAGGAAGATTCAGGGGAAAATGGGGGAACATGGTGGGAGGAAGATATAGGTGGGGTAGGTGTTGCAACAGTGTTCCCGGCAAACGACTGTTCTATAACGGCTTCTCTGAAGTAAAAATGACCAGCGCTTGGCCGACTGCAACTCTTTTAGAATAAAACTATTTAAGTATTTTATGTGTGTCATGATTATGACGGAATAGAAAAAAAAAATGAATTTAATAACACTTTCCATAGGCCGCATACAGTGCAGAGATGAGCGGACAGCGGGTTTCAGTTAAATTTAAATTCTGGACTTAACATTATATATATATATATATATTGTTACGACTTGATATTTTACAGAATGACACACAGGACACGTGGGTTCAATAATGACTAGACTGATACATTTATTTATTACACAAATTTACTAAACATTAATTCTATAACCAAACTGATAAATCCACATAGGAAACACAATCACTGCCGGCCACAACGAGTCCAACGTGTACTCTCTAGGTCACCAACCCTTGTTCTCTAAAACAACAAGCAATTAACTACACATGTCCGGTCCACACCTACAAAATCAGGTCACGTCACGCGTCGTCACGCATCTTCCTCATCTCTTGTTTTTTTTTTTTACACACCTGTCCAGGTGACGACTGGTTCAGCGCCGTGTGTTGAATTAAGAGGGTCACAACACTGCCCCCCTCTTAAATCTGTCCGTCCCGGACAGGTCCATCTGCACCAAAGAATTTGCAAAGTCTATCGAGGTGCACCACTTTCATCTTGGTGCGTGCGCTTCTCTGTATTCTGTACACGACGTCGTTAAGTCTCTTCATGACCCGGTACGGGCCTTCCCAGTCCCTCTGCAACTTTGGGGATCTTCCTTTACGTCTCTGTGGGTTGTAAAGCCAGACTAGGTCTCCCTCTTGAAAACCAGACGAGTTTGCCCGTCTGTCGTATCTGGTTTTCATGGTGTTACTAGCGAGTTTGAGGTTTCTTCGAACCATAGAATGTAGTTCCTCGAGTCGAGATCTCAGTCCATTGGCATAATCTGTTTCCATGGAGGGAGCGTCTCTGGGGAATCCGAACAGAAGGTCACAAGGTAGGCGGAGTTCCCGACCAAACACTACCGTTGATGGCGAGTGACCCGTCGTTTCGTGAGCTGCTGCTCGGTAGGCCATCAGAAACAGTGGTATGTGAGTGTCCCAGTCTTCCTGGCGATCATCTACCAATTTTGCCAGGTGCTGCACCAGTGTCCGGTTGAACCGTTCGACCATCCCATCCGATTGTGGATGTAACGGGGTTGTTCTTGTCTTCTGAATCCCCAAGAGTCTGCACATCTCCTGAAATAATTTTGATTCGAAGTTTCGACCCTGGTCCGAGTGGAGCTCCATCGGGACTCCGAAACGACTGATCCACTCGTTAACCACTATGTCCGCTATAGTTTTGGCCTCCTGATTCGCCATAGCAAAAGCTTCTGGCCACTTGCTGAAATAGTCTTTGATAACCAGGATATAGCGGTGCCCTTGCCTGGTCTCTGGGAAAGGTCCTGCAACGTCTATGGCAATTCTCTCAAAAGGGACTCCAGTAAAGTACTGCTGCATGTGACCCCGAGGTTTGTTCCTCGGCCCTTTTGTTGCTGCGCACTGATTGCACCTCCTACACCAGTCCTCCACGTCCTTTCTGTAGTTAAGCCAATAGAACCTCTGGCGCACTTTTTCCAGTGTTTTATTTACCCCCAGATGTCCACCGGTGGCACCATTGTGCATTTCATTCAGCACCTCGGGGACCCTTGACCTTGGAAGCACTAGTTGGAGTCGACGGGAGGTACCATCCGCAGATTCCCAAACTCTCTTGATTGTCCCATGGTCAATTATCATAGAGTCCCACTGAGCCCAATAGGCCTTCGTAGATGCACCCGTTTCGGCAACCTGCTGCCAATCGGGCCGGGGCCCTTCTTCTTTCCACCGGAGATATGGGTTAAATCCTCGTCATTCAATTGGTCCTCTCGGATCTTGAGGGCAGACCATGCCTCCGAGGCATCCAACTCCAAGCTTCGAACATAAACGTCATCTGTCTCTTTTGCAGTGTTTGCATTCCAGCCTACAGGGTCGACGTGATAGGGAATCTGCGTTATTATGCAGCAATCCCCTGCGATGTTGGGTATCGAAGTCGTAAGTCTGCAATCTTTCAATCCAACGAGCAATCTGTCCTTCTGGGCTCTTAAAGGACAAGAGCCACTTCAGCCACTTCTGTTCTCAAGGTAAACTTTTGGCCATACAAATACTTGTGGAAGTGTTTTATTGCATCCACAGCTGCTAGAAGTTCTCGTCTGGTTACGCAATAATTCCTCTCAGCCTTCGACAGAGTTCGACTGTAAAAGGATACGATATTCTCTATGCCATCTATCCTCTGGGACAACACAGCACCTAACCCGGTACTACTAGCATCTGTATCGAGTATAAATGTTTTACCAGGGACTGGGTAAGCCAGTACCGGGGAAGAGCTTAGTGCATTCTTTAATTCGTCAAAAGACTGTTGGCATTCTTCGCTCCAAAGAAATGGCTTCTTTTGCTCCGTGAGCCGATGAAGCTCTCTGACAATGCTGGAAAAGTTTGGCACAAATCTCCGATAATATGTGCAGAGTCCCAGGAAGCTTCGAAGTTCATACGCATTCGTTGGTCATGGCCAACTCTTTACGGCCTCAACCTTACCAGGATCAGTGCTTATGCCATCTGCAGACACAACGTGGTCCAAATAGTTCATCTTCTTTCTAAATAGTGAACACTTTCGTGGACTGAGCTTCATACCGGCACTGCGAATACGCTGGAACACTTCTCTTAGGTTCGTAAGGTGTTCATCAAATGTCTTTCCCATCACTATAATGTCATCGAGGTAGACGAGGCATGTCTTCCAGTTGAGACCTCGCAAGATGTGTTCCATAAGCCGTTCAAAAGTCGCTGGCGCATTACATAACCCAAACGGCATAACAGTAAACTGCCAGAAACCATTACCCGCCGAGAACGCAGTCTTTTCTTTATCTTTAGGGTGTAAACCAACCTGCCAGTAACCACTTTTTAAGTCAAGAGTGGAGAAAATTCTAGATCCAGCGAGTGTATCCAAAGTGTCGTCGATGCGGGGAAGAGGATAGCTGTCTTTGTCAGTTACCTCATTCAAAGCTCTATAGTCTACACAGAATCTAAACGACCCATCTTTCTTCTTCACAAGTACGACAGGTGAACTCCACGGGCTGTTGGACGGTTCTATCACCCCTTGTTTATGCATTTGTTCCAACATTTCTGTTGCCTCTTGTTGTTTCGCTAGAGGTAGGCGGCGTGGCATCTGCTGTATTGGTTTAGCACTCCCTGTGTTGATTCGATGCTGAACAAAGTCTGTTCTCCCGCAATCATTTTCTTCAGCAGCCATGATATCTGTATACTCCTGTAACATAGCTTCGGCCTTATCATAATCGCTTTGGGGCAAATCCTTCCGCAATTCACATAAAAGTTTATCTAAGAATCGATTCTTTGCAGGACTTTTGGCTATTAAACGTTTATCAATCTCACAGTTCGTTATTAAATCAACAGGGTCACATGTAGCGATGACACTGTCCTTACGAAGGTTTTGATCAGTATTTGTAATGTTCATCACTCTTACTGGTACCAACTTGGTTTCATTGATTGCCACCAATGTTTTCCCAATGGCTAGTCCTCGACCAATTCCATGACCAGCCTCTACTATGGCTGTCTTCATTCCATCTCCATCATAGTCCAATTTACCCCAGATGATAAATTCCGACTGAGCAGGTACACTTATGTCGTCAATGAGTCGTATTCTCTTTATAACATTCTCATTATCATATTTCCCAAGAAGGGGAAATTCCTTTTTCCCACACTGTAACGTGCCTACGCCAAGGTTCAGTGAAAGGCCATATAAGTGCATGAAGTCCAGCCCCAAAATGCATTTGTCGACAATGTCAGCCACCAAAAACTCATGAATGAACGATTCATCCCCTAGTTGGAACTCAATTTTAGTCCGTCCCAGGATCGGCATTAATTCCCCACTTGCAGTCTTCAATGAATGCCCATTCACATTATTCATTTGCATGTCTTTGATTGCATTAGGTCGCAAGATTGAACGTGATGCCCCAGTATCTAATAGAAATCTACACTCAAGCTGTCCAATTTTTCCTTTAACATACAGGCTCGATTTAGTCCCCAGAGTTGCAACTGGAATGACGACGTTATGGTCTTTGTTGGAGTGTTTTGCCAGCTTTTGCCCTACGAAGCTGGCAGACGTTAGTTTCCCTGGTTACTCCAGCGATTAAATTGTGGGGAGGCTCTTGACTGTCTGGTCTGGTATCGCCGAACTCCTGGACAGTTTCTACGAAGATGACCAGAAGCACCACAGCTCCAGCAGCGAGGGTCATTCATACTCTTAGCCCTCTCGGCCATCTCTTGTTCCTTGGCTGCCATAGCCTCTTCAACCACCCTACGAATCTGGTCAAGCTGTGTATCTTCATTGACCTCTAACTGCCTTGAGTGATGTTCGGTCCTGGAGGAATTCTTAGCAGCTTCATACGACAGGGCATAAGCCAGTGCTTCGCTTGCCCTTTGTTTCCCACTCATCCTAATTGCTTTTTTCAGTTCTGGGTCGCGAATGGCATCTATGAAAGAGTCAATTATAATGACATTAAGGAATTCCTGTTCAGCCGTTGGGTAGGACAGGCGTGCTAGTCGCTCGATGTCTGCCTCTATTTCTTGCAGGGATTCCCCAGACTTCTGTTGTCTTGTCTTCAACTGCACTCTGTAGACCTCCTGCAAGTGTTCATCGCCAAACCTCAATTCTAAGGCCCTAACTACGGCATCGTAACGTCCTGGATCAGAAATGGTGTGCAGTAGTTCGGCGGCTTTTCCTCTCAAGGCCAACACAAGCGCTGTTGCTTTATCTTCGTCCCGGGTCCAGCCGTTAACATTAACAGCCGCCTCAAATTGTCTTTTATAGACGGACCATGAAATAGTGCCGTCAAAAATTGGTGGTCTTATCTTGCTCAATGTAGTCTGGGTCACCGCCTGTGACCCCTGCACCTTGTTCAATTCTTCCCTAATGCCGCTAATCTCCTCGTTGTATTTTTCATTGTTGATTAAAATCTCAGCCCGGAGTTGATTCACCCTCATGTCGACATCTTCATTTATTTCGATCTTTGTTCTCTCGAGGTCACCTTTTAAACTTTTCTTAATGTCCTCTATTTCATTTCTTAATGTGGAATGAAATTCTTTCACTTCACTTCTCAGCTGCCCGATTTCTGTGGTAAAAGTGTAGCTCTCCGGGTCCATTCCCTCATCGATAAGCGCTCCATTAAGTCTCTTAACCAGTTGCTGCTTATTGCCTTCAGTCGGAAGGTCCCTTTCTTCTAGTTCCTCCTTCAATTCTCTAACTAAAAGTTAGTTTAGTTTTTTACCGGACATGGTAGACTGTCCCGCCTCTGACACCAGTGTTACGACTTGATATTTTACAGAATGACACACAGGACACGTGGGTTCAATAATGACTAGACTGATACATTTATTTATTACACAAATTTACTAAACATTAATTCCATAACCAAACTGATAAATCCACATAGGAAACAGAATCACTGCCGGCCACAACGAGTCCAACGTGTACTCTCTAGGTCACCAACCCTTGTTCTCTAAAACAACAAGCAATTAACTACACATGTCCGGTCCACACCTACTAAATCAAGTCACGTCACGCGTCGTCACGCATCGTCCCCATCTCTTGTTTTTTTTTTACACACCTGTCCAGGTGACGACTGGTCCAGCGCCGTGTGTTGAATTAAGAGGGTCACAACAATATATATATATATATATATATATATATATATATATATATATATATATATATATACATATATCGAATCCAGCAAATCCAATGATAAATTCTAAATAAGAATAATTAACTAGCAATAAAATCGCCAACCTCACCAGCACTTAAAATAAAGTTACTTTCATATTCCGATGACTGTCATAGTTTTAGTGATTGAGTTTATACATACATTTTTCATAGATGCGCCATTCCGGAACTGGACAATGACACGTACAAAGGTCAAGGCCAGTGGCACGATGACCTCATCAACAGATCCATCCCGTGGCAGAGTGAGAAGAAGATGTACTCACAGTGTGAACTGTTCGATAAAGATGTCACACAAAGTGACTGGACCAACAAAACAAGAAAATGTCACAAATGGGTTTACAGTCGGGACATTTTTCAAAGTACATTTGTCACAGAGGTTTGTTCTATAGTAAAAGGTATTCCAACAATGTCACTTGACAAATCAAAGCTTACATTACTACTGTTGATTTTTGTTCAGTAGTTCCAACAATGTCACCTTACAAATCAAATCATACTACTGTTAATTTTTGTTCAGTAGTTCCAACAATGTCACTTGACAAATCTAAGCTTACATTACTACTGTTAATTTTTGTTCAGTAGTTCCAACAATGCCACTTTACAAATCAAAGCTTACATTACTACTGTTAATTTTTGTTCAGTAGTTCCAACAATGTCACTTGACAAATCTAAGCTTACTGTTAATTTTTGTTCAGTAGTTCCGACAATGTCACTATTCTTATGTTTTATGCTGTAGTTCCAATGATGCCACTTGACAACGAAAGGCTTGAATTAATTACACTTGTTAATAAAATTAAATTTTGAACATCAGTGGTTGCCATCGGGGCTGGCAACTAGGGCTCGGGCCACAGACTACGAGTCTAAAGGGGGCCCCGTTGGCAGGAGATTCTTTTTTCATTTAACAAAAATAATTACTTTAATAAGTCGCTAATTATTTTGCCTTTCTTATAACTTACACTGGGCAACAGCCAAAAAATCGCCAGGGATTTTTCAACTGATTTAGACTAATTTTGGTGTTCTGAGTCCGAATATCACATTGATTTTGTTCGGTCAGGTCAACTTCTTGAGATACAGCCATTACCTACCTGACGAGCTATACGTATTCTAATATCAGGGGTTTTGAGTTCAATCATTTCTCTAAATTAGCTTTATAAAAATTAGCAGAAAAATAATCACAATTAGAAAAACAGAGATAATTATATTTTATTTATAAATCATCAATCTGGATTTTCACTTGATTGTCTAATGCATCAGCACTTGATTGTGCACAGTCTCCAGTACCCCGACATTCCATCTGCCCGTCGTCCAGCTGCTCACTGCGAAGAAATTCCTGTACCAGCGTTTAGAGATCTTCCTGACAGCGAAGATGGGGCCACCACTTTAGACGAGGGAGGAGATACAGAATAGAGTATGAATCACAAGATGGTCCTCAGCCGTTCTCACAATGTGAGCTTAATAATCTGGTTCGGGATCTCAGCTTGTCGTATAATTCCTCCAAGCTGTTGGCCTCCAGACTCAAAGAGAAAAATCTACTTGACAAGGACGCGCGTATCACTTTCTTCCGTAGAAGGCATGAGGACTACATGAGCTACTTCTGCCAGGAGGAAGACCTTGTGTTCTGCCGAGATGTCGCCGGTCTTCTTGATAAACTCGGCGGTCCTCAATACGATCCGAGAGATTGGCGACTCTTCATTGACAGCTGCAAGCGCTCTTTGAAGTGTGTACTTCTCAACAACGGGAGCCAGTTCGCCTTAATCCCTCTTGCACACTCTAGAAGAGAAATATGAAGCAGTGAAGTATGTGCTCGACAAAATCCAATATGAGCAGCACCAATGGATCATCTGCGTCGACTTGAAGATGGTGAACTTTCTACTTGGTCAGCAGTCCGGGCTCACGAAGTACCCATGCTTTATATGTATGTGGGACAGTCGCGACAGAACCCAGCACTATGTAAAGAAAGAGTGGCTGGCTTGAGAGCAGTTAGTACCTGGGGCGAGAAACGTCATAAACGAACCTCTTGTTGACAGGGAGAAGATATTGATCCCACCGCTACACATGAAGCTTGGGTTAATGAAACAGTTTACGCGCGCTCTGGACAAGGATGGGAGGTGCTTCAACTACATGTGCCGAGCATTTCCACAACTGACCATTGAGAAGCTGAAGGCCGGCATTTTCGACGGCCCACAGATACGGCAGCTCATAAAGGACACAGAGTTCCGAAACTCCATGAACACGCTTGAGTGCGCCGCCTGGAAATCGTTTGTGCAGGTGGTGAACAACATCCTGGGGAACACGACGGCAGCGAACCACGCCAGACTCATCAGCAGCATGATAGAGGAATTCCAAAAACTCGGTATGAGTTATATGAGTATAAAAATACACTTCCGATTCTCACAAATGGAGAAGTTTCCTGAAAACCTTGGGATGATGAGCGATGAGCAGGGAGAAAGGTTCCATCAGGACATCCGCCAAATGGAGGAAAGGTACTAGGGGAGGTGGGATGCAGTAATGCTGGCGGACTACTTCTGGTCGCTGAAGAGAGACAACCCAGCAGTTGCTCTCACACGGGAATCGAAGAAACGCCGATTTATGCCTTGAATTCTGAACTTTTGTTTCACGTAACGCTCATTGTTATACTAATATTATGATAATTATGCTTATCAAATTTGGTGAATAAATAAAAACTGAATGAATTTGAATACGTTGACTTTTATTTCTAGAGTAAAACGGAAAAAATCGTCAGGAGTTTATTAGCTGATGATCCGCAAAAATGTGTTTTTTTTTTACAAAAAAAAAATGATTTTTTTTTTAATTTCTGTAGCAAAAAATCCTGACCTGATTGAGCAAAACCAAGGTCATTTTCGGACTCAGAGCAACAAAATTAGTCTAATTCAACTGGAAAATTCAGGACGATTTTCAAAAAAATATTTCTTGTTGCCCAGTGTTATCATTATAACTGGTAGCATAGTGTCAGATATGTTCGTGTTACGTTGATTGTCCAGTTTTCTATTTCGGAAAAAATAACGAATTTCTTACCTTAACCCTAGACTCTTTTCTGTTGCCATTTCAGTCAAGTTTAATTTTATATTAAAGACACATAATAGACACACTCTGTTTATAAATACAATAGATTATATATTAATTAAGTTATAAATAGCAATATTTATGACCAATGAATTCAACGGACAAACAGACTTTGTGACAAAAGACTCAATGTGAAAAAAAAAAAAAAACAAATCTATACGACGAATATGCTCAATGTTACAATAGATACACTGTGACAGACACACTGAATGTTACAATAGATACACTGTGACAGACACACTGAATGTTACAATAGATACACTGTGACAGACACACTGAATGTTACAATAGATACACTGTGACAGACACACTGAATGTTACAATAGATACACTGTGACAGACACACTGAATGTTACAATAGATACACTGTGACAGACACACTTAATGTTACAATAGATACACTGTGACAGACACACTCAATGTTACAATAGATACACTGTGACAGACACACTCAATGTTACAATAGATACACTGTGACAGACACACTCAATGTTACAATAGATACACTGTGACAGACACACTGAATGTTACAATAGATACACTGTGACAGACACACTTGAATGTTACAATAGATACACTGTGACAGACACACTTGAATGTTACAATAGATACACTGTGACAGACACACTTGAATGTTACAATAGATACACTGTGACAGACACACTCAATGTTACAATAGATACACTGTGACAGACACACTGAATGTTACAATATATACACTGTGACAGACACACTGAATGTTACAATATATACACTGTGACAGACACACTGAATGTTACAATATATACACTGTGACAGACAGGGCTCTTCTTACGTTTCGTGGGTGGAGGGAAACGTGTGTGTGTGTGTGTGTGTGTGTGCAAAGATTCAATGCTTATGGGATCTACCAAAAACCAGCTGATGGGTTACTAAAATATTCATGTCTGATGTTCACTGTAAGGATTTACCTTTGGCATTTAGGTCTCCAGGCAGTTGCATCATTTGATTGTATATAGGAACGGCTCTGTTCACTAATAGTCTCACTGTGACAATTACACTGTGACAATAACATTGTGACAATTACACTGTGACAATAACATTGTGACAATAACATAGTGACAATTACACTGTGACAATAACATTGTGACAATAACAGTGAAAATTACACTGTGACAGTTACACAGTGACAATTACACTGTGACAATAACATAGTGACAATAACATAGTGACAATAACATAGTGACAATAACATTGTGACAATAACATTGTGACAATAACATTGTGACAATAACATAGTGACAATTACACAGTGACAATTACACTGTGACAATTACACTGTGACAATAACATAGTGACAATAACATAGTGACAATTACACAATGACAATTACATAGTGACAATTACACTGTGACAATAACATAGTGGCAATTACACGTTGACAATTACAAGTGACAATAACATAGTGACAATAACATAGTGACAATTACACAGTGACAATTACACAGTGACAATTGTATTCAATGTTTCAAACAGAGCTGAGTGTGACAAACACATTTTCCTGAAAATATCGATTCTTGTGTTGCAGTTAAACCTGGTGTGTGATGATCAAATATACAAAACATATGCTAATATGGCTTTGATGGGAGGTTTGCTGGTTGGATCCTTGACCCTGGGTGCTTTGTCTGACAAGTAGGTCATAACGTAATTAATGTAGTAAGCCAAACAAGTAGGTCATAGCCTAGAACGGTTTTTTTTGGTCAATCTTCTTGAAACTGTGCTACTCTGTAAGATTTAACTTTTTCTTTCGCTGAGCTCTTACATAAAATCTCTTTTAAGTTTAACAGGGTGAGTTGGCTTAACTACCTCACATGAAAATATGAACATTTCTTGCTAAAATAAAATTAAGTTCATAATTGAAGACTTCATACACACCATCAATACACACCATCTTTATACAACATCTTTCACACCATCAATACACACCATCTTTTCTGTCGGCTGAAAACATTGTAAAGTTGTACAGTTTGTACATTTGAATTAGAATTTCTGCGATATACTTGAAGTGACAAAACGGTACTACAGTATTCTGCGCAGTACGGCTAGAGAGGCTATGGCCTAGATCAGGGCTCGGCAACCTGCGGCTCGCGAGCCGCATGCGTCTCTTTCGATGTCAAGTTGCGGCTCTTTCGATGTCCGATTGCGGCATAGTCAAATACCATTATATTGAAACAAAAATTTGAGTGGCTCTTTAAAAATTGAGAAAAATGCAAGTTTTACCTTTTAGCTCTTCCGTCTCAAAATGTTGCCGACCTCTGGCTTAGATCAGTGTTTCCCAAAGTAGGGTTCACGCAGCTCTTGATTTAAGAAAAAAACAGTGCCGGGGATGAAAGAAAATTTCTGCAGAGCCGGGGATAAATGTCTATGGTTTCATCCCCCGGCTGGGAATAAATTAGGTAAAGCAGAGCCGGGGGATGACAGGTCTCAGTGCCGGGGAAATCCCCGGCATCCCCGGCGATATATCGAGCCCTGGGTACACGTACCCCTCGGGGTACGCGCAGAGGGTTAATCAGAAATGTAAAATCAAGAAAAAGGCAGAGAAAAAAAAACACCTTTTCAATACCGTTATTTTTGTTAAAAACCTTTTCAATACCGATATTTTGTTTATCCGTAAAATTTGTTTGTTTGTTTCCCTTTAATCCATATGGTCGTTTGGGGGGAACGAATGGACACTTCTACAGACATATATCTGTTGTGCTTTCATGTCCGTTCTGCTGGCTTATGGTGGCGCCCATCTCTTCTCCAAGTCAACGGCGAATATTTTTGTGGTTAGAACCCTGTACCCTTTGCATGTGA
>JAGDYQ010000001.1:7182747-7260247 GCA_021962125.1 Bulinus truncatus | reverse complement strand
AGCCAGTATAGGAATATGCGACATATAAATAAATAAATATATATATTTATTTATATATATATATATATATATATATATATATATATATATATATACAGAAAGAGAGAGAAAGAGAGAAAGACAGAGAAAAAGAGAGAGACAGAGATGGACAGAGAGAAAGAGAGAGATAATGGGAATATTTGGAAGCTTATGGGAATATGTAGGAGCTTTTGGGATAATGTGGGAACTTATGGGAATATGTGGGAGCTCATGGGAATATCTAGGAGCTTATGGGGATATAAGAAGCTTATCGGAATATTAGGAGCTTATGGGAATATGTGGGAGCTCATGGGAATATCTTGGAGCTTATGGGAATATTAGGAGCTTATGGGAATATGTAGGAGCTAATGGGAATATGTAGGAGCTTATGGGGATATAAGAAGCTTATGGGAATAAGTAGGGGCTTAGAGGAATATGTATTAGTTTATGAGAATATGTTGGAGCTTATCGGAATATTAGGAGCTTATGGGAATATGTGGGAGTTTATGGGAATATCTTGGAGCTTATTGGAATAAGTAGGAGCTTATGGGAATAAGTGGGAGCTTATGGGAATAAGTGGGAGCTTATGGGAATATGTCAGAGCTTATAAAAAGTGAGAGCTTAAGGGAATATGTGCCAATTGATTCTACTCCTGTTTAGTATTCGGTGAATGGGACTATAGGCTTTGTGTTTATTTTCATCCACGTAAAGTGAAATTTTTACTCATCAGTAAATTCTACTCCTGTTTTTAAAATTTTGAAACGGACTATAAATTTCGTTTCAATTTTCTGCTATAAAATGATCAACTGCCATGCATATGTAGAGTCAAATCTATGTCAATCATCGAAAAAAAGAGATAAGGATAGAGAGAGAGAGGGGGGGGGAGGGAGAGAGAGAGAGTGGGAATATATCGGAGCTTATGGGAATATGCAGGAGCTTATGGGAGAATGTGGGAGCATATGGGAGAATGTGGGAGCTTATGGTAATAGGAAGGAGCTTATGGTAATATGAAGGAGCTTATGGGAATATGTAGGAGCTTATGGGAATATTAGATTCTTATTGGAATTAGTAGGAGCTTACGGAAATATGAAGGAGCTTATGGGATATAAGAATCTTATGGGAATATGTAGGAGCTTATGGGACTATGTGGGAGCTTATGGGAATATCTGGGAGCTTATGGGAATATGTAGGAGCTTATGGGAATATGTAGGAGCTTATGGGAATATTAAGAGCTTATGGGAATATGTAGGAGCTTATGGGAATCTGTTGGAGCTTATGGGAATCTGTGGAAGCTTATGGGAATCTGTGCCATTTGATTCTACCCCTGTTTAGTGTTTGGCGAATGGGACTATTGGCTTTGTGTTTATTTTCAACCACCTAAGGTCAAATTTTTATGCATCACAAAATTCTACTCCTATTTTTCAATATTTGAATCGGCCTTTAAGCTTCGTTTCATTTTCCGCTATACAATGATCTACTGCCATGCATAAGTAGATTCAACTCTATGTCAATTATCGAAAAAGAGAGATAAGGAGAGAGAGAGAGAGAGAGAGAGAGAGAGAGAGAGAGAGGGAGGGAGAGAGAGAGAGGGAAAGAATGGGAATATATGGGAAATTATGGGAATATGCGGGAGCCAGTATGAAAATATGTGACATATAAATATATATATATATATATATATATATATATACCTATAAGAAACATTTGCTGTCTGTCTGTCTGTCTGTCTATCTGTCTGTCTGTCTGTTCCCTTATACTTCAAGATCCAGATAACCAAATAATGTGAAATTTGTTACACATACACATAATTACATGGGGAAGATTATAGGACAGGTTTAGTTTCATCTCGATGGGTAGTTTAATTGTAATTATTTTTTTTTATTTTAGTATTTTACTACATTAAAGTAATCTCGACGGCGCCATAAATAAAATTCCTCTGTGACGTCATTTCCCGATTCGAATAGAACTTGCGAGCTGGTGCTGTATTGTGCCTTTGTGATGCAAAGAATTGTTATTGTTTTTTCATGCTCCCTGATTTGTACAGTTTGAGGAAGATAAAGGAATGAAGAAGGATTTTAGAAGAAGTGTGAAGCCATAATAATAAGTATATATATATATATATATATATATATATATAGAGAGAGAGAGAGAGAGAGAGAGAGAGAGAGAGAAAGAGAGAGAGAGAGGAGAGGGAGGGAGAGAGATAAAGAGAGAGCGAGGGGGGGGGGGCAGGAGGAGAGAGAGGAGGGAAGGGGGAGGGTAGGAGGGAGGGAGGGGGAGGGGGATGGACAGGGGGAGAAAAGGAGGGGGAGAGGGAGATGGGGGGAGAGGGAGATGGGACAGGGAGTAGGGGGAGATGGAGAGAGAAAGTAAGGGGAGGGAGAGAGGGGGTAGGGAGGGAGAGAGAGGGGAGGGAGGGAGAGAGAGGGTGGGAGAGAGGGTGGGAGAGAGATAAAGAGTGAGGGGGCAGGGAGGGAGAGAAGGGAATGAGGGAGGGAGGAGGGGGAGAGAGGGGGAGGGAGAGAGAGGTGTAAAGGGGAGGGAAGGAGAAAAGGGGGAGAGAGGGAGATGGGAGAGGGAGCAGGGGGGAGTGGGAGATGGGAGAGGGAGATGGGGGAGATGGAGAGAGAAAGGAAGAGAGGGAGAGAGGGGGTAGGGAGAGAGAGAGGGGAGGGAGGGAGAGAGAGAGGGTGGGAGATAGGGAGGGAGATAAAGAGTGAGGGGGCAGGGAGGGAGAGAGAGGGAATGAGGGAGGGAGGAAGGGGGAGAGAGGGGGAGGGAGAGAGAGAGGGAGAAAGGAGGGAGAGAGGGGTTAGGGAGGGAGAGAGGGGAGGGAAGGAGAGAGGGAGGATGGACGTTGGGAGAGAAGGAGGGGGAGAGTGGAGAGAGGGAGATGGGAGAGAGATGGGAGAGAGGGAGGGAGAGGGAGAGAGGGAAAGGGAGAGAGGGGGAGGGAGTGAGGGAGAGAGAGAGGAAGGGAGAGAGGGGGTAGGGAGAAAACAGAAGGTAAACAGAAAGCCTTATTTTAAACCTGGGCAAAGCCGGGTACTTGCAACTAGTATATATATACAGAGAGAGAGAGAGAGAGAGAGAGAGAAAGACAGTGAAAGAGAGAGACAGAGATGGACAGAGAGAAAGAGAGAGAAAATGGGAATATTTGGGAGTTTATGGGAATATGTAGGAGCTAATGGGAATATGTAGGAGCTTATGGGGATATAAGAAGCTTATGGGAATATGTAGAAGCCTAGAGGAATATGTATTAGTTTATAGGAATATGTAGGAGCTGATCGGAATATTAGGAGCTTATAGGAATATGTAGGAGCTTATGGGAATATTAGGAGCTTATGGGAATATGTAGGAGCTAATGGAAATATGTAGGAGCTTATGGGAATATGTAGGAGCTTATGGGAATATGTAGGAGCTTATGGGAATATGTGCCAATTGATTCTACCCCTGTTTAGTGTTTGGCGAATGTGACTATTGGCTTTGTGTTTATTTTCAACCATGTAAGGTCAAATTTTTATGCATCACTAAATTCTACTCCAATTTTTTAATATTTGATTCGGACTATAAGCTTCGTTTCAATTTTCTGCTATACAATGATCTACTGCCATGCATAAGTAGATTCAACTCTATGTCAATTATCGAAAAAGAGATATAAGGAGAGAGAGAGAGGGAGAGAGAGGGAGAGAAGGGAAATATATGGTAACTTATGGGAATATGCGGGAGCCAGTATGGGAATATGTGACATATAAATATATATATATATATATATATATATATATATATATATATATATATATATATATGTATATATATATACAGAGAGAGAGAGAGAGAGAAAGAGAGAGAGAGAGAGGGATAGGAAGGGAGAGAGATAAAGAGAGAGAGAGGGGGGGGCAGGAGGAGAGAGAGAGAGGAAAGGAGGGTAGGAGGGAGGGGGAAGGAGGGGGAGAGAGGAGGGAGGGGAATGGAAAAGGGGGAGAAAAGGAGGGGGGAGAGAGGGAGATGGGGGCAGAGGGAGATGGGAAGGGGAGTAGGGGAGATGGAGAGAGAAAGGAAGGGAGGGAGAGAGGGGGTAGGGAGGGAGAGAGAGGGGAGGGAGGGAGAGAGAGGGTGGGAGAGAGGGTGGGAGAGAGGGAGGGAGAGAGAGGTGAAAAGGGGAGGGAGGGAGAAAAGGGGGAGAGAGAGAGATGGGAGAGAGAGCAGGGGGAGAGGGAGATGGGAGAGGGAGTAGGAGGAGATGGAGAGAGAAAGGAAGGGAGGGAGAGAGACGGTAGGGAGAGAGAGAGGGGAGGGAGGGAGAGAGAGACGGTGGGAGAGAGGGAGGGATAGAGATAAAGAGTGAGGGGGCAGGGAGGGAGAGAGAGGGAATGAGGGAGGGAGGAATGGGGAGAGAAGGGGAAGGAGAGAGAGAGGTGGAAAGGGGAGGGAGGGAGAAAGGAGGGATAGAGGGGTTAGGGAGGGGAGAGGGGAGGGAAGGAGAGAGGGAGGATGGACGTTGGGAGAGAAGGAGGGGGAGAGGGGAGAGAGGGAGATGGGAGAGAGATGGGAAAGAGGGAGGGAGAGGGAGGGAGGGAAAGGGAGAGAGGGGTAGGGGGAGGGAGAGAGGAAGGGAGAGAGGGGGTAGGGAGAAAACAGAAGGTAAACAGAAAACCTTATTTTAAACCCGGGCAAAGCCGGGTACTTGCAACTAGTATATATATATATATAAATGTATATATATACAGAGAGAGAGAGAGAGAGAGAGAGAGTGAAAGAGAGAGAGACAGAGAGAAAGAGAGAGAAAATGGGAGTATTTGGGAGCTTATGGGAATATGTAGGAGCTAATGGGAATATGTAGGAGCTTATGGGGATATAAGAAGCTTATGGGAATATGTAGGAGCTTAGAGGAATATGTATTAGTTTATGGGAATATGTAGGAGCTTATCGGAATATTAGGAGCTTATGGGAATATGTGGGAGCTTATGGGAATATGTGAGAGCTTATGGGAATATGAAGTAGCTTTTGGGAATATGTAGGAGCTTATGGAATATTAGGAGCTTATGGGAATATGTAGGAGCTTATTGGAATATGTAGGAGCTTATGGGAATATGTGGGAGCTTATGGGAATATGTAGGAGCTTATTGGACTATTTAGGAGCTTATTGGAATATGTGGGAGCTCAAAGGAATATGTGGGAGCAATTAGGAATTTTTGGGAGATTATTGGAATAAGCAGGAGCTTATGGGAATATGTGAGAGCTTATGGGAATATGAAGTAGCTTATGGGAATATGTAGGAGCTAATAGGATTTTTTGGGATATATGGGAAAATGTAGGAGCTTATGGGGATATAAGAAGCTTATGGGAATATGTAGGAGCTTATCGGAATATTAGGAGCTTATGGGAATATGTAGGAGCTTATGGGAATATGTGGGAGCTTATGGGAATATGTAGAAGCTTATGGGAATATGTAGGAGCTTATTGTAATAAGTTGGAGCTTATGGGAATATGTAGGAACTTATGGTAATATGTAGTAGCTTATGGGAATATGTGCCAATTGATTCTTCTCCTGTTTAGTATTTGGCAAATGGGACTATAGGCTTTGTGTTTATTTTCATCCACGAAAAGTGAAATTTTTACGCATCAGTAAATTCTACTCCTGTTTTTCAAATTTTGAAACGGACTATAAGCTTCGTTTCAATTTTCTGCTATACAATGATCAACTGCCATGCATACGTAGATTTATCTCTGTCAATCATCGAAAAAGAGATAAGGAGAGAGTGAGAGAGAGAGAGAGAGAGAGAGAGGGAGAGGAAGAGAGAGAGAGAGAGAGTGGGACTATATCGGAACTTATGCTGGAGCTTATGGGAATATGCGGGTGTCAATATGGGAATATGTGACATAAATATATATATATATATATATATATATATATATATATATATATATATATGTATGTATATTTATATATATATACAGAGAGAGAGAGAAAGACTGAGAGAATAAAATAGAGAGACAGAGAAGGACAGAGAGAAAGAGAGAGAGAGAGAATGGGAATATTTGGGAGCTTATGGGAATTTGTAGGAGCTTATGGGAAAATGTAGGAGCTCATGGGAATATGAAGGAGCTTATGGGAATATTATGCGCTTATAGGAATATGTAGTGGGACGGGTGGCCGAGTGGTATAGATACTCGACTGTCGACCTGAGAGTCCTGGGTTCGATCCTCGGTGAGAACCATGTGGAATTTTTCCAGGTGAAATGTGTTTCAAAGTCGTCCCACAAGTCTACCCAGCTTTAAATGGGTACCTGACTCTAAGTTGGGGAAGTAAAGGCGGCTGGGCGTTGTGCTAACCACACAACCCTTTCATATGCCGAGGTTATAGAAACAGATGAATTCTACACTTCATCTGCCCCGATGGCCCGTTAGGGTTAAGGGAACTTTACTTTTTATAGGAATATGTAGGAGCTTATGGGAATATGTGGGAGCTTATGGGAATATGTGGGAGCTTATGGGAATATTAGGAGCTTATGGGAATATGTAGGAGCTTAGAGGAATATGTATTAGTTTATGGGAATATGTGGGAGCAAATTGGAATTTTTTGGAGCTATCGGAATATGTAGGAGCATGTAGGAGCTTATGGGAATATGTAGGAGCTTATGGGATTATTAGCAGCTTATGGGAATATGTAGGAGCTTATGGGAATAATTTAGAGCTTACGGGAATGTGTGGCAATTGATTCTACTCCTGTTTAGTATTTGGCGAATGGGACTATAGGCTTTGTGTTTATTTCCATCCAAGTAAAGTGAAATTTTTACGCATGAGTAAATTCTAATATAAATGCTTATATATATATATATATATATATATATATATATATATATATATATACTAGGGCTGTACCGGATTGTAATTTTAAATCCTGCAGGATCAAAACCGGAATCGGATTTAATATTTGAATCCTGCCGGAATCGGAACAGAAACCGGATTTTACCGAATTAAGTAGTAACTCTTCCGAAAGAAGTAGTAATTTCTCGCCTAAAATAAAAAAAGATATAAGAATTAAAAATAGAATAAAAATTTAGTTTTTAAGTTCTAGATAGCAAAAAACAGTATTAACAATTTAGATCTTGAAGACTGTGACTAAAACCCCTTCCCCAATTTTGAGTTAAGAAAGATAACTCTGTCAAATTAACAGGTTATTCGTTTTAAAAAAATTATTTTAATAAAGCTGCACCTAATTTAACTTGATTTCTATTACAATCAAAGAAATGGATAACATATCTTAGAAAGTATAATAAACATGTTTTTTAATAAATGAATTCCAAATATATATATAATATATATACAGAGGCACCACCCGATAGCTTATTTTTCTTTAGTTTTCCATAGTGACGTCACCAAACCTTGTTATTTCATTCATACTTTCCCTTAAACCATTATCTGACAATTTTCCATAAAAACGCAAATTAAAATGCATTTCAAATCTAAATCAATATCACTTTAATGTTTAATTAAAAAATGTATCTTCAAATTATTTATCTAAATATGCGAGGAATTTCATCCAAATTGT
Source organism: Bulinus truncatus (assembly GCA_021962125.1). Lineage (NCBI taxonomy): Eukaryota > Metazoa > Mollusca > Gastropoda > Planorbidae > Bulinus > Bulinus truncatus. Next base: position 7,252,674 of record JAGDYQ010000001.1, on the reverse strand, counting down.
GACAAAATCCACTTAATTAAACAAGCAATTAAGCCTGTTCCACTCTGGACACAGGACGTGTTAGCGCATTTTCATGTTATGTATCAGTACGTTTGTTAGCTTTCAGTAAATATTTGTAAATTTTGGAAATGTTTATAAATTCAATTGTGTAATGCATATATCTGTAAAAAAAAATATTATAAAGACGTTTCTTTATATTTGAAAAAAAAAATATTTTCTCTTAAATCTAACTACAAGTGGTTTGTGATTACTGAAATAGGACTCATAATTGAAACATTCGAAATTGTAGTCATTTAATCGTCCGAAAACTCCGTCAATTGTTGCATAGCTCTGATACTTTCAATTAAACTCAGAACACAAGCTTACTATTTCATTTGATGAGTTTCTTAATAAATCTTGGTGAAACTACGTGCTGCAGTATTTCGCACCAAATGAATGGGTTATTGAACGTACAAGGTGTATATATAATATATAAGCCCCTTAGGAGCCCTGAAGCCCGGCCCTCAGAGATTCTATCGCGAAATGGACTTTTGATGTACACTTGGCTGGCCAAGACCTACGAAATGATATATACATCATGGGTCTAGGACTTATGGTTGCTGAGATATAGGGCGGTCCATTTTTAATATAGCTTATATAGTAAAAAACGGTACTTTATAAGGCCCCTTTTTCGGCCCTGAGAGGTCAGATCGCGAAATGGAAAAAAGTCATTTCTTGGCAGGCCAAGACCTACAAAATGATATATACATCATGGGTCTAGGACTTATGGTTGTTGAGATCTAGGGTGATGACGGACGGACGGACGGACGGACAGACAGACAGACAGACAAAAATTTGCAGAAAAATAAACTATTGACCTATTTTTAAACTGTAAACACCCAAAAAATAGATCGTTGTCTGCTCTTTAAAGAAGTTAGACTTTTATAGCTAAATATAGTTTAAAGAAAACACGGAATCAAAAGTAGCGGAAGGTAAGGTGTCGTACTACTACATGTACTAGACTAAATAGGATTCAAATCTTCTTTTTTAATATATTTTTACTTACAGACAGAACTAAAAGCTATCGACGTTAATGTAGTTTTAAAAAAGCAAAGGAAGTTATAGTTTTAATATAATTGTATAGCGCTAAATATTTCAAAATTATGTTGCGCTAAAAAAATTTCTTACAAATTTCAAACAACAAAGAAATCCTGATTAAATCCGGCACATTTTAACCGGAACCGGAATCGAAACCGGATTTTTTAAAACTGCCGGAATCCGGCTTAACAGGAACCGGAATAGGATTCCGGTACAGCCCTAATATATACATTGATTGCTTGATTGTTACTACAGTGTGCATTAGTTCATTCATTTTGTGGACATGGGGTACTTAATATCTTGAAAATAAAGAAAGGGGGGGGGTCTGCCGAGTTCTAATGTTCGGGAACCACTGGCGTGGGTGAGTTTAATCCATTGTTTATAGTCTCAATCATGAACGTTATTTAGGACACGTGACTAGCCCAGTTAAATGACACAACTATGGATGCATGTACTGAAAATGTAGTGTACACGTGGCCATTTTTTGTTATTCTTGTTTACTCTTGGCAGCAGCCGCAGCATAATGAGACTATAATTGACTTGATATATGCAACCGATGGTTTCTTGCTTGAGTCATTTAGCACAGTTGAAAGGGGGAAGCACTCCATTAGCATTATTGTTTCCCTTGTAAAACGTGGACGCTGTTACCTGATCGTCTGGCTAAGTTGGGTCTCGACAGGTGCATTGCTCCGAGGCTAAAGAACTGTGGTGGCCAGGCGTTAGGGCAGTAAGGGCCGAATAATAATGTCGATTACTGTGTTTTATGTCAGTAGCCGTCACATAATAATGTATATAAAGCGATTTGGGTTCTGCGTTAAATCGAAAGTAAAGAATTAATACAACAGTTTTCCAGTTTAAAATACAAACATGAAAAAATCGGATCTGCGCGAAACAAAAAATAACCTAGCCTACCAATCAAGAATTCTCAATGAGAAGGTTTTTGAAGGGTACAGCTAGTAAATAATATTCTCTGTCCAGCCTAAGAGAAACAAATGTTCATTACGCTGGACAATGAGTGTTTTAAAACTATATCAATTATTTTTTTAGATATGCATGTTGATAATTATCTAAATGTATCAGTATAATTTACTTTTGCAGTAATTTTTCCGGCTATCGGCGTGGACTCTGAAAATGCCGCCACTTTCCCCTGCCGCAAAATATATAAAAAGTACTTAAACTACAGCCACTTGCTGGTGTGGTATAGTGCTGCCCCGGGGCGGGCCGAGTCCTCCACATCCCTTCCTTGTTACAGCAGCGTACTTTTGATACGATTAACAATAATACACGCGCATTAATGTGCGCGTAGACGTTGGTATACATGCCCACAAGATTTAATTAGATGCCCAATAGGCTTATACAGATGCCGCACAAGGTTTGTATAGATGGCCACACATAAATAAGTACAAAGAAAGTGACCATCTTCACACAGAACTGGTGATGGGTCTGGTGTACTTTGACCTCTGGTGTAAAAGTTAAACCTTTATTTACTTTCTATGTCGGGAAAATTAAATTAAAAAAAAAAATCTTTTTCAGATTTGGTCGCAAGAAAATTTTCCTGGTCAGCGTGTGTGGTGAGTTTCTCAGTTCACTGGCCACTGGTTTTGTCCACTGGTACATTCCATTCATCATACTTCGTTTTGCAACAACTTTCTGTGACACTGGAATGATTATGTCGTCTTATATTATCGGTAAAGTAATGTTCTTACGTGAGATACTAAAATATCTACGTCTTTAGAGAGACAGAGAGGAGAAATATATATATATATATATATATATATATATATATATATATATATATATATATATAGAGAGAGAGAGAGAGAGAGAGAGAGAGAGAGAGAGACAGAGAGGGAAAGAAAAAAAATTCGCAACATAAAGGGATTCAAGAAAATTTGATTAAAATTTCTGGTCAGTCTTACAATTTTGTCGAGTTATGGTATGTACCATAGATGGTGTGTACCATAGATGGTGTGTACTAGGTAATAGTTATGGTGTGTACTAGGAAATAGGTTGATCTCATCGAAAAAAAAATACATTAGAGAATATCACCATTGAAGAATGTAATGAACAATTAGAATGCATCGGTAACGAGGGCTAGCAACATTACATGTATATTTAGGAACTTTGAGTGTGCTTTGAACTTTTCCTGTATCTGACTGAAAGGTTGTCAGGGCTGGCGTTGCGCTTTGCGGGGCCCAATTTAACGGATACTTGCCAGGCCCCTCTTCTAATTTTTTTTATTACAATTAAAACTGTTACTATTAATATAAAAGTAAATTGCGGGGCCCCTGCCAGGCACGGGGCCCAATCGGTCGAATCGGCCTAAGGCAGTCCCTGACAAGTGTATATGAACCTTTTATTACCTAGAGCTTGCCCTTGGGTTAAACATAAGATATTTTGACGATGAGAATTGACTTTATTTTACTTAATAGTCTAGAAATATGACTTTTTACATTAAACTAAACAATAGTCTAGAAATATGACTTTTTACATTAAACTAAAGAATAGTCTAGAAATATGACTTTTTACATTAAACTAAACAATAGTCTAGAAATGTGACTTTTTACATTAAACTAAAGAATACTAGAAATATGACTTTTTACATTAAACTAAAGAAAACCAGTCAGATATAATCTTGAGCGACATATTTTTTGTGTACACATACACACCACCAAAGGCCATCTCAAATTCACGTGAATCCCAAACATAACCAAACACTCATGAGTTACATATAGGACTGTCATGAGTTACATGTTTGATAATTGTCTTATTTGTCTCCAGGAGTGGAGCTTGTTGGACCAAGTAAACGTAAAATTGCGGGTATTGTTGCCCACATGTTCTTTTGTTTTGGAATATTCATCATGGCTGGAGTCAGCTACGGTATTCGTACTTGGAACCATCTCCAGATTGTACTCTCTTGTCCAACCATCTTTCTTCTCTCTTACGTCATGTAAGTTCAGCGCCATCTGTTAAATTTACTCTAAACATTAACAGTATATTAATTAAGTAATGTTCAGTCATACGTTGATTTTATTTTACTTCGATTATTGCCGGTTTCGATTTTCATGCATTTTTTATGCGAAAATTTCATCTTGGTGAATGTTTATTTCCCACATGAATTCCCTGTAAATTTCATCTTGGTGAATGTTTATCTCCCACATAAATTTCCTGACAATAGTTTTTTATTTACGAGCTGTGTGCGAGGTAGAAGGGAGGGGATTTTTTATAACATCTCTACCCAGAGCCATTCTTAGGGATATGCAAATTGCTGAAAGACTCCCTTCACGTATTAATCCCTTTTAAAGGTCCCTATATTTCCTTCACAAAGGGCTCTAAGACATGTTTGGATCTATTTGCCTATTGCCCTTCAAGAAAGACAGACGGCTCTTTCCTCAACCCTGTCCATCCCGTACTCACTGTCTACTATCAGCCGGGTCTTCAAGAAATCAGAGTGTTCATTTACTCTTGACATTAATCTTTCATATTCATGTTTATATTACTTTCATATGGTCCTTAGTATTAAACAATACAGTGGGTATTCGGTTAACGAACTGTTCGGACAGCGAACAAATCGGACAACGAACACGTTCAGGAAAGATTATTGTGTTCGGACAACGAACAAAATTCGGATAACGAACAAAATCTAATTCTAACGAAAACGTTTCGGCGCTCGGAACATCCGACATCAGTCCTCAATTTGTCCTGAAAATGGATGTGCGCGTGCGCTGACACGTCATCATTCATACTACGTAGCAGTGAGGCAGCACCATACGACGCGTAGGGTAGTGTGCGACGACACATCGTCAATAGTGTACCGTACATGTTTTGTTGGTTTATGTCCTTGTGGTATTCGTATGTGCTTTTCTAAACGCCTTATAAAAAAAACCCTAAATTTGACAATAATATGGGACCTGAAGAGAGTGGAGTGTCAAGAACTGTACTCACCATAAAAATCAAGCAAGAGATTATAACTAAAGTAAATAATGACTGATGTTACCAGGCAGTACGGTTTGAACAGGTCTACAGTAGGCACAATCATAGCTAAAAAAGATATCATCAAGAAGACTCAAGCCGCTAAAGGAGTAACGAAAATTACATCTGAGAAGCAAACAAGCAATTAAGCCTGTTCCATTCTGGACACAGGACGTGTTAGCGCATTTTCGTATTATGTATCAGTACGTATGCTATCTTTCAGTAAATATTTGTAAATTTTGGAAATGTTTACAAATTCAATTGTGTAATGCATATATCTGAAAAAAGATATTAAAAAGACGTTTCTTTATAATTGAAAACAAAATTATTTTCTCTTAAATCTAACTACAAGTGGTTTGTGGTCACTGAAATAGGACTCATAATTGAAACATTCTAAATTGTAGTCATTTAATCGTCCGAAAACTCCGTCAATTGTTGTTTTATATAAAGTACGGGAAGTAAGTCATGTTGAATAACTGTTACAAAAATAAATAATGATTACGCCCCTTTGATTAGCTTTTATTATTTATATTTAAAATATAAGCAAAACGGTACATAAAAAACTCTTATATTTTGGCCCTGAGAGGTCAAATCACAAAATGGACTTTTGATGTACACTTGGCAGGCCAAGACCTACACAATGATGGGTCTAGGACTTATGGTTGCTTAGATATAGGGCGCTCCATTGTTAATATAGCTTATATAGTAAAAAACGGTACTTTATAAGGCCCCTTTTACGGCCCTCAGAAATCAGATCGCAAAATGGAAAAAAGTCATTTCTTGGCAGGCCAAGACCTACAAAATGATATATACATCATGGGTCTAGGACTTATGGTTGTTGAGATCTAGGGTGATGACGGACAGACGGACAGACAGACGGACAGACAGACAGACAGACAGACAAAACGGGGACAATAGAGCATTTTTTTCGAAAATGCTCTAAAAAAGTGTCATCTATGATAAAATCGAGAGTTGGCTTTCAGTTTGGATAAATGAACGGGAGATGAAGAGAGATATGTAACTAGAATGGCCATCATTGAAGAGAAGGCTGGAGAAATTTTTGAGAAATTGAAAGAACAAACTCCAGGCTCGTCCTCCGAAAATTTAGAATTCAAGGCTACCACTGGCTGGTTTACAAAATTTAAAAGGAGATCTGACATTAAACAATTTGATGTCAATAGGGTTGCTGGTCTCCACAACGACATTGCTATCAATCATTTCCTGAAAGTCCTGAAGGAGAGAGAAAAACAATCGACATTGGATATGTTCTTTAAAGCCCAAACAAAAGGAAAAGAACTGATTAATAAGCAAGACTATATGTATGTATCATATTTTTTATAAATAAACTTACTAAAAAATTATTCTTGTACATGACAATTTTTTTTAAATTTAATTTTTAGGATCTCCAGAACGAATTAATCGAATTCCCATTAGCATATATGATAAATCGATGATCGGTTAACGAACGATTCGGATAGCGAACATAATTGTGGAACGGATTAAGTTCGTTAACCGAATACCCACTGTATTCTTTATTTAAAACATGTAGAAGAGTTACGTCGTTATTTTAAGGCCCTAAGCAAAGGTGTAACCGAGGCGCAAATGTATATTGAAAATCTCTAGCTGGAAAAAACGCAAGGAAAAATCAAAGCCCAGAAACGGGGCCCCTTATCAGAGGGTGGCCCTAGGTAGCTGCCTAGGGCTGCGGCCCCAATAGCTTGTGATTTGGTTTGCATATACGAATGTACAGGATGAATATATTTACGTTCACGATGATTTGGATGAAAATAGCTGACTCAGTTTTAATTGTTTTCCGTGTTCGTTTATTGTTTATGAAAATCGAGGGATCATTTTTATTTTAGTTATACATTTCATATTTGCTTGTTTTATACAGATTTCTTCCAGAATCACCCAGATGGATGCTCAGCACTGGCAGAGTTCACGAGGCTTCAAAAATAATCAGGCGAGTTGCCTCAAGGAATCGAGCTGCAGTGTCAGAAAAGATTTTAAGTTTAGAAGACGTGCAGTTGGATGGTGGCGGGGAAAAAATCTGGCACATGTTTACAAAACCAAATCTACTGTTCCGATGCATCGCAATATTCGTAAACTGGTAAATAATATTTAGACCTTTCTGCGCATTCCATAATAAGCTATGAACACATTCAATTAGCAAAATATATGTTGCTGATTAGATTTTAATCTTAGCATTAAATTTTAATTAAAAAAAAAAACAAATTATCATTAATAAAAGCAAAACAACAATGTTGATTCACGTTGGTTGTGCAACGTGTAGAGACTCTGAACCGAATTAATGTTATTGAAGACTTAAGGCTAGTCACCCAAAGAGACCTAATCTTATATCCTATTGAGTACGATTACAATTACTCAATGTGCTGGAACGAGTATAAGTACTCCAAAATATGTAATTGAGTACAAGTACCAATCACAACCATCTCCGGAAAATAATGTTTTCCTAAAAAAAAAAAGGACTCACCAAAAATGGAATAAATCTCTTATAGATTTTGAGCTTTCTGCCAAATTGGGACCCATGTGCTCGTTCATGCACCCATCGTTAACTCTGCCTCTGAAGATTTTGATTGAACAAACAAAACTAGCAGCTGTCTAATGACAGCTTCTGTGCAAAGTAAATCGTACCCCATAGTAGTAATTCAAGTGGAAAAGAATAAAATAGTCGAGCATATAAAGTACTTCAATGATTGTTTTAATCATAGTTTATTTGGACATACTTTGGAGTCCAGTAATTAATGGATTTTTTTTTTAAATCGTGCACTTTAGGGATTGTGGAACGGATGGCCGAGTGATGTATCTACTCGACTGTCGACCTAAAAGTCCTGGGTTCGATCCTCGGTGAGACCCATGGAATTTTTCCAGGTGAAATTTGGTGCAAAGTCGTCCCACAAGTCCACCCAGCTTTAAATGGGTACCTGACTTTAAGTTGGGGAAGTAAAGGCGGCTGGGCGTTGTGCTAACCACACAATCCCTTCATATGCCGAGGTTATAGAAACAGATGAATTCTACACTTCATCTGCCCCGAAGGCCCGTTAGGGCTAAGAAGGGAACTTTACTTTTTACTTTAGGGATTTCATTCATTTTTATCTTTGATTTAGGGAAAAAAATGATTGGAAACATCATCGAATATGAATTCGAACCATTTCATACGTATTAAGTTAGCATTCTGACGTATCACCATACTGAACACCCAAAGGCCCCCAACCCCTTAATTCTCCAGAATGAGATAAACTGCCATCCGGGATTAACCCCCCCCCCCTAATTTCGCCACTGGCTTCAAGCACGGTTACTACGGCCTCAATTGAGTACTATACTTTGTATATATATATATATATATATATATATATATATATATATATATATAATGTTTACAATTTGTTTTATCTATATACATAAACGTCTAACATGATTGACCGTACGTACGTTTGACAGACCCTCACACCGTGCGTTGTACATGATGTTCATGGCAATAAAAGCCGCATGTCTGCACGTTACAAATACACGGCACCGCACGAGATGAAATAGTACATCGCTAAAAAAAAAAACCGCGCGCGTCATCCGTCTGTATACATAAAGTCCAAAATTATAGAAACTGAAAAGAGACAACTTACTATATGAGAGTATGTTTGGTATGCATTTTGTTCATCAAATGACTCTTTCTTGAATAAAAATGAAATAGAAGAAAATTAAAATAATACATGCTCTAAGAGCATTCAGTTATACTAAATGCCCCTTTTTGTAATTTTGTGACTGTTATGCCAATAATATGTAAGACTTATGTAAAGAGAGATAGATAGATAGATAGATAGATAGATAGATAGATAGATAGAAATATATATAAGATAGCAATAGATAGAGATAGATACATAGAGACAGATAATGAAGAACTGTTTGGAAATGAGTCCTTTAAATTAATATTAATGAATTAAGATTTTTAAATGATATGGAGTAGTGTGCGCAAATTATGTAAAGTTGTTACGTTTGTATGTTTAACATGATACATCAAAATGAAGAACTGTTTGGAAATGAGTCCTTTAAAATAATATTAATGAATTAAGATTTTTAAATGATATGTATAGTTGGTTGTTAGATTCAAAGTTTAACAGTCGGTGGTTGTTTTTGTTAAGCTTCTGTACCCATAATGAGGATTATTTTCTTTGGGATGAACTATATAAAATATGAACTTTATTTGATGTACTATTAAGTGTCCCTTAAATGTGTTTTGGCTACAATAATCTGTTCATGTCCTTTGGGGCCACTTCGAGACATGCTATTTTTTGTAAATAGACTGATTGTTAACGCGCTCAAATATATATCACCATTTTCAACTCCAACTGCGTGCCTAATAGCCGGTCCTTGTACCGGGCCTATGTTTACTAGTATTGTAATAATCTGATAGTCTGATACTCCCCCAGGTGTGTTTCATATAGTAATAACCTGACACTCCCCCAGGTGTGTTTCATATAGTAATGACCTGACACTCCCCCAGGTGTGTTGCCAGCATGGTGTACTACGGCCTCAGCCTCAATGTGGGCAGTCTGACAGGTGATCTATTTTTAAACTTCTTCCTGTTCGGTGTCGTTGAATGTATGGCTTACGTCATCTGCTTGATGTTCCTGGATACGGCAGGTAGGAGACTGTTGCAGTGTCTCTCCATGTTGCTGGCTGGACTGGCATGTGTGCTCACGTTGTTCCCTGTCATGTATGGAAGTGAAGGTAATCAAATCACGAATGTGGATATGTAAACCAATCAGGAATGTGGTTATGTAAACCAATCAGGAATGTGGTTATGTAAACCAATCAGGAATGTGGTTATGTAAACCAATCAGGAATGTGGATATGTAGACCAATCAGGAATGTGGGCAGGTAAATCAAACAGGAATGTCGGTATGCTCTAGTGAGCAACATTAAACACACTAAAGAGAGCACAATAGTCAGATGGGGGACTAGGTGACTCAAACTGAATTTTCATGGTGGAGGATGGAGTTGATCATCCATCATCGTCTTGATTTGATATACCACTCAAACATTTATCGGTTTCAGCTATATACTAATTTTAATACGTTAAACATGTGGTATTCTAACTGAACATAGCCTCTCCTTAAAACTATGTCGAGTATAAGATGGACAGTGATAAAACAATAAGGTACACAATTTATAGATAATCGCCCAACTAAAGAATGTCCGATGTACGGTAACCAATGCATTACAATAGCATTATTACCTATAAACAATGTCGGGTATAAGTCAATGTCAAAAATGCTTTATTGCGGCATACATAATACTGAAATGAATCTCTGATCAAATTCCAGCCTGACATAGACGCTGTAAGGTTCGAACCTTACCCCCATTGTGTGGCTTTTATACGGCTGGCGGCACAGCTTGAGCCTAGAAATTATGGACTTCAATATAACACATGATGGCTTATGTGGTGGTTGGGATGTATGGTTTTGTTACAGTTAGCTATACAGGCAGGGGTGGTGGCAGTTTATATCAGCTGAAACTGAAAATTTGGGGTGTGTGCAGTATCGTAACTAGGCCGGGGGGGGGGCTCAAAGGAGCAATTTGTCGACATTCAAGGGCGGCTCTTTGTCGACACCCAAAAGCGATACCTTTTCGACAACAAAGAACGGCACTTTCACTTTTTGGCAAGTAATTTAGGCAGTCCGCCCCTGATGCTGCTAAAACTATCTACGTCACTTGTACTAATATCAATATCTAGCTAGTAATATGTGTTATTTAAAAGTGCCCAGCATAATTTCGATGCAGTAAATAAAAGCTTAGAACCCCCTGGACTGAAACTGATTTACAATTGTTACAGAGGTGTCCTGGATGACTGTTGTCCTATCTCTGGTCGGTAAATTCGGAGCATCGGCCGCCTTCGCTGTCATTCACATCTACACTGCCGAGTTGTTCCCGACTGTCATGAGGAACTCTGGGATGGGACTGAGCTCTTTTATGGCCAGGACTGGCGGCCTTCTCTCCCCTTACATCGCAGATATAGTAAGCAGTGAGGGGGGACTGGAATAAGTGTATGTTGTTATTGCCACGGTGATTTGTGCCAACATGGTAAACTAGTGGTCGCCTGTTTATTTCGTTATTAATTGGCATCGCGTTTTAGAGTGCCCCACGCCCCAATCACCCCTTGTCAAAATTTCGTTGACCCCCCCTTCTCCCTTCCCTAACAATTTTTTTTTTTAAATTTGACCCCTCACCATACTCAAACTGAAGATCACATAAGATACAAAGCAAAAAAAAAATATATAGATTTACTCTCCCCTTACCATAGAACCTATATTCCTAAATATATAACAGACACCCCAACACTCACTACACCTAAATATATAACAGACACTCCAACACTCACTACACCTAAATATATATAACAGACACCCCAACACTCACTACACCTAAATATATAACAGACACTCCAACTCTCACTACACCTAAATATATAACAGACACCCCAACACTCACTACACCTAAATATATAACAGACACCCCAACACTCACTACACCTAAATATATAACAGACACCCCAACACTCACTACACCTAAATATATAACAGACACCCCAACACTCACTACACCTAAATATATAACAGACACCCCAACACTCACTACACCTAAATATATAACAGACACCCCAACACTCACTACACCTAAATATATAACAGACACCCCAACACTCACTACACCTAAATATATAACAGACACCCCAACACTCACTACACCTAAATATATAACAGACACCCCAACACTCACTACACCTAAATATATAACAGACACCCCAACACTCACTACACCTAAATATATAACAGACACCCCAACACTCACTACACCTAAATATATAACAGACACCCCAACACTCACTACACCTAAATATATAACAGACACCCCAACACTCACTACACCTAAATATATAACAGACACCCCAACACTCACTACACCTAAATATATAACAGACACTCCAACACTCACTACACCTAAATATTTAACAGGTTCCCACCCCCCTAATTTTTTCACAAGGATAACCTGAGTGATTGGTCCAGGGTCCAGTCCTAAAATGACAGTTTGGGGCTCCATTTCGTGAACTTGTTTGTCTCTATTTCTAAATTAAAAACAAAAAAACCAATCAAAGAATTAGATTCAAGTATTGAAAAATAAAAAGTACTTGGTTCCCCCCCCCCTTAGTGGGGTGAAGAGGCGTTCCCCAGTTTTGTGACCCCCACCCACCATACTTACTGGAGTGAATTATTAAGTGCTGTATTAGACTGAATGATGAATGTATTGATTTCTGTAGTAATCTAAATGATATTGTCAACGAATTTTGCTGACAATCTTCTAACTCAATTTAAACAACTTTTTGTTTTATTCAATTCCAGGGTGTTATGATCCCTGGCGACATGGCTAAGGTTATTCCTTTACTCATATTTGGTGGCGCCAGTGTAGTCGCCGGTCTACTTGCTCTAGGACTTCCTGAAACAGCCAACCAAATGTTACCAGACACCATGCAGGACATCAAGCGGAGTAGCAGGTTGGTAATTAAACCAAGTTTAGTGTCAGGTTTGGTAATTAAACCAAGCTTTAGTAGTGTCAGGTTTGGTAATTAAACCAAGCTTTAGTAGTGTCAGGTTTGGTAATTAAACCAAGTTTTAGTAGTGTCAGGTTTGGTAATTAAACCAAGCTTTAGTAGTGTCAGGTTTGGTAATTAAACCAAGTTTTAGTAGTGTCAGGTTTGGTAATTAAACCAAGTTTAGTGTGAGGTTTGGTAATTAAACCAAGTTTTAGTACGGGGTAATATTTCTTTACATTCGATTGTATGTGTCATGTTTATATCAACACATCAGCATTGTCCCCTGGGATTTTTCAAAGGCTGTATGCGGCTAAACGGAACAATCTTCAGTGTAATTGAGCTATATATAATGTAAATAAACTATCTAGAATGTAACTGAACATCTCGAATGTAACTCTTAACTGTATTTCGGAGTACAATATGCATTTTTGAAAAGTGTACTGTGCTTAAAGTAAATTTAGATTTACAACAGATTTGGGGGTTTAGCTCATCTCTTAACTTTACACATCTGACAGGAAACACAAGTTCAAGAAAGATACCGATTGGACTCCAGATACTGACCTGATTCCAGATACAAACAGCAAAGGGAATGTACCATTCTTGATGACAACAGTGACGTAAGATACGGAAGACTTGAATTATTGCAGTCATATTCTTGGATGATCACATGTCTGAGAGAGATACACACATACTATGTGAGAGAGAGAGAGAGAGAGAGAGAGAGAGAGAGAGATGATGATGAATTTTAAATACAATAATTGTTTTTGATGTTCACTATATTGATATCTTCTAGCTGATCTTTTGCTGTTCAATACATTGATATCTTCTGCCTGATGTTTCCTAGCCATTTGACTGGACGACATAAAGCTTTTGAAACTTCTGCTGTTCGGCAGTTTAAACATAGAACGAGTCATTATTCTAGTCATAAAATTAAAAGTAATAAAGTTCCCTGAACCCTAACGGGCCATCGGGGCAGATGAAGTGTAGAATGAATCTTTTTTTTCTGTAGCTTCGACATATGAAGGGATTGTGTGGTTAAGTCAGGTACCCATTTAAAGCTGGGTGGACTTGTGGAACGACCTTGAAACAGATTTCACCTGTATCGAACCCTGGACTCTCAGGTCGACAGGCGAGTATCTACACCACTCGGCCATCCGTCCAACTAGTGATATAGTTAGTGATAGATTAAATAAACGAATAAATAAATATATACACAAACACACACATATATATAGCCTTATCAAGCCACACAATGAAGTTAGTGCAATCTGTATGGAAGTAATCTCAAGCTATTTTAAGTTTCAACATTATCTTTTACTGCTGCTATCACGTTAACGACAATAAATACCGGGTAATGTAGTCAGTCATATAATTACAACTTTAATAAAATGTATCGGGCCTTTTCTATGTAAATGTAGCAGGAAATAAAGTTGAAAGTGTGGTATAAGTCTATTAAAATATAGTTATATTAATATGTTACTGTGTGCATACAAAATCTATGAAGAAGAATACAACATACATGTGGTCTTGATCATTGTATTATTTTATATTTTTTTGAAATAATATTTTCTAATACAGACAAATGGCCAGGGGGTTTAGAGAACACGACTGTTAACCTGAAGATTCTTGGTTCGATCCTCGGTGAGAACCACAGGAATATTATCAGACCCTCTAGTGAATCTTCCCCCCCCCCCCGCCTTCTCCTCCCCCCCCCTCTCGAAGTCCACACAAGCTCTGTGCTAGCCACAAAATCTTTATATGTGCTGCGGCTACAGAAAACAAACGTTATTAGTGAACAAACAGTAACACATTTCATAATAAAATTATATGTAACGCAAAAATACGTACAGCCTTGTAAAATATATAGATCAAAACATGGGGCCCACTGCTAACTATGTCCCCCATTTAGATTTTTTTTTTGCTGTTACCTAATATGTCTAGCGTGACTGTTTTCACAGTTGGTGGGGACTACTGTTGTGTAAAATTATAAATGGGCCCAAGATTTAAAACCTTGATTGTATATATGTCCAGGCCTTTCTAATATAACTTTACCTTGTTCCCCCAAATGTCCCTTTGCCCAGGGCCCCCAAAGGCTCCTTTGCCCAGGGATCCCAAATGTTCCTTTGTCCAGCGCTCACAAATGTTCCTTTGCCCAGGGCTCCCAAATGTTACTTTGCCCAGGGCTCACAAATGTTTCTTAGCCCAGGGCTCACAAATGTTTCTTAGCCCAGGGCTCCCAAATGTTACTTTGCCCAGGGCTCACAAATGTTTCTTAGCCCAGGGCTCACAAACATTCCTTTGCCCAGGGCTCACAAATGTTTCTTTTGACCAGGGCTCACAAATGTTCCTTTGCCCAGGGCCCCTATAATAGTAGTTATTTATGAGATTCGCCGTTTTATAAGCTTTATGTGGATTGGTTGCCTTCATTATTAGTTCATAGTAAAGATATCAAACATTAATCCAGGAATGATTAGTTCATGGTAAAGATATCAAACATTAATCTGGGAATGATTAGTTCATGGTAAAGATATCAAACATTAATCTAGGAATGATTAGCTCATGGTAAAGATATCAAACATTAATCTAGGAATGATTAGTTCATGGTAAAGATATCAAGCATTAATCTAGGAATGATTAGTTCATGGTAAAGATATCAAACATTAATCTAGGAATGATAAGTTCATGGTAAAGATATCAAACATTAATCTAGGAATGATTAGTTCATGGTAAAGATATCAAACATTAATCTAGGAATGATTAGTTCATGGTAAAGATATCAAACATTAATCTAGGAATGATTAGTTCATGGTAAAGATATCAAACATTAATCTAGGAATGATTAGTTCATGGTAAAGATATCAAACATTAATCTAGGAATGACTCACAGTAAATTCTTTGAATATCTCAACACTACTGTATTGCTACATAGTAAACCAGCTACAAATATATATGAAACATATTGCAATTTACACAAAGTGAATGGCCTAAAAACATGTATATATGAAATATATAGCAATTTATATTAAGTGAATGATCTAAAAACATGTATATATGAAATATATAGCAATTTAGTCAAAGTAAATGTTCTAAATACATGTACATGTATATATGAAACATATTACATACAATTTACAAACATTGATCGGTCTACATTGAAAGTATTGCCGATATTGCTTTATTCTCTTCTGATTGGAAACATATTTTTTTAAATAGCATGTTGAAAGTCTTCGATTACTAACGCATCAAAACTCAAACAACTTGGAAACAAAACTGTAGCTGTAGCTAATTAAGCCGTGTCTTCCCAACAGTATTATGAAATTCGAACGCCCAGTTGTTCAGTATATGCAGAGCCGTAGCTACTTTTGTAGCGCCCCGTGCGAGTGACATTCTTTGACGCCCTATTATCAATCCGGGAAGGGCGTTAACGTTTCTTATGAGCCCTGTATGGTTCCATGGTTCGATGTCCGGTGAGCACCAATGGGTATTTCATGTCATGATTTAACGTTTAAACTAATTTTCCCGTTGTGCCTCCATGGCCATAGCACTATCTGCTTATGGGGGGGATGAAAGTAGGGCACCATAAAAACCGTCCCATCAATTGTTTGTAGGATCTGATAAATTTGATCTCATCATTGATGGGACTTTACACACATAAATCTCGCACTGTTTAATGTATGTTTTATACATAGTTCTACAGAAATCTAGATCACCTAGATGATGCCTGAAAGTTGCCATTTCATGCTTTGCATTAAAATCGAGTGCATTTTCTTTTTTTATAACATCAATTAAAAAGAAAATAACATACAAAGTTTGTGACAACGTCTTTAAGTTGCAGTTTAGTTTGTAGTTTGTATTATTTTAATTTGCAGTTTAGTTGGTAGTTTGTATTACTTTAATTTGCAGTTTAGTTTGTAGTTTGTATTACTTTAATTTGCAGTTTAGTTTGTAGTTTGTATTACTTTAATTTGCAGTTTAGTTTGTAGTTTGTATTACTTTAATTTGCAGTTTAGTTTGTAGTTTGTATTACTTTAATTTGCAGTTTAGTTTGTAGTTTGTATTACTTTAATTTGCAGTTTAGTTTGTAGTTTGTATTACTTTAATTTGTAGTTTAGTTTGTAGTTTGTATTACTTTACTCTGCAGTTAAGTTTGTTGTTTGTAGTAATTTCAAATTAAAAAAAATATATTATGAATGTATTTATCTGAATTTGGATGTACGTCAACATATGTTTAGAAAACTTAGTCAGGGACATTGTATATGAATATAATATTATGTTTTGGGGATACAGTGTATTTATGTTTCAACTATTCAACTTAATGTTTCGTAGAGGCCAATTGGCTTCAGCATAATACGAGAAGAATGGATTTTTTAAACAAAATTTCCCGCCCCATAGAAACATAACAACAAAAACATTCCACTAATATATTCCCCTCTTACAACCAATACATTTTATATTTAAAAAACAACTTCGCCGTATAGAACAAAAGCTGGGTAATGTTTAACAGGTTAATGTACTATCTAGGCCAGGGGTGGGCAAACTTTTTCAACGGAGGGCCACATTGAAAACTTGATTTTTATTGGCGAGCCGCATAAATATTTTGTCTCCTTCAACGTATGAAAATATGAATTAAAGATAATAACCTTTTATTTGTCACTGTATTTTACATTCACCCTGTATTACACATGCACATTACATTTTAATGCATACGGGCCGCACAGTATACTTAGACGGGCCGCATGCTGTCCGCGGGCCGTATTTCGCCCACCCCTGGTCTAGGTGGATGTTTCGCTACGTTTGACCTATATTGTGTCTATTTCTGTGTAAAACAACAACTGGTAACACTAGAAATAGCTACGCCTGTTTCTACCTGACAACTTTCAAAATGGGTCAGACAACATATATTTATTTTTTGTTGTTGTTAAATATGCAGGAAACAAATATATGCACGTAAACTTACTTGAAGCCAGGCGCCATGTGACACACCCTTCCACTTCTAATCATTTTTTAATCGTAGTTTATTTTACTAATGAGGCTGTATTAGGCTGCAACTGATTAAATAAGGCTGTATACACCTGTAGACGTGAAATGATGACACAAGTCAAGTAAATAGAGAAAAATACGCACCATAATATACAGGCGTACAGAAATCAATAAATGAGAACAAGAGTCGTTAAGAATGTGAAAATTAAAAAGCGAAGTTAATACATAGCATTCTTCTGTAGGCCTATCAAGTGACCCCCTTCCACCCCCCTCCATTATCATTTCAACCTTTATTTATTTTTTTTTTTACTAATCATTGGGTTATATAACAAACAATCGTAAAGAAAGACTATATACCTAAAGAGAAAGAATAAGTACCATTGAATGAAAGAAAGTACACATGAATTAAACTCAAACATAGATCGTACTAAAGGTTAAATAAAAAAACTAAATCAAATGATACATACATTGTTAGAATTCAAAATATAGACTTTATTCAACTTTACTTTAATTACCCCCTCCCCCCCCTGTAAATATATATATGTCAGTGGTGCTGGGTTTTATTGTACATGATAAACACAGATAGACTTTTTTCCAGTTATTAACATTGCCAAAAAGTAATTCGCTTCGTAAATACACAATATGTTAGTTCATGTTCTTGAATTTATTTCAGTCATTTATTCTCATGTTGAGTCTACACATGTGTGCCAACTATCAGCCTACTCAATATATTAGAACAGGTCAAAAAGTGAGCTACGAAATTTATGGACAAACAAAACCTACAGAAAAGTGATACAAGTTTACAACTTCTAAAAATAAAATTAATGGTTTTGTCTATACAATTTTTATTGTGTGGTTAATTATAATGCAGTAACAATATGACGTAATGCAGTAACAATATGACGTAAATACAGAAACAATGTGACGTAAATACAGCAAAAAAAAAAAAAAGTGAAGTTCCCTTAGCCCTAGCCGGCCTTCGGGTCAGATGAAGTGTAGAATTCATCTTTTTCTATAATCTCGATATATGGAGTGATTTTGTGGTTAGCACAACGCACAACTTAAGTCACGTACCCATTTAAAGCTGGTAGACGTGTGGCACTTAAACAAACTTTCACCAGGACATGGAAAATTTCCCTTCCGTCCAGTAAATTCAGCCAAATAAGAGATAAATACATAGATAGATCGATAAATAAAGATAGGTTTTTTTTTTCATTGACATATATAAAACACACGTTACAGAATCACACGACACAATATCACAGTGTGATATTTTAGATTTATATTAAAAATACTACTCTTGAGAATTCACAGAGAATGTTGGATTCAAATTTCCATTTTTAATTGTGGTTGATTCAAAGGTTTGATAATCCAACCTGTTTTTGTTCTGATCCCTGTAAATAAACGGAAGTACTGTGAGTTATATGTTTATTTAACATCATGTCAATATTTATTAAAAAATATTAATGCATTCAAACAGTAAATTCTTCCCGTAGAGCTTTAGAGGGACACAAAAAAATTAAAATAACTTTATAAACTGCCAGTTTAGCTAAAGTTGGAGTTATGAGGTATATAACATGAGTGAAACCCATAACAAGTCAATGTTGGGTTACTTGTATGCATGGGCGTATTCATGAGGGGGAGGGCAAGGGGGCATTTGCCCCCCCCCCTACATTTAAAAAAAATGTCATAAAGTTGTTATTTGCCCCCCCCTGAAAAATTTTTGCCTCCCCCCCCCTCGGAAAAATTCCTATCGACGCCCATGCTTGTATGGTTAATCCAAAAATCACAGTCTCTTGTCGATAGACATAGCAGTATTTCGCACCAAATGAATGGGTTACTGAACGTACAAGATGTAGAATGGGGCCATATATATAATATATAAGCCCCTTAGGAGCCCTGAAGCCCGGCCCTCAGAGGTCCTATTGCAAAATGAACTTTTGATGTACACATGACAGGCCAAGACCTACAAAATGATATATACATCATGGGTCTAGGACTTATGGTTGCTGAGATATAGGGTGATGACGGACAGACAGACAGACTGTCACGGGTTGTGACTAATCTGTCGAAACCACCCCCTTACTCCAACCCTTAACTTAATAGTATTACTAACGTTAAGATGTATATTATACCATGTATAATAATATACGTTCCCGCTCTCAAGTTCCCCACCTTTTTTACCCCACCCGCGTAATTGCGTCATCAGCCAGGTGGACAGCGGAACGGCGAATGAGGCAGTGGTTAACAGAAACACGTTACATTCCACGCGGGATTCTCTCTGACCACCTGACTACTGTTCGTTCTCCGGTCGGCGTCTTCAAAGGGACAGAGTCCCGCTCGATGGCCAGTTACTTCTGTCTATGTCGGTATGACGTGCTTCTCCCCCCCCCTCCTCATCTAGGCTCCACCCCCTAATTTGAAAGTTTGAAATAAACAGATATTATATTTGATTGGTTAGGGGTCACGTGGGAAAAATGAGATGAGGAACGAAAGATAGATTCGTGGACATTCGACCGGTGAGCGGGGTCTCGTCGAGTCGCAATTCGACTGAGTGATAGCGAGTCGAATGATGTGTCTCTGTTTGTGAGAAGTGAGAAGGAAATAGAGAGGGAGAGAGTTAACTAGTGATAACGTCATTATTCCCCTTATTCATTTTATATTGGATTATTTTGCTGCAGTTGGATTATCTTTGCTTATGATAAGTCACCAGATCCCTGTTACGGACTGGTGCCTTTGTATAATAAATATATCTTGGTGATGTACACACGACTTGTTGAATTGATCATCGTCACTTGGTTTTACGTTTAATTGCTGGTGAGACTGTGTGTGGTAGAAACACAAATACAAATACGAGTCATCATTGAGTCAGCCCTCATACTCTTAGCAACAAGCCAAGGATACCCTCAAAGGGGTCCTCAACAAAGACAGACAGACAAAACGGGGACAATAGAGTATTTTTTTTAGAAAATGCTCTAAAAACTAAAAACATAAAGAGCCCGTACAGGGGTGTAGCTAGAGAGGGGAGTCACTTTCCCCACCGCTAATGGGCCGCATTTTTCAACACTTTTGTATATTTTAACAACGAAGTGTAGCGCTGGTCAGCCAACTATGCAAACATCATTTTTTTTTTCTCACCTTCCGAAATTCTTGGCATCCTCTACAGATTCAGGTAACATTTTATGTGCGGTCTCAGGTAGTAGCAGTGCAAGTAGTCCAGCCACTATACTAGTTCCACCAAATATGAGTAACGGTAGTACCACAGCCATGTCTCCATGGACGACATTACCCTGTTTGTAAAAATGCAACAAGTGATACGAAAATTATAAAAAAACATGTTGACCAATTGTGTAGCTGTCACTGTGTGCTTGTACTGTAGCTGTCATTGTGTAGATGTACTGTAGCTGTCACTGTGTACATGTACTGTAGCTGTCATTGTGTAGATGTACTGTAGCTGTCACTGTGTACATGTACTGTAGCTGTCATTGTGTAGATGTACTGTAGCTGTCACTGTGTACATGTACTGTAGCTGTCACTGTGTACATGTACTGTAGCTGTCACTGTGTAGATGTACTGTAGCTGTCATTGTGTAGATGTACTGTAGCTGTCATTGTGTACATGTACTGTAGCTGTCATTGTGTAGATGTACTGTAGCTGTCACTGTGTACATGTACTGTAGCTGTCATTGTGTAGATGTACTGTAGCTGTCACTGTGTACATGTACTGTAGCTGTCACTGTGTACATGTACTGTAGCTGTCACTGTGTAGATGTACTGTAGCTGTCAATGTGTAGATGTACTGTAGCTGTCATTGTGTACATGTACTGTAGCTGTCATTGTGTAGATGTACTGTAGCTGTCACTGTGTACATGTACTGTAGCTGTCATTGTGTAGATGTACTGTAGCTGTCACTGTGTACATGTACTGTAGCTGTCATTGTGTAGATGTACTGTAGCTGTCACTGTGTAGATGTACTATAGCTGTCATTGTGTAGATGTACTGTAGCTGTTACTCTGTACATGTACTGTAGCTGTCACTGTGTACATGTACTGTAGCTGTCACTGTGTACATGTACTGTAGCTGTCATTGTGTAGATGTACTGTAGCTGTCACTGTGTACATGTACTGTAGCTGTCATTGTGTAGATGTACTGTAGCTGTTACTCTGTACATGTACTGTAGCTGTCACTGTGTACATGTACTGTAGCTGTCACTGTGTACATGTACTGTAGCTGTCATTGTGTAGATGTACTGTAGCTGTCACTGTGTACATGTACTGTAGCTGTCACTGTGTAGATGTACTGTAGCTGTCATTGTGTAGATTACTGTAGCTGTCATTGTGTAGATTACTGTAGCTGTCATTGTGTACATGTACTGTAGCTGTCATTGTGTAGATGTACTGTAGCTGTCATTGTGTAGATGTACTGTAGCTGTCATTGTGTAGATTACTGTAGCTGTCATTATGTACATGTACTGTAGCTGTCATTTAATCATCTGTGTACAAAATGCGAAAATAAAAAATATGTCATAATGAGATGTACATTTAAAAAAAAGTATTTATAAAAAATGCCCAGATATTGCCACTTTGTTATGTGAGGGGTGGGGGGGGGGGCAGTGGATCGCTGGAATTTATTATGACGTTATCAGGGAAGCGGAAGAGGTTAATTTCATTTTTGCTGTATTATGGTTGAACGAGCCTTATGTTTGTGGCAGTTGGAAGATATATCCGAAGAACAATTTTTGTTAATTTTCTTCCATTTGAGGACAAAATTAAATTTCTTCGTATAAAAACACTGAAATAATCTGATCTATTCTTGATTTCAAGCTTTAGCCAGACATACAAATTACAAAAATTAATTAGATATCTTGTGAACATTCACAACACAGTGATTAACGAATTGAGCTTTCAATGAGGGTGTTCTTACAGTGTCAGTCAAGTCATGGGTGTGTACTTACAGTATCAGTCAAGTCATGGGTGTGTACTTACAGTGTCAGTCAAGTCATGGGTGTGTACTTACAGTATCAGTCAAGTCATGGGTGTGTACTTACAGTGTCAGTCATGTCATGGGTGTGTACATACAGTGTCAGTCATGTCATGTGTGTGTACTTACAGTATCAGTCAAGTCATGGGTGTGTACTTACAGTGTCAGTCATGTCATGGGTGTGTACATACAGTGTCAGTCATGTCATGTGTGTGTACTTACAGTGTCAGTTATGTCATGGGGGTGTACTTACAGTGTCAGTCATGTCATGTGTGTGTACTTACAGTGTCAGTTATGTCATGGGGGTGTACTTACAGTGTCAGTCAAGTCATGAGTGTGTACTTACAGTGTCAGTCAAGTCATGGGTGTATACTTACAATGTCAGCAATGTAAGGTGCTAGTATGCCGCCAATCCTGGACATGACAGAACTAATACCAATCCCAGAGTTCCTGATGGCGGTAGGTAATAACTCTGCCGTGTAGATGTAGATGACAGCGTACGATGCTGCAGCTCCGAATTTACCGAACAGAGATAAGATCAACGTGACCCACGAATAAGCTGTTCCAGACATAAAAACAATAACATAATGTTATTAAGCTGAGCTGTAATTACTGTTTCTTTTGGGGTCCTATGTTAAGGGCCCTAGGTAGAGGCACTTTTTGGGCGCTAGGTTTAGGGAATATTCAGATGCACTTTTTGGGGCTCAAATTAATGTACTTCAGTGACCATAATCCAGGGTACTTTTGGGGCCCTAGGTTTAATGCCCTAGGTAGAGGCACTTTTGGGGCTCCAGGTTTAGGGGCATAGACAGGTGCACTTTTGGGGCTCTAGATAAAGGTACTTAAGTGATCATAAGCAAAGGTTAGTCATGTTATACAGTGTAGGTAATGAGATAATAACAGATGGGCCCTTTAGCAGCTGGTGGTTTGCCTATGTGCAAAAACGGCCCTAATAATACATACATATGGACAACTACATATGGACAACTACATATGGACTACTACATAATGAAAACTGCATATGGACAACTACATGATGAAAACTACATATTGACTAAAATTGGTTTCTTTACTTTATTTTACAGCTTAATAAATATTAAAAGACATAATGTTTCAATATGCAGTATGAGATGTACAGTTCATCATAAGGTTAACGGTAAAAAAAAAACACAGACTACCTGCATCACCATAAACAGCAGGAAACAGTGTGCAGGTACATGCTACACCTGCCGTCAACATAAACAGACACTGCAACAGTTTCCTGCCAGCCCTGTCCAAGAAGATCAGACACGTGATGTACGAGGCCAATTCGACAAGACCAAGCAGGAAAAAGTTGAGGTAAGTATCTCCGGACAAGTTGCCCACATTCAGACTTAACCGTAGTAAACCAAACTTGATACAAACCTGTGAGGGGGTGATATCAAATATCATAGAATGTGGACGTTAGTACAACAGGATGATATCAAATAATAGTAGGTAGACATGAATACAACAGGAAGATATCAAATAATAGTAGGTAGACATAAATACAACAGGAAGATATCAAATAATAGTAGGTAGACATAAATACAACAGGAAGATATCAAATAATAGTAGGTAGACATAAATACAACAGGAAGATATCAAATAATAGTAGGTAGACATAAATACAACAGGAGGATATCAAATAATAGTAGGTAGACATAAATACAACAGGAAGATATCGAATAATAGTAGGTAGACATAAATACAACAGGAAGATATCGAATAATAGTAGGTAGACATAAATACAACAGGATGATATCAAATAATAGTAGGTAGACATAAATACAACAGGAAGATATCAAATAATAGTAGGTAGACATAAATACAACAGGAAGATATCAAATAATAGTAGGTAGACACAAATACAACAGGAAGATATCAAATAATAGAAACACTTTTTTTTGGGTTTCAACAAAAGTAGAAAAGAAACCTTTTTTTTTTTACAGAGTGCTATATCATCCTTTTATTACCTAGTGCTATAACATCCTTTTATTACCGAATGCTATAACATCCTTTTATGACCTAGTGCTACATCATCTATTACCTAGTGCTATAACATCCTTTTATTACCGAGTGCTTTAACATCCTTTTATTATCTAGTGCTACATCATCCTTTTATTACCTAGTGCTATAACATCCTTTTATTACCGAGTGCTATAACATAGAGTTGAGTTGTGAGGGTATAGAGTTGAGTTGTGAAGGTATAGAGTTAAGTTGTGAAGGTGTAGAGTTGAGCTGTGAAGGTAGATAGTTGAGTTGTGAAGGTAGATAGTTGAGTTCTGTGGGGGCCCCTCACATATTATATGCCGAACACTCGATCAATCCGCACGCTGTTCAGCCCTTCTCTTGATCTATATTAACTTCAGGTTCGCTGAATACGAAAATTTAAGTTTTGTGTATAAAACAAACTTGGTCTGTAAAATAACAATGTGCGTTCGCATCATTTCTTTTCAGTAGATTGATGCTTCAAAATATTTTATGCTAATCATATCAGCCCAATGAAATATTTTATATAAATAAAACTAAGCTTGATTTATTAATTATGATTAATTCAAATTTTTCCAGATACTTAAAAAAATTTAATGGAAGGTTGTTCATAAAGATAACAGTTTCCGACTAACCAGTTTGCAAAAATGATCAAACAACGAATTAACAAAACCCAGTTTGTCATCATATGCCATACTTTCTGCCCTTCACGTGGCAGTTCAATATCCTCCAAGTTTGCCACTTTGTCTGATAAGATTACATGATTCACTCTAGCCGCTCGTTTTATTATTTCAGAAGCTTCATTTAGTCTATTTCTGTTAATTAACCACCTCGCAGATTCATTCAACAACCTGTGAGATGTCAAACAGTTTTATTGTGCTATAATTTCTAACATATCTTTGTGAAATATATTTGTTTAAAAAACAACAACAAATTATAATTACATGATAAATGGGATGAGTAAAAAGTTAACACAGGCCAGTGAAATTTGCAAATGATTCCAATCACGCAGTCCGTAGGCAAGACCAGCTAAAATAAAGATCCCGGCACACCAGAAGACTTCTATGACGACCCCAGTGAGTTTGCGATGACTTGGACCAACTAACTCCAGTCCTATAGAATATAAATATAACTACAAATTTAAAAATAGCACAATATGTATCCATGTTAATTAAAAAGTAAATAATCTCCTGATAGACCTAGAATTAGCATACTGCCGTCCAACGGTTTACCGGAATGGATGTACTTCTGCGAATCACTGTATTCATTATTTACTAGCTGTCCCCTGCAAAATCTTTGCATAGAGTTATATCCCCTAGGCTTGATCAGTAGGCTTGGTTTCGGGCAGATCTGATGTTTTCTTGATTGTATTTTAAACTGGAAAACTGTTGTATTCATTATTTACTTTCGATTTAACGTAGAGCCGAAATCGCTTTAAATATATATATATATATATATATATATATATATATATATATATATATATATATTAATAAATGTAATATCTTTGGCTTTGGAGCAAATAAAACCGGTTTAAATGACATAAAACACATTCTATACGACTATACGTCACAGATATAATTTTTTGACTAGTTCATTTAATTGTTTCTATAAACCATGTAAGTGATTCAGCTAATAAAGATTGAAATAGAGTGAAAAAAACTGTATTAAGGGTAATAATATGACAGTACGGGAAAAGTACCTACCTATGACGTATGCAGAAATGAACATCCCACTGCCAAATAAAGTAGTTAAAAATTTTAGAATGGTGAATGGAACTAAAGTCTGTACAAAACATGTCCCTAGACTGAATACAAATTGTCCAATTGATCCCAGCACTAACATTTTCCTTCGCCCGAATCTGAAACAGAAATACAATAGAGATTCATATAGATCATTGAATAAAAACAAATATAGGCTTACTACGGAGAAACAAAATAAAATGTTCAAATTCCTTTTTGCATTTTTGCATCGAATTATATCCAAATGAGTCTTGACTACAATTAAAATGGGATGTGTCTAATTAAAGAAGTAGTGGCCATATAGTGAAATGGGATGCGTCTAATTAAAGAAGTAGTGGCCAGATAGTGAAATGGGATGCGTCTAATTAAAGAAGTAGTTGCCAGATAGTGAAATGGGATGCATCTAATTAAAGTAGTAGCCAGATAGTGAAATGGGATGCATCTAATTAAAGGAGTAGTTGTCATACTTTTTTTTTACTCACTCATATTGTACATGTCCACGGAACTAATTTTAGATGCAAAAAAAAATATGAATACAACAATACTGCCCTTACCTCCAACCAATCAATTTAAAATTGATTATTACGTTTCTGGGTGCCCACAAACTTGATATTTCCTAAATGTTGTTATCATATTGTCAATTTTAAAGCAGTTATCAATTATTTCAATTGCAAATATACTAACGTTGTTATTTTATTTAAAAGAAAAAATATTTAAAAAAAAACTGAAAAAGATTTTTTACATTCCATAAAGATGGCACTAGAGCCAGAGAATATTTCTAAACACAAAAGTACTTGGTGTTGGGGGCCCCTTTGACGAATCCTTAGGCTTGTCATCTGTGGGTATGAATTGCTTTTTTGGACTCGTATTTATATTTTTGTCTCCGCCACAGCGTTTCACAGGCGACTAAAACGCACAACACGTGAAGAAGTAAACTAACAGGCCTTGTGTAACAAACAATACGTATTACAGCATTTGGAATCAAGGGTTGGAGGAGTAAAGTGGGAATGTTTTCACTTAATTAATCACAACCCGTGACACTTTGTATATCATGTACCTTCACTTGAGTACTGCTCGAGTACATTTTGGAGTACTTGTACTCGTACTTCAACGTTGGGTAATTTCGACTTATAGTCTTGCTTGCAATTTTAAAAAAATGTGTGCACCTGCACTTTGGGTACTGGTTCTTGCATTGTCAGTACTTGGAACATCTCTGATATACAAATAAATCAGTGGACGGTAGAGTTCTGACACAGAGTGTAGGACAAAACCCCCAAGGACAAAACCCCTAGCGGACAAAACCACCAGTGAACAAACCCCCGAAAAATATTAAAATTGAATATAAGTCAATATTATTAAAACTTCTATATATACGAAGTTGACCATTGCTAAGGGAAAAGTTTGTCGATATAAGAGATATCATGTATGTCAACACAGTCTATCATTAGGCATGTTTCTATGCTGTTTTACGTAAATAAAGGATTGGCTTTCGACCACTGTGGTTCTTATGCTGCTATAAAATGTGTGTCTGGCGCGAGAATTAAAAGGTAGAATAAAGATACGGTCAGTCTTGACCTTGGGCTAAAACCTTTCATTTTTTTTTTACCTTGCAAGATAAGCTGCCTGTTGATGTAAAGTTAACAAGAGATTGACTTTTGACCACTGTGACTCGACGGGCTAATGCAGCTTATAGGGGTACAAAAAAAAAGAATTCACTTAAAAATACGTATTTTTATATATATTTTCATCCAGGTATTATATATTACATTTTTTAATAAAAATTTGAGCCAAATAATAGATTTTATGAAAAAATAGGGGAGAGGTCCAGTGGGGGTTTTGTCCGCTGGGGTTTTGGCCGCTGGGGGTTATGTCCACTGGGGGTTTTGTCCGTGGGAATTTTGTCCGTGGGGTGGGGGTCCGCTGAGGGTTCTGTCCGGATACCCTGACTAGAGAGCTGCACGGGATTGGGATTCGCGGGAGTCCCACGGAATCCGCGGGTCTCCCGCGGAATTGGAAATAAATTTATCGGGAATTCCATGGGATTGGTTTTGTTTTTGCGGGAGTCCCGTGGGTTTGGGTTTTGTTTTTGCAGGAGTCCCGTGGATTGGGTTTTGTTTGAGTTGAGACTCTGCCAGACTTCTGATGAATCAATCAAATCGCACGGATGATCTTGGGATGATGTGTGATGTATGATACACACCTAGTTCAGGGCCTTTCCTTGACATTTTTGGTATTTAGGTCAAAACGCTAGAGTAGATTTAGAGACAGAGACTATCCCCTTCGACGTTTTAATATAATAGATATCTAAGAGTTAGGAGTAATACCAATAAGGGTGACAAGGTGACAGACGACTTAGGACAAGGTGGGGAAACAATAGAATAGTAGACAGCAAAGGTGTGAAGACCGAGAGGCGACGTCGGACAGGCTAGTAGGGTTAACAATGACGACCAGGAGAAGCTCGTAGAAAGATTAGATAGTTAGGAAAATACTAAAGGGATTGTGACGTACTTAGGGTAATTAGGGCACAGACGTTGGGGTATAAATAGGGGCTGGATTCGGATATTAGTTAATTAAGAAAAGTTAGGAGAAATTAGTAGTTATGAGGAGTTTTAGAGATCTCTAGTTAGTCAGAGTTGAGGCAGAGTGAATTATTGAAGTGTATTCATTAATGGACTTTTGTATTCTGATGAATTTCTGATGTACATTTATGTAAATAAATCTTTGTACTAACAACGCCTCGAGTTTGATTGGTTTTTGAGTTGTGACAAAGGAGCGAGCAAATAAGAGTGAAACAGACAGACATACTTCTCTAATTCTCTTTTTAAATTTTCAAATAATGGATAATAAAGCAAACATTCAAAAGTTAATTTACGCAAAAAGCGAGCGTATTCAGTTTTACGTAAATAAAGATGGTAAGAGCAATATTTGGGAAAGTTTAATTCGTTTGCTCATGGATGGTGAGGATGTGCCATTCGCAGTATGTACAAGATGCGATACAATTATAACTTGGAAGGCACACGATGGTACGAATGGTCTAAGAAGCATCTCGAGTTTTGTAAAAACATCACCATTTCCAAAAAATTATACCAATGACTAGCTTCATTCCATGTTAAGAGAAGATTGTTAAACAGGTTCCAGTTCAGGTTAAAACAGAAATCACAAACACCATTGTTTCAATGTGCGCTAAAGACATCAGGTCCTTTTCATTTGTCGAAGGCTGTGGTTACCAAGAATTGGCTGCAAAGTTGATAAACATTGGTGCAAAATATGGGAATGTTCCTGTTAATGAGATTTTGCCTTGTGCCACGACTGTTTCAAGGCATTAGGGTAATGTTGTGGAGAAAGAAAAAAATCTCCAGAAAGTGTTAATGACCTCTTATTTAAACTGTAGAACTGTTTATTTTACTTATTATCTTAAATGTTTTTCATGTATGTTTTTCGAGAGGATTTCTACAAACAAATTTTTAAACCATTTTTTATGAGTTATAAGAATATTTTTTGACGGGAGCTGGTGGGGTTGGGAAAAATTTTCGCGGGAGTGGGTGGGATTGGGAAAAATTTTCGCGGGAGCGGGTGGGGCTGGGGGGAATTTCTTTTGGGAGCGGGTGGGACTGGTTTTGAAAACGCGGGAGTGGGTGGGACTGGGTGTGATTTTGACTACCGTGCAGCTCTCTAACCCTGACACAAGTTCTGAATCTCAACCAATGTATTCCAAATGTACAAAGTCGTTCAAGTTACGGGACTTGGAGGTATGATTTAAAAATAAATATAAACAATGCGTTGTCAATGGCAACTGATTAGACTTTCACTGCGTCCCATTTGGCGAATGTTCGCCACAAATTGTCGATTAAAGATTGTTAGTGAGCCTTGTGTTTCTAGTTCCCACATGCTTTCTTCACATTGCTAGTTTCATATAGATGTGATATGTATATATCCTTTCATGTCAGATAGTGAACCTGGCTAGTTTGATATAAATACATATAATACATGTACTTACATGTCAGATAGTGAACCTGGCTAGCTTGATATAAATACATATAATACATGTACTTACATGTCAGACAGCGATCCTAAGATTAGAGCACCTGTCATCATCCCACCCATCATGGCCATGTTTACATATGTTTTGTACAGCAAATCATCACACACCATATTTGTCTAGGGAATAAAATTACTTTATTTTCTCAATACATAAACGATCAGTTGGAATCGCATACATTGACATTAAAATTAAAACATCTTACATGAAGACTTTAGTTGGAATAACATTATTTATGATTTCGACTTATGTCAGGTGATGTTGGACAACATCTCTAGTTAAGATTTCAGACAGATAAAGCGGTACACTTTCTTTGATGATAATCAGTGGCGGATAATGAGAGTGGTATGCAATGGGTTTTGATCGTATCACGAATAGTGAATCAGCCGATCACCGCTACACTGTCAGTCGATCATCACAACACTGTCAGTCGATCATCACAACACTGTCAGTCGATTATCACAACAATGTCAGTCAATCACCGCAACACTGTCAGTCGATCACCGAACATTGTCAGCTGGTCACAATCATTTGTTGTTCTCACTGAGATCGTATTAGCGGTCAGACTATGGATCCAAGTTTGGATCATGGGACAGAAGGTTGACTATTGAGATCAATTTTAGGTCAGTCAATTATGAGACCTTTTTTTTTCCCCCGGCTGACATCTAATGTGACCTATGGGAATAACTAAAGGACGGTTAGTCCAGGTAGACATCCATTATGTGCATATTGTGGGACCTGTACATATGACATAGTCCGCCATCCCAATAAGCCAGATGTAATATTTTGTCCAATAAACTTTACAAAAGTAGTACTTTACGAAGCGGAGAACTTATGATGATAATTGAAAGCTGACTTCATCAGCAAATCATATTGAGATTCATTCCGTATTCTCTTTTTTTTTTTAAATAACTGAGCATATGTAGTCAGTAGAGACAATCAGAGATTACCATCTATGTCAGGTAATATGAGACACAATCAGAGATTACCATCTGTGGCAGGTAATATGGGACACAATCAGAGATTACCGTCTATGTCAGGTAATATGGGACACAATCAGAGATTACCGTCTATGGCAGGTAATTTACTTAAAAAGGGAGTCATAAATGGAAAATCGCTCTGCCATTTCTAGACTTAAAATTAACCCCTACTAGTTGGAGTGATAGAAAGATGAACAGCTTATGTTTAAGAAGTGCAATTTTTCTAAAAAAAAAAAAAGAAAGAAAAGTACAGGAACTCCTATATATGTCCGACGTGTCATATTTGAAAAACAAGCAAAAATTAAGCCCTGTGAGGTCATATCGCGAAATGGACTTTTGATGTACACATGGCAGGCCAAGACCTACAAAATGATATATACATCATGGGTGTAGGACTTATGGTTGTTGAGATCTAGGGTGATGACGGACAGACAGACAGATAGACAGACAAAACGGGGACAATGGAGCTTTTTTTTTTTCGAAAATGCTCTAAAAAACTGAAAATACAGTGCAGTAAACAGTACATTTTTGTATACGGAAAGAAAACGCCGGAAGCCCGTTCAGGTGCGTTCAGCCAGTAAAAAAAAAAACACTGTGTTTTTGTCAATTTATAGACATTGTCATAGATATTGATTATTTCCTTTTTGTATTAAAAGTGTTGTAACAGGGCAAGATCGATGGATACAGTGAACAAATATCACAACTAACCTCTGTGACAAATGTACTTTGAAAAATGTCCCGACTGTAAACCCATTTGTGGCATTTTCTTGTTTTGTTGGTCCAATCACTTTGTGTGACATCTTTAACAAACAGTTCACACTGTGAGAACATCTTCTTTTCATTCTGCCACGGGATGGATCTGTTGATGAGGTCATCGTGCCACTGGCCTTGACTTTTGTACGTGTCATTGTCTAGTTCCGGAATGGCGCACCTGTGATATTCAAACATACGATCTCAATTTTAAATTATGGATCTCGATAAAATCAATTTAATTCAAAAGTCAATTTATAATCAATATTTTATCTTTGTATGCAAAGACCAGCGCACCGTACAATTTACTATTGAGAGCAGTGACTTTGTGACTCAAGAGCAGCCGAGCTGTAATGATGAAGTCGGCAGTGTAAAACAGTGGCTGTTGTAATTGTTGTGACTATGTTAAATGTTGTGTTTTCATGAACCTACAAATGTGCTTTGGTGATTAAGAGCATTTAACAATGTATTAGTTGGCATCACGTATAGTAAGATATATTTATACAGTATTAGCTCGTCCATTCAAACGTTTTTGGGGGGGAGGTTATTGGCAAAGTTTACTTTGGGTGCCCTATGTGTGTAGACACTTGAAGGCCCCTAGACATATATGACCTTAAGGACAACGCTTGCAAATATTAGATCTTTATTGGTTTTGAAAACCGGTGTGCCCACTCTACCCAAACCCCGGACATAATTTAATACCTGTCTCCAAAAGGTGCTTAAAAGGTGCTCATGTTGCCCTTTCTGGTTGCTGGCAAAATTAATGTCCATAGACGAATCCCTTGGGACGGAGAGAGGTCTTAGGCAGTTTTTCTAAGACTCACCTATGATCTGGTACAGCTAGAACAAACACAGCCGCTAAGATGTGGAAAGATGCTGGTATGGATACAAGACAAGCCAATAGAAACATACGTTTCTGGTAAGTTCCGAATTCACCAAGTTCTTGAATCACATTGTCGAACTTCATTATCGTAAATGGACAGACAGCTCAACTGGAATTTTGATGGACACAGCTTAACTTGATTTTAAGGGTCAGACAGCTCAACTGGATTTTTATGGATGTGCAGTTCAACTTGATTTCAAAGCAGTTTTTAATTCGGGAACTGAAAGTTTTAAATACTAAATGTAAGCATTATATAATGTATAGAAGTATACGTTCCAGTTCTCCCGCCCGCCACCCTTTTTACCCCACCCCCGTAATTGAGTCACATCGCAGGTGGCCAGCATGAAGCGGGAGCTGAGGAATGTCATATATGGGTGCTACATTCCTCGCGGGATTCTCTATGACCGCTCGGCCCCTGTTCAAATGCCGACAAAGGATAGATGTCCAGTTACTCTTGTCTTTGTCGGTATGACGTACTTCTCCCCCCCCCCCATCTAAGGGGGGAAGTTAGCTCCACCCCCACCCCCTCCCTGATTGACAGGGAAAGGAGTGGAGATAATTGATTGGCTAGGGGTCACATGTAAGAAAGTGTGTAACGAAAGATAGTTTTTCTGGACATTCGACCGAGATTTGACTGAGTGGTTTTTGAGAAGAGAGTCGATTTATGTGGCTCTGATTGAGATAAGAGAGAGAGAGAGAGAGAGAGAGAGAGAGAGAGAGAGATAACGTCCATTTAATTATTCATTTTATATTGGATTATTATTTTTACTGTTGTTATGGATTACCTTTGCTGCACTTTTACTAGCCACCAGCTTCCATTACAGACTGGTGTCTTTATGTTTATAAATATATCTTTTTGTTGTTACACACGACTTGTCGAATTGAGTATCGTCCCGTGTTGTACGTCTAATTACTGGTGAGACTGTGTGTGGCAGAAACACAAATAGAAATACGGGTCATCACTGAGTCGGCCCTCATACTTGTAGATACAAGCCAAGGGCACCCTCATAGGGGTCCTCAACAGCCAGGCAGAGAACTGATGCCAATTTCTGAATGCAATTTTTTTCACTGTTTGATAGTTTTAAATATAATGAACTTTTTTTTTTTGTAATTTTAAAAATTATTTTGCATTTTTTTTTATAATTTTAAAAATTATTTCGCATTTTTTTTTAATAAAAAACTACATTAATTCATTTACAAACATTTCGTTGTAAAATACAAACATCATTATTTCAAAGCCTTTGAAACTTTTGAAAGAAAAGGTTATTTGCCGACAAATCACCCGCTCAGACATTTGTGGATTAAAATGGTAACTTGGCACATAATTTTCATTGACATATAAATGACAGGATGTCAAAATTTTCTTTATACTGAAGTAATGACGTCTTTACTTTAGGGGCCATTCACTTCTAACCATGGGCTCGCTAGAAATTTTTCCAGGGGGGGTTTATAAATACACTTTTTAAAAATTTAACTGACAATGCCATACAGGTTCATTTTTCAATTAAATTTAAGTTAAGTATAACATACATTATTTATATTGACATAAATAAATGCATTTGAATATTCAAACATTTTGACAAGAAACACAAGAAGGTTTCGATTTTATTTATTTATTTCTGTAACTTGATTAGGCCTTCAAAAATGTCCTTGGCATTCAGCTTTTTTTTATCTGGCCACTCTTGTTGGTTTATAATCTTCTGCCACTGAGTGAATGTTTTAATTTATCCTAATAAAAAGTATGATTTTAGAGCTGACAATGATGGAAACAGTGTTTTTAGATATGCATGATTTATCAGACTATTCACCGTGGCTTGTATGTTAAAAGGTGCCTTTTGCAGATATTGCGTGTTGTTTCCGCAAAATAGTAATTCGAGCAAATCAGGGGGCATTTATTATCAAACCATGCACAAACTTTAAAGATTTCAACGAAGATGCAATAAGCCAGATGCAAAGCACATGGCACAGAGACTCATGAAGATGCAAGCTATTTTGTTGCATGATTGGAAGCCAAAGCAGTTTCTATAGATGAGCAGTTGAACTCATCATTTTGAAGACAATTTCAAGAAAATCGTAACTAATTGTGTCCCATCATTTCTACAAACCTATTTTGCGGCATGCATGATTTAGCACTTCTTGGAAAAGAATCAAATTCTGGTAATTTTTATGACCTTGTTCTTGGTAATCTTTTGTCAATTGATTCTAAGTATATCTCGGTAACTACGCAAAACACTATAATCGAAATGTGTGTGTCTCTCTTGCGCGAAGAGATTGTTCGTGAAGCAAATAATTCAGTTGCATTTTCTACACCTGACATTTCAGGCATTGAGCAGATGTCATTAGGCCAAAGAACTAAATGGGAAAATGGTGGTTACTGAAGAATTCCTCGGATATATTTCTATATTTGTTGTTTGTTTAGTTATTATTCAAAAATATTTATCAAAGCTAGAAGATGTGACCCAAAATTTGCAGTCAGTGCATTTAGTTTTACTGGCATTACAAACATACATTGAAGAATTGTTGACTACATTGACTGTTGATCGACAGAACTGTGATGAGAGGTATAAGGAAATTTTTAAATTTACAAAAGGTGTTGCAGATAACATTGGAGCTGACATTCAACCTCCACGACAAGCTGGAAGACAAATGAATAGGGAAAATCCAAAAGTAGATTTGCCTGAGGGTTATTTTAGAATAACTGTTAGAATACCCTACCTTCATTCTATTATATCATCGCTGAAAATTCGTTTCTGAATAGAAAATAAACCAGTATTTTCCCTTTTAGTTTTGAATCCCTTTTTTTAATGACAAAACTAGAAACTCGCATTTTAAGGATCAAGCCAGGGCTATTGCTGATTATTACGCGTTTGATAATTCAATCAAGGAGAGTGAAACCTGATATGATATATGGAAATTAAAAGTAGTAAAGGGGAAAAAGGAAAAGGGGAAGACCTCGCGAAACACTGAAAAGAGCTCTAATCAAAGAGGAAAAAAATGACAATATAGACTGCCTAAAAACAATAGAAAAGCTAGCTCAAAACAAACAGAACTGGAGAGGCACGCTGAGAGCCCTATGTGACGTCGAACGGCACAAGAAGGATTAAGATTAAGATTAAGAAGAAAGGGAAAAAACAGAAACAATGACTGTATGTGAGGTTTTAGATGAACCAATTTTTTCCCCATTATTATGAAGGCTTCTTTGACAGCATTGGCTCTTTCAGTGTGTGAAGTCCCTGTAAGGATGAGATGAAATCTCTTAGATCCTTTAAACCACTAATGGTGGCGGTTTTTATGGTGCCCTTCTTTCATCCCTACCATAGCCGATAGTGCAATAGTCATGGAGGCACCACGGGAGATATAGCGTGGACTTAAGCCATAACCTGAAATATCCATTGGTCCTCACTGGAAATCGAACCAGGGACCCTCAGGTCGAGTGCTGTATCACACGACCATCCGTCCCCCTGGCTATTCCAGTAACAACATGCACAACTGAGAGATCATTTAACACTCTAAGACGAGTAAAAACGTGGCTACGCTCAACAACTGGTGATGATCGTTTATCTGGTCTTTGTATGATGAGTATCGAAAATTTAAAGAAGATGTTATCAATCGATTTGAACAAATACCAAGACGTTTATAACTTTTGTTCTAGAACAAAAATTTTAAAATTACAATATTATTTCTGTATCAGTGAAATTTATAATTTTATACTCTATTTTATTAGTATAGTAACTTTTCGACAATGAAACCATTATTTTAAAAATTACAATAATGTGATCAGTTATACTTAAGATATAATTCTTTTTTATGTTTGATATATGTATACGTTCTTCAATGTAATAAACTTTGAGGAAATTTAGTTCAGTTTTATTGTGACAACTTTATGACATTTTTCCAAAAAAGCCCCCCCCCCCTTTTGGCCCTCTTGAATACGCCCATGCTTCTAACGTATGGCTTTCTTTAGTAATTTTGGATCTCCTCTACCCCGAGTATTTTTTTAGTACCACTGCATATCATTGCGTGTGACACTTCAGCGCCCCAAAATATGTAGAGTAGTATGTGACTGATCCCAAGTTGATAAGAAGCAAATAAATAAACAATCTAAACATCAGCACACTTGTATTTCTAGTAGTGATAATTTATATAAATATTTGTTTGATATATTTATTTATTAACGTTTCAGTGCACTTTAAATAATAATTAGATAAAAAATATGGCATATTATATACAATTAATAAAGAAATAGAAAAGAAAAAGAACTGACCTGTGTACTGTAAATCAGTAAGACCTGTTGTCAACTCTGTGGACCTGAGTGTTTCACAGCACTGACCTGTAGACCAGATATCGGTGCGACTGTATAATGTCAACTCTATACACAGTAAGTGTTTCACAGCACTGACCTGTAGACCAGATATCGGTGTGACTGTATAATATCAACTCCATACACCGTGAGTGTTTCACAACAACCTGTCTATCGTACTGTGGGAGATGCATAACAAGAAGATAAAGTTGAGCATCGTGATGACATGTTAAGTGATCGTCCCACACATAACAACATTAGCATAGAACATGGTGGGAGACAGTGGGACAGATGCTGGTAGAGAAATAATATCATAGACTTGCAACAGGTGAGAAATACTTTTCCAGATGTCTGGGCCGACAATATATAGTCCATGTAATATTGCATATATCAACTTCTGGTCTACTCCAGTTTATGTTAAATATATATATGCTTCTAAGTTTCTCCAGTTTATGTTAAACGCCGGCTTTCGGTCTATTCCAGTTTATGTTATATACCATTTTATGGATTAAACCAGGAGCTGTACTATGATATAAACTGGGTTAAACAGGAGCTGATTACATTATTGTAATTTTTAAAATAATCGTTTAAGTGTCGAACAGTTACTATACTAATAAAATAAAGTATAAAATTATAAATTACACAGATACAGCAATAATATTGTAATTTTAAAATTTTTGTTCTGGAACAAAAATTGTAAACGTCTTGGTATTTGTCCAAATCGATTGATAACATTTTCTTGACAATTTTTATACTCATCATACTAAGACCACATAAACGATAAGCACCAGTTGTTGAGCGTAGCCACGTTTTTACTCGTCTTAGAGTGCTAAATGATATCTCGATTGTGCATGTTGTTACTTGAAGAGCCAGGGGGACGGATGGGATGGTCGTGTAACAAAGCACTCAACTGTCGACCTGAAGGTCCCTGGTTCGATTTCCGGTGAGGACCAAAGGATATTTCAGGTCATGGCTTAAGTCCCCGTTATATCTCTCGTGGTGCCTCCATGACCATTGCACTATCGGCTTGGGTAGGGATGAAAGAAGGGCACCATAAAAACCGTCCCATTAGTGGTTTAAAGGATCTAAGAGATTTCATCTCATCCTTACAGGGACTTCACACATTGGACTACTCTTAATACTTTAAAAAATATCTCAGAATGATTTTGACCAAATGGCCTGACATTTTCAGGAATCACTCAACTTTGTCTGTACAACAAGCCCTGAAAATTTCAAGAATATCTGAGAGGGTCGGGTGAAAAAATTGTCAAAATACTGGTTGAGTTTACATGATCCATAAGTAACACGCACAAAATAACAATATATTTTGCGTCATTCAACACCAGTACTTCCTCCTTCACATCACCCCCCTTTCCTGTCCAAGCTGTAGCTGACCGGACATTCAGGTAATACATGTAGGTCCTCTAGTCATCGATGGAACGAAGGGGGAAATGTTCATGAAATACAGGGGTCGGAAGGGGTGAAGGATGGGGGGGGGGGTGAGAGATGTATTTAAAACTAGTGGAAATGCCTGCTGAAGCTGGCAGAACGAAATCCGACAGAAGGGACAACAAAGAAATATACGAAATACTGCAATAGAAAAGAACATATGGCCTTTATTGCCATGAACAGAATGCAATATGAACAGAAATAACAAAGAAATGTATGAAATACTGTAATAGAAAATAACATGTGGCCTTTATTGCCATGAACTATGAACAGAAGTAACAAAGAAATGTATGAAATACAACGCATACACCGCACGATATGAAAACTGCCTGCGAGGGAGATATGTACAGTGGATTTTAAACAGGTGTATTGTGAAGTTTTCTTTAAAAATATCGGTCGAGAAAGATAGAAAGAAAAGAGCATAAAGATTGTTAATACAATATTTGGCATCAATTTAGTCTTTAATGAGATTAACTGGCTGCAATATGAAGTCGATTTGGCAGACGATAGAAACTTCAGACGTACATTAAGTTTCATAAGGGGAGGGCGCATTTTCTTAGGCAACGTATAATTTTATGAATCTGAATAAAACTATTTTCATAACATCTGACCTGTAGTGTACATGTGAGCTGTTGATGTATATTTCATGATGATAGTAAGGGCTCGTTCGCAAATGACGTAACGCTTAGGGGAGAGGGGGGTCTAGGATTTTGTGACAGGGGGGAGGGGGGGTCTGTGAAATTGTGACGTCACAAAAATCTAATAATTACACAGCTCAACAAAAAAAAATTTTTTGCGAATTGCCAAGAATGTTTGAATGAATTTATAACAATTCATGGGTGCTGATTTCAAAACTGCCACTGCTTTTGCTAAATTGGCTCTAGTTTCTGAGATATTGGACACCCTTGAAAATATGATTGTACCCTTTGTGTAAAACAAATGCAATAAGTTTGGTGTCTGTTGTGTCTCATTGAAATTATTATATCTGAAGTTTTACAGCGCCATTTCTGAAACATATCGGCGGTTGGAAATATTTTATTTTGTTACGAACCGCAGAGATTATATATTTCGATGATGTCATGGCGTTAAGACATTACCACGAAGTTGAGATCGATTAACGAGTGCGTGGTCGCTTGAGAAGGTTGTAGAATATTTGTCCCTCTCTATCTCGTTGTAATTGGTGAGTAAATTTTGTGTACTACGTCAAATTGTATAGTTTTAATTCAAAGATTGATTGTATTATATTACTTACAGTTTAATTTAACTATTCCAAGTTATAACTTGGTTTATTTTTTTCTCTTTTATAGCTGCTTTCTAAAGATACCATGAGTTCATCACGAAGATGCTGCAAAAATAATACGAATGTATTCTATTACATCTGTGGAGAATACATGATTGAAAAGCAAAGAAGAAATATAACCGATTTTGTACAGCAGGCACATTTGGCTTATTTCGGTGTGAAGCTGGGAGACCATGACAAGTCTTGGGCTCCCCATAAGGTCTGCAAAAACTTCGTGGAGAGCCTACGGTGAGAAGAAAAGTATAAGTTTCGGTGTACCAATGGTATGGCGAGATCCGAAAGACCATTTTGGTGATTGTTATTTTTGTATTGTGAATGTTAAAGGCTTCAATCGACACAAGAAATCTAAGTGGGATTATCATGATCTTTAATCTGCAAGGAGACCAATTGCACATAGCAGTGACGTTCCTATACCAGTGTTTACTGGATTATTATAGCTTTCACCATCAGACTGGAGTTTTTGGCAGGTGAAAACAGAGAAAGCGATTATGAAGGAAGTTCTTCAACATCTCAACCGTTGAGCCAAGAAGAACTCAATGACCTGATACGAGACCTAAATCTGTCCAAGCAAGCATCTGAGCTTTTAGCGTCCAGGCTCAATGAAAGAAATTTTCTCAAACCAGAAGTTATACATCTTATCGGAAAAGAGAAGAGTTTCTTCTTCCATATTCCAGCAAATAGGAAGATCTTGTTTACTGTAATGACATCCTTGGACTTCTGCTCCAAATGGGACTACAAGACTACCATTCCGAAGACTGGCGTCTTTTTATAGACAGTTCCATCAGAAGCTTGAAATTTTTTCTGTTACACATGGTAACCGTTATGCATCTCTTCCCATTGCTCACTCAACAACACTTAAAGAAGAGTATGAGAATACCAAAACAGTATTGCAGAAAGTCCATTATTATGAGCACTAGTGGTCTATTTGTGTTGATCTAAAAATGGTAAACTACTTGCTTGGGAAGCAGTCAGGATACACAAAATACCCATGCTTCATGTGCCTTTGGGATAGCAAGGCAAGGCAAGATCATTGGACAAGAGTGGGGTGGCCTGCAAGGGAAACCATGACTGTAGGTAAAGAAAATATCATCAGCAAGCCACAGGTTGACAAAAATAAGATCGTTCTCCCACCGTTTCATATCAAATTAGGTTGAATGAAACAATTTGTTAAGGCTTTGGATAAATCTGGCAATTGCTCCAAGTATATTTGTAGATCATTCCCCGGATTAAGCATGGAGAAGATGAAAGCTGGGATTTTTGACGGTCCTCAGATTCGGAAACTCATCAACGATCAAAATCACCATGAAGCTTCTTCATGGAACAGTTTTGTTTCAGTTGTCAGGAACTTCTTAGATAATAACAGAGCAGATAATTACGAAGAACTGGTGCAAGATATGCTCGCTAACTTCAGAAACACTGAAGCAAATATGAGCATCAAGGTACATTACCTGAACAGTCATTTAGACAAATTTCCAGGTAACCTTGGGGACTTCAGTGAGGAACAAGGCGAGAGGTTCCATCAGGATATGAGGGTGATGGAGGAGAGATATCCAGGAAGATGGGACATACATATGATGGCTGACTACTGTTGGAGCTTCCAGCGCAATTGCCCCAACGACACACACAAAAGGAAGTCGAGCAAACAGCGATTTGCTAATGCATTACCATAGACAATAAACATATTAATTAATTAATTAATTGGACGTTATTAGTTTTTCAAATGAAAATGTTTTCCTCTATAACACTATTACACATATTTTTGAACAAATTTCTGCATGACCAATAACAGTTTCACTAGTATTTGTTAGTATACTATTTTACTTTATGCAATTCTTGACAATTTTCAAACACGGTGCATACATTATTTCATTAATTTTAATTATCTCGTAAAATAGAGCCCATCTAGCAAAAGCACTTACATATTCTAAATCAGCATAGTTGACTTTGTATAAAATGATTCAAATATCACTGGCAATGAATTCACTGTTTACCAGTGTTATCTATGAGGGAATCCAAAATTTGAATTTTCTGCCAAAATTACAATTCTTCTCAACTTAAATTTTTGAAAATTGACCGTTATGAAAATTTTGTATCTTAAAAATTTCGATAGTTATTACTTTTTTGACTAGGTTTGACTCAAAAACTGTTTTTAATACGCTAAAAGTTCATTATTTGTCTCCAAAGATAACGAAAGAAAAATAAATCAGTAATTTGAGGTATTTTAATTTATTTTAACTTGTGACGTGACATAATGGGGGGAGGGGGTGAAAAATTTGTGACACTTTGTGACAAAGGGGAGGGGGGGGTCTAAAATGTCATTTTTTTGCGTTACGTCATTTGCGAACGAGCCCTAAGAACGACATTTTAATTCAATAAACATATTTACTTTAATTATAAGCCAGCATCTTTCTCCGTGATGTTACATTATATGTGTTACGTCTCACACATAACTGTGGAATTACATCAGCCGTGAAATTTGAATCAATACAAGAAATAAAAACTCCGAAGAGATCACAACCATTCCACTTCACAGAAGAAATCGTAAACGATATATACAGCCTTCCCAGGGGTCAATACAAGAACATGACCCATCATAACTTAGAATGATCGTTGCAGATGGTCGTGCGGTAAAATATTCGGCTGTCGATCTGACGGTCCGTGGTTCGATCTTCGGTGAGGACCAATGAATATTTCAGGTCATGGCTTAAGTTCACACTATATCTCCCGTGGTGCTTCCATGGCCATTGCACCATCGGCTATGGTGGGGATGAAAGGAAAAAAAAAGTCCCATTTGTGGTTTATAGGATCTAAGCAATTTTCTCGCATCCTGACATCACTCACTGGACATATATAAATGGAAGAACTAATTTGCTGCTAAAGAAAGTATACCGTAATTATGAAGAGCTGTAACAAATATCTTTCAAAAAATGTTCAATGCACATACTTACTTGCTTGTTACACATACTAGATAAATATAAGTAAGAGCTCATATGTAATGAGGTCTGCATCAAACCCTTATGATAGACTGTGGTCGAAGTCAGCACTAAGTTTAGTGAAGTAAATCAGCTTACGTGTTTTGGGACAAACATTATCACAGCAGTTGTGTGAATCAATAAACTATAAATTGCTTCTCTGTACATGCTAAACAGAATCAATTGTTCAATGACAGCCTATTTTCTGAATTAAATAAGTCCTGTTGTACCATTCTATGTAACTATACATCCATCCTGTGTAACTTAACATTCATTCTTTGTAACTAAACATCTTTTCTGTGTAACTAAACACACATTCTTTGTAACTAAACATCTTTTCTGTGTAACTAAAAATTCATTCTATGTAACTAAACATCCATTCTTTGTAACTAAACATCTTTTCTGTGTAACTAAACATTCATTCTATGTAACTAAACATTCATTCTATGTAGCTAAACATCCAAGTTACATTTAATAAGATTTTAAAAATGTTGTATAATAAAACCTATTTCTATATCATTAATGAATGAACAAAAATTTGTGTGTTTCCATTTGGATTTCAACGCCCCCTTCCCGTTTAGCTGATCGCCCCAAAAATGAAAACAAAACATCTTCCATCGCTCCCCCCTCCCGGGGAATGGTTCCATCACACCATATGTGCGCCCAGGTCATGAGTTCTGAGGAGCCACATAGGTGCCATGAGTTCGTAAGAGCCACATAGGTGCCATGAGTTCGTAAGAGCCACATAGGTGCCATAAGTTCGTAAGAGCCACATAGGTGCCATGAGTTCGTAAGAGCCACATAGGTGCCATGAGTTCTGAGGAGCCACATAGGTGCCATGAGTTCGTAAGAGCCACATAGGTGCCATGAGTTTGTAAGAGCCACATAAAGACCAAATGTATAAGTATTTTTAGAGACCGTTATTTTCTTCTGCGTCCCACGGGCTTCAACTAACCCCAGTCCGTGTCAGGCAAAATTACACAATACGTGTACACAAAGTGTGTTATGTCATAAATTACCGTACCAGAGCCGCTCATTGGGTTTATTTGGAGGCCTT
This sequence comes from Bulinus truncatus, assembly GCA_021962125.1. Taxonomy (NCBI): domain Eukaryota; kingdom Metazoa; phylum Mollusca; class Gastropoda; family Planorbidae; genus Bulinus; species Bulinus truncatus. Next base: position 7,208,578 of record JAGDYQ010000001.1, on the reverse strand, counting down.
TATGTCCAGTGCCGGCCCTAACTATTGCGGGGCCCTATGTGAAACGGATTGCGCGGGGCCCAGCATGGGTAGAAATAAGGATAATATTTGAAAATTTACATTTTGTATTAAAAAATAATATCTTCTTTGTATATACATGCTCAATGACTACTGTAATCATATACATGCTCAATGACTACTGTAATCATATACATGATCAATGACTACTGTAATCATATACATGATCAATGACTACTGTAATCATATGCATGATCAATGACTACTGTAATCATATACATGATCAATGACTACTGTAATCATATGCATGATCAATGACTACTGTAATCATATACATGATCAATGACTACTGTAATCACATACATGATCAATGACTACTATATACATGAACAGGACAATAACCTATGACTACTCTATGTTCGACCTATGACCATTGTGTACAAGACCTTTGACCACTACATGTATGACCTATGGCCTATGAATACTGTATATGCATGACATATAACATGACTACTGCGTATGTTAAGAAAAACATAATGCACTGCACAGGGCCAAAGGGTACAGGGTCCAATCCCCTGTAAAGTAAAAAATATTCACCGCTGGATTGGTTCGCCACCCAGTCTATAAGCCCAGTGACAGTACGTTTGAAAGCACAACGACCACACTGCTCACATATGAATAAAAATCAGAATTTGTATTTTGTTTATTTTATCCTATATTTCATTTTTTTAAAAACTACTCCAAAGAATCCACTGAGAATGTTGGATTACAGTTTCCCAAAGAATCCACTGAGAATGTTGGATTACAGTTTCCCAAAGAATCCACTGAGAATGTTGGATTACAGTTTCCCGATTTAGTTGTAATACTCTCCATCTTTTGATAACCTAAACTGTTTTTATTTTTCTCACTGAGAAATAAAAGAAATAAATATATCAGCATTATTTCATTATCTTGACATTATCAGCCATTTTTCATATGTATGTAAAATATACGTATTATATCAGCCATTTGTCATATTAAAGTAATATATATATATATATATATATATATATATATATATATATATATATATATATATATATATATATATAATTATCAGTCATGTGTCATGAAAGTTTTGCATAATTATCAGCCATTGGTCATATGTATGTAATATATACATAATTTTCAGCCATTTGTCATATGTATGTAATAAATACATAATAATCAATCATTTGTCATATGTATGTAATATATTCATGTTATAAATAGTTGTACACAATATTTTTTTTTGTTTCCACCTTCCAAAGTTCTTGGCATCCTCTACAGAATCAGGTAACGTTTTATTAGTTGTCTCAGGTAATAACAGTGCAAGTAGTCCAGCCACTGTGCTAGTTCCACCAAATATGAGTAGTGGTAGCATTACAGCCATTTCTCCTTGGGTGACACAACCCTGTATGTAATGAAGGTATACCAAAATACATGTTAAATGGTTTCTCAGCTTTATCTATTTATTATTTGTTTTTTTACTTTATTTTGACAGTAGAAACAAAGTAACAGTTAAACACAAACTAACAGTTAAGCACAAAGTAACAGTTAAACACAAAGTAACAGTCAAACACAAAGTAACAGTTAAACACAAAGTAAAAGTTAAACACAAAGTAACAGTTAAACACAAAGTAACAGTTAAACACAAAGTAACAGTTAAACACAAACTAACAGTTAAACACAAAGTAACAGTCAAACACAAAGTAACAGTTAAACACAAAGTAACAGTTAAACACAAAGTAACAGTCAAACACAAAGAAACAGTTAAAGACAAAGTAACAGTTAAACACAAAGTAACAGTTAAACACAAACTAACAGTTAAACACAAAATAACAGTTAAACACAAAGTAACAGTCAAACGCAAAGTAACAGTTAAACGCTAAGTAACAGTTAAACACAAACTAACAGTTAAACACAAAATAACAGTTAAACACAAAGTAAAAGTCAAACGGAAAGTAACAGTTAAACGCTAAGTAACAGTTAAACACAAAGTAACAGTTAAACACAAAGTAACAGTTAAATACAAAGTAACAGTTAAACACAAAGTAACAGTTAAACACAAAGTAACAGTTAAACACAAAGTAACAGTTAAATACAATGTAACAATAATTCAATTAATTTTTTTTTGGATTGTTTTAACTTTAATGGCGAGGCGTGTACTTAGCTAATAAAAAAGTGATGTAGATGATTTCCGTTTTGTGATGTTCAAGATATTGACTAAAATAAATCAAATTCTTTTCTACATTATATTTAAGTGAAAGGATAGGGGGTGAAGTTTAATTATTGAAGAAATTTTTAAAATAAGGACCTTTTTGAAAGTATTTTATTCTTATCTGGTGTTAACAAATCCCATAATTCCAACCAGTTTAAAATTGCTACCTGGCATAAGTTTGGGAAGTAAAATTGTCTAGGTTATCGTAGTTATTAAAACATTAATATACATTCTTTGTCCCAATAGACCTTCTGGACATAAAATAATCCGTAAATATTTCTGAAAAAACTATTTAAAAAGTAAAGCTCAAACATCGTAAACATTTAGATCGTTAATTTAAGATAATATTGTTTGTAGTCATTGGGGGTGAAAGTTGGCAGTGTCGGCAATATAAGGGAAGATAACTCATAAAGTCAGCCATAAAAAGAAAATATAATTTACTATGTCAGCAATGTACGGAGCCAGTATGGCTCCAATCTTGGACACGACGGAACTAATAGCGATCCCAGAGTTTCTGAAGGCGGCAGGAAATATCTCCTCGGTATAATTGTAAACAGCAATGATGGATGCTGAAGCTCCAAGTTTACCAACAAGATACAAAATGAAAGTTGTCAACGGCAGACCTGTTATAGATGATATTATATATCAGCATTTCTTTCTTATAGCGGAACTACTCATTGATATAAAAAAATTAATTAAATACAGTTATAAGTCAATTTGAGAATAAATATATCATTGTCATTGTCCGCCAATATATATGTTAAGTCAAATTGTTTTATTAAAGGGAAAGCCATCACCTGAATCAGTGAAAACAGCGGGAAACAGCGTACATAAACAGGCTACACCTGCTGTCAACATAAACAGACATTGCAACAGTTTTCTATCAGCAGTCTCCATGAAAATCAAACAAACGATGCACGCGACTAATTCAACAACAGCAGACAGGCCAAAATTGACGTAAACATCACCAGATAGGTTTCCAACGTAAAAACTCAAACCGTAGTAAACCAAACTTGCCACAAACCTGTAATCACAAAAAGGATAGCAATATTTATGTTTTTAACTTAATTTTTATTTTCCGATAAGAAATAATTGCAAATCTTATGGAGAGACAAAATGGGCGACTGTCTAGATTCCCCCAATTGAAAAGTTCTCCTTCAAGTATTATTTAAAGTTTCCTTACCCTAAAAAGCTACTGGGGCAAATGAAGTGTCAAATTTATCTTTTTCTGTAGCATTAAAAGCGATTGTGTGGTTAGCCCGACGCCCAGCCGCATTAAAAGTGATTGTGTGGTTAGCCCGACACCCAGCCGCCTTTTACTTCCCCAACTTAAGTCAGGTTGGACGTTTCTGTCGATTTTCACCAGTAAAGTTCCCATAGCCCTAACGGGCCATCGGGGCAGACGAAGTGTAGAATTCATCTGTTTCTATAACCTAGGCATATGAAGGGATTGTGTGGTTAGCACAACGCCCAGCCGCCTTTACTTCCCCAACTTAAAGTCAGGTACCCATTTAAAGCTGGGTGGACTTGTGGGACGACTTGGTACCAAATTTCACCTGGAAAAATTCCATGGGCCTCACCGACGATCGAACCCAGGACTCTCAGGTCGACAGTTGAGTCTCTACACCACTCGGCCATCCGTCCCACAATTTTCACCAGGATCTGCCAATATTCCCATTGTTCCCACCAAGAATCGAACCCGGTACTCTCAGCTCGACAGCCCAGCGCTCTACACACTTCAAAGATCCCCCACCTCCCACCCCTCTTTTAAATCTAATGCTAAAAGAGCCTCGCCAAGTTTATTTTTTGTCTTGGAACTCCAGATCATCTGTGAAAGTCTGTACCCAGGGTATCTAATACTTATAAATTGGTCATGTTTAACAGATAGGCCGACATGTTTCAAACTTTATTGAGTAAAGTCTACTACTCCATAACAATGTCATAAATCTACCTTGTTGGATATTATTTCAATTTAAATAGATAATTTGAACTTTGTACAACCGGTGTTTACTGACCAGTTTAAGAAAATAATCAAACACTGAATAGTAAAATCAAAGTTTGTCATCATTTGCCAGACTTTCTCTCCTTTAGTGTCCAATTCAATATCCTCCAAGTTTGCCACTTTGTCTGATAAGATTACATGATTCACTTTAGCTGCCATGTTAATTATTTCAGAAGCTTCATTTAGTCTGTTTCTGGTAATTAACCACCTTGCAGATTCATTCAACAACCTTTGAGATGTCAAACAGTTATTGCGTTAGTTATTTTTACATAAAGTTTGTCTGCATGTTTCGTTGACAGAGCAGTTCTTACGTTACTGGGGGCTTTGGAGAAAGTAAATGTAAAAGTGAATGTAAAAGTAGATGTAAAAGTAAATGTAAAAGTAATTGTGAAAGTAAATGTAAAAGTAAATGTAAAAGTAAATGTAAAAAGTAAATGTAAAAGTGAATGTAAAGGTTCTCGGCTAAAACATTCGAAGCCTTATGAAAACATTCTTTGGCTTTACAAATATTAGCTCCCTTATAATTTTTGACCAATGGGGGCCCTCTGTTTAGCCCTAGACCCCTCACAGAAGCTTAGTGTGGCATTGTTATTCATTCTCTAAAATTAGTTAACAACTCTTGAGTAGCTATGTGTTGAAATGTTTATTTAAAAACATACTACAAAAAAAAAATCAAATAAGTCTAGGACCAAGTCAATTCGCCTAGTTACCCCCTCCACGCTTATTATAAGTACAATTTTAGTAAGAAAAGGCAATAATTACAGAATATATGAAAGGAAAATGAAGTTCACACATGTACAGAAAATCAGTAGGCTATTCCAATCACGTAGTCCGTAGGCAACGCCAGTTAACATAAAGAGCCCGGCACACCAGAAGAACTCAACGATAAATCCAGAATACGTCCGTTTACTTGGGCCGACTAACTCAGTTCCTGAGAAATAAAAATATAATTTCAGACATAAAATAAAATTTCAATGTACTGCAATATTTACAACAAAAAAAAATGATCCAAGCCTACATCATGCACCGCCATTTGATCTTTTGGACGGCAGCCATTTAGAATTCACGGACCACTTCAATTTATCAGTTGTTGGTTTTTTGGTTGGACCACTAGAGTCATACATTCAATTCCCGCGGACCACTAGAGTCATACATTCAATTCCAGCGGACCACTAGAGTCATACATTCAATTCCCGCGGACCATTAGAGTCATACATTCAATTCCCGCGGACCACTAGAGTCATACATTAGATTCACTCATGTGACTTATATAGACATAGGTATTTACGTGATGAATTGTTACAAAATTCGCTTACTTTTGTAGGATTTGTTAGACATTTCTGCGTAATACATGTATATATATATATATATATATATATATATATATATATATATATATATATATATAACTGGTAGATTATAATCTGTCTTTAATGTTATTGATTTGGTGGCGGATTTAACAGTGGGTGCCCCGAGCATCTGAAGAGTTCCCACCCCCCCAGCCCCCCCCCCCTTCCCTAAAACTTTACATTTTTTCTCGTATCTTTCTTTTTACTTTCTCCCTGTATGATGCACCATATTTTTCTTCTGCTTAGAGAATCTCAAGCGACCACAACACTTCTCTTGAGAACTTCACTTAACTTTTGTGAGTGGTTCAGTTTTTGTCTAGCGTCAGTCGATTCTTCTTTTCTGCTGCTATCAAACGCCATTCTATTGGCCAAGATAAGAGACCATTATATTATCTTAGCTTAAATACTATTAATAACTAAGGTTTGATTAACTTAAGATGAAGGTCCCTTCGCTAGGCTAAGATGCCATTAGCTTAGCTACGATTAGACTTTTAATAAGCTTAGTTCTAATGTCATTAGCTTAGCTAAGAATAGAAGCTATAAGTTTAGATTTCATGTCATTAGCTTAGAGTAGTAGCACACTTCTCTATCAACACTAGATGTTGTCATTTGTTACAAACGAAATTAAGGTCAAAGGTTATAATTTTCCCTGAGTGTTGAAGTGTTATTGATATCACCATTCTTTCATCATTGTGTTGCATTACTTCAAGGGGTACTTCAAGGGGTACTTCAATGGATACTTTAATGAATGCTTCAATGGATACTTCAATGAATGCTTCAATGAATACTCCAACAGAACAACATATCTGAATGATATACATCTGCTGAAACTTGGACTTTACATCTAGGCAAGGTTTGGTTAATAATTGAAAGACTGGGTTCCAATAGTCGTTAAGTCCTAAATTATCGAAAATAAGTGAGTGTTGGGGTCGTAGATGACACATCATCTGAAATGTGTGAAAGTTGGGGGTCGAAGATGACACACCATCTGAAATGTGTGAGTGTTGGGGTCGTAGATGACACACCACCTGAAATGTTTGAGTGTTGGGGGCTTAGATGACACACCCTTTGAAATGTGTGAAAGTTGGGGGTCGAAGATGACACACCATCTGAAATGTGTGAGTGTTGGGGTCGTAGATGACACACCATCTTAAATGTGTGAGTGTTGGGGTCGTAGATGACACACCATCTGAAATGTGTGAGTGTTGGGGTCGTAGATGACACACCATCTGAAATGTTTGAGTGTTGGGGGCTTAGATGACACACCCTTCGAAATGTGTGAGTGTTGGGGGTTGAAGATGACACACCATCTTGGTGCCTGAAGGTGCCAAGTCTCTTTTTGAACCCATGCTTTAAAAAAGTTTAATTTTACTAGTAAAACTGAACACAGATAAAACTTACAAACGAGCCTTTCTATTCTATTATTAAAATGAACTTGTGCGTAATGGGAACCAAGTCTTTCAATTGTTGACAGAGAATCTAATAACAAAGTGACTACACAACATTTTGAAGATTCTCTACACATAAAAAGTTCCTATTTCTAATTAAAATATGAGTTATAACATATTTTGCTCAATATCAGATTTTTCTTCCTGACCACAATTGGCCCACAGTCAACTGGTCTCAAACTGTTGTTTTAGTTGACTTGTAAACATACAAATAAAGTAATAATGGTGTGTCTTTTTAAAGTGTTACATACCTATTATGTATGCAGAGTGAAATAGTCCACTTCCAAAGAAAGCCCCAAAAAATTTCAGAGTGGCAAATAGAACGTAGGACCGAACAAAACCTGTAGCCAGACCACAAGCAAATTGTCCAGCTGTGCCCAGAACTAAAATTTTCTTACGTCCTAGTCTAACAGAATTAGAATAGAGTTGAGACGTGCAACATACAACTAAACATGAATATATTCGTAGAGTTGAGACGTGCAACATACAACTAAACATGAATATATTTGTAGAATTGAGACGTGCAACATACAACTAAACATGAATATATTTGTAGAATTGAGACGTGCAACATAAACTAAACATGAATATATTTGTAGAGTTGAGACGTGCAACATACAACTAAACATGAATATATTTGTAGAGTTGATTCTTGAAACATACAACTAAACATGAATATATTAATAGAGTTGAGACGTGCAACATACAACTAAACATGAATATATTTGTAGAGTTGATTCTTGAAACATACAACTAAACATGAATATATTAATAGAGTTGAGACGTGCAACATACAACTAAACATGACAACTGTGATGCTCCTTTCCCAGAAACAATTACAGGAAGTCTGTCGATGCATTCTTTATTTGTGGGATCCGGAATCAACTTTCCATCCCAATGCACAACCATAGGATAATCAGCTTGGCACGTTGCCAATAGTTTCTAGGTGGTGTAGATAGACCTATACTGTGTTGCTAATAGTCTCTTTGTCTAGGCCTACTAGGCCTGCTATGTATTAAATTACCACTCCCAGGCCTATTTACATGTTTTATATGCTTAGTACAGCAGTGTAGGACAATCCACATAACTTGAATTAATATTATACAGTGTTATACACACAACAACAGTGCAGTACACTATGTTTTTTCATCACGGTCCAATACTCCTAAACTTTGACGCCATTGAGCTACCAGTAAACATGAACTGAATACCTTAATATTTTACTTTAAGAGTTTCTATATATAAACGAACAAAAAAAGGGGGTGAGTGCAGAGATTTTTGAAAGTTCGTTTCTAAGCACCACCCTAATACACACCTTTCTAAACAATCAGTGGTGTCAGTGATGCACATTTCAATTTTAAATATATTAACTGGTCTACAATTCTACACAAACAATTGTGCACAATTTCAATGGAACTTTTTTATTGCAGTAAACCTAACATATGTCTGTCAAATTCCAGTCAGAATATACGAAGGTAATTAGCATTACCGGTATCATTGCATATAATTCAGAAAATATACAGTATTACTGGAATATTGCATATAATATTCATAACATATAAATTATTACTGGAAGTCTTGCATGTAATATTCATAACATATAAAGTATTACTGGAAGTCTTGCATGTAATATTCATAACATATAAAGTATTTCTGGAAGTCTTGCATGTAATATTCATAACATATACAGTATTACTGGAAGTCTTGCATGTAATATTCATAACATATAAAGTATTACTGGAAGTCTTGCATATAATATTCATAAAATATAAATTATTACTGGAAGTCTTGCATATAATATTCATAACATATAAAGTATTACTGGAAGTCTTGAATGTAATATTCATAAAATATAAATTATTTACCGGTAGTATTGCATATAATATTCAGAACATGTGAAGTATTGTTTGTACATATATAATACTTATACAAGTGAGACACAGATCCCAGGATGAGAGATCCAGCCAACCCTCCCGTCATCATGGCCATGTTAGCATAGACTCTGTATGACACGTGATCACAGACCATGTCCACCTGTTAAGGTAGTCGAGCAACGTTTTTCAAAAGTTTTTAACAGTTTTATAAAAAAAAGTTTACTTCGAGAATTGTAATAACATGATACTTTTTTTTTCATGACATTGCCTTAAATGCCTATGATGACACTTGTCATCTGGATATTAAATTAAGACACATTGCTACACGGTCCGACTTATCAGAATAAGAATTTCTAGCACGTGTAGATTAGTAACTACTATAATTACAGTACCTGAGTATTGTAAGGGAGAGTTTTAATTAAGTGACATGACTGATTACTCACCTCTGTGACAAATGTACTTTGAAAAATTTCCTGACTGTAAACCCATTTGTGACATTTTCTTGTTTTGTTGGTCCATTCATTTTGTGTGACATCTTTAACAAACAGTTCACACTGTGAGTACATCTTCTTCTCACTCTGCCACGGGATGGATCTGTTGATGAGGTCATCGTGCCACTGACCTTGACTTTTGTACGTGTCATTGTCTAGTTCCCGAATTGCGCACCTGGAAAATATGAATAGTTCTATTAACGAAAAGTATTTTTTTTTAATTCACTGTTAAGTACCATCAGCTATTGCTTTAATTTACAAATTGTTTTTAGATTGTTATTATTGTTATTAGTGTTATTAATACGTCGCATTTGACTGTGATTTAAACAGATTGTTTATATATCCAAATAGGCCGGAGTCACTGTCACTTTTTGTTCATGTCGTATTCACAGGTCCCAGAGGCCGGCCGACACGCCAATATATATTGAATACGAACATAAAATACCATACCAGGATTATCGGGCAGCGGGGCCACCCATTCTGTGTAAGCTTAGGGTCACCACAACCTAGAGTCGCTCTTGTAGCTAGTTACTTGTTGGCTCTTTGTAATTCATAGTCTATTTTTTTTTTAATTATTAATGCCGACATACGTTACTGGTGTTCAATAGTTGTTTCACTTCTAAATGCCCACATACGTTATTGGTGTTCAATATTTCGTTAAAAACTGGAAATTATTTAAATTGTTTCATTATATTCTTTTTGTCTCAGATACAACTACAACAGTACTCATCAGTGGCGTAGCTAGGGCGATTCGCCCCTGGGGACACTTTTTTCTTCCTACCATTTCAGTATTTTTTTCTCTATGGGAATGGGGTGGCATTTCTAGAATCCACAAATTACGTCCCCTGAAATTCATAGAGTAAAAAAAAAAATTCTATTTTTGCTAGAAACTTTACATTTTTCTTTAATTCAGGTTTATTAACTTAATCGCCAGCAGTGTAATTGAGACAGCACTGACATGGACAGATTTAAAAGAAGGTAATTAATTCAAAGACATTTTTTCTTCAAAGTATGCATGGACGTCTCGCACTACAACAATTCATTGACATAAAAAAAAAATTCATCAATACAGCTAGAGAGGAACTTACCTGTGATCTGGGACAGCTAAAACAAAGACAACACCTAAAATTTGAAAAGCTGCAGGTATAGAGACAAGACTGGCCAATAGAAACACACGTTTCTGATAAGTACCGAGTTCCCCAAGTTCATTAATGACGTCCTCAAACTTCATTTTGATGACTTGGTTTCATCAAACATGTCTAGAGGGAACTGAAAGTGAAGAATAAAATCAAACCCTTTTTTCATATAGTATAACCTTAACAACTTTACTATGACCTAAATGTAACTTTACTATACCATTACTATAACATTAATATAGCTATACTAAAGCATTAGTATAACATAAATATAAATTTTCTATAATATTATTATATTACTATAACCTTATTATAGCTTTACTATTACCTTACTATAGCCTTACTAAAACCTTAATATAACCTTAATATAAATTTAGTATAATTAAAAATACTATCTATAACATAAACTGTTACAGTTTAACCCTTTCATCCCTGACGGTACTTGCAAGTACCGCTTAATGATTTATCCCTTCAAAAATGGGTCGGCACTGCGCCAGTGACAGTGTTCTCCTTCTTTTACAGCCTAGCGTGCTCTTACGCTGAGCAAGTAATGGGTCAATGGGTCATGGGTCAATGGGTCAAATGGGTCGCAAAATTGGATGGGTCATATGGGTCATGGGTCAATAGTCCCTGACCCACGACCCACCCTTAGTCTCCGCCCGACCCTAAAAAACCCGTCGTCGCGCGATTTTTTTTATTTGAATGACTACAGAGGAAAACTGTTGCATAAGTTGAAATTTTCCTTCAATAAAAAACTTTTATCTTTTTACTTTTTGTGCTTTAAATTTCGTAGCAGGGCATGCACAATTGCACATAGTTTGTCGAAGCATATTTTTACTTTTAAACAATTTTAATGTCCCATGTTAGCAGCTTGCTTCAATGGGTCATGGGTCATGATGGGTCTGGGTCAAGAACTTGATGGGTCATATGGGTCATGGGTCAAGCTCAGTGACCCATTACTTGCTCTGCTCTTACGTGTGAGTAGTGAGCATACACACTGAAGTCAAACAACACACAGCTGCAACTGTGAAACGCGCAGTTCCATACAAAGATTTGTGTATGTTTTTCAATAAAATGGAGATGGCTAAGACATTCAGTTTAAGGACTATATATATTACCAATATATATCGTACCAATATAAAGACAGAGTTCAAGAAACAATGACTCATTATTATTAAATGTTACTGATGTAATCAAGTGTAAAATACGGGGTGCTGAAGTTCCACAGTGCACATACGCAAGCAGCCACTGTTTCGAGGAAAAACTTCTTTAAATAATCTAATACATCATCGTCTAGCCTAGGCGTACATTCGACAGTGTGTATATCTTCCGGGACTAAAAATAGTCTGGGGAATTCCGAAAAACTGTTTTTTTTTAATTTATTTATGTGGGAAAGGGGAGTTAACTCTTGCTCGGCTAAAAATAGTCTGGGGAATTCCAGAACTGGAAATCTAAACACAAAAAGGATGTCTTATTATATTACAGGTAGCACAGTCAGCTTCAGCAGGCTTTTCAACAAGTAATAATAATAATTGCTCAAGAGTATAATTTAACGCTTTCTTATATTGAAGGTTTAATTTTAAAGTTTCTTGCTTTGTTTACAAAAATAAATGTTTAGCGTTTAGCTGAAAAATAAAATCTTAATTTACATTTATCTATTTGTATAACGTTGGCTGTTTTCTTAACTAATATATTGTTTATAGGAGTAAACGCTATCTTCAATAAGAACACATGGGTTGGGGGGAATATCTGTACACCCATCAGAAGAGGGTTGCATTTGTTTTTAAAGGAATGTATTACTCTTAATGGACGTTCTTGATACTAAAGTTTATTATTTACAAATGTCTCATCTCTGATTTGGGTCTTGTGTCTCATCTCTGATTTGTGTCTTGTGTCTCATCTCTGATTTGGGTCTTGTGTCTCATCTCTGATTTGGGTCTTGTGTCTCATCTCTGATTTGGGTCTTGTGTCTCATTTCTGATTTAGGTCTTGTGTCTCATCTCTGATTTGTGTCTTGCGCCTCATCTCTGATTTGGGTCTTGTGTCTCATCTCTGATTTGTGTCTTGTGTCTCATCTCTGATTTGGGTCTCGTGTCTCATCTCTGATTTGTGTCTTTGTCTCATCTCTGATTTGTGTCTTCACTTCACACAACACCCTTCATCCTCCTCTATTTAGGAACCCAGACGCCAACCCTCTTCCTAAATTTTCTTGTGATTTTTTTTTTAAGAAACCTCGTTAATGGGGAGTACTTATGTATTAAAATTTAATGGTATTGACACACACAAAGAAACATATATACTACATAATATTGTCACTGTCAAAGAGACATGTATAATACATTGACATGCACAAAGAGACATACATAATCTAATAAAATAATAGTGATTTGGGTTCTGCGTTAAATCGAAAGTAAATAATTAATACAACAGTATTCCAATTTAAAATACAAGCATGAAAAAATCGGATCTGCCCAAAAAAAAAAATAACCTAGCCTACCGATCAAGCCTAAGGGGATATAACTCTATGCAAAGGGTTTGCAGGGTACAGCTAATATATATATATATATATATATATATATATATAGCCCTTTGGGTTCTGCAAAAGTAAGAATTAATACAACAGTATTATAATTTAAAATACAATCATCAAAAAATCGGATCTGCCGAAACCATAAATAACTTAGCCTACTAATCAAGCCTAAGGGGATATTACTCTATACAAAAGTTTCCTGGAGCACAGTCAGCACATAATATTAACAGGCACAAAGAGACATATAATACATAATAATGACACGAACTAAGAGCCATATACAATACAAAACTAACCTTTGTTTTTGTTTTACTTTGACTCGATCATATCCTCTCAATTTACTATGAAATGGTTGGCTAACACAGTGCTCTGTGTGTGTCTATCATCACAGTACCAGCATAGAGTCCATCAGCAGAGAACAGCGTGTGTCTTTAAATGTGTACCAGCATATATTTATCATGTGCATAATTAACCTCTATGTAAGGCCTATTGTGTGTCAGTGCAACAATAACACCGGGAGAGTCGGTGTTTGACATAGTGGCATTTGATTGACTTCTCGGGACTCAGAACAGCTGATTGTTAAATGATGAAATGAAATGATAAAACTAATTATGCATTGATGTGTTTCATTATGTCGCTTCAGGAAAAAAAAAAGTACTATATTCAGAACTAGGACGTGCTAAGATATTGTGGAGAAATAGTATAGCCTAAGCTTGATGACGCAATTCGGTAGGCTCCGCCCACCGCAGTAGCCATGGCGTCATTCCGCCATCTTGTGTTGTGGTTTATTGTAGATTTTAGTGTATACGTCATTTGTACCAAATGACGTATATTAAAACCGACAGTTGGGATCACATGGTTTGTTTTTTAATCAGTCGAGCTCTGGGCATCATTGGATGCGGATGTCTGTATTATTAAGAGTCGAGCTCTGTGCATCATAGGATGCGGATGCATGTTCTAGTAGAGTCTAGCTTTGGGCATCGATGTAGATGGATGCATGTTTACAGTTTGCTATTCTACTCCTCCTGAGTTTACCTTTATGTCGGTTTATGTTCAAGAATTAAATGATTGTTGATGTTACTTCACTGGAGTTAACTTCAGTGCTCGATTTAAGAAAAAACCAGTGCCGGGGATGAAAAAAAATTTCTGCAAAGTCAGGGATAAATGTCTATGATTTCATCACCGGCTGGGATATATTAGCTAAAGCAGAGCCGGAGATGACAGTTCTCAGTGCCGGGGTTATCCCCGGCATCCCCGGCGGTAAATCGAGCCCTGGTTAACTTCATGATTTGAGTTGTCTGGATTATTACACCTTCTACAAGTGTTATCATTATAAGGACCCGTAACAGATATCATTAAATAATTGCTGGAATCTAAAACTATTAATGGACAAATAAAAATAAACTATCAACTTCGGGTCACAAAACTGAAATGCTCAAAGGAGTAAGTTGAGTTGGTAGAGGTTGGGTCCATGTCATAAAGGAATATTTTGGTTCTTCTTCTTCTTAACCCGTGGATGGGTCGTTGGGGCACCGTTGTTGACTGAAAACTAGTTAGGTTTTCAGTCATGGTGTATCTGGGGCAGGAAATGCTTGGCGGCGCCCAACCCTCTCCAAGCTTGACCACAGCCGGTTTCCTCCTTATCGGTGGCCCGCCTTGATCACGGACACGTAGCCGTTGGGTTCACATTTGATCTCGTCCGCCCTGGCCGGTGACTTCAATTTGGAGGTTCATACGCCCAGTGGTGCCGTGTCAGCACCACCCCATCACGCGGTTTAGCCGGTCAGCTGAGACCGTTGCCCAGGGTGTGGCGCGGGGAGCCACACGTGAGAGATTCAAGAGATGAGCGAGGACCAGTGAGCTCGACCAACCGAGGGTGCAGCTGTCAGAGCATCAAAGGTACTACCTCTGCCCAGAGCCCTCTATACACCCTTATTTTTTTTTTGGTTCATATGCACGTTATCTTTACCCTTGGTGTTTCACTTACGTGTGAATATTTTAAATATTGGCCTGCTTGAGAACACTGATATGTGATGTCGTTTGAGTCATACATTGTTATTACCTGGCGAATCTACTTTTTGTTCCCATGTGGAATCGATATTAAGGAATATATCAGTTACCTAAATAAAGAAAGGGTTGAAGAAACTATATTTTGTTGTATCTATAATATTAAGAAATAACTTTTTGAAAAAAATTGAAATAAAGTGATGGTGCAACCTTATATAAGATACCGTAAAGTTGTTAAGCACAAATGTACCAATGTTTAAATTAATCGCTACAATGTCAGTCAAAAAAAGAAAGAATAGTGAACAGAGTATTGATAATTTGCAGATGCACCTTTCCGGAACTGGACAATGACACGTACAATAGTCAAGTCATTAACACATCCATCCCGTGGCAGAGTAAGAAAAAGATGTAGTCACAGTGTAAGTCGTTTGTTAGAGATGTCACACATCCACCGAAGATCGACGTAAAGATGTTGCCACCAGATCATCGGTTGTTGAATCGTCTCAATGGCCAATGGATTCATTCATTCCTAACAATTAACACACTCTGAGATTCAGGACAAATCTCTATGGGATTAGTTATTACATACATACCTAGGGGCTGATTGGAGTTCAATGTGTTATATGAAAAGAAATATAATACCCTCCCTCCCTCCCCCCCCCCAATAAAGTCTGTCCTTATAAACAAGTATTCTTTTATCAAACTGTGATATCCCTCCCTCCCTCCCCCCCCCCAATAAAGTCTGTCCTTATAAACAAGTATTCTTTTATCAAACTGTGATATCCCTCCCTCCCTCCCCCCCCCCCAATAAAGTCTGTCCTTATAAACAAGTATTCTTTTATCAAACTGTGATATCCCTCCCTCCCTCCCCCCAATAAAGTCTGTCCTTATAAACAAGTATTCTTTTATCAAACTGTGATATCCCTCCCTCCCCCCCTCCCCCCTCCCCCCCCGACAGTCCTAAACATCACTACTTGTACTAGGACAGTTTATTCAATCCGCCTTTCATTCATCATCACCCTAGGTAAGAACTATTCTCGTGGTTGTGCCGCCTATGTTGCACCTGACTGGAACTATTTACAAATGACATTGTCTCTACAGAGTCTTGTTATCAGAGCGTGTTGTAACTATATAACAGAGCAACTTTATGTCATCTAGTGAAGACTTTTTTTTTTCTTCTTTTATTTGTATTTCTTTTTGTTAGCTGTCTTTGCCAGCAAGATAGAGTGTAGTGTGCCTACCACACCAGCACTGTTGGCGGCGCTGATGCATGTCTGCCATGTCCACAGAGCGGCGGGGTGAGTGTGCCGCTAACATCTGCCGGGTTAGCAGAAAAAAAAGGGTTTTAAGAACTGCCCAGACCAGCAGGGTGTGTGTACTGCTGATCGGCCAGAATGGCAAGGCAATGGGTTTTATCCCGCCACTCGGACAAAGGGGAAGTTGTAATGTGCCTGAACCCTCCGCCCGAAATGGCAGGCTGCGATTGTGTGCTTGAGTGGTACAGAGCGGAAGGGTGTTGTGTGCCGTCCACATCCGTCACCGTCACCAGCTGTGAATACTACCTTCCTCACTGCCCACAGTACCACCACCGTCGCAAAAGTTTTTTTTTTCCTGACTAGGAGAATCCCGATGATCTTTTCCATATTGACCATGGTATGTCCTAGACCAGGACAGCCTGGCAGAGAGGGCACCCTATTGACCATGGTACCTCCTGTGCCAGGTAAGTGAAGAAAATTTGTCGCTGAGTATGCTTAAAATTCAGACACTGGGCGACAACTAAGTTATTTTATTTATAATTTCTTTGGTTTTTTTTTAATTATATTATCTAATTCTAAGGGAAGACAACCCAATTTTACACATTATTATATAAGAGTCGCATACATCAGTAAATGGTTTGTGGTTATTCTTTATAAGATAGACATACAAGTGAAGTCTTCTCTTCAGGTTGTCATGGTAACAATGGAAATCGTGGGAAAACTATGAATTTTCTGCCAACCATAGCTTTCTTTATCACCGAGATTATTTCACTTCTTTTTCATATTTATAGTTGTCTTAAGAGTACTGACTTGTCTACGTTGAGTTAGCTTGGGTAAGTCTAAAGATTGTTTTTTTTTTATCTAGAATGGTGTTTCAGACAGTGAAGTCAAAGCTATACATCATTTTTTTTTTTAGAAAACTATAGATACATAAACAAGCAATTAAGCCTGTTCCATTCTGGACACAGGACGTGTTAGCGCATTTTCGTGTTATGTATCAGTACGTTTGTTAGCTTTCAGTAAATATTTGTAAATTTTGGAAATGTTTATAAATTCAATTGTGTAATGCATATATCTGTAAAAAAAAATATTATAAAGGCGTTTCTTTATATTTAAAAAAAAATTATTTTCTCTTAAATCTAACTACAAGTGGTTTGTGGTTACTGAAATAGGACTCATAATTGAAAACATTCGAAATTGTAGTCATTTAATCGTCCGAAAACTCCGTCAATTGTTGCATAGCTCTGATACTTTCAATTAAACTCAGAACACAAGCTTACTATTTCATTTGATGAGTTTCTTAATAAATCTTGGTGAAACTACGTGCTGCAGTATTTCGCACCAAATGAACGGGCTATTGAACGTACAAGGTGTAGAATGGGGCCATATATATAATATATAAGCCCCTTAGGAGCCCTGAAGCCCGGCCCTCAGAGGTCCTATCGCAAAATGAACTTTTGATGTACACATGGCAGGCCAAGACCTACAAAATGATATATAAAAATATACATCATGGGTCTAGGACTTATGGTTGCTGAGATATAGAGCGCTCCTTTGTTAATATAGCTTATATAGTAAAAAACGGTACTTTACAATCCCCCTTTTAAGGCCCTGAGAGGTCAGATCGCGAAACGGACAAAAGTGTTTTTTTTTTTTTGGCAGGCCAAGACCTACAAAATGATATATAGATCATGGGTCTAGGACTTATGGTTGTTGAGATCTATTGTGATGACGGACAGACGGACAGACAGACAGACAAAACGGGGACAATAGAGCATTTTTTTTTTCGAAAATGCTCTAAAAATAGCCTACATAGAAAGGTAAACCATTGTGTCCTGTGATATATCAAAAAAATATTTAAATTGTTCACATTTTGTACACATAAACTTTTATTGTTGTTTTACTACTATTTCTTTCTATTGTTGTCTTTGTTGTTGCTGTAGCTGTTGTCATTGTTGATGTCGTTGTTATTGCTGTTGTTGTCGGTGTTGCTGTTGTTGTTGTTGCTGTAGCTGTTGTCGTTGTTGATGTTTTTGTTGTTGCTGTTGTCGTTGTTACTCTGGTTGTTCTTGTTGCTGCTGTTGTTGTTTTTTGTATTTAAACGACTAATTTTGGCACACATTTTTTTCTAAATTTAATATCAGCTGAATGTATATCAGGAAATTACGATATTTTATGCATTTCTAAATTATTATTTTTTTAAATACCCCATAAACAAAACCATGAAGTTTTAGTAAAATTATTTTCAAAAATAAATATAAAGTCAAAACCGAGAAGTATTATTTATACAAAGCCTCTGCAAACTTTGAATATATGACCCTAGTATTCTAGTAGTCAAGAGTCCAAGTTCTCATCCGCATTCAACTCGAAGGTCTGGTTGCAATTTATATTCTGGGCTGATTTACGGACATCAGTTGGAATATCCTGACACTGACCTGGATTCGAACTCAAGCCTTTCGGTCAGCCCTATGACAATGACAAGCCGTCCGTTGTTTCTAAATGTTTCTTAACCACTATGACATATTTAGTCTGCTATTTTTAAATAACCTCTTAAATATGGAAATCTGTGATTAACATGCCATGAGACTCGAATACCTCACTGTCACTCAACTCATTTACTCGATTCACGTGAGTTCGTCAATCAGCCAGGTGACCTAGTTCACTAAACAATGTACACCTATTAAAGACACAGCTCACCATCCAGACAACATTAGGTGTAATAATATAACAAATTACACAATGACGTGTGGAAAAGGTAATGGCTTATTTACGGTCGTGACCAGAACAGAGGATTCGCCGTCTTACCCCCTCCCCCTCCATCATACATTCTGGTTGTTGGTCAGAATTAACATTATCTCACGACAAACATTATTCAGGAGTTGTGTCAACTATAAAACACAGTATGAAATGTACCATTGTTTACGTTAGTTCAAGTAGGTTAGATTAGCCATGGAGGCAACCTACACCCGGCGGGCCAAACATTTGTTGTAACAGGCCCGACACTCGTTTCAAAGTGAAGCACATCATTAGCATATGTCGGGGGTCGGCAGTCTACGGCTCGCGAGCCGCTTGCGGCTCTTTCGAGATCTAGTTGCGGCTCTTTCGATGTCAAATTGCGGCCTTCCTGTTCCGTGTGCAAAAAAATAATAACTATATTATTTTATATACCTAGTCCTAATCAAATATCATCATATTGAAACAACAATTTTAGTGGATCTTTAAGAACTGAGAAAAATTGTAAATTAAAACGTGTGACTCTTCCGTCTCAAAAGTTTTCATCTCAGCACCCCACCCACCTGCTCTAAGCCCGGCCGGCCGGTCAAATGTCCGAACCCAACGTGTCCCGTGACTCATTACGTTTGCCCGCCACTGGGCTAGATACAAAATGAAGTTTATATTTCCTCTTTATTTGAAGCTGTGTCAATACATGTCATTAGACTACGATGACTCCAACCCCCCCAGGACCCACACTATACGGATTCGTGCTTTATAAACTGACATCTGTGCATCGGAACTAATTGACACAGTAATGTGTTAAGTTTTTTTTTTTTTGTATTTTTAGCGCTGATAATCAATTCCTCTCTAAATGTCAAGTTATTCAAGCGTGTATAATTCATCAGATTAATTCTTGACGTAATTCTATTCAAATCTTAATAATCTCAGAGTCTGTCAGCGACTGACGCGGTCCAGTATGATTGTATTATTAGATAATGCTTTAAAAAAAATATTTACATAACAATTTCATTGGCATCAAAAATGTGCAGCCTATATTTACGGTGAAATGTTTTGGAAACTTACACAACAAAAAAAAATTTTTTTTTCAAAATGCAACATTTGAAGGTCAAAAATATTTAAAGTCTGATACTATCGTGCTACAAACTTTTGTTGAATGAAAATGAAATTTGCAGAAGTTTACGCAGAATTGGGAGAATTCGGACCATATCAACAACGCATATTTTTGCTCATTTGTACCATTTCTCTACCTCTAGCATTTCACTTTATGGTAAATGTTTTTGCATTAGCTGTTCCAGAACACAGGTAAGTGAAATAGTGAAGATATAACAGTGCATTGTTTATTATGTATATATTTCAAAAACATAAACAGGTGAGCTATTCCATTTTTTGACAACGCTGAGTGAGTTATGGTGTAAGCATTAGTCGAAGATTGGGTTAGTTTTATCTGTATACTATCCTACAGTTCAGCTATGATTAATATTAATGGCGTCAAAGAATCGTTAATTTAGTTAAAATATGGCCTTAACATGTATTTTCTAAAGAGGGACAGGTGGCCGAGTGATTAAGTAGAGCGCTCAAGTGTCGACTGAGAATTTCCCAGGTCCTGATGAAATGTATTTGATTAATGTACATCAAGCCCCACCTAGCTTTAAATGGCTACCTGACTTAAGTCGGTGAAGTAAAAGTCATCTGAGCGTTGTGCTGACCACGCTAATAGATTCATATGTCGAGGTTACAGAAACAGATGAATTCTACATTTCGTCTGCCCCGATGACCCCATAGGACTTAGGGCACTTTACTTATTATTTCACTTTTCTTAATAACGTATTATTATTATTATAGCTTGCACACCACTAAAAGTACACACAGATGGAGCTTTTAGTCAGAGCTGCACTTAGATCTAAATAGGGCCTAGATTGGGGGTTATGATAGTATCACACTTAAAATACATAGGATCTTTGAAATCTAATATACACACAGTTTGAATCATATCAGCCCATAGGCCTGGATACACACAGTTTTAAAATACCTTGTTGTTTATTTTTTTTTTATCAAATACGATGACAAGTCGATATCAATGTGATAACACTTCCTAAACACTAGATAGTTTTTGTTTGCAGATGCGCCATTCCAGAACTGGACAATGACACGTACAAAAGCCAAGGCCAGTGGCACGATGACCTCATCAACAGATCTATCCCGTGGCAGAGTGAGAAGAAGATGTACTCACAGTGTGAACTGTTTGTTAAAGATGTCACACAAAATGACTGGACCAACAAAACAAGAAAATGTCACAAATGGGTTTACAGTCGGGACATTTTTCAAAGTACATTTGTCACAGAGGTAAAAAAAAAAAGACCTGTTAATTTTTTTAGAGCATTTTCAAAAAAAAAATGCTCTATTGTCCCCGTTTTGTCTGTCTGTCCGTCTGTCCGTCATCACCCTAGATCTCAACAACCATAAGTCCTAGACCCATGATGTATATATCATTTTGTAGGTCTTGGCCTGCCAAGAAATGACTTTTTTCCATTTCGCGATCTGACCTCTCAGGGCCGTAAAAGGGGCCTTAGTACCGTTTTTTACTATATAAGCTATATTAATAAAGGAGCGCTATATCTCAGCAACTATAAGTCCTAGACCCATGATGTAAATATCATTTTATAGGTCTTGGCCTGCCATGTGTACATCAAAAGTTCATTTCGCGATAGGACCTCTGAGGGCCGGGCTTCAGGGCTCCTAATGGGCTTATATATTATATATACACCTTGTACGTTCAATAGCCCGTTCATTTGGTGCGAAATACTGCAGCACGTAGTTTCACAAAGATTTATTAAGAAACTCATCAAATGAAATAGTAAGCTTGTGTTCTGAGTTTAATTGAAAGTATCAGAGCTATGCAACAATTGACGGAGTTTTCGGACGATTAAATGACTATAATTTCGAATGTTTTCAATTATGAGTCCTATTTCAGTGACCACAAACCACTTGTAGTTAGATTTAAAAGAAAATAATATTTTTTCAAATATAAAGAAACGTCTTTATAATTTTTTTTTTACAGATATATGCATTACACAATTGAATTTATAAACATTTCCAAAATTTACAAATATTTACTGAAAGATAGCATACGTACTGATACATAACATGAAAATGCGCTAACACGTCCTGTGTCCAGAATGGAACAGGCTTAATTGCTTGTTTTTATTTCTCAAGTTAAAATAGTAATAGTTGTTTTCGTTGTTTAGTATAACGTCCATTCACGTAAATCATAACTTGTATCAATTTAGTAAATCATAACTTGTACCTCTGAACAATTAAGATCAATTTAGTAAATCATAACTTGTATCTCTGAACAATTAAGATCAATGTAGTAAATCATAACTTGTATCTCTGAACAATTTAAATAAATTTAGTAAATTATAACTTGTATCAATTTAGTAAACCATAACTTGTACCTCTGAACAATTAAGATCAATTTAGTAAATCATAACTTGTATCATATCTCTGAAAAATTTAGATAAATTTAGTAAATCATAACCTGTATCTCTGATCAATTTAGATCAATTTAGTAAATTATAACTCGTATCTCTGATCAATTCAGATCAATTTAGTAAATTATAACTTGTATCTCTGAACAATTTAGATCAATTTAGAAAATCATAACTTGTATCTCTGATCAATTTAGTTCAATTTAGTAAATTATAACTTGTATCTCTGAACAATTCAGATAAATTTAGTAAATTATAACTTGTATCTCTGAACAATTTAGATCAATTTAGTAAATTATAACTTGTATCTCTGATCAATTTAGTTCAATTTAGTAAATTATAACTTGTATCTCTGAACAATTCAGATAAATTTAGTAAATTATAACTTGTATCTCTGAACAATTTAGATCAATTTAAAATCATAACTTGTATCTCTGATCAATTTAGTTCAATTTAGTAAATTTTAACTTGTATCTCTGAACAATTCAGATAAATTTAGTAAATTATAACTTGTATCTCTGAACAATTTAGATCAATTTAGTAAATTATAACTTGTATCTCTGATCAATTTAGTTCAATTTAGTAAATTATAACTTGTATCTCTGAACAATTCAGATAAATTTAGTAAATTATAACTTGTATCTCTGAACAATTTAGATCAATTTAAAATCATAACTTGTATCTCTGAAAAATTTAGGTAAATTTAGAAAATTATAACTTGTATCTCTGAACAATTTAGATCAATTTAGTAAATCATAACTTGTATCTCTGATCAATTTAGTTCAATTTAGTAAATTATAACTTGTATCTCTGAACAATTCAGATAAATTTAATAAATTATAACTTGTATCTCTGAACAATTTAGATCAATTTAAAATCATAACTTGTATCTCTGAAAAATTTAGGTAAATTTAGTAAATCATAACTTGTATCTCTGAACAATTTAGGTAAATTTAGTATGTGATCAACTGATGTACAAAACTTATATCAACATGGCGACAATGGCCGGAATATTTGCTGGATCTTTGGTACTCGGATCTCTAGCAGACGTGTGAGTAACGAATGCCCCCAACTGCTGAACGTAAAACACAAATTATATTGTAAATGATTACCTAGGACAGTTTACAGTTTAATTATTGATATTTGCCTAGACAAGTAACTTGGGGGACAGGGACGAGGCGTGAGTGTTGCCGGTCTAACTCTTAGAGAAAAAATTATTGTTTTTATGCTATATACAAAGGCACAAACGAACATAGATTTATACATTTGTATAAATTATTAGACTAACAACATTTACGGTATATATATATAAATGAAAGTTGTATATGTTTAAAATTGTAGTCATTTTATTATGTATAATTTATTCAATAAACACAGTACCATTATATTATTTACAAACTTGCGGAGCCGCCAAATTTTTTCCCACAAATCAGACGGCTCCGGCTCCGGCACGGCTCCGGCTCCCTATTAAGATAGTATCACACGAAACAATTTTTTGTAATTGCGCCACGCAAACATGCCGCTGATAAAAAGTTATGCAAATTTTGCCGCGTTCACCCCCATAGTCAGGAGCTTGAAAAATATAAGCATGTCGGTTTTACTAAAAAACAAACCATTTCAGTGCATCCAGAATCATATCATTATTTTCGACCGAGGTTTCACTAGTCGCCATTTTCATAAGTAATAAAAAGTTATTTCAATGATCAAATTAGCAAATAGTAAAACGATACATTATTTAAAATATTTTTAAGACTTCAGTATTTATATTTATTATTTATAAATTCGAAGTGACTTTTCGGACCCGTACCAATAAACTCCGATTTTTATTCGGACCCCGTCCCAATAAAGTCTGATTGTTATTCGGACCCGTGGCAAATATGCACTTAACTACTAGCTATACATATACTTTATTATTGTTTTTTTTTTTATATAATTGTTTGAATTGTATGATTTAATCGTTACTCAGTGTCTAGGGTTCCACTATTATTATTTTTTCGGGTTCCGTCTAATTAAGTTTTAAATATAGCTAAGCTTAGTGCATATTTGCCACGGGTCCGAATAACAATCGGATTTAATTGGGACCCGGGTCCATATAGCCACAGCCTTATAAATTTATCTACACTATCTCAGATATTCTGTTTACTACAGAAAGCGACCATTTTGTTTTAGTCTATGATAAATTAGCGGTCAAATAATAATACGAAATGACGCGTTCTATTTGTATGTCGTAGTAAAAATTTAATTTAAATGATTGATACAATTATTCTATGAAATAAAACTGTTTTAACTTTATATATAACAAAATAACATGCCATTAAAAAAATTTCGGAGGGTAAACAAGATTTAAAACGAACACAAAACGATTTCCCATTACATATTTCTTGTGGTGATGTGCGTGCACGCTATCATTTATGCTGTTACTATTGTGGCGTTCGTAAAAATGAAAACATTTCAAATTGTAGGAGGCAAACAATCAAACAAATTTAGAATTTTAAAGCTAAAAAAAATTCTGCTGTAAAAAAAAAAAAATTTGGGAGCCGTGGAGTCGCCAGATTTGTTCGGCTCCGGCTCCAGCAAAAAGTAGCGGCTCCCGCCTCCTCGGATCCAAATCCAGCAAGCCTGATTATTTATATAGCATTTACTAAAAAATATGACTATGACCGGCAACACTCACTCCTCGTCCCTGCCTGTGGACATTGTCTATTAGACTAGAAGGGTCAATGTTTAAGCCGACCAATCAGTGATACTTGACTTCTTTAAACTGTACAGTCTTGATCAGTATACAAATACTTATTTTTGATATATTTATCAAATATATAGTGGCCAGGTGGTGTATACGGTCAATCACCTGTCTACTTGAGAGTCATAGGTTCGATCCCAACAAATTTGTCCTGGTTACAGTTAGTTAAAAGTCCCACAAGTCCAGTAAATAGGTACCTGACTAACCATGTGAAAGAAAACGTGGATGTTGCGTTGAGCTAGCCAAAAAAAAAACCCCGTTTTTTTACTCCAAGATGAATTCTACACTTTATACGCCTATATACACATACAATTCTTTGCCAACTTCTTCTTAGAGTCCCCCATTTTGAATTTTTTCCTCTACAAAATTACGATGACTAAACAAACAATACAATGAATGAAATAATGTTTTAAAGTAAATGTATTTAAACCAAAACAAGTGATCTTCATAGACATTATTTCATACTGCAAGTGTTTATGATTTCATGATCTTCGTAGACATTATTTCATACTGCAAGTGTTTATGATTTCATGATCTT
>JAGDYQ010000001.1:7157133-7182247 GCA_021962125.1 Bulinus truncatus | reverse complement strand
TTGTTCACCCAGCGCAGTCAGTGATACAAGTGATCCGAAAATGAATGAAGCAGGCCAAACATAACGCTTAATGATCTCAATCTGTTGTTGAAGCTATCATTTCGTAAACATAGAGTTGGATAGTTTTGGAGTTACCATTAAAGTTAACGATGTAATCACATATGCTTAGTCCACTTTATAAAATACTTTCTTTAGAACTAACTACACTATTAGCACTTTTGAATACCAGCAAATAATATTGATATGGTATGTTTAACAATAGAACACATGAAGAACCCATTCTGAATTATGAGAAAAACAAAAAGAATATAAAAAAAGTGGGAAGTTACAACAAGTGACATCATGATGTGAGAACACAATGTCAACAATATGTTGAGCACCATACATCCACCGCCTTTATACGTGTGTGTCTCTGGACAGATATTACTGATACAAGACTAAGATTGACATATATAGGGGAATTAAAATAACACCCAACCAGGGGTTCTCATTCCAACAGTGAACCATAACAACATACTTCCGTGGAACTAGGAAACCAAAGTGACCACAGACTGACCTAAGATTCTCCAGCAGTATTAGACTTCCTTGACGTGGTTTCAGACACTGCCTCTACCTCAGGCCCCACACAGTCTTTCACAAAGGTCACGGACTTTTTGATCAGTTTCTCGAGTTCTACGGCCACTGGCTTCAGGGAAAACTCTGGAACTACCCGACCTCCAGGTGTGCCCAGGTGGCTCATTAATATCACACACCTGGCACCTGCAGAATTAAATACACGAGTTGGTTACATTAATATCACACACCTGGCACCTAAAGAATTAAATACACGAGTTGGTTACATTGAATTCCCTATAACTGTAGGGACAGATAATATGGTCGTTTTTAGAAATTCTTTGCAGAAGGGTGACAAAGCTGATATCGATGTCATTGTGTGTAGCGATAATAGCCACATATAGTCAAAAGAGATGTACAGATATGTTAACATATAGTCAAAATAGATGTACAAATATGTTAACACATAGTCAAAAATAGATGTACAAATATGTTAACATATAGTCAAAATAGATGTACAAATATGTTAACATATAGTCAAAATAGATGTACAAATATGTTAACATATAGTCAAAATAGATGTACAAATATGTTAACATATAGTCAAATATAGATGTACAGATATGTTAACATATAGTCAAAATAGATGTACAGATATGTTAACATATAGTCAAAAGAAGATGTACAGATATGTCAACATACAGTCAAAAGCAGATGTACAGATATGTTAACACCTAGTCAAAATAAATCTTTACAGATATGTTATTTCATATCGTTAAAGAGAGAGAGAGAATGTTACTGCATATTGTTAACAACAGTTAAAATAGATGTACAGATATCTTAACATACTAGTCAAATAGATGTATCAGATATGTTAACTAACACAGTTAAAAGAGATGTACAGACATGCTAACGTATAGTGAAAAGAGATATGGAAAGATGTCTAGGTTTATGTTTCATCAGAAAATGATGCTAACCTATCCCAGTTCTATAGGCTATTATTGAGATTGAAAGTCACAGATCGATCGTAATTTGAAGACCTATTTTCTCTCCATCAGTCAATTTTTTACAAAATGGAGTCCAGACGTAGACATGTTGATTAATTTTTTCAACATCTGACAAAACTGTACCTTCGAACGTGAGTCATTGAAATGGTGAATCACAAGGTCACGACCTCCCCAGGTGAGGTTAATGACTCATCTTCCCTCTTCCAGACGTACTTGATGGTGGTCAGGCAGGCTTTGATCTTCTGATTGTGGTCACCATGCCATCTTTTTTACGGGACGTCGTAGTCCACTCGGATGAGTACCATGTTTACCCGCCAGGTGGCACGGTTGACTACACAGTTTGTCCCAACACTGACCTGACACCACGGACATTAAGGAGAACCGCATACACGTAGTTATTGCATCTAGTTGTATCGTGATTGACTGGCTCATTCAGAACTATGTTTTTAAGGCCCGGTTTACTCGTACAAATCATTTTACGCTATTCTGTTCAAAAATGTACATATGTTTGTTTCCACATTGTAGCGAGGGCCTAGTTTAGCTGGAACTATTCTGAACGCTTTGAAGCCTACGATGAGGTATTCGAGGACCTCCGTCATTAAGAGTAACGTCTGGGGGCCCTCAAGTCAAGGTGGCATGTGGGGCCTTCGTAAGTGTAGGGCGAATGAGTGCTCTCGTCTAGTCCCGTCATGGAGTCACTCAACATCAGAGGTACGACTTGATGAAAGCCCTGGTCAAAGCACGTCGGGGGGGGCATCTAAAAGTTTTCTTGACTGGTGGGCCTTCGTTATATTATGTCAGTGGTGGGGTACTCCTAAAGTTCGACGTTGGGCCTTCTCGTCATGTTAATGTCGTAAAGTGGGGATTGGGCCCCGTCATGTTATGTCGTGGTGGGGGGCGGGCCAAAGATACATATGAGTGGTGGATATCAAAAGAAACAAAACTTAAACAACTGATTTTCAAGGCCGCAGCTTGCCAACCTCAGGCCCGTAGTAAAATTCACTTATCTAGGGCCGGGCATCCCGACAAACGCGTAACTACTCGTTCAATATGGGCTTGGCAGATTGGAAGACCCCCCCTTCTTACAGAATTTCTCGCAGAACAACCAACTACTACTGTCACGGCACCAGGTTCAGAAACCGAACAATAACAGATTCAACTTTTAAAGACTTCATTGAGTTAGGATGAATAAAGAGTCTCGACAGCACCCCTCCCCTCATCCCTTTAATACCTTCCTTGATGTTATTTCTTTCAGTTGTTCCTGGTACTTGGACACAGATGGATTCAGACAGTTTGTCTGCAGTTGCTGATATCATGTCATCCTCATCTCTACTTATCAAGTTATCTTCATCTCTCCTTATCAAGTTATCTTCATCTTTACTCATGACGTTAACTTCAGTTTCGCTGACGGCGTTACCTTCCAGATTCAATGGTTACGTCAGGTTCGTCAAGTAATGACATTGCAATCAAACATTACAGACCTATATTAGGGGCATTGATTTACATTCATAAACATTCACATACAGAGGTAGACACTATTGTGGCCCTGTCAGTAGTCTTACTCCACCATCTCCCCATTACGCTTTGGCGCATGTGCGTCGGAATACCACCCACCGAACGCGCATGTCCACATTTCAACGAGAACCAACCATTTTCTTACTTGGTCTATCTGATGATCTTTAGATGGCGAACGCAATTTTTTTTAATTCTCCCTCATACGTTGTGCACACAGTTTCTGAAAAATCTATAGAGAGAGAGAGGCGGAGTCAATCGACTGTAGATGTCAAAGTATATTCACTGTGTGCAACTTTTAATACATCATTACAGAGGCTATTCGTATAAGTCTATAAATTACTCCAATTTACCGACGTGACTTTGTCATCACACAGGGAAGCGCGGGAGGTTGTGAACCGTTATTCTCGAGTTTATATCGTACTTTGAAATCTGTAGCAAATACTCTTACATGAGTATTGGAACTGTCACAGTCAGAGACGTCTATGTTGTGGATCAACAAATACCACTTCTATTCTTGAGTGAACGTACTTTTACGTTATTTGATCCTCAAATATGTAACGTTAACATTTTCTAATAAATATATCAACGCCAGAGGCTGGCATATGAATATAACAGATCAACTTTTAATTGCTTCTAAACACCAGGTGAATATAGATATATATACAATACCAGTCCTTTGTCAATGATGTCCTAGCTCTAACAAATGCTCACTACTAGTTTACAACTAACTCTGGAGAATCTTCGAACTATCTACCACTACTCTACGTTCTAACTCCATATGTCTGTCATGCACCTTACTAACTCAGAGCACCTTACTAACTCAATCACACCTTATTCTTACGTATTTATAAGGTCGGGGCGAATACGTTGGTGCAACGTTTGGGGGGGGAAACTGACGATGTCTGTCACCGAAACGTTTGGGGGGGGAAGAACGTCGATGAAACAGAAACTACACATTATAGTGGTTGGAACCTTGACCCTGTGGTGAACTGGGATTGAGTGGGGGAGAAGGGAAATTCTACACGTCACACTTACCTATATATATATATATTCTTTGTAAACTTTTGAGTTAATGTTACTAAAAAAATATTTGTTTTTCTTAAACGTAAATAAAAAATATGTCTTTGCAATTTCAGTATTCATTTTTCGAGATCTTTTTTTACATAAATAAATATTAGATATTGGGTGTTTTTGGAGCATGACGTAAGTGGATTTTTTGGATCACTAAGTATGATATTTGAATCCCAGGAAACACTGGGTATTGCATATGGCGTTGTTTGTTAAAATACTAGTATTGACATTTGGAGCTAAGTGAAATACTAGTTATCAAGGTTACTAAACCAAATACTTCAGACCAGCACCTCTTTTTTCCAGCTTGTTCTTTTTCTGTCTCTGTGTAGCATTCTCTGTTTGCATTATGTTTTCTAGTCGCTGCCATCGTAGTTTGAACAGTTCGAGAATCATTCTGATTTTGAATGACTGAATGAACTCTGCTAGATACACTGGCCACTGTTGTCTGAGATGCAAACATAGAATGGAATAGAATATTATTTGGAGACCCCTTACTACTCAGACGATCTGGAGTACCATCGCTTTATCAAAGTTATAATTACACTCTCCTATCCACTGGGTTCGTTATCTATATGCACTCTTCACAAACGGGAGTAAACTTTACTCCGCGACTTGGGTAAGTGGGTCGCATTTGAGCACATGTTGGATAAAAAAAGTCCTCCCTCAGATTGGGTTACAGTTGATTTGCAAGTTGCAAACAATTACCGATTCAACTAGATTTCCATTGCAGATTGAACTACAAGACCATATCCAAAATCAGGCCAAAGTGATACAGGAGCCCACCCATTTTTGGTTTATTTTTATTTGGCAAAGTGTCAATCATCCAGCCCCCGTCAAGGCTGTGTGCAATGGCTATGAAGATACTACGGGGGTACGTACGTAGGTGGCTACTACTCACTTCCTCAAATAAAATATTAAGGCTCAGTTGACTTGGATACTTTCACCAGGACCAGAACCCTGGACTTCAGCTCGACAATCAAGTGCAACAACCGCTAGACCATCCAACCCTAATCTACCCCCCCCCCCTTTAACTTTTCTTTACGTTTATTTGATCATTGTTTCTACACTGACCATTACAGTCACTATATTCTAAGCTTTTCATGCCTCACAAGGTGGTTGGGAAAAAAATAATAGCTTTTCAACGGTACTAGGTTACAAAAAGAAAGAGAATGAAAGGAATTAAACTGTGTTTACCCTGATGTTATCATGGCCAGAGTCGTCAGTGGAGGTGTCGCCATCATCATCATAAATGTTGTCCGTCCAGCATTCACCGGCCGCAGCATGAGACACCTCGAGACTAGTCTCTGTCTCGTCCTGTTCAAATGTGTCTTCATGAGTTTGTACCCGGGAGGAGGCTACAAGCGAGAACTTAGTACCGAGGAATCGTGTTAGAAATTGGGCTGGACTAACAATGAAAACGTTACAGGGCCTGGAAATAATCGTTTTTCGAGTACCGGACGATGAGGATTCTCGAGATATTTCACCGCTGACTTTATCAACACAACTTTGGCATTGATACTGTATGTATGATAACTGACATGATAATACAGCTTACTTGATTAATTGAACAGATATCACGTGTTTTTCATCTATAGCATTGGTTCCATCACAGCAACATAAAAGCGTTTTGAAAATGATAAGTCACATGATCCCTATAAGTCTACAAAAAATGTACAGGACTCTTCTATAGTTCTAACTATAAAGCATTGCTCATCATTCTTTACAGATCCCTTTACTAGTCTCATTGCTAAACATTGTACATTGTACAGTATCCCTATGATCCCTATTATACATTGTACATTCTTTAGATCCCTATAGTCTAATTATAAACATTGTACATTCAAGCACAGAGATCCCCTATGATCTATTACCAACATTGTTTAAGCAGATCCTATAGTCTATTATATCTTTGTACAGATCCCTATAGTCTATTATAGCAACATGTGCACAGATCCCTATAGTCTATTATAAACAATGTACAGATCCCTTTGTAGTCTATTGTAAACAATGTATGATCCCTTATAGTCTATTATAAACAATGTACCAGATCCCTATAGTCTCTTATATAGCAATGTACAGATCCCTATAGTCTATTATAAACATTGTACACTTTACTTTGATCCCTATAGGTCCATTATCAACATCAGTATAGACCAGGTGTAGTTTATTGTAAACAATATACAGATCCCTATAGTCTATTAGTGAAACAATGTACAGATTCCTATAGTCTATTATAAACAATGCCACAGAACCATATAGTCCATTATAAACAATGCTACAGATCCCTATTGCAAAAAGAATTGAGAGCCCTTGGGATATTTTCGATGTTTTTAAACGACGTACAAACTAATTCAGTCAGACCGTTTAGAGCAACCCTCAACTTTATATTCCGCGATTTCTACAATTCCGTTATTTGAGTAATAATTTTTTCCCCATTTTCTTAGCTATTCGTGAATTAGAGAATTATAACACATTATTTATTTATTCTGCGCAAAAAGAAATAAATTAATCATGGATCTTTGGTATGAAGGGGGGAGGGGAGAATCTTTGGCCTGACCTTTCCTAGTGCAAATGACAGCCTTACAGTTGTTTCGATTCAATGCCTCTCAGTTTCACTCCTTATACCATTTTCATTATGCCTGTTCGTACATCTATATTCTTATATCACAATCATCAAAATGCTTACCAAGTTTTGTTGTTGGTGTCGAGCTGTAGGCCAACTGCAATGGATAGATCATTAAAAGGTCAGCAGTCTCCTTTTTTCGTTCCTATGGATCGGACTGTCCATCCTTTAAGGTGTTCCCAATCGGGTTCTTTCGTGGCAACCTCCCCGACGTGCCCCTTTCTAGGTACCCGCATTATCGGCTTCTACAAAGGGCACTATGACGAAGTAGGATAAATACTAATGCCAACTTTCATCTATGTCCGAAGTGGGACTCTAATGTCATTATTATATTCTATGTATCAATGTTTGAGTTTTGCAGCACACTAACAACGTATTACTTGGAGCTACTAAAGGTACCTGATATTATTTCCTGTTTGACCTAAACAACCAACATGTTGTATCTTACTGGTCACCGACATTATTTCCTGTTTGATTCAAACAACTTGTTTGTATCTACTAAGGTACCCGACATTTATTTCTGTTTGACTTCAACCAACATGTTGTATCTACTAGTACCTGACATTATTTCCTGTATGGCTAAACGGTATTGTTGTATCTACAGGTACCTGACATTCTGCCTCTGGCCACAAACAACATGTTGTATCTTTTATTGGTACATGACATTATTTCCTCTTTGACACAAACAATATGTTGTATCTGATCTGGCACCAGTTATTATTTCTTGTTTGACACAAACAACATGTTCTAGTTCCTTCACTGATACCAGACGTTATACCTGTTTGACACATTCCTCCCCGACGATCACTTCTTCAATGACATTGTTTTCATAAAACAAGCCCGTTAGGTGACTGAATGCCTACTTTAGGAGCCGGTTCAGGTAGAAGGTAGACTATAAGGTTTAATTAAGTGATGGTAATTGAACACCCGGCCTCCATGTTGCGTCTCGTTGTGGACGTCTTTCGGTATCGTCATTTCTCGGAGTACTTATGACGTCCTGAAAAATCACAGAGAAGCTAATCATTTTCACATTCAAATTTTATAAATCTGTGATTATATATACATATACAACACCACACACAAAGATAAGAGCATTAGAAAACACACACGCACACACACACACATATGGTTCCCTTTATGCAGCCTACCTTACATCCATCTTAATGTCAGTAAAACCCGTTAAAAACTTGGTGGATCTCTCGGGAGCTTTAAGGGCCTCATTAAATTTTAAGATTCTTATTGAGGTTCGGAGCCGCCCTTCCCCACCATACTTAACTGCTGGACTATTCTGGCTTTTTTTTATTGAAGGCACACAGTCTGTAGGCCATATTGTTCCATTCTGTGATTTGCACTAATAGATGAAATCCTGGTACTAATAAATTAACGTGTGTGTCAATATTAAACCCCAACAGTATCTCGAAATTGAAAAACAATGAAATACCATACTAGAATGACAACAACATTCAGAAATGACAAAACCATAGCAATGACCATATCAGGTCTAATTTATCACTCATCTTTTTTTATTTTTGGTTCGGTGATTTAATTTTCCATTTCTAAGAAATTCTCTCGTATACTTTTACATTCAGGCTGAATCCATGTGATTAATATGTTTAATAATATATGATCAACAACGGAGGTTAATCAAGTATGTTCAATAAGGTATCTTTAATAACATATGCTTTCAGGGCTGAATAACTCATGTAATTAATATGTTTGAATAACATATGATCAACAACGGAGGTTTAATCATTTATGGTTTAATGAGGTAGGTTCAATAACTATATATTTAATAAGGTATGTTTAACTTTAGTTCAATAATATTATCGTTCAACTAAGGTATATTTAAAAAGGTCTTGTTTTAACAAAAAGATCAATAACGTATGTTAAATAAGTTAGTGTTATGTTCAATGTAACGTATGTTTAATAAGGTATGATTATTAAGGTATTTTCAATAGCAAAACAAAAACAACATGAATGAAATGACGTTCTACTAACAATAGACCTACTCCTTCATAATTTACCACAATAATGTTGCCACATCTTCTAAAACTAAAACAAGGCTGTGTTGTCAGAATTTGTAAATACCAATAAAAAAAACACCGTTGATTATTGGTAGAGTGGTGGTGGGTGGGGGGTAAATGGAGAGACTGAAAACTCTCGCCATAGTCTGCTTGTGTCTTTATACGTAGATAGGAATAATCAGTTCAATAGATTAATTATTCATCTCATCCAGCTTTCCAACATTTTACGAAAAGGGAAATAAGTCAAATTGTATTGACTAAAGTTGAGACGTTTACCAAATTAAAGAGAAGGAGAAACAAATTACTCTAGAATAATTAATTGTTACGAAATTGCAGTTTTTGGTGCATGCGATAAGAGAGTAATGACCCTTTCACCTCCAAACAAATAATACCACCAATAGTAACTTCAAATCATGTAAATAGTTAATTTTTATTCCCACACCTATTGAATATGTCCCATTATTGGGGGACGATTTAATTATCTACATAATTAAATAATTGATCCGCTGGCCAAAGTTTTTGGTTGTTGGTGAAAGACATCTTCCACGCTGCACCAGTCAACGTCACTATCAACTACGGATGTCGCCATTGTCTGATCCAACTGATTCCTGGCCTTTGATTTCCTGAGGATTGAGAAAAATGCATTAAATAATATATGGTCTAGTCGAAACAATAACTGTAAGTTGTACTGCATTGCATTGCGGTAGAGTAAAAATATTCGCCTCTGGCTTGAGGAGATGGGCGCCACCTAGTGTGCAAGCCCACTGATTTGGACGTTTGAAAGCAGATCTGTTGATCGCGGTACATTTCTCCCCCCAACGACCACATCTGGTTAAGGGAATGTTAACCACATTTTCGGATAAAGGTGACACTTTAGAGCATTTTCGTGTATGCGAAAATACGGTTACCTTGGACGAAATCCGTATTTTTTCAGGGGTTACAGTCATAGATTTTCGCTCTTTTACTGTATGGGTTTTGTTAAATAGAGAGAGAAGTAATCCATTATTGAATAACTGTTACTTAAATAAACACTGATCTACGCCCTTTATCTTGATTATCTTTTATTCTTCTTATTCGAAATATACTTAAAAACAGGTACCTCAAAAAACTCTTATATTAGGCCTTGAGAGGTCTGATCTTGTAAATGGCCTTTGCTTATGTACACTTGGCAGGCCAAGACCTGCAATATGATATGTTGTATCCTGGGTCTAGGACTCATGGTTTTTGAGATCTTAAGGTGATGACGGACAGACAGACAGACAGGACAGACAGACTGATTTCAAAAACGGGGATAATAGAACATTTTTTTTCTCGAATTGCTCTAAAAAAATTGAACTAGTACCCAATTCATTTTGTGAACAGTAAATAAAATGGCGTTAAAAAAAAGATTCGAGGGGACGGATGGTCGAGTGTGAGTGATGTCTGTGACGACTAATGATCTGAGGTGAATGGTCTAAGGTGCTGATGAAATCCTCCTTTATGTCATCCGTGGTGCCTCTATTACCATTGCACCCTAGCTTTATGGTGGAAGATGAAAGAAGGGCGCACGACTTGGTGATCGCTTCGGTATGAGAACCGGATCCTGCATGCTTATACCCGATCTACGTGTGTTGGTTTTGGGTGTGATGGGGGGGGGTGAGTCCCTCGAGTGTCAACTATCACCTACTTGTACTCCCAGTGTTGTACTCCAATACACCATCAGTTATGGTGGGGATTATATGAGGGCCGACTACAAAAACAGTCCATTGACAGGGTTAATCTAAGAAGGTAATTATCTCATCCCCACAGGGACTTAACTGAAAGATCATTTTTAGATCTGTTTTCGAAGTCTTTTATAGTACATTTTTCTAGGGATCAGATCTGTTTTAAAGTTGTTTGTGTCAAGCACATTTTTGACAGGGATTTAGATCTGCCTTTGAAGCTTCAACTAAAGTACAATTTTCTCTAGGGATTTAGATCTGTTTTAAGTCAACATAAAGTATATTTTTGACAAGGGATTTAGTTCATCTACCTGGGGGCTAATAGTCCTAGTTCAATAACTTCTAATACATTTTCGTTTCCTCACCCCTTCCGAAATCTTGGCATCCTCCTACTGTTTCGGGTAACATTTATTTGACTGTCCGGCTGGTAGTAATAAGGGCAAGTAGTCCATTTAATTCAGTATGGTGCTTTTAATTATAAATAGTGGCAGTACTACAGCTTATGTCTCCATGTATACGACATTTCCCTAAGTCAAGCATTTCAATAACACTTGGAGCGAAAATAATTAAAAAAAAAATTATTACCGAATTGTGTGGTATACGATCATCCTATTTGAATATGCTAGATTATTTTACTTGATAATAATCAAAAATGCTTTTGAATGTTTATATATTTATATTTAATGCATTATTAGTTTCAATTTTTGTCAATCATCAGTGCAATAATATCCCCGGTGCTAAAAGAATGATATCACCGGTGCTATAAGAATGATATCCCCGGTGTTATATAAGAATGATATCCCCGGTGCTATAAGAATGATATCCCCGGTGTTATATAAAAATGATATCCCCGGTGCTATAAGAATGATATCCCCGGTGCTATAAGAATGATATCCCCGGTGTTATATAATAATGATATCACCTGTGCTATAAGAATGATATCCCCGGTGTTATATAAGAATGATATTTATATAAGAATGATATCCCCGGTGATATAAGAATGATATCCCCGGTGCTATAAGAAAAAATATCCCCGGTGTTATATAAGAATGATATCCCCGGTGTTATATAAGAATGATATCCCCGGTGCTATAAGAATGATATCCCCGGTGTTATATAATAATTATATCACCTGTGCTATAAGAATGATATCCCCGGTGCTATATAAGAATGATATCAACAATTCTATTAAAATGACAGCATCGGTGCTATAAGAATGATATCGTCGATGCTATTTAAAAGTCGTAGTTATTGTGTTACATGCAGGCTTGCGGAGCCGGAGCCGAGGAGCCGGGAGCCGCTACTTTTTTGCTGGAGCCGGAGCCGGAGCCGAAAAAATTTGGCGGCTCCACGGCTCCCAAATATTTTTTTTTTTACACCAGAATTTTTTTTTTTTAGATTTAAAATTCCAAATTTGTTTGATTGTTTGCCTCCTACAATTTAAAATGTTATTTTTACGAAAGCCACAACAGTAACAGCGTTAAAATGATAGCGTGCACGCACATCGCCACAAGAACTCTTTAACGGGGAATCGTTTTGTGTTCGTTTTAAATATTGTTTACCCTCCGAAATAT
Organism: Bulinus truncatus; assembly: GCA_021962125.1. NCBI lineage: Eukaryota > Metazoa > Mollusca > Gastropoda > Planorbidae > Bulinus > Bulinus truncatus. Next base: position 7,170,181 of record JAGDYQ010000001.1, on the reverse strand, counting down.
TTTTAATGGCATGTTATTTTGTTATATATAAAGTTCATAATAGTTTTATGTCATAGAATCATTGTATCAATCATTTAAATTAAATTTTACTTCGACATTTTTGACCAAATAGAACGCGTCATTCCGTATTATTATTTGACAGCGAATCAGGCCCTTAGTGTCGTGTGGGGGCCAGGGGGGCTCATTTCTCCATGCGTTTTGTCCGGCCCCCTCTGCTTATTTGCTCACCATTAAATGTATTACCTGCCCCCCCAGCTATTGCCTGTCCTTTCGTTGTAGAATGTCTTCGGCGTTTCCAGCTGTAGAATTTTCACGCTAGGGCTGCCGAAAATTCGTAATAGACTATAAACAAATGGTCGCTTTCAGTATTTAACAATATTTTATTATGAAAACAGAATATATCTGAGATAGAGTAGATAATTGTATAAATTTAGATATGGTGTTTGACCCGGGTCTTATTAAAATCTGAATTAGTTATTCGGACTCGTGGCTTAATCTTAGCACTAAGCTTAGCTATCATTGAAAAACTTTAACAGACGGAACCCAAAAAAATAATAATACAGAGTCCGCTTAGTGGAATCCTTAGACCCTCGAGTAACGATCAAATCATACAATTCGGAAACGTTATAAAAAAAAACAATAATATCGTTTATGTATAGCTAATCCAAGTTCATATTTGCCACGGGTACGAACTTAACAATCAGACTTTGATTTGATCGAAAGTTACGTCTGTATAAAAATCGGAGCTTATTGGTTACCCGGTCCGAATAGTCACTTCAAATTTATAAATAATAAACATAAATACTGAAATCTTTTAAAACATTTTAAATAATGTATCAACGTTTACTATTTGCCATTTGATCATTGAAATAACTTTTTATCACTTATGAAAATGGCGACTAGTGAAACCTCGGTAGAAAATAACATATGATTCTGGATGCACTGAACTGGTTTGTTTTTAGTAAAAGCGCGCATCCATTATAATTTTCGGTTCCTGACTATGGGGGCAGCCCCGTAGCGTGAAAATTCCTACATCAGGGGCCAGGCATTCTACAGCAGGGGCCAGCTTATAGCATGGGGGCATTTACCAAGTAGAATAAGTAAGCAGAGGGGTCCAGATTCGACGCAGGGGGGCCCTGGCTTCCCTGCACGCTACTGGCGTGCTCATGGGGGTGAACGCGATAAAGATTTGCATAACTTTTTATCAACAGGCATGTTAGCGTGGCGTTTCAATATATTATTGTCGAGTGTACAAGATATTTGACCTATCTTAATAGGGGCCGGAGCAGTCAAATATTGTTGGAGCTCGAGCTGGAGTTGGAAAAAAGTGCCCGCAAGCAAGCCTGATTACAATGAGTGTTGATAGCATTAGGATCAACGGAACGTATATGGCGGGCGCCTCTCTAGTCATTCAGTTGCGTTTGTAAATTATTTCACGAACTTACAATGTCTGAAATGTAAGGGGCGAGAACACTGCCAATTCTGGCCATTACAGAGCTAATTCCCATCCCAGAATTCCTCATGACCGTAGGAAATAATTCAGCAGTGTAGATGTAGATAACAGTAAAACCTGCCGAGGCTCCAAATTTACCAGTAAGTGATAAGACTAAAGTTATCCATTCATGACCTGAAAATGGATAATATCAATATTAGCTACAAGTTACAAGTAGACGTGCATATAAGGCAACTTTTTAGAGCATTTTCGAACAAAAAATGCTTTATTGTCCCCATTTTGTCGGTCTGTCTGTCTGTCCGTCATCACCCTAGATATCAACAACCATAAGTCCTAGACCCATGATGTATATATCCATTTTTTAGGTCTTGGTGCTGCCTTCATCACCCATCAAAGAAGTCCATTTCGCGATCTGATCTCTCAGGCCCCAGATGCCATAAGATTTTCTTAGGTACTATTTTTGCCTCTATTTTAAATGTAAATAATATAAGCTAATCAATGAGGTAAGCCGTCTCTGATACTTAATGTTCTATAACCCAAAAACCTGATGCAAACAGGGCATATTCTTTGAAGGATGTTTTGCATGCTGAGTGGCCTATCTAAGAAGGAGGTTGATTTAATGAGATCTGCATTCCGGGTGGCTCTTTAATTTGTCGAAAGTCGTGGGCGGCATTTTGCAAAGTCCACACTGGACACCCCTATACGCCGTATATTTAGACCCTTTCTTGTATGAAATCGAATTGTTTGAGTTTTGGACTTAACCTTCAGTTGGATATAAATAAGTAAACTCAGGATTCATAATAGGGCGGTGATATGTAAGGTCCATGCTCTAACGCGACCATAAAAAAAATCACTTCTTAAATAAAAAAACAAGCAATTTCACGTCTTTTCCATTTCGGACAAAGGACATTTTCGAGCATTTTCATGTACTAAGTGGCTATGGTTACCCGGGACGAAATCCGTATATTTTTTTCCAGGTTACATGCCATAGATTTAGCTCCACGCGTACAAGTTTTGATAAATAGAGAGTGAAGTAATCATGCTGAATAACTGTTACCAAATGTCAATACTGATTACGCCCCTTTGATTAGCTTTTATTATTTATATTTAAAATATAAGCAAATAAAACGATGCCAAACCCCCCTTGCATTTCGACCCTCAGAGGTCTGATCACGAAATGGACTTTTGATGTCCACATAGCAGGCCAAGACTAACAATGATGATATATCCATCATGGGTCTAGGACTTATCGTTGTTAAGATCTATTCTTGATAATGGACAGACCGACTAATAGAATGACCGATCAGACTAATCGAGGATATTAGAGCTTTTTTTCGAAAATGCTCTCAAAATGGTATGTCCAAAGATCATAGGATGTCATACTGCGCGACCTGCAGTGATTCTCAATCCTTGTAAATTTCTTCACTCTACTACAGAGTGCTAATGCATGCTTGAGTGTAATATACTTGTAATATACTAATTGCTGAATCACTGTAATATACATGTTCTAATACCTGCATCACAGTTTATATATAATACTCATACACGTATTACCGTAATTTAGCATACTACCCTACCTAAATCAGTGCAATATAATGTATTCTACTACCTGCATGATTGTAATATAATATTCTACTACCTGCATGATTGTAATATAGTATACTAATACCTGCATGATTGTAATATAATATACTACTACCTGCATGATTGAAATATAATATACTAATACCTGCATGATTGTAATATAATATACTGGCTACATACATGATTGTAATATAATGTACTACTACCTGCATGATTGTAATATAATATACTACTACCTGCATGATTTAATATGATATACTATATACCTGCATCAGTGTAAATATAATATACTAATACCTGCCATGATGAGTAATATAATATACTAATACACTTGCATGATTGTAATATAATATACTAATACCTGCATGATTGTAATATAATATACTAATACATGCATGATTGTAATATAATATACTAATACCTGCATGATTGTAATATAATATACTAATACCTGCACCACCGTAGATGACAGGAAAAACAGTACAGACACACGCTACACCAGCTAATATCATGGAGGAACTCTGAAGTAATCTTCTGCCTGCAATGTCCAACAGGAACAGACACACTATTGTAGCTACCAACTCCATGGTGGTCAACAGTGAAAAAGGTTGAGAAATATATTTCCTGACATGTTCCCAGCATTCAGTGTAAGACCGTAGTAGATCATACTTGTTACTGCCCTGTGACAGACACGTGCAGAATGACAGTAATAACAGACAGGTATAGAATGACAATAATGACAGACCAAACGTTTAGGATGACAGCAATGGTCTGCGTACCTCTTTTATTATATTAGGCATACCCCAAATAACTTTCACATATATTACTTTTAATATCTTTTAGTATTACCCTAAATATCTTTCACATATTACCCCAAATATCTTTTAATATTACCGTACATATCTTTTACAGGTTGCTCCCCAAATATCTTTCGAATATTGCCCCAAATATCTTTTACAAATACTCTAAATATTATACATCCAAGAATTTGTATAGACAAATTTTTATTTTTATTAATCAACAAATAAATATGCATAACTTACAAAAATAATGCCTCACTAAATGTAATCGCTTATCACTGGTTGCCGATCACCGTAATAAACTACTTCAAAATACAACTTACCAGTTGACGAAAATAACCACACACCGTATTAACAGCACTGGTTCAGTCATCATATGCCAGATTTTCCCCCCACCTTCTACATCTTCTCTGGCCACATCTTTCAAATCAATTTTTTTCGACAATGTTATGTGATTGTATTTCGCTATGCGATGTATCAATTCTGAAGTTTGTTCCAGTTTTCCCTTGTTAAATAGCCATCTTGGAGATTCTGGTAATATACTGGAGCAACAAAAGTTGACGATATTTAATACATACTGTTATAACTTCACTGTTATAACTTCACTGTTATAACTTCACTGTTATACTTCACTGTTATACTTCACTGTTATAACTTCACTGTTATAACTTCACTGTTATACTTCACTGTTATAACTTCACTGTTATAACTTCACTGTTATAACTTCACTGTTATACTTCACTGTTATAACTTCACTGTTATAACTTCACTGTTATAACTTCACTGTTATACTTCACTGTTATAACTTCACTGTTATAACTTCACTGTTATAACTTCACTGTTATAACTTCACTGTTATACTTCACTGTTATAACTTCACTGTTATAACTTCACTGTTATAACCTCACTGTTATAATTCACTGTTATAACTTCACTGTTATAACTTCACTGTTATAACTTCACTGTTATAACTTCACTGTTATAGCTTCACTGTTATAACTTCACTGTTATAACTTCACTGTTATAACTTCACTGTTATACTTCACACACCCCCACCCCGTCACACCACCTACACCCCACGATGAATTATGAAATCACAACTTCACAGCTGGTCTGTCTAGTCTATATTACAGCTGGTCTGTCTAGTGTATGTTACATCTGGGTTGTCATGTCTACATTACAGCTGGTCTGTCTAGTCTATGTTACAGCTAGTCTGTATAGTGTATGTTACAGCTGGTCTGTCTAGTCTATATTACAGCTGGTCTGTTTAGTGTATGTTACATCTGGTTTATCATGTCTACATTACAAGCTGGTCTGTCTAGTCTATATTACAGCTAGTCTGTATAGTGTATGTTACAGCTGGTCTGTCTAGTCTATATTACATCTGGTCTGTCATGTCTATATTACATCTGGTCTGTCTAGTTTATATTTCAGCTGGTCTGTCTAGTATATGGAATTAATACTTACAAGATATACACCAAAAGAAGAGCTGTCGGACAAGACAATGTTATCATTAGGTAATTCCAGTGACGTATAAAATAGGCGGCACCAGCGAGAATCAGTTGCCCCGCGCACCAGAAAATATTGAGCACCGTCGCCACATGTTTACGTTTACTTGGACCGACAATTTCTGTTGCTGTGGAAAAAAATAAATAAACAAGCAAAAATTAAGCCTGTAAAAACAGGACGTTTAAGAGCATTTTCATGTATAAATAGAGAGGGAAGTAAATCATGTCTAATAACTGTTACAAAAATAAATAATGATTACGCCCCTTTGTTTAGCTTATAATCTATATATAATATATAAGCCCCTTAGGAGCCCTGAAGCCCGGCCCTGAGAGGTTCTATCGCGAAATGAACTTTTGATGTACACATGGCAGGCCAAGACCTACAAAATGATATATACATCATGGGTCTAGGACTTATGGTTGTTGAGATCTAGGGTGATGACGGACAGACAGACAGACAGACAAACAGACAAAACGGGGACAATAGAGCATTTTTTTTTCGAAAATGCTCTAAAAAGACAACAGACCTGGTATCTGTGATACATTGTACAACGTGTTGTTAGGGAAAGTATCACTTGAGACTTGAAACCATGCATGCTAATAAATGACAAACATTTTTTAACCAATGATATGTGACTATTTATTTAAATAGCGATCAAGCAAATTTTCTGTTTTATTGTTTATTGTATGGTACTAAGGCAGAACCGAGATATAAGTTGAACTTTTTTTTTTGTTTTAGCTTTTAGGCTATTCAGCGGTCTGTGAATATATTTTTGTCACCAGACTTCTAGCTGCTTAGACCCTCAGCTCTGACATTCATTGATTACATTCTATTGAACTACAAACATTCCACCCATAGTGCCAGTGCTTCTATACATCTTTCATGCCTGACCTCTTATACTGATTTTAAGCATCAGCCTTATTTCACCTACACGTACTTCACACACATTGTCAATGTGTATACACTCCGAGATATGACCATCAGTAAATAGGGTCACACTGTGTTACAATATATACACATCAAGATATGACCATCGGGTTCAACCTTGTTAAGCTAAAAGACCATAAAGTGGCGGGGATATGTCAGGCCAAGATAGGTGGCATGTTTGCAGCACTGACTAGTGATATGGATACATTAACTAACAGCTTAAAAGATGTACTAACTACAACTGCAGGAGAAGTCATAGGATGACAGCCTGACAAGAAACAGCCATGGGTTACCAACAAAATACTAAATCTGGGCGATGAAAGTAGAGACTTAAAGAAAAACAAAAGCTCCAGTCAGGTAGCACAGAGGTTTTCAACCTGTGGTCCGCGGACTGCTGGGGGTCCGCGAGGAGCTTCAAAGGAGTCCGTGGGCAAGTCAAGGAAAGTAGTGATTTTTCTTGTATTAAGTATTGCTTGGTTTTTTGATTGGTTAGCTTTTAGCTAAAAAAATATACTAGCTATGCCAATGTTTCAGGCACAGACGACAATGTGTAAAATGGAAAACTTCGCTGGTATTTCCTTTTATTTTTGTCTGAAGTCCAAACTAGACTGCATACTACATATACTTGTGCAGTGAGTTTTTAAGTCATGTCATCTTCGCAATATTTCTTACTTACTGAGCTCTGACATCACTGTTAAAACATCCGGATCTGCACAAGCGTGTGTATTGTTGATAAATAGTCTGGTTAATCAGTGGTTACAATTATTATAAACCTAGATTGGCCTAGAAAGAATATTAGACATAAGTTTTTGATATCAAATTGCTGGTTAATTTAAAATGACACCCACAGATTGTTTTAGTTCCAAGTGGATATATGGTACATTTTTTATATGAAAGTAGGCCATAGCGAAAATAGTGATAGGGATTTTTCGCTCACGCATCGATGAAACGGTGCGAAATTCTAGCGATGAACATATTATACTGTTAAGTTGCCATATGACTTGCTTATGCGACAAATACTTTTTTAAATGTTCGTAAACAATTCAAAATATTTGATAAGATTTGTATTTGTTTTATCACAGTAGTCGATTTAATTTTAAAATGTGAGTTTTCGTCATCAGAATGTGGAAATATTTTTACAGATTATTACCTCCTCTAACCATCGCTTACTCTGAAACTTTGTCTCTAATTTTTTCCCTGTGTGATCTGAGTCAACGAGACTAAATTGTTTTTGATCATTTGTTTATTAATATTTGTAAAAGTAAACTGTCCAAGCCTTGTAGCATAGATTGTGTGGTTAGCACAACGCCCAGCCGCCTTTACTTCCCCAACTAAAGTCAGGTACCCATTTAAAGCTGTGTGGACTTGTGGGACGACTTTGTACAAAATTTCACCTGGAAAAGTTCCATGGGCCTTACCGAGGAACGAACCCAGGACTCTCAGGTCGACAGTCGAGTATCTACACCATTCGGCCATCCGTCCCACTCAGTGGCGCAACCAGCAAAAAATGCTGGGGGGGGGGGGGGGTCACATATAGAAAAAAGACAGTTTATATAGTAAAATATGTATGATGATTTGGTCTGGGGGGCTCAAGCCCCCCATGCCCTCCCCCCTGGTTGCGCCACTGGTCCCACTGATAACACAGAGAGCAGACAAATTGCCGACACGTCAGAAGATGTTCGCTGCCAACTGATAGCACGCCTTCAGCATATCATACTCGCAATTAAGCTTCAAGAAAGTACAGACATTGTTGGTTTACGTTCAATACTGCTGGGAAGGTGAAGTTGTTGAAGACTTTTTGTTCTGCAAGTCGCTGCCGGGGTGCACAACCGGTGAAGAACTTTTCCGTGTATTTGATACATTTTTGAAGAATCAGCACTGGCCTGGGCACAATGTGTTGGCATTGCACGGACGGCGCTGCTGCGATGACTGGTCGTATGGCTGGTTTAGTCGCACGAGGTAAACAAGAAGCGCCTCACATAGTATCAACCCACTGAGTGATTCACAGTGACGCCATGGCGGCAAAAAAATATCTTGCCGTAGTGCAAAAAAAGGCACAGCCTTAGGGGCCGTTCACATATGATATAACGCTAAAATGTCAATTTTGTACCCTCCCCTCCCCATTCACATAAGATTTTATAACACTTGCGTGATATAAAAACACTTGCGTGATATAAAAACACTTGCGTGATATAAAAACACTTGCGTGATATAAAAACACTTGCGTGATATAAAAACACTTGCGTGATATAAAAACACTTGCGTGATATAAAAACACTTGCGTGATATAAAAACACTTGCGTGATATAAAAACACTTGCGTGATATAAAAACACTTGCGTGATATAAAAACACTTGCGTGATATAAAAACACTTGCGTGATCTAACAATGCAACAAAAATAACAAATTTGCATCCCCCCCCCCCCATTTGGCGTTTTATAATATTTGAACGCCACCTTACCACTGAAAAGAAAACTGTAACAGACATACCACTAGAATAAATACTCGATTATTGTCTCATTTTTCGGATAGATAGCTACTTAATAAGTGAAATAACATCTACATATTTTGCGCGTAACTTAGGCTAAGTCTACCGTTTAGCACAATTTAAGACATATTCTAGCCCAACCTGAGGTACGAAAAGTTGAGAAAAGGGCGCCTTGGGCTACGGGGATCCGTCACTCGAGCTTGGAATTTCTGTGGGGTCCGCAGCATAAAAAAGGTTGAAAACCCCTGAGGTAGCAGATAAACTGGCTAGTAAATACAAAGATAAGGCAAGTGAACCATGGCCTTCTTAACTGGTCGAGGCGGCCTCGGGGTGAACATGGGGAGTAACCGTCGCCTTCGATGTGCAACTTAAAGGGGTTTTCCCGTTGCATATTTGACTAGAATAATATTCGTATATCTATTTATCTCAATATATCAAAACCTATATGTTTATATATATATATATATATATATATATCCCTCTCGCTCTGTTTCTCTCTCTCTCTCTCTCTCTCTCTTGTGATATATATATATATATATATATATATATATATATATATATATATATAAAAGTTATCAAAGTATCAAGTCATAATTACTTACCCAGCACGTAGGTACACAGGTAATATCCAATTCCAAAGAAAGCCGTCAATAATCTCAGAAGTACAAAGGCTATATATGAATAAACGAATCCATTGGCCATAGAGACACAGAAATAACCAATGATACTGATGATAAAAACTTTCCGTCGACCTATGCTAGAAACATAGAGCGATAAAAACGTAAGCACTTACAGAAAAAACAAATGATAGAGATCTCACTTTTTATTATGGAGACTGAAAGTAAACATAAGTTAACATCTGATGATATATCATGAAATCATAACACTTGCAGTATGAAATAATGTCTATGAAGATCATGAAATCATAAACACTTGCAGTATGAAATAATGTCTATGAAGATCATGCAATCATAAACACTTGCAGTATGAAATAATGTCTACGAAGATCATGAATTCATAAACACTTGCAGTAGGAAATAATGTCTATGAAGATCATGAAATCATAAACACTTGCAGTATGAAATAATGTCTATGAAGATCATGAAATCATAAACACTTGCAGTATGAAATAATGTCTATGAAGATCATGCAATCATAAACACTTGCAGTATGAAATAATGTCTACGAAGATCATGAAATCATAAACACTTGCAGTAGGAAATAATGTCTATGAAGATCATGAAATCATAAACACTTGCAGTATGAAATAATGTCTATGAAGATCATGAAATCATAAACACTTGCAGTATGAAATAATGTCTATGAAGATCATGCAATCATAAACACTTGCAGTATGAAATAATGTCTACGAAGATCATGAAATCATAAACACTTGCAGTAGGAAATAATGTCTATGAAGATCATGCAATCATAAACACTTGCAGTATGAAATAATGTCTACGAAGATCATGAAATCATAAACACTTGCAGTAGGAAATAATGTCTATGAAGATCATGAAATCATAAACACTTGCAGTATGAAATAATGTCTATGAAGATCATGAAATCATAAACACTTGCAGTATGAAATAATGTCTACGAAGATCATGAAATCATAAACACTTGCAGTATGAAATAATGTCTACGAAGATCATGAAATCATAAACACTTGCAGTATGAAATAATGTCTATGAAGATCACTTGTTTTGGTTTAAATACATTTACTTTAAAACATTATTTCATTCATTTATTGTTTGTTTAGTCATCGTAATTTTGTAGAGGAAAAAATTCAAAATGTTAGGACTCTAAGAAAGTTGGCAAGAATTGTATGTGTATATAGGCGTATAAAGTGTAGAATTCATCTTGGAGTAAAAAAACGGGGGTTTTTTTTTTTGGCTAGCTCAACGCACATCCACGTTTTCTTTCACATGGTTAGTCAGGTACCTATTTACTGGACTTGTGGGACTTTTAACTAACTGTAACCAGGACAAATTTGTTGGGATCGAACCTATGACTCTCAAGTAGACAATTGACCGTATACACCACCTGGCCACTATATATTTGATAAATATATCAAAAATAAGTATTTGTATACTGATCAAGACTGTACAGTTTAAAGAAGTCAAGTATCACTGATTGGTCGGCTTAAACATTGACCCTTCTAGTCTAATAGACAATGTCCACAGGCAGGGACGAGGAGTGAGTGTTGCCGGTCATAGTCATATTTTTTAGTAAATGCTATATAAATAATCAGGCTTGCTGACCCGGATCCGAGGAGGCGGGAGCCGCTACTTTTTGCTGGAGCCGGAGCCGAACAAATCTGGCGACTCCACGGCTCCCAAATTTTTTTTTTTTTTTACAGCAGAATTTTTTTTAGCTTTAAAATTCTAAATTTGTTTGATTGTTTGCCTCCTACAATTTGAAATGTTTTCATTTTTACGAACGCCACAATAGTAACAGCATAAATGATAGCGTGCACGCACATCACCACAAGAAATATGTAATGGGAAATCGTTTTGTGTTCGTTTTAAATCTTGTTTACCCTCCGAAATTTTTTTAATGGCATGTTATTTTGTTATATATAAAGTTAAAACAGTTTTATTTCATAGAATAATTGTATCAATCATTTAAATTAAATTTTTACTACGACGACAAATAGAACGCGTCATTTCGTATTATTATTTGACCGCTAATTTATCATAGACTAAAAACAAAATGGTCGCTTTCTGTAGTAAACAGAATATCTGAGATAGTGTAGATAAATTTATAAGGCTGTGGCTATATGGACCCGGGTCCCAATTAAATCCGATTGTTATTCGGACCCGTGGCAAATATGCACTAAGCTTAGCTATATTTAAACTTAATTAGACGGAACCCGAAAAAATAATAATAGTGGAACCCTAGACACTGAGTAACGATTAAATCATACAATTCAAACAATTATATAAAAAAAAAAAACAATAATAAAGTATATGTATAGCTAAGTTAAGTGCATATTTGCCACGGGTCCGAATAACAATCAGACTTTATTGGGACGGGGTCCGAATAAAAATCGGAGTTTATTGGTACCCGGGTCCGAAAAGTCACTTCGAATTTATAAATAATAAATATAAATACTGAAGTCTTAAAAATATTTTAAATAATGTATCGTTTTACTATTTGCTAATTTGATCATTGAAATAACTTTTTATTACTTATGAAAATGGCGACTAGTGAAACCTCGGTCGAAAATAATGATATGATTCTGGATGCACTGAAATGGTTTGTTTTTTAGTAAAACCGACATGCTTATATTTTTCAAGCTCCTGACTATGGGGGTGAACGCGGCAAAATTTGCATAACTTTTTATCAGCGGCATGTTTGCGTGGCGCAATTACAAAAAATTGTTTCGTGTGATACTATCTTAATAGGGAGCCGGAGCCGTGCCGGAGCCGGAGCCGTCTGATTTGTGGGAAAAAATTTGGCGGCTCCGCAAGTTTGTAAATAATATAATGGTACTGTGTTTATTGAATAAATTATACATAATAAAATGACTACAATTTTAAACATATACAACTTTCATTTATATATATATACCGTAAATGTTGTTAGTCTAATAATTTATACAAATGTATAAATCTATGTTCGTTTGTGCCTTTGTATATAGCATAAAAACAATAATTTTTTCTCTAAGAGTTAGACCGGCAACACTCACGCCTCGTCCCTGTCCCCCAAGTTACTTGTCTAGGCAAATATCAATAATTAAACTGTAAACTGTCCTAGGTAATCATTTACAATATAATTTGTGTTTTACGTTCAGCAGTTGGGGGCATTCGTTACTCACACGTCTGCTAGAGATCCGAGTACCAAAGATCCAGCAAATATTCCGGCCATTGTCGCCATGTTGATATAAGTTTTGTACATCAGTTGATCACATACTAAATTTACCTAAATTATTTCAGGGATACAAGTTATGATTTACTAAATTTACCTAAATTTTTCAGAGATACAAGTTATGATTTTAAATTGATCTAAATTGTTCAGAGATACAAGTTATAATTTATTAAATTTATCTGAATTGTTCAGAGATACAAGTTATAATTTACTAAATTGAACTAAATTGATCAGAGAATACAAGTTATGATTTACTAAATTGATCTAGAATTGTTCAGAGATACAAGTTATAATTTTCTAAATTTACCTAAATTTTTCAGAGATACAAGTTATGATTTTAAATTGATCTAAATTGTTCAGAGATACAAGTTATAATTTACTAAATTTATCTGAATTGTTCAGAGATACAAGTTA
>JAGDYQ010000001.1:7127189-7156633 GCA_021962125.1 Bulinus truncatus | reverse complement strand
CTGGTGATACCATTTGACCTTGTTGATCATGGTACCTCCTGTGCCAGATGAGTAGCGGTTTGAGCAGAGATTGAAAGAATGGTAAACTCATTCAATCTAGCAATACGTTCCGAGTCAAGAGAGCATATATTAATTACAAATTATATAGTTGTAAGTTTTGTAATTTATGCGTATAATTCTATGTCTTATTAAACATATATTACAAACAATACCTTAGATATCAAGTTTGTTAACTTCTCATTTGGTGATTATTGTAATTTTTTTTTTTAATTTTAAAGTTTATTTTATTACCAACAAAGCTAACATATCAATTACTATCTTATTTTTTTCATCACAACTATCTGTATTTTAAAATCCATGTTTAACATACACTTATTTTATTTGAAGAAAAAAAATAGCCTGTTCTTGATTTAACCAGGCTAAGTGTAGATTTCATTTGATTGTACAATGACTCATTTGGTGAATACGATGTGTACCCACTGGACACTAGTTCACGGAAATTGTGTGTTTTCACTTGTATGATAGTAATACATGTACTTACAATCAATGTACAAGAGATAATAGTTGTAAAAAAAATAGCACATATACAGCGTGAAGAAATCAGATGATTGAAACCAGTTTTGGTGGGAGATTCTCATACCAAGCGCAGTTCAACAACATGACTGCCACAGTTCAACAACATTACTGCCACAGTTCAACAACATGACTGCCACAGTTAAAACATCCATTAAAACAAAACTCACTTTATGTTCTGGATTCTGGTCCAACACGGCAACACCTGGCAAGTCAATCCCTGCCAGAAATGCCAGACTGGCTGCTCCCTTCCTATTGACAGGACACTCCACACTTTGTTCTTTGAATTGGTTCCATACATCAACAGTAGACTCACCCAGTACCATCACAGAGGTCCCTGACTTAACGGCCTGATGGGGGCACAATGAAACAGAAAGGTTTATTGTCTGTATTATGTATGTTACCCCCCCACACACACACACACACCTAGTATAACTACTAAAGTCCCAGACTTAATGGACTGATGGGCAGTACTCGATTTAAGAAAAAACCAGTGCCGGGGATGAAAAAAAAATTATGCAGAGCCGGGGATAAATGTCTATGATTTCATCCCCGGCTTGGATATATTAGCTAAAGCAGAGCCGGGGATGACAAGTCTCAGTGCCGGGGATTTCCCCGGCATCTCCGGCGGTAAATCGAGCCCTGCTGATGGGGCACAAAAGTTTGCCCTTAGTACAGAAAGCCACTGTTAGTTCATACTATCTAAGTGAAGTATCCAGTACTACGATCAATAGATAGAAACATCACCTGTCCTAAAGAGTTCACCAAGGCCTTGGTTCCAGTTGAGAAAATCTCCATCTCACAAACACCGGGTGACCCGTACCAAACAATTTTCTTGGACTTTGTGATTATTCCTTTAAACCGGCTGTACGTTTGTTCCCCGATATCAAGAATCAACCAACCTGTTGAGAGATGGGAGGAATACTAAACATAATTTACATGATTAATATGATTAAAAGAAACAAATGTTATGTCAGAAATTTTAAAGATGGTACCATGGCTCATCAGATAAATATGTGAACTTTCTGGTGAATAGAATAACTACAGGTAACAATCTACATGTCTCAGATAAGTGTACATCTATGGTGATGGTGTCATGGAATACATCAATCACATATCACAAAACTGTATATGCATCTTATAGATCTGTTTGTTATATGCGCTTAAAATTTAAGTAAAGATTGTTTTTATTATCTAAAAATGATGCTAATTAGTAGGCCCTATACATATCATTAACACAGATTGATTTTCGAAGTATAGTTCTTGAATAAGAAATGAATAAAGATGGTAATATCTCAAGTCAAATATTTCTACACGTTCTGTTAAAATAAAATTATAATATCTTTGTAAGACAAATTATACTGTATTTAGCGTTTTTTTAATTTCCATTTTAATTCTATCAGGGAGGGTACTTGTGCTGAAGTCTTAGTTCCAATGACCGCTGACCCTATTCAATGTGCTCCGATCTGGAAGGTATTCCTATTGACTGTGATAGATTGCTACAATTTAGATGGCCTAAACCCAGGCCCGTAGTGTGCGGATGGGAGGGCAGGGGGCCGGCCCCTCCCCTGCGTTTTGTCTGGCTCCCTCTGCTTATTTGTTCTACTTATTAAAATGTATTACCTGCCCCCCCCCCGCTGTTGCCTGGCCCCTGCTGTAGAATGCCTGGTCCCTGCTGTAGAATTTTCACGCTGTGGGCTGCCTAAGCCTACCTTGCATTACAATCAACATCACAAATACAACCGCAGAGAAATATACGAACTACACATATTTTACTGACCATCAGGTATAGTCTCTAAGATGTCCATCATTTCAACTTTAGCCTCTGGTGACTGTCTATCTCCAACAATAAAATCTACCGGCCAGTGAATGACGACTCCATTTTTAGCTGCACTGTCCAGTATCTGCACACCAGGATCGGCTCCACATTTATCGTACAAAAGGCTTCGTATATTTAGACCTTTTGAAATTTTCAAAAAGTAGTTCGCCATCCCTTGATGAAGAAAAAAAAATAATCTGTGTGAAATATTCTAGAAAATTTATAAATCTAACACCAAAAATATTATTATCATTTTATTTAAATAGTTCCCATTTATTCGTTAACTAATAACATCTTACATTTATTTATTACATTTATTTATTACATCTATTTATTACATTTACATATTACATTTACATATTACATTTACATCTTACATTTACATCTTACATTTACATCTTACATTTACATCTTACATTTACATCTTACATTTACATTTATATCTTACATCTTACGTTTACAATGTATGGGGATGAAATGAAAGCCCCTCCCATCTTACCCCCCACAACCATTAGTTCGTCCACTTCATTCACCAGGTCATTCATTACAAAAAGTTTCTCCACCGTCTCCGCCCCTCCGACGATGGCCAGGTAAGGCGATTTATCTTCCTGGTTGAAATCTTCCAACATCTTCAGTTCGTTGTGACAGGGCAAACTGACCGCTGTCTGTGTCACATCCACACCAACAATGGAGCTGTGGGGCATGTGGGCTGACCCGAAGTCGTCATTTATGTAAACATCACACAAACGACTTAGTGACTGCCTGTTGACGGACAAAGTGATAACAAGTCAATCAACTAGTCATAATAGACCAATCGACATGAGCTTACATATTCCATATGCCCGCATGAAAATTGCGTGTGAGAGTTTTCAAAACTTTTCTCTGTTCATTAGAGATTTTTTCAATGATAATTTCTCCAGATGATGAAAAAGCTCTGGGACCCCCACCACGAGAGCCGTTTTTACGAATAGGTAAACAAGGCGACCTTCTGTGAACCCCCCCCCCCGCACTGACGAAAGAGCGCTATTCTAGTAACCATTCATATCAAATCTCCCTTTATACTCTGTCCACCTAGTCTCTACCTAAAGCCCCCCCCCACCCCCAAAAAAACCCCACATAAATGAGCACTATATTACAACTAAATGTTGTCATAAAATATATTTCATTGCAGTCAAAATTTTCGTACACTGTCTACACATGTTGTCACCTGAAATATTGAACATCCTCTGTTGTACATTTCACCCACTCGCCGCCCTTCCTTACCACACCCTCCTCCTCTGGATGGAAGCCAACGTTCTCCAACAGCACGACAGCACCTGGTGAGGTGCCGGCGAGCTCTTCCTCCACTTGCGGACCAACGCAGTCGGGCATGAAGAGCACATCCTTGCCTAACAGAGTCTCCAGCTCCTTGGCCACAGGTTTCAGTGAGTACACGTGATGTGGCCTGCCACGGGGATGACCCAGATGACTGAGTAGCAGGACGTACCTGGGGCTCTGGTTTACAACAAACTGTATAGTCGGCAGTGCGGCAGCCAGCTTCCAGGTATTGATGACCCCGTCCTGACCTACTTGTACATCCAGGTCTGTTCTTATCATGACACGTTTCCCAGACAACGAACATTGGCTCAGCTTTAGTTTGTCAACATCCTGAATGGCAAAATGACATGTCTTCATTAGAACATTATTGGCAGAACAACGAGACATCATTATACCATTATTGACAGAACAATAAGTAATCATTAGAACATTATTGACAGAATGACAAGTCTTCTTTAGAACATTATTGATAGAATGACACGTCATCATTAGAACATTATTGACTGCATACAACGATAAAAGATTACAAATAAAATCTTAAGTTAAATTTGTCAAACTTCAACTTGAGAACACCAATGTTATTGTTTTGAATTATTACAACTCTTGATTTAAAGTCTTTGAAAAAAAAAAGTCCAATTCTATTACGCGACAATTTTGAATAAAATAAACGCAGTGGCTACGGTAACATCAAGACGGAGTTCGTATTTTTTTTCCGGGTTACATCAATAGATATTGCTCCACACCCTAACCCTATCCCTAACTCTACCCCTATCCCTAACCCTAATCCTAACCCTTTTCCTAACCCTAATATAATAGCCGGTACCCGAAAAAAAGAAATGAGTACTCCCGCAAACCCTAATACAATGGCGCTTGATGTTACCGTAGCCACTTCGTAAATAAAAAAATATCACCCCTTACTCGTTTTCTTGGTGCAGTTGACAAGACATCTATTCCAGGTAGTACTTTACCAGCCAAAAGTTCAAGGCCAGCTGTGCTGATATGAGACACCAAATGCTCAGTTTGGAATTTTGCAGCGCAGGTAGCTGTGTCTCCACCACCTAGAATGCTGACAGCCCCTTTCTTGGTGGCCTTGACATTGGAGAAGTTCAGGCTCAGTTTAGTGAGTACATCGTGTTTATGAGGGGGTTGTGTATAGCAGGTGAGTACATCGCAATATGGGCGGGGTGCGTTTAACAGGTGAGTACATCGTGTTTATGAGTTGTGTATTGCAGGTGAGTATCTCGTTTATATGAGTTGCGTATTGCAGGTAAGTGCATCGTATATTTGAGGGTGTGTGTATGGCAGTCACTGAAGATATTAATTAGTAGGCACAATAAATCAACCACTCACCTGAACCACAGCGTTCATCACACACCTGGTACCATCAGCAAACTTAGCCACCTCGTATGCACCAGGTGGACCGTACCATACAATAGTTCTGGCTCTCAGAATGACATTAGTAAACAGATCAATGGACTTTTCACCGACATCTAGCCCCATCATACCTTGTTAAGTAAATCAAACACATCATTACACTTTGACTAAGAATTGTCTTTTAAAGCAACAATTGTAAAAAAAAAAACAATCAACATTTTATTTCAATTTACTGAAATTAGTCGATTGCCTTAATGAACTCAAATTTAACAAAGAAATTTTTATTATATCAACACTCAACACAATATGTTTGAAATGTTGTGCACACTACATATAATGAGTAAGGATAAAACAGATAGAACACATTCACAAGCTAACCAGTGACACAAAGTTCGATTGATATAAAAATGTTCTGTTAAAACTGCTTTATGATTGATTGCATTTAAGTACAATATGGTCTCCACTAACCTTCAGGTACACCATCGTCTGCTGTACACGTTCTAACGTTTGCTTCTTCAGACAGCTGGTCAGAGGCGACGAAGTCGACTGGCAAATGGATGGCCACATTGTTAGCCTTGGCTTTCTCCGCGAGTCTGGGGACAATTTGAGCTCCTTGTTCATCGTACAGGGAATTCCCGATAGGCATACCTTGCAAGACCTTCACAAATAAAGAAACGTATCAATCTTGGCACAGACTTTGTGTTTCGAGCATCCATCATAGTACACACTTTGTATTCCAAGTCATACTGCTAGTTGGGGGCCACTCTAAAGCTGATGTCTTACTACTTACACCTGATGAGCTTGAGCTCCTATACATTATAATGCAACATATGATGTGAAACCACCCGTATGTTACATCATGTGCACAAATATAAAAAAAAATTATCATCCCCCTACACATTATAAAGATATTTTACAGAATTCAGGAAAATTATAATAAAACAAAGGTCATTCCTTCACCCTCCTATATCTCCGAAGAAAATATACGCATATTATCAAATGTGTTATTATTTTGTTACATTATTATTACGTTGCAGGAATCCGACACGGTGACCTAGGTCACAATGACACACCCCTTTCCCAAGCTGATTTTTGTTCCTGAACGAGTAAACCATTGTGCTCAAAACAACCCTACATCGTAACAATTATATAAACGACATTTCAGCCCTCTCCCCCCCATATATAACGTATTATATAAACCATCAGACTCCCCTCCCACCATCTTACGTTATAAAATATGTGAACTGTCACAGATCTATAGGTTTTAAAGATCAGATATTAAAAAAAAAAGATTTTACACAGCTCATTATATATAATTATTTAAAATAAATCTGAATGCACGAACATATACTCAATATTTGTAAACATAGTTAAATTATACACACATACACACACAAATATAACACATACCTATATAACCCCCCCCCACACACACACACAATATGTAACTTTAGAAATACACACACACATAACACACTCACACAAGACACACATACACACACTCACACACACACAATGTGTACCTTTAGAAATGTGAAGGATATGCCACCAGCAATAATAATTTCATTGGCGAAATCTAACAAATTTTCTATCAATGGAATTTTATCTGAGAATTTAGCTCCACCAAATATTGCCAACAGAGGTCTCTTCGGATTTCCTATGATTTGTGAGAAATTCTGTATCTGTTGTTTCATTAACAAACCTGAAATAGACCATGCAATGATGAATGACACTTGTACGTCAGTAAAATAATTCAACAGACCTATGTGTGCAGTATGAATACAAAATACAGAGGCAGTTGTTGTGTCCATATTTAAACTGTTTAAACTGTATTAGACAACAACAGTGGATGCTGTACAATGGATGCTGTACAGTGCACACTAACCTATAGCTCGCTGGTGTAAAGTGCATCCAACTACAGAGCTATGCTGCGCCTGGTGAGCTGTGCTGAATGCATCGTTGATGTACACGTCACCCAGTCGACTCAAAGAGTTACGGAACTTGTCAACGTCAAACGCTGTTGCCTGTACCCTGTTTCCAGCCCCATCCACCCCGTGCCCCTCCTCCTCAATACGAAACCTGTGGGGGCAGTTTAAGTACGTCATTAGAAAACACTCAAACAAAATCTAATCGATTTATCTTTATTACTACATAAATAGTCATGGCTGAATCTAATGAGTAAGACAGGCCGACGGCCATTCGTTAATCCCTCTTGATGGTGTAGAGCAGTGCTTCTCAAAGTGGTGGGCCGCAGCCCCCTAGGGGGCCGAGGACTGTCCGGACGGGGGCCGTGGAATTTCGAAAAATTATAAATTTAAGCAATCTAAACCAAAAAAAAAATTGAGGGGCCGCGACATATTGATTGGCGTTCCAAGGGGGCCGTGACTTCAAAAAGTTTGAGAAGCACTGGTGTAGAGCACATTCTGGAATACTGATTACAGCAACGGACAGTCTGGTACTATCTATTTGTTCACAGCACAGTCAGTGATACAAGTGATCCAAAACTCAATGGCTGACCCAGAAACACCACCCCAATGACCACAATCTGTTGTTGCTGCTTTCATTTCGTAAACAGAGTTGGATTGTAGTTGGAGACACAATTAAAGTAAACGATGTAAAATATGCTTAGTCCATTTTATAAAATACTTTCTTTAGAACTAATACACTATTAAACTTTTGAATACCAGCAAATAATATTGATATGGTATGTTAAACAATAGAACACACATTCTGAATTATGAGAAAAACAAAAAGAATATAAAAAAAGTGGGAAGTTACAACAAGTGACATCATGATGTGAGAACACAATGTCAACAATATGTTGAGCACCATACATCCACCGCCTTTATACGTGTGTGTCTCTGGACAGATATTACTGATACAAGACTAAGATTGACATATATAGGGGAATTAAAATAACACCCAACCAGGGGTTCTCATTCCAACAGTGAACCATAACAACATACTTCCGTGGAACTAGGAAACAAAAGTGACCACAGACTGACCTAAGATTCTCCAGCAGTATTAGACTTCCTTGACGTGGTTCCAGACATGCTGCCACTACCTCAGGCCCCACACAGTCTTTCACAAAGGTCACGGACTTTTTGATCAGTTTCTCGAGTTCTACGGCCACTGGCTTCAGGGAAAACTCTGGAACTACCCGACCTCCAGGTGTGCCCAGGTGGCTCATTAATATCACACACCTGGCACCTGCAGAATTAAATACACGAGTTGGTTACATTAATATCACACACCTGGCACCTAAAGAATTAAATACACGAGTTGGTTACATTGAATTCCCTATAACTGTAGGGACAGATAATATGGTCGTTTTTAGAAATTCTTTGCAGAAGGGTGACAAAGCTGATATCGATGTCATTGTGTGTAGCGATAATAGCCACATATAGTCAAAAGAGATGTACAGATATGTTAACATATAGTCAAAATAGATGTACAAATATGTTAACATATAGTCAAAATAGATGTACAAATATGTTAACATATAGTCAAAATAGATGTACAAATATGTTAACATATAGTCAAAATAGATGTACAAATATGTTAACATATAGTCAAAATAGATGTACAAATATGTTAACATATAGTCAAAATAGATGTACAGATATGTTAACATATAGTCAAAATAGATGTACAGATATGTTAACATATAGTCAAAAGAGATGTACAGATATGTTAACATATAGTCAAAAGAGATGTACAGATATGTTAACATATAGTCAAAATAAATGTACAGATATGTTAACATATAGTCAAAATAGATGTACTGATATGTTAACATATAGTCAAAATAGATGTACAGATATGTTAACATATAGTCAAAATAGATGTACAGATATGTTAACATATAGTCAAAAGAGATGTACAGACATGTTAACATATAGTCAAAAGAGATATCGAAAGATGCTAGGTTTATGTTTTATTAGTAAATGATGCTAACCTATCCTAGTTCTATAGGCACCTAATGAGATTGACAGTCACAGATCGATCTCAATTTGTGACCTATCTTCTCCATCCGTCAATGTTTTACAAAATGGAGTCCACACGCAAACATGTTGACCAAGTTTTAATGTCTGACAAAACTGTACCTTGAACGTGAGTCATTGAAATGGTGAATACAATATCACGTACCTCCCCCCCCCCACGTGCGAACGACTCACCTTTCTTCCTGACGTACTTGATGGTGGTCAGGCTGGCTTTGATCTTCTGATTGTCGATCACCACGCCATCCTTCACTGGGACGTCGTAGTCCACTCGGATGAGTACATGTTTACCCGCCAGGTGGCACTGGTCGACACACAGTTTGTCTGACACACTGACCTGACACACGGGACATTAAGGAGACGCATACACTGTGTTATTGCATCTAGTTTCATGTCATTGATTGGCTCAATTAGAACTGTGTTTTTAATGCCTGGTTTACTTGTACAAATCAATTTAAGCTTTTCTGTTCAAAAATGTACATAAGTTTGTCTTGACATGTAGCGACTTTAGTTTAGCTGGAACTATTCGAACCTTTTGAAGCCTACGTCGAGGTAAATTCGAGGACCCGTCATCAAGGTACGTCTGGGGGCCCTCGTCAAGGTAGTATGGGGGCCTTCGTAAGTGTACGAATGAGTGCTCTCGTCTAGTTACGTATGGAGTCACTCATCAAGGTACGACTGATGGCCTTCGTCAAAGTACGTCGGGGGGCGGGGCTCTAAAAGTTCGACTGGTGGGCCTTCGTCATGTTATGTCGTGGTGGGGGGGCTCTAAAAGTTCGACTGGTGGGCCTTCGTCATGTTATGTCGTGGTGGGGGTGGGCCCTTCGTCATGTTATGTCGTGGTGGGGGGGCGGGCCAAGATACATATGGGTGGGTGGATATGCAAAAGAAACAAAACTTAAACAACCGATTTCAAGGCCGCAGCTTGCAAACCTCAGGCCGTAGTAAAATTAAACATCTAGGGCCGGGCATCCCGACAAACGCGTAAAACTACCGTTCAATATGGGCCTGGTAGATTGGAAGACCCCCCCCCCCCCCTTACAGAATTTCTCTTAGAACTAACCAACTACTACTGTCACAACAAGGTTCAGAAACTGAACAATAACAGATTCAACTTTTAAAAATTTCATTGAGTTAGGACAGAATAAAAGTCTCGACAGCACCCCTCCCCCATCCTTTTAATACCTTCCTTGATGTTATTTCTTTCAGTTGTTCCTGGTACCGGGACACAGATGGATCAGACAGGTTGTCTGCAGTTGCTGATATCATGTCATCCTCATCTCTACTTATCAAGTTATCTTCATCTCTACTTATCAAGTTATCTTCATCTTTACTCATGACGTTAACTTCAGTTTCGCTGACGGCGTTACCTTCAGATTCAATGGTTACGTCAGGTTCGTCTGGTAATGACATTACAATCAACCATTACAGATACATATTACAGGCATTGATTTACATTCATAAACATTCACATACAGAGGTAGACATAAATGTGTCACTGTCAGTAGTCTTCCCTCCACCGTCTCCCATTACGCTTTGCGCATGTGCGTCGGAATACCACTCACCGAACGCGCATGTCCACATTTCAACAGAGCCAACCAAACATTTTCTTACTTTGGTCTATATATCTTTAGATGGCGAACACAATTTTTTTTTAAATTTCCTTCCTAAGTTGTGCACACAGCTTTCGGAAAATCATAGAGAGAGAGAGCGAGAGAATCGACTGTCAGATGTCAAAGTATATTCACTGTGTGACACATTAATACATAATTACAGAGGCTATTCGTATAAGTCTATAAATTACTCTGAATTTACCGACGTGAAGCGCCATCACACAGGGAAAACCTTTGGGTCTGAACCGTTATTTCGAGTTTACACCGTACTTTGAAATCTTAGCAATAATCTTTACATGAGTATTTGAACTGTCACAGTCAGAGAGACTGTCTATGTTGTGATCAAAACAATACCTTTACATTCTTGATGCATACTGTTACGTTATTATTTTCAAATATGTAACGTTAACTTTTCTAATAAATATATCAACGCCAAGGCTTGGTATATGAACACAACAGATCTAACTTTAATTGCTTCTAAACATAGGTGAATATAGATATATATACAATACCAGTCCTTTGTCTAATGATGTCTACTTAAACAAATGTCACTACAAGTTTACAACTAACTCTTAGAATCTTCGAACTATCTACACTACTCTACGTCTAACTCATATGTCTGTCAGCACCTTACTAACTCAGAGCACCTTACTAACTCAATTACTGCCATTCACGTATTTATAAGGTCGGGGCGAATACGTTGGTGCAACGTTTGGGGGGGGGGGGGAAACGACGATGTCTGTCACCGAAACGTTTGGGGGGGGGGGGAAGAACGTCGATGAAACGAAACTACACAACATAGCGGTTGGAACCTTGACCCTGTGGTGAACTGGGATTGGTGGGGGAGAAGGGCAATTCTACACGTCACACTTACTATATATATATATATTCTTTGTCAACTGTTGAGTTATGTTACTAAAAATATTTGTTTTCTTAAACAAAAATAATAAAATATGTCTTTGAAATTTCAGTATTCATTTTTCGATATCTTTTTTTTTACATAAATAAATATTAGCTCTTCGGTGTACTAGCATGACATGTGGAGTTTGTGAAACACTAGTATGACATTTGGAGTTCGTGAAACACTAGCATGACATGTGGAGTTGTTTGTGAAACACTAGTATGACATTTGGAGCTAGTGAAATACTAGTAGTATAAGGTTACTAAAGCAATACTTCAGACCAGTACCTCTTTTTTCCAGCGTTTCTTTTTCTGTCTCTGTAGCATTCTCGTTTGCATTATGTTTTCTAGTCGCTGCCATCGTAGTTTGAACAGTTCGAGAATCATTCTGATTTTGAATGACTGAATGAACTCTGCTAGATACCCACTGGCCACTGTTGTCCTTGAGATGCTAAACATAGAATGGAATAGAATATTTACTTTGGAGACTGCTAATCAGACGATCTGAGTACATGCTTTATCAAAGTTATAAAATTCTATATCCATCGGGCGGTTTCATATGCACTCTTCACAAAAGGGAGTAAACTTTATCCGCGACTTGGGTAGGTCATTTTGACACGCTGGGATAAAAAAAAAGTCCTCAGTAGATTGGGTTACAGTTGCAAATCAGGGGTACAAATTACCGATTGAACTACTGATTTGCATATCGAATTCAGAACCCCCCAAAGTGATACGAGAGCCACCCATTTTTTCGTTTATTTGTTTGCTAAAGTCATTAAAAGAACCCTGTCAAGAACATGTGCAATGGCTATGAAGATACTACGGGGGGGTGCATGCGTAGGTGGCTACTACTCACTTCCTCAAATAAAATATTAAGGCTCAATTGACTGGATACTTTCACCAAGGACCAGAACCCCTGGACTTCAGCTCGACAATCAAGTGCAACAACCGCTTCAAGACCATCCAACCCTAATCTACCCCCCACATTAACTTTTCTTTACAATTTTATTTGATCATTGTTTCTACACTGACCATTACAGTCACTATATTCTAAGCTTTTCGCATGCCTCACAAGGTGGTTGGGAAAAAAAATAGCGGCACACAACGGTACTAGGTTACAAAAAGAAAGAGAATGAAAGGAATTAAACTGTGTTTACCCTGATGTTATCATGGCCAGAGTCGTCAGTGGAGGTGTCGCCATCATCATCATAAATGTTGTCCGTCCAGCATTCACCGGCCGCAGCATGAGACACCTCGAGACTAGTCTCTGTCTCGTCCTGTTCAAATGTGTCGTCATAGTTGTACCCGGAGGAGGCTGCCGAGAATACAGTGCCGAGGAATCGTGTTAGAAACAGGGCCGGACTAACAATGAAAGCTACAGGGCCTGGAAACATATCGACCTTCGCGTACCGGACGATGAGGATTCTCCGAGATATTTCACCGCTGACTTTATACAACACAACGGCACTGACACTGGATGTATGACAACTGACATGATATTACAGCATAGCTGACCATTGAACATATCACGTGTGCTATGTATAGCATTGGTTACGATAACAGCATAAAAAAGCGTTTTGAAAATGAAGTAATACAGATCCCTATAGTCTATTACAAAAAATGTACAGATCCCTATAGTCTATTATAAACATTGTACACTGTACAGATCCCTATAGTCTATTATAAACATTGTACATTGTACAGATCCCTATAGTCTATTATAAACATTGTACATTGTACAGATCCCTATAGTCTATTATAAACATTGTACATTGTACAGATCCCTATAGTCTATTATAAACATTGTACATTGTACAGATCCCTACATTCTATCATATAACATTTACATTGATCCCTATAGTCTATTATAAACATTGTACAGATCCCTATAGTCTATTATAAACATTGTACAGATCCCTATAGTCTATTATAAACAATGTACAGATCCCTATAGTCTATTATAAACAATGTACAGATCCCTATAGTCTATTATAAACAATGTACAGATCCCTATAGTCTATTATAAACAATGTACAGATCCCTATAGTCTATTATAAACATTGTACACTGTACAGATCCCTATAGTCTATTATAAACAATATACAGATCCATGTAGTCTATTATAAACAATATACAGATCCCTATAGTCTATTATAAACAATGTACAGATCCCTATAGTCTATTATAAACAATGTACAGAAACATATAGTCCATTATAAACAATGTACAGATCCCTATTGCAAAAAGAATTGAGAGCCCTTGGGATATTTTCAATGTTTTTAAACGATGTACAAACTAATTCAGTCAGACTGTTGAGAGCAACCCCTCAACACATTGCGATTTCACAATTCGTTATTTGGTGCGATTTTTTCCCCCATTTTTCGCTATTCGTGAATTAGAGAATTATAACACATTATTTATTTATTCTTTTTTCAA
This sequence comes from Bulinus truncatus, assembly GCA_021962125.1. Taxonomy (NCBI): domain Eukaryota; kingdom Metazoa; phylum Mollusca; class Gastropoda; family Planorbidae; genus Bulinus; species Bulinus truncatus. The sequence continues at coordinate 7,142,600 of JAGDYQ010000001.1, read as the reverse complement.
AAAGAAATAAATTAATCATGGATCTTTGGTATGAAGGGGGGGGGGAGGGGAGAACTTGCCCTGACCTTCCTTGTGCAAATGAAAGCCTTACAGTTGTTTTGATTCAACGCCTCTCAGTTTACCCTTATACATTTCATTATGCCTGTTCGTACATCTATTCTTATATCATAATCATCAAATGCTTAGCAAGTTTTGTTGTTGGTGTGAGCTGTAGGCAAACTGCAATGGATAGATAATTCATACGTCGCATGTCGCCTCTAGGGTTGCTATAGTTCGGCCTGTCCATCCTTTAATGTTGCCCTATCAAGTTCTTTCTAGGGCGGCCTCCCCGACGTGCCCCTTCTAGGGTACCCTGCATTATGGTTTCACCAAGGGCACTATGACGTGAAGTAGGACCAAACCATGTCAACTTTCATTATGTCCGAAGTGGGACTCTAACGTCATTATTATATTCTATGTACCAATGCAGTTTTCCAGCACACAAACAACATGTTGTAGCTACTGGTACCTGATATTATTTCCTGTTTGACACAAACAACATGTTGTATCTACTGGTACCTGACATTATTTCCTGTTTGACACAAACAACATGTTGTATCTACTGGTACCTGACATTCTTTCCTGTTTGACACAAACAACATGTTGTATCTACTAGTACCTGACATTATTTCCTGTATGACACAAACAACATGTTGTATCTACTGGTACCTGACATTCTTTCCTCTTTGACACAAACAACATGTTGTATCTATTGGTACATGACATTATTTCCTCTTTGACACAAACAACATGTTGTATCTACTGGTACCTGACATTATTTCTTGTTTGACACAAACAACACGTTTAGCTACTGGTACCTGACATTATTTCCTGTTTGACACATTCCTCCCCGACGATCACTTGTTAAATGACATTGTTTCATAAACAAGCCCGTTAGGTGACTGAATGCTATACTTTAGGAGACGGTTAGGTAGAAGGTAGACTATAAGGTTTAATTTTGTGATGGAAATTGTAAACACCCGGCCTCCATGTTGCGTCTCGGTGTGGACGTCTTCCGGTATCGTCATTTCCTGGAGTACTTTTGACGTCATGAAAATCACAGAGAAGCTAATCATTTTAACATTAAAATTTTATAAATCTGTGATTATATATACATATACAAACACACACATAGACAGACAGAAAGACACACACACACACACACACACATATGGTTCCCTTATGCAGCCTACATTATCCCATCTTAATGTCAGTAAAACCCGTTTAAAACTTGGTGGACTTGGGAGCTTTAAGGGCCCCATTAAATTTTAAGATTCTCATTGAGGTTCGGAGCCGCCCTTCCCCACCATACTTAACTGGACTATTCTGGGTTTTTTTTTTATTGAAGGCACACAGTCTGTAGGCCATATTGTTCCATTCTGTGATTTGCACTAATAGATGAAATCCTGGTACTAATAAATTAACGTGTGTGTCAATATAAACTTCAACAGTATCTCGAAATTGAAAAAAAAATGAAATAACAACAACAATGACAACAACAACAGCAATGACAAAAACCACAGCAATGACAACAACAGGTCTAATTTATAATCATATTTTTATTTTGTCAGTGATTTAATTTTTATTTCTAAGAAATTCTTTCATATACTTTTACATTCAGGGCTGAATCCATGTAATTAATATGTTTAATAATATATGATCAACAACGGAGGTTCAATCAAGTATGTTCAATAAGGTATGTTCAATAACATATGTTTTCAGGGCTGAATCCATGTAATTAATATGTTTAATAACATATGATCAACAACGGAGGTTTAATCAATTATGTTCAATGAGGTAGGTTCAATAACATATGTTTAATAAGGTATGTTTAACATAAGCTCAATAATATATGTTCAATAAGGTATATTTAAAAAAGGTCTGTTTTAACAAAAGATCAATAACGTATGTTCAATAAGTTATGTTATGTTCATTAACGTATGTTTAATAAGGTATGATTATTAAGGTATTTTCAATAACAAAACAAAAACAACAGCAATGAAATGACGTTCACTAACAATAGACCTACTCCTTCATAATTTACCACAATAATGTTGCCACATCTTCCAAAACTAAACAAGGCTGTGTTGTCAATTTGCCAATACCAATAAAAAAAAAAACACCGTTGATTATTGGGAGTGGGTGGTGGGTGGGGGGGGGGGTAAATGGAGAGACTGAAAACTCTCGCCATAGTCTGCACGTGTCTTTATACGTAGATAGGAATAAGTAGTTCAATAGATTAATTATTATTTCATCCAGCTTTCAACATTTTGAAAAGGAAATAAGTCAATTGTATTGACTAAAGTTGAGACGTTTACCAAATTAAAGAGAAGGAGAAACAAATTACTCTAGAATAATTAATCGCTACGAATGCAGTTGCCATGCGATAAGAGAGTAATAACCCTTTCACCTCCAAACAAATAATACACAATCGTCCTTCAATCATGTAAATAGTTAATTTTTATTCCCACATATTGAATATGTTTCATTATTTGGGACGATTTAATTATCTACATAATTAAATAATTGATCCGCTGCACAGTTTATGGTGAGAAAGACATATTCCACTTTCCACCAGTCAACGTACTATCAACCACGGATGTCGCCACTGTCAGATCAAACTGATTCCTGGCCTTTGATTTCCTGAGGATTGAGAAAAATTAAATAATACACGGTCTAGTCGAAACAATAACTGTAGTTGTACCATTGTGGTAGAGTAAAAAATATTCGCCTCTGACTTGGAGAGGAGATGGGCGCCACCTAGTCTTTAAGCCCACAGACAGGACGTTTGAAAGCAGATCTGTTGATGTGTACATTCTCCCCCCCAACGACCACATCGGTTAAGGGAATAAACAAGCATTTTCGGACAAAGGACATTTTAGAGCATTTTCGTGTAAGCAGTGGCTACGGTTACGCCGGACGAAATCCGTATTTTTTTTCAGGGTTACAGTCATAGATTTTCGCTCCACGTGTATGGGTTTTGTTAAATAGAGAGAGAAGTAATCATGTTGAATAACTGTTACAAAAATAAATACTGATTACGCCCCTTTGATTATCTTTTATTATTTGTATTTAAAATATAAGCAAAAACGGTACCTAAAAAAACTCTTATATTCGGCCCTGAGAGGTCAGATCGCGAAATGGCCTTTTGATGTACACTTGGCAGGCCAAGACCTACAAAATGATATATACATCATGGGTCTAGGACTTATGGTTGTTGAGATCTAGGGTGATGACGGACAGACAGACAGACAGACAGACAGACAGACAAAACGGGGACAATAGAACATTTTTTTTCGAAAATGCTCTAAAAAAATTGAACAACTTAAATTCATTTTATGAACAGAAATAAATGGCGTTAAAAAAAAAAGATTCGAGGGGACGGATGGTCGAGTGTGAGTGAGTCGTACGACTAATGACCTGAGGTCCATGGTCTCAGGTGCTGATGAAATCTCCCTTTATGTCATCCGTGGTGCCTCTATTACCATTGCACCCTAGCTTTATGGTGGAGATGAAAGAAGGGCGCTGACTTGGTGACGCTTCGGTAGAGAACCGGATCTGCATGCTGATACCCGATCTACGTGTGTTGGTTTTGGGTGTGATGGGGGGGGGGTGAGTCCCCGAGTGTCAACTATCACCTACTTGTCTCCCGTGGTGTCTCCAATATACCATCAGTTATGGTGGGGATTATATGAGGGCAATACAAAAACAGTCCATTTACATAATCTAAGAAGGTAATTATCTCATCCTTACAGGGACTTAACAGAAAAATCATTTTTAGATCTGTTTTAAGTCTTATAAAGTACATTTTTCTAGGGATCTAGATCTGTTTTAAGTTAACATAAAGTACATTTTTGACAAGGGATTTAGATCTGTTTTAAGTCAACTAAAGTACAATTTTTTCTAGGGATTTAGATCTGTTTTAAGTCAACATAAAGTACATTTTTGACAAGGGATTTAGTTATATCCACCTGGGGGCTAATAGTCCTAGTTAAACAACTGCCATAATTTTCGTTCTCACCTTCCGAAATTCTTGGCATCCTCTACTGTTTCGGGTAACATTTGTTGACTGTCTCAGGTAGTAAAAGGGCAAGTAGTCCAGCAATTATACTGGTGCCCCCAAATATAAATAGTGGCAGTACTACAGCTATGTCTCCTTGTATGACATTTCCCTGGAGATAAACATTTCAATAACACATGGAGCGAAAATAATTAAAAAAAAAATTATTACCGACATTGTGTGGTAAAAAATCATACTATTTGAATGCCAGGATTATTTTACTTGATTTTAATCAAAAATGCTTTTGAATGTTTATATATTTATATTTAATGCATTATTAGTTTCAATTTTTTTCAATCATCAGTGCAATTAATATCCCCTGGTGCTAAAGAATGATATCACCGGTGCTATAAGAATGATATCCCCGGTGTTATATAAGAATGATATCCCCGGTGCTATATAAATATAAAAATGATATCCCCGGTGCTATAAGAATGATATCCCCGGTGCTATAAGAATGATATCCCCGGTGTTATATAATAATGATATCACCTGTGCTATAAGAATGATATCCCCGGTGTTATATAAGAATGATATTTATATAAGAATGATATCCCCGGTGATATAAGAAATTCATATCCCCGGTGCTATAAGAAAAATATCCCCGGTGTTATATAAGAATGTAGTATCCCCCGGTGTTATATAAGAATGATATCCCCGGTGCTATAAGAATGATATCCCCGGTGTTATATAATCAATTATATCACCTGTGCTATAAGAATAGCAGTATCCCCGGTGCCCATATAAGAATCGATATCAACAATTCTATTAAAAATGACAGCATCGGTGCTATAAGAATGATATCGTCGATGCTATTTAAAAGTCGTAGTTATTGTGTTACATGTACGGCTTGCGGAGCCGGAGCCGAGGGAGCCGGGAGCCGCTACTTTTTTGCTGGGGCCGGAGCCGGAGCCGAAAAATTTGGCGGCTCCACGGCTCCCAAATATTTTTTTTTTACACCAGAATTTTGCACTTTTTTTAGATTTAAAATTCCAAATTTGTTTGCAGATTGTTTGCCTCCTACAATTTAAAATGTTATTTTTTTTACGAAAGCCACAACAGTAACAGCGTTAAAATGATAAGCGGCATTTGCACATCGCCATTTTTTTAAGAACTCTTTAACGAGGGAATCGTTTTGTGTTCGTTTTAAATATTGTTTACCCTCCGAAATATTTTTAATGGCATGTTATTTTGTTACTCTCTTCTAAAGTTAAAACAGTTTTATTTCATAAGAATAATTGTATCAATCATTTAAATTAAATTTTTACTAAGACGCTCAAATAGAACGCGTCATTTCGTATTATTATTTGACCTTCGAATCAGGCCCGTAGCGTGTGTGGGGCCAGGGGGCTTAGTCTCCTTGCGTTTTGTCTGGCCCCTCTGCTTATTTGCTCTACTTAGTAAAATGTATTACCTACCCCCCCCAGCTATTGCCTGGCCCCTGTTGTGCAGAATGCCTGGCCCCTGCTGTAGAATTTTTCACGCTACGGGGCTGCCGCAAATTCGTAATAGAACTATAAACAAAATAGTCGCTTTCTGTATTTAACAATTTTATTCCCTAAACAACAGAATATCTGAGATAGAGTAGATAAATTTATAAGGCTGGCTATACGGACCCGGGTCCCATTAAAAATCCGATTGTTATTCGACCCGTGGCAAATATGCACTAAGCTTAGCTATATTTAAACTTTATTAGACGGAACCCGAAAAATAATAATACAGAGTCCGCTTAGTGGAACCCTAGACACTGAGTAACGATTAAATCATACAATTCAAACAATTATAAAAAAAACAATAATAAAGTTTATGTATAGCTAAAGCTAAGTGCATATTTGCCACGGGTCCGAATATTTAATCAGACTTGATTGGGACGGGGTCCGAATAAAAATCGGAGTTTATTGGTTTCCCGGAGTCCGAATAGTCACTTCAAATTTAAAATAAATAATAAATATAAATACTGAAATCTTTAAAATATTTTAAATAATGTATCATTTTACTATTTGCTAATTTGATCATTGAAATAACTTTTTATTACTTATGAAAATGGCGACTAGTGAAACCTCGGTCGAAAATAATGTGATATGATTCTGGATGCACTGAACTGGTTTGTTTTAGTAAAAACCCACATGCATATATTTTCAAGTTCCTGACTATGGGGCAGCCCCGTAGCGTGAAAATTCTACATCAGGGGCCAGGCATTCTACAGCAGGGGCCAGGCAATAGCAGGGGGGCATTTTACTAAGTAGAACAAATAAGCAGAGGGGTCCAGACAAAACGCAGGGGCCCCGGCCCCCGGTGGCACGCTACGGGCCTGCTATGGGGAAGAACGCGAACAAAATTTGCATAACTTTTTATCAGCGGCATGTTAGCGTGGCGCAATTACAAAAAAATTTGTCTCGTGTGATACTATCTTAATAGGGAGCCGGAGCCGTCAAATTTGTGGGAGCCGGAGCTGGAGCCGGAAAAAAATTTGGCAGCTCCGCAAGCCTGATTACATGAGTGCTGTTATTAATAATATTAACGAAATATATCCCAAGTCACAGTTGCGTTTGTAAATTATTTCACGAACTTACAATGTCTGAAATGTAAGGGGCGAGAACACTGCCAATTCTGGCCATTACAGAGCTAATTCCCATCCCAGAATTCCTCATGACCGTAGGAAATAATTCAGCAGTGTAGATGTAGATAACAGTAAAACCTGCCGAGGCTCCAAATTTACCAGTAAGTGATAAGACTAAAGTTATCCATTCATGACCTGAAAATGGATAATATCAATATTAGCTACAAGTTACAAGTAGACGTGCATATAAGGCAACTTTTTAGAGCATTTTCGAACAAAAAATGCTTTATTGTCCCCATTTTGTCGGTCTGTCTGTCTGTCCGTCATCACCCTAGATATCAACAACCATAAGTCCTAGACCCATGATGTATATATCATTTTTTAGGTCTTGGCCTGCCATGTGTACATCAAAAGTCCATTTCGCGATCTGATCTCTCAGGGCCGAATATAAGACTTTCTTAGGTACCGTTTTTGCTTATATTTTAAATATAAATAATATAAGCTAATCAAGGCGGAAAGCCGGCACTGATACTAATGTTCTATAACGCAAAAACCTGATACAAACAGAACATGTTCTTCGAGACGTTGTGCATGTGAAGTGGCCTATCTAGAGGGGGACAGTTAATGAGGTCTGCCCCGGGTGACTCTTAATTTGTCGAAAGTCGTGGGCGGCATTTTGCAAAGTCCACACTGGACACCCCCTATAAATATATTAAGACCCACTGTATGAAATCAATTGTTTGAGATTTGGACAACATTCAGTTGGACATAAATAAGTGACTCGGGATTGTAATAGGGCAGTGAATGTCGGTCCATGCTCTAACGCGAACAATAAAAAAAATCACTTCTTAAATAAAAAACAAGCAATTTAAGTCTTTTCCGTTTCGGACAAAGGACATTTTAGAGCATTTTCGTGTACGCAGTGGCTACGGCTACGCCGGACGAAATCCGTAATTTTTTTTCCAGGTTACAGCCATAGATTTAGCTCCACGCGTATAAGTTTTGATAAATAGAGAGGGAAGTAATCATGTTGAATAACTGTTACAAAAATAAATAATGATTACGCCCCTTTGATTAGCTTTTATTATTTATATTTAAAATATAAGCAAAAACGATACTTAAAACGCCCCCTTTTTCGGCCCTCAGAGGTCAGATCGCGAAATGGACTTTTGATGTACACTTGGCAGGCCAAGACTTACAAAATGATATATACATCATGGGTCTAGGACTTATGGTTGTTGAGATCTATTGTGATGACGGACAGACAGACAGACAGACAGACAGACAGACAAATCGGGGACAATAGAGCTTTTTTTTTCGAAAATGCTCTAAAAATTATTTCAAAAGAGCAAAGGATGTCAACCGCGCACCTGCAGTGATTCTCAATCCTTGTAAATTCTTCACTATACTATAGAATACTAATGCATGCTTGAGTGTAATATATATGCAATATACTAATTGCCGAATCACTGTAATATACATGTTCTAATACCTGCATCACAGGTATATATTATACTAATACACGTATTACCGTAATTTAGCATACTAATACCTAAATCAGTGTAATATAATGTATTCTACTACCTGCATGATTGTAATATAATATTCTACTACCTGCATGATTGTAATATAGTATACTAATACCTGCATGATTGTAATATAATATACTACTACCTGCATGATTGAAATATAATATACTAATACCTGCATGATTGTAATATAATATACTGCTACATGCATGATTGTAATATAATGTACTACTACCTGCATGATTGTAATATAATATACTACTACCTGCATGATTTAATATGATATACTAATACCTGCATGATTGTAATATAATATACTAATACCTGCATGATAGTAATATAATATACTAATACTTGCATGATTGTAATATAATATACTAATACCTGCATGATTGTAATATAATATACTAATACATGCATGATTGTAATATAATATACTAATACCTGCATGATTGTAATATAATATACTAATACCTGCACCACCGTAGATGACAGGAAAAACAGTACAGACACACGCTACACCAGCTAATATCATGGAGGAACTCTGAAGTAATCTTCTGCCTGCAATGTCCAACAGGAACAGACACACTATTGTAGCTACCAACTCCATGGTGGTCAACAGTGAAAAATTGAGAAATATATTTCCTGACATGTTCCCAGCATTCAGTGTAAGACCGTAGTAGATCATACTTGTTACTGCCCTGTGACAGACACGTGCAGAATGACAGTAATAACAGACAGGTATAGAATGACAATAATGACAGACACGTTTAGGATGACAGCAATGGTCTGCGTACCTCTTTTATTATATTAGGCATACCCCAAATAACTTTCACATATATTACTTTTAATATCTTTTAGTATTACCCTAAATATCTTTCACATATTACCCCAAATATCTTTTAATATTACCGTACATATCTTTTACAGGTTGCTCCCCAAATATCTTTCGAATATTGCCCCAAATATCTTTTACAAATACTCTAAATATTATACATCCAAGAATTTGTATAGACAAATCTTTTATTTTTATTAATCAACAAATAAATATGCATAACTTACAAAAATAATGCCTCACTAAATGTAATCGCTTATCACTGGTTGCCGATCACCGTAATAAACTACTTCAAAATACAACTTACCAGTTGACGAAAATAACCACACACCGTATTAACAGCACTGGTTCAGTCATCATATGCCAGATTTTCCCCCCACCTTCTACATCTTCTCTGGCCACATCTTTCAAATCAATTTTTTTCGACAATGTTATGTGATTGTATTTCGCTATGCGATGTATCAATTCTGAAGTTTGTTCCAGTTTTCCCTTGTTAAATAGCCATCTTGGAGATTCTGGTAATATACTGGAGCAACAAAAGTTGACGATATTTAATACATACTGTTATAACTTCACTGTTATAACTTCACTGTTATAACTTCACTGTTATACTTCACTGTTATACTTCACCGTTATAACTTCACTGTGTATTTAACTTCACTGTTATACTTCACTGTTACAACCTTCTATCTGTTACCAACTTCAAGTATAACTTCACTGTTACTTCTTCACTGTTAGCAACTAGGCTGTTATAACTTCACTGTTACTCCCTTGCCTGTTATAACTTCACTGTTATAACTTCACTGTTATCTTTTCACTGTTATAACTTCACTGTTATGACTTCCACTGTTATACTTCACTGGTATAACTTCACTGTTATAACTTCACTGTTATAACCTCACTATTATAATTCCCTGTTATAACTTCACTGTTATAACTTCACTGTTATAACTTCACTGTTATAACTTCATATTTTTTTTTTTTACTCAGCCACCTTCACTGTTATAACTTCTTTAACACCAACTTCAGCAACATGCTTCTTTCAGCTATACTCACCACCCCACACGTCACACGCTACCCACACGATGAATTGTAAAATCCACAACTTCTGTGACTGGTCTGTCACGAATACCTTATTTTTTTTGGTCTGTCTAATGTATGTTGCATCTGGGTTGGTGTCTAACATACATTGGTCCCAACAAGTCTGTAATACATTTAGTCAACCATAGGTAACATATTACAGCTTTGGTCTGCTCTGGTCTATAATACAGCTGGTCTATTTAGATAATGTTACATCCCAAGTTTAGAATGTATATTTTACAAGCTGGTCTGTCAAGAGGGTACAACGCCATTCAATCTGCAGTGTATATTACAGCTTATCAATATAATAATAGTCATTATTTAATCCTGTCTGTCCTGTATCTCTTACATGGTCTATCTAGTTTATCTTTCCAACTGGTCATATAGTATATGGAATTAATACTTACAAGATATACACCAAAAGAAGAGCTGTCGGACAAGACAATGTTATCATTAGGTAATTCCAGTGACGTATAAAATAGGCGGCACCAGCGAGAATCAGTTGCCCCGCGCACCAGAAAATATTGAGCACCGTCGCCACATGTTTACGTTAATTGGACTGACAATTTTCACCTTCACTGTGGAAAAAATAAGCCAACAAGCCAAATTAAACCTGTAAAAACAGGACGTTTAAGAGCATTTTCATGTATAAATTAAGAGGAAGTAAATCATGTCTAATAACTGTTACAAAAATATAAATAATGATTACGCCCCTTTATTGTTTAGCATATAATCTATATATAATATATAAGCCCCTTAGGAGCCCCTGAAGCCTCCCGGCCCTGAGAGGTTCTATCGCGAAATGAACTTTTGATGTACACATGGCAGGCCAAGACCTACAAAATGATATATACATCATGGGTCTAGGACTTATGGTTGTTGAGATCTAGGGTGATGACGGACAGACAGACAGACAGACCGACAAACAGACAAAACGGGGACAATAGAGCATTTTTTTTTCGAAAATGCTCTAAAAAGACAACAGACCTGGTATCTGTGATACATTGTACAACGTGTTGTTAGGGAAAGTATCACTTGAGACTTGAAACCATGCATGCTAATAAATGACAAACATTTTTTAACCAATGATATGTGACTATTTATTTAAATAGCGATCAAGCAAATTTTCTGTTTTATTGTTTTGTGTATGGTACTAAGGCAGAACAAGATACCAATTAGGAACTTTTTTTTTTTGTTTTAGCTTTTAGGCTATTCAGCGGTCTATGAATATATTTTTGTCGCAGAAGGGCTTCTAGCTCTTTTAGACCCTCAACTCTGACATTCATTGATTACATTCTATTGAACTACAAACATTCCACCCATAGTGCGAGTATACCCTCACTACATCTTTCATGCCTGACCTCTTATCACTGATTTTAAGCATCAGCCATATTTCACCTACACGTAAATAAAACACATTCTGTCAATGTGTATACACTCAGGGCATCTGACTATCAGTAAAAATAGGGTCACACTGTGTTACAATATATACACATCAAGATATGACCATCGGGTTCAACCTTGTTAAGCTAAAAGACCATAAAGTGGCGGGGATATGTCAGGCCAAGATAGGTGGCATGTTTGCAGCACTGACTAGTGATATGGATACATTAACTAACAGCTTAAAAGATGTACTAACTACAACTGCAGGAGAAGTCATAGGATGACAGCCTGACAAGAAACAGCCATGGGTTACCAACAAAATACTAAATCTGGGCGATGAAAGTAGAGACTTAAAGAAAAACAAAAGCTCCAGTCAGGTAGCACAGAGGTTTTCAACCTGTGGTCCGCGGACTGCTGGGGGTCCGCAAGGAGCTTCAAAGGAGTCCGTGGGCAAGTCAAGGAAAGTAGTGATTTTTCTTGTATTAAGTATTGCTTGGTTTTTTGATTGGTTAGCTTTTAGCTAAAAAAATATACTAGCTATGCCAATGTTTCAGGCACAGACGACATAATGTAAATGGAAAACTTGCTGTTATTTCCTTTTGTTATTTGTCTGAAGTGCAAAACTAGACTGCATACCACATATACTTGTGCAGTGAGTTTTAAAAAATGTCATCTAGCAATATTTCTTACTTACTGAGCTCTGACATCACTGTTCGCTTGTCCGGATCTGCACAAGCGTGTTAATATTCATTGATAAAAAAATAGTCTGGTTAATCAGTGGTTACAATTATTATAAACCTAGATTGGCCTAGAAAGAATATTAGACATAAGTTTTTGATATCAAATTGCTGGTTGTTATTTTAAATGACACCCCTAGATTGTTTTAGTTCCAAGTGGATATACTTTGCTCCAATTTTATTTTTTATATGAAAGTAGGCCATAGCGAAAATAGTGATAGGGATTTTTCGCTCACGCATCGATGAAACGGTGCGAAATTCTAGCGATGAACATATTATACTGTTAAGTTGCCATATGACTTGCTTATGCGACAAATACTTTTTTAAATGTTCGTAAACAATTCAAAATATTTGATAAGATTTGTATTTGTTTTATCACAGTAGTCGATTTAATTTTAAAATGTGAGTTTTCGTCATCAGAATGTGGAAATATTTTTACAGATTATTACCTCCTCTAACCATCCCTTTACTCTAAGGCTTTGTCTCTAATTTTTTCCCTGAGCGATCTAAGATCAACTACGAGACTAAATTGTTTTTGATCATTTGTTTATTAATATTTGTAAAAGTAAACTGTCCAAGCCTTGTAGCATAGATTGTGTGGTTAGCACAACGCCCAGCCGCCTTTACTTCCCCAACTAAAGTCAGGTACCCATTTAAAGCTGTGTGGACTTGTGGGACGACTTTGTACAAAATTTCACCTGGAAAAGTTCCATGGGCCTTACCGAGGAACGAACCCAGGACTCTCAGGTCATTGAAAATCAGTATCTACACCATTCGGCCATCCGTCCCACTCAGTGGCGCATGCTCTAAAAAATGCTGGGGGGGGTCACATATAGAAAAAAGACAGTTTATATAGTAAAATATGTATGATGATTTGGTCTGGGGGGCTCAAGCCCCGTACCCTCCCCTGGTTGCGCCACTGGTCCCACTGATAACACAGAGAGCAGACAAATTGCCGACACGTCAGAAGATGTTCGCTGGTAACTGATAGCACGCTGTGCAGCATATGATACTCGCAATTAAAGCAAAAGAAAGTACAGACATTGTTGGTTTACGTTCAATACTGCTGGGAGAGTGAAGTTGTTGAAGACTTTTGTTCTGCAAGTCGCTGCCCGGGAATTGCACAACCGGTGAAGAACTTTTCATCATATTTGATACTGTTTTTGAAGAATCAGCACTGGCCTGGGCACAATGTATTGCGGCATTGCACGGACAGCGCTGCTGCGATGACTGGTCGTATGGCTGGTTTAGTCCCTTTTGGAAATGGCTCAAGAAACGCCTCCATGGTATCAACCACTGAGTGATTCACGGTGACGCCATGGCGGCAAAAAAATATCTTGCCGTAGTGCAAAAAAAGACACAGCCTTAGGGGCCGTTCACACTTATGATATAACGCTAAAATGTCAATTTTGTACCCTCCCCTCCCCATTCACATAAGATTTTATAACACTTGCATGTTATTAAAAACACCACGTGATATAAAAACACTTGCGTGATATAAAAAACACTTGCACGTGATATAAAAACACTTGCGTGATATAAAAACACTTGCGTGAGATAAAAACACTTGCGTGATATCCGCGCTGCTTACGTAATCCATAAAAAAACACTTGCGTGATAGCAAAAACACTTGCGTGATATAAAAACACTTGCGTGATATAAAAACACTTGCGTGATATAAAAACACTTGCGTGATCTAACAATGCAACAAAAATAACAAATTTACTCCCCCCCCCCCATTTGGCGTTTTATAATATTTGAACGCCACCTTACCACCCTGAAAAGAAAACTGTAACAGACATACCACTAAAGTACATACTCGATTATTGTCTCATTTTTCGGATAGATAGCTACTTAATAAAAGTGAGCTCCACCATCTACATATTTTAAGCGTAACTTAGAGCTAAGTCTACCGTTTAGCACAATTTAAAAGATATTCTAGCCCAACCTGAGGTACGAAAAAGTTGAAAAGGGGCGCCAGGGCTACGGGGATCCGTCACTCGAGCTTAGAATTTCCACTGCGGGGTCCGCATCTCCAAAAAGGTTGAAAACCCCTGAGGTAGCAGATAAACTGGCTAGTAAATACAAAGATAAGGCAAGTGAACCATGGCCTTCTTAACTGGTCGAGGCGGCCTCGGGGTGAACATGGGGAATTAACCGTCGCCTTCGATGTGCAACTTTAAGGGGTTTTCCCGTTGCATATTTGACTAGAATAATATTCGTATATCTATTTATCTCAAATATATCAAAACCTATATGATTATATATATATATATATATATGTATCCCACTCTCAATCTATTTCTCTTCTCTCTCTCTCTCTCTCTTGTGATATATATATATATATATATATATATATATATATATATATATATATAAAAGTTATCAAAGTATCAAGTCATAATTACTTACCCAGCACGTAGGTACACAGGTAATATCCAATTCTCATTAAAGCCGTCAATAATCTCAAAAGTACAAAGGCTATATATGGATAAACGAATCCATTGGCCATAGAGACACAGAAATAACCAATGATACTGATGATAAAAACTTTCCGTCGACCTATGCTAGAAACATAGAGCGATAAAAACGTAAGCACTTACAGAAAAAACAAATGATAGAGATCTCACTTTTTATTATGGAAGCTGAAAGTAAACATAAGTTAACATCTGATGATATATCATGAAATCATGGCACACTTGCAGTATGAAATAATGTCTATGAAGATCATGAAATCATAAACACTTGCAGTATGAAATAATGTCTATGAAGAATCATTACAATCATAAACACTTTGCAGTATGTCAAATAATGTCTACCGAAGATCATGAATTCATAAACACTTGCAGTAGGAAATAATGTCTATGAAGATCATGAAATCATAAACACTTGCAGTATGAAATAATGTCTATGAAGATCATGAAATCATAAACACTTGCAGTATGAAATAATGTCTATGAAGATCATGCAATCATAAACACTTGCAGTATGAAATAATGTCTACGAAGATCATGAAATCATAAACACTTGCAGTAGGAAATAATGTCCATGGAGATCTTGAAATCATAAACACTTGCAGTATGAAATAATGTCTATGAAGATCATGAAATCATAAACACTTGCAGTATAAAATAATGTCTATGAAGATCATGCAATCATAAACACTTGCAGTATGAAATAATGTCTAC
>JAGDYQ010000001.1:7101128-7126689 GCA_021962125.1 Bulinus truncatus | reverse complement strand
CTGCAAGTGTTTATGATTTCATGATATATCATCAGATGTTAACTTATGTTTACTTTCAGTCTCCATTATGAAAAGTGAGATCTCTAACATTTGTTTTTTCTGCAAGTGCTTACGTTTTCATCGCTCTATGTTTCTAGCATAGGTCGACGGAAAGTTTTTATCATCAGTATCATTGGTTATTTCTGTGTCTCTATGGCCAATGGATTCGTTTATTCATATATAGCCTTTGTACTTCTGAGATTTTTTACGGCTTTCTTTGGCATTGGATATTATCTGTGTACCTACGTGTTGGGTAAGTAATTATGACTTAATACTTTGATAACTTATATATCACGAGAGAGAGAGATAGAGAGAGAGAGAGAGAGAGAGAGAGAGAGGGATATATATATATATATACATGGGCGTCGCTAGGAATTTTTCCGGGGGGGGGCAAAAATTTTCCAGGTGGGGGCAAATAACAACTTTATGACATTTTTTTTAAATGTAAGGGGGGGGGGGACAAATGCCCCCCCTCTCCTCTGAAACATATAGGTATTGATATATTGAGATAAATAGATATACCGAATATTATTCTAGTCAAATATGCAACGGGAAAACCCCTTTAAGTTGGACATCGAAGGCGACTGTTACTGCCCATGTTCACCCCGAGGTCGCCTCGACCAGTTAAGAAGGCCATGGTCCACTTGCCTTATCTTTGTATTTACTAGCCAGTACTGATCTGCTACCTGACTGGAGCTTTTGTTTTTTCTTGAAGTCTCTACTTTCATCGCCCAAATTTAGTATTTTGTTGGTAACCCATGGCTGTTTCTTGTCAGGCTGTCATCCTATGACTCCTTCTGCAGTTGTAGTTAGTACATCTTTTAAGCTGTTAGTTAATATATACATATCACTAGTCAGTGCTGCAAACATGCCACCTATCTTGGCCTGACATATCCCCGCCGCTTTATGGTCTTTTAGCTTAACAAGGTTGAACCCTATGGTCATATCTTGATGTGTATATATATAGTAACACAGTGTGACCCTATTTACTGGTGGTCATATCTTGATGTGTATATATATAGTAACACAGTGTGAATCTATTTACTGATGGTCATATCTTGATGTGTATATATATAGTAACACAGTGTGAATCTATTTACTGGTGGTCATATCTCGGAGTGTATATATAGTAACACGGTGTGACCCTATTTACTGATGGTCACATCTCGGAGTGTATATATAGTAACACGGTGTGACCCTATTTACTGATGGTCACATCTCGGAGTGTATACACAGTGACAATGTGTGTGAAGTACGTGCAGGTGAAATAAGGCTGATGCTTAAAATCAGTATAAGAGGTCAGAGGCATGAAAGTTGTATAGGAGCACTGGCACTATAGGTGGAATGTTTGTAACTCAATAGAATGTAAATCAATGAATGTCAGAGCTGAGGGTCTAGGCAGGTAGAAGTCTGGTGACAAAAATATATTCACAGACCGCTGAATAGCCTAAAAGCTAAAACAAAAAAAAAAGTTCAACTTATATCTCGGTTCTGCCTTAGCACCATACAATAAACAATAATACAGAAAATTTGCTTGATCGCTATTTAAATAAATAGTCACATATCATTGGTTAAAAAATGTTTGTCATTTATTATCATGTATGGTTTCTAGTCTCAAGTGATACTTTCCCTAACAACACGTTGTACAATGTATCACAGATACCAGGTCTGTTGTCTTTTTAGAGCATTTTCGAAAAAAAAAATGCTCTATTGTCCCCGTTTTGTCTGTCTGTCTGCCTGTCCGTCATCACCCTAGATCTCAACAACCATAAGTCCTAGACCCATGATGTATATATCATTTTGTAGGTCTTGGCCTGCCATGTGTACATCAAAAGTTCATTTCGCGATAGGACCTCTCAGGACCGGGCTTCAGGGTTCCTAAGGGGCTTATATATTATATATAGATTATAAGCTAAACAAAGGGGCGTAATCATTATTTATTTTTGTAACATTTTTTAAACATGACTTACTTTCCTCTCTATTTATACATGAAAATGCTCTTAAACGTCCTGTTTTTACAGGCTTAATTTTTGCTTGTTTATTTATTTATTTTTTTCCACAGCAACAGAAATTGTCGGTCCAAGTAAACGCAAACATGTGGCGACGGTGCTCAATATTTTCTGGTGCGTTGGGCAACTGATTCTCGCTGGTGCCGCCTATTTTATACGTGACTGGGATTACCTAATGATAACATTGTCTTGTCCGACAGCTCTTCTTTTGGTGTATATCTTGTAAGTATTAATTCCATATACTAGACGGACTAGCTGTAATATAGACATGACAGACCAGACAGATGTAATATAGACATCAGTGGCGTCACTAGGGTTGGTGTCACCCGGTGCGGTAACTCATGGTGTCACCCCTCTCATGACACCCCATAGACATACACCATTCTTAGTAAAAATTATAAATACATTTACAACGACAATAGAAGAATAAATAATTGATATCTATAGGTCAGTGCAAGTATACCAATAATTTCATTAAAATAAATTTATAATAAAAAGTACGCAGTGTCTGTTAATAATCGGAGATATTTTTATTTATTTTTAAAAATTAAATACGGCTTTGAATTATTTTAAATTACAAAATAAGAATATAGGCCTAAAACTAGATATTTTGCATTTTGGTGTCACCCCTTGTGAGGGTGTCACCCGGTGCGGTCCGCACCCCCGATCCCCCTAGTGACGCTACTGATAGACATGACAGACCAGCTGTAACATACACTATACAGACCAGCTGTAATATAGACTAGACAGACCAGCTGTAACATACACTATACAGACCAGCTGTAATATAGACTAGACAGACCAGCTGTAACATACACTATACAGACCAGCTGTAATATAGACTAGACAGACCAGCTGTAACATACACTATACAGACAAGCTGTAACATACACTAGACAGACCAGCTGTAACATACACTATACAGACCAGCTGTAACATACACTATACAGACCAGCTGTAACAAACACTATACAGACCAGCTGTAATATAGACTAGACAAGGTCCAGCTGTAACATACACTAGACAGACCAGCTGTAACATACACTAGACAGACCGGCTGTAACATACACTAGACAGACCGGCTGTAATATAGACTAGACAGACCAGCTGTAATATAGACTAGACAGACCAGCTGTAACATACACTAGACAGACCAGCTGTAAAATAGACTAGACAGACCAGCTGTAACATACACTATACAGACCAGCTGTAAATTAGACTAGACAGACCAGCTGTGAAGTTGTGATTTCATAATTCATCTTGGGGTGCAGGGGGTGTGACGGGGTGGGGGTGTGAAGTAGAGTTCTAACAGTATATATAAAATATCGTCAACTTTTGTTGCTCCAGTATATTACCAGAATCTCCAAGATGGCTATTTAACAAGGGAAAACTGGAACAAACTTCAGAATTGATACATCGCATAGCGAAGTCCAATCACATAACATTGTCGAAAAAAATTGATTTGAAAGATGTGGCCAGAGAAGATACAGAAGGTGGGGGGAAAATCTGGCATATGATGACTGAACCAGTGTTGTTAATACGGTGTATGGTTATTTTTGTCAACTGGTAAGTTGTATTTTGAAGAAGTTTATTACGGTGATCGGCAGCCAGTGATAATCGATTACATTTAGTGAGGCATTATTTTTTTTAAGTTATTCATATTTATGTTTTGATTAATGTAAACAAAAAGACCATTGTCTATACAAATTCTTGGATGTTATAATATTTATTTGAATTAATTGTAAAATATATTTGGGCAACCTGTATAAAGATATTTACGGTAATATTAAAAAAGATATTTTAGAATTAGTCAGAAAAATATTTAGGTATTTACGAAAAGATATTTAAGTGCGTATAATAACAAGACCATTATTGTCATTCTGCCTTGTCTGTCACGAAGGCAATATTTCACGATGATCTACTACGGTCACCCACATAGATGCTGGGAACATGTCGGAAATATATTTCTAATTTTTCACTGTTGACCACTAGCCGATTTTGGTAGCTACAATAGTGTGTCTATTCCTGCTGGACATTTGCAGGCAGAAGATTACTTTAGGAGGTTCTCTGTGATGTTAGCCGATTGTAGCGTGTGTTTTGTACTGGTTTAACTGTTATCTACGGTGGTGCGGGTATTGGTATGTTATGTTGCAGATGCTGGGTGACAGTATCTTTATATTTTACAATCATGCAGGGAATAGTATATTATATTAAAAAATATTTTAGGTAGTAGAATATTATATTACAATCCTTTGGGGAATAGTATGTTATATTGGATATGGGTAGTATAATGTTATATTACAATCATGCAGGGAATAGTATGTTATATTGCAATCATGCCAAGTAAGTAGATATATTACAATCGGCCAGGTATTAGTATGTTATATGTTACAATCATGCAGATGATGGTATGTTATGTTACAATCATGCAGGTAGTAGAATATTATATTGCAATCGTGGGTGAAGTAGAGTATTATATTGCAATCATGCACGATGATGATATATTATATTACAATCATGCAGTGTTAATTGTATTATATTACCAATCAATAAGAGCAAGTAGTAGTATATTATATTACAATCATGCAAGTAGTTCGTATATCATATTGCACAATCATGCTTTGGTGTTAAAATATCATATGTCACAATCATGCCGGTAGTAGTATGTCATATTACAATCATGCAGGTATAAGTATATTAATGTTACAAATCATGCAGATGTTAGTATGTTATGTTACAATTATGCAGATGAGTAGTATGTTATCATTGCAATCATTGCGGGTATTCAGTATATTATATTACTATCATGCAGGTAGTAGTATATTATATTACAATCGTGCAGGTATTAGTATAATATATTACAATCATGCAGGTGGTAGTGTATTATATTACAATCATGCAGATAGTAGAATATTATATTACAGTGATGCATGTATTAATACATTATATTACACTGATTTAGGTATTAGTATGCTAAATTACGGTAATAAGTGTATTAGTATATTATATACCTATGATGCAGGTACATTAGAACATGTATATTACAGTGATTCGGCTATTAGTATATTGCATATCAGCGGTGTAACGTGGGTATCGGCCGCCCAGGACGGAAGACGATTTTGCCGCCCTCTCATTTAGGTATTTCAATTTAATCTATACATTTTTGCCGCCCCCCCCTAAAAGTAATAAAAGTGCCGCCCTGCGGACAAGCATACCTTCGCCCACCCCAGGTACGCCACTGTTGCATATATATTACAACCAAGCATGCATCAGTATTCTATAGTATAGTGAAGCATTTACAAGGGTTGAGAATCACTGTAGGTGAGCGGTTGACATCCTTTGATCTTTTGAAACAATTTTTTTTCTTATTTAAGAAGTGATTATTTTATTGCTCGCGTTAGAGCATGGACCGAGTATTCACTGCCCTATTACAATCCCGAGTCACTTATTTATGTCCAACTGAATGTTGTCCAAACCTCAAACATGTGATTTCATACAGTGGGTCTTAATATCGTTATGAGGGGGGGGTGTCCAGTGTGGACTTTGCAAAATGCCGCCCACGACTTTCGACAAATTAAGAGTCACCCGAGGCGGACCTCATTTACTGCCCCCCCCCCCCGCCTAGATAGGCCACTTCACATGCACAACGTCTCGAAGAACATGTTCTGTTTGTATCAGGTTTGTATCAGGTTTTTGCGTTATAGAACACTAGTACCAGTGCCGGCTCTCCGCCCTGGTGACTTCGTAGTTGTGATGTAGTTGTTTTGGCCATAGATTCATGGTGCTAAGGCTGCGATGTAGATTGTTCTGATATGAGTGGCTACGGCAGATGCAAGTCAACGCGCATGCGCTCCAGCGCTTAGACGGACTATTTTTCATGCGCGATTGCTGGATTCCGAATTTTTTTTTTCGGGGTCCAGATATAGATATTGCTCATATTCCTAACCCTAACCCTATCCCTAATGCGCACAAAAAAAATAGTCCGTCTAAGCGCTAGTGCGCATGCGTGTTGGCTGTATCCGTAGCCACTTCGTTGTTAAAATTGTTTATTTTTGTTGCAATAGTAGTCAACTTGAAAACAGATTGTAGTATTAAAACATTGACCACGTAAGACTTTTCACACATTAACTAAAAAAAAAAAGGTTAAATAAAATCTCACGTCTGCTTGTAACTTGTAGCTAATATTGATATTTTCCATTTTCAGGTCAAAATTGGATAACTTTAGTCTTATCACTTACTGGTAAATTTGGAGCATCAGCAGGTTTTACTGTTATCTATATCTACACTGCTGAATTATTTCCTACGGTCATGAGGAATTCTGGGATGGGAATTAGCTCTGTAATGGCCAGAATTGGCAGTGTTCTCGCCCCTTACATTTCAGACATTGTAAGTTCGTGAAAATAATTTACCAACTCAACTGTGACTTGGGATATATTTCGCTAAATATTATTAATAACAGCACTCATGTAATAAAATAACTATGACTTTTAAATAGCATCGACGATATCATTGTTATAGCACCGATGCTGTCATTTTAATAGAATTGTTGATATCATTCTTATATAACACCTGGGATATCATTCTTATAGCACCGGAAATATCATTCTTATAGCACCGGAAATATCATTCTTGTATAACACCGGGGATATCATTCTTGTATAACACCGGGGATATCATTCTTATATAACGCCGGGGATATTATTTCACTGATGATTGACAAAAATTGAAACTAATAATGACATTAAATATAAATGTATAAACATTCAAAAGCATTTTTGATTAAAAATCAAGTAAAAATAATCCTGGCATTCAAATAGTATGATTTTTTACCACACAATGTCGTTAATAATTTTTTTTAAAATTATTTTCGCTCCATGTGTTATTGGAATGTTTATCTCCAGGGAAACGTCATACAAGGAGACATAGCTGTAGTACTGCCACTATTTATATTTGGGGGCACCAGTATAATCGCTGGACTACTTGCCCTGTTACTACCTGAGACGGTCAACAGAATGTTACCCGAAACAGTAGAGGATGCCAAGAATTTCGGAAGGTGAGAACGAAAATTATGGCAGTTGGTTTAACTAGGATTATTGGTGCCCAGGTGGATATAACTAAATCTCTTGTCGAAAATGTACTTTATGTTGACTTAAAACAGATCTAGATCCCTTGAAAAAATGTACTTTATGTTGACTTAAAACAGATCTAGATCCCTTGAAAAAATTTACTTTATGTTGACTTAAAACAGATCTAAATCCCTTGTCAAAAATGTACTTTATGTTGACTTAAAACAGATCTGAAAAATGATTTTTCTGTTAAGTCCCTGTAAGGATGAGATAATTACCTTCTTAGATATTGTAAATGGACTGTTTTTGTATTGCCCTCACATAATCCCCACCATAACTGATGGTACATTGGAGACACCACGGGAGACAAGTAGGTAATAGTTGACACTCGGGGACTCACCCCTCCCCCCCCCCATCACACCCAAAACCAACACACGTAGATCGGGTATCAGCATGCAGATCCGGTTCTCTACCGAAGCGTCACCAAGTCAGCGCCCTTCTTTCATCTCCACCATAAAGCGAGGGTGCAATGGCAATGGAGGCACCACGGAGGACATAAAGGGAGATTTCATCAGCACCTGAAACCATGGACCTCAGGTCATAAGTCTTGCGACTCACTGACACTCGACCATCCGTCCCTGTAAAGGGTGTTATTGGATGAACTGGTTTATAATGAGGAGAAACTCAATTCATGTCCATGGTTCATATCATTTATTAACAATACCATGAAATATGAATAGAATAAATCCAATATAATTCACAATGACTGATCTTCTCCTTAACACAATGAATAAAAACTTATTGACAATAAACTCAACTGATTAACTAAATCTTCTGAACTGTACTCGAATACTATCTCTCTCTCTGTACTCAACTGAACTGAACTTCTGAACTCAACTGACTTGACTTACTGACTTCCCAACTAAACATCGTCTTTATATAATTTACTTGCATCCAACTCGAACATTCCACATCGCTCTCTACATCTATCTATCTATCTCACTCATTTAGACAATACAATTTACAATAAACATCATATTTATTTTCTCTAACTATCTAGAATCTTGACCCCCGTGACCTCATGTTGACCTAGTTGGCCTGGTTTCAAACGTCCCGTCTGTGGGCGTATAGACTTGGTGGCACCCATCTCCTCTCCTAGTCAGAGGCGAATATTTTTGACTCTACCACAATGGTACAACCAGTGGCGTCACTAGGTACAACTACAGTTATTGTTTCGACTAGACCGTGTATTATTTCATTTTTTTCTCAATCCTCAGGAAATCAAAGGCCAGGAATCAGTTTGATCTGACATTGGCGACATCTGTGGTTGATAGTACGTTGACTGATGGAAAGTGGAATATGTCTTTCTCTCCATAAACTGTGCAGCGGATCATTTATTAAATTATGTGGGTATTTAAATTGTCCCAAATGAAGAAACATATTCAATATGTGGGAATAAAAGTTAACTGTTTACATGATTGAAGGACGATTGTGTATTATTTGTTTGGAGGTGAAAGGGTTATTACTCTGTTATCGCATGGCAACTGCATTCGTAGTGATTAATTATTCTAGAGTAATTTGTTTCTCCTTCTCTTTAATTTGGTAAACGTCTCAACTTTAGTCAATATAATTGACTTATTTCCTTTTCAAAATGTTGAATGCTGGATGAAATAATAATTAATCTATTGAACTACTTATTCCTATCTACGTATAAAGACACGTGCAGACTATGGCGAGAGTTTTCAGTCTCTCCATTTACCCCCCCCCCCCCACTCCCAATAATCAACGGTGTTTTTTTTTTTATTGGTATTGGCAAATTGACAACACAGCCTTGTTTAGTTTTGGAAGATGTGGCAACATTATTGTGGTAAATTATGAAGGAGTAGGTCTATTGTTAGTGAACGTCATTTCATTGCTGGTGTTTTTTGTTTTGTTATTGAAAATACCTTAATAATCATACCTTATTAAACATAAGTAACTGAACATAACATAACTTGTTGAACATACGTTATTGGGCTTTTGTTAAAATAGACCTTTTTAAATATACCTTATTGAACATATATTATTGAGCTTATGTTAAACATACCTTATTAAACATATGTTATTGAACCTACCTCATTGAACATAATTGATTAAACCTCCGTTATTGATCATATGTTATTAAATATAGCTTATTGAACATACGTTATTGAGCTTATGTTAAACATACCTTATTAAACATATGTTATTGAATATACCTTATTGAACATACTTGATTGAACCTCCGTTGTTGATCATATGTTATTAAACATACCAATTACATGGATTCAGCCCTGAATGTAAAAGTATATGAAAGAATTTCTTAGAAATAAAAATTAAATCACTGGCAAAATAAAAATATGATTATAAATCGGACCTGTTATTGTCATTGCTGTGGTTGTTGTCATTGCTGTTGTTGTTGTCATTGCTGTTATTGTTGTCATTGCTGTTGTTGTTGTCATTGCTGTTGTTGTTGTCATTGCTGTTGTTGTTTCATTTTTTTTTCAAGTTGAAGTTTATATTGACACACACGTTAATTTATTAGTACTAGGATTTGATCTATTAGTCTAAATCACAGAATGGAACAATATGGACTCCAGACTGTGAGCCTTCAATAAAAAAAACAGAATAGTCCAATTAAGTATAGTGGGGAATCTTAAAATTTAATGGGGCCCTTAAAGCTCCCAAGTCCACCAAGTTTTAAACGGGTTACTGACATTGAGATGGTGTAATGTAGGTTGCATAAGGGAACCATATGTGTGTGTGTGTGTCTGTCTGTCTATGTGTGTGTTTGTATATGTATATATAATCACAGATTTATAGAATTTTAATGTTAAAATGATTAGCTTCTCTGTGATTTCATGACGTCAAAAGTACTCCAGGAAATGACGATACCGGAAGACGTCCACACCGAGACGCAACATGGAGGCGGGTGTTTACGATTCCCATCACAAAAATTAAACCTTATAGTCTAACTTCTACCTAGCCGTCTCCTAAAGTATAGCATTCAGTCACCTAACGGGCTTGTTTATGAAACAATGTCATTTAACAAGTGATCGTCGGGGAGGAATGTGTCAAACAGGAAATAATGTCAGGTACCAGTAGCTAAACGTGTTGTTTGTGTCAAACAGGAAATATTGTCAGGTACCAGTAGATACAACATATTGTTTGTGTCAAAGAGGAAATAATGTTTGTGTGCTGGAAAACTGCATTGGTACATAGAATATAATAATGACATAGAGTCCCACTTCGGACATAGTGAAAGTTGACATGGTTTGGTCCTACTTCACGTCATAGTGCCCTTGGTGAAACCATAATGCAGGGTACCCTAGAAGGGGCACGTCGGGAAAGCCGCCCTAGAAAGAACTTGATAGGGCAACATTAAAGAATCGACAGGCCGAAATATAGCAACCCTAGTGGCGACAAAGACGTATGAATGACCTATCCATTGCAGTTTGCCTATAGCTCACACCAACAACAAAACTTGCTAAGCATTTCAGGATTATGATATAAAAATAGATTTACAAACAGGCATAATGAAATGTATAAGGGTAAACTGAGAGGCGTTGAATCAAAACAACAGTAAGGCTGTCATTTGCACAAGGAAGGTCAGGGCAAGTTCTCCCCTCCCCCCCCCCCCTTTCATACCAAAGATCCATGATTAATTTATTTCTTTTTGAAAAAAGAATAAATAAATAATGTGTTATAATTCTCTAATTCATGAATAGCGAAAAATCGGTAAAAAAAATCACACCAAATAACGCAATGTGAAATCGCAATGTATTGAGGTGTTGCCCTCAACGGTCTGACTGTATTAGTTTGCACATCGTTTAAAAACATTGAAAATATCCCAAGGGCTCTCAATTCTTTTTGCAATAGGGATCTGTACATTGTTTATAATAGACTATAGGGATCTGTATATTGTTTATAATAGACTATAGGGATCTGTACATTGTTTATAATAGACTATAGGGATCTGTACATTGTTTATAATAGACTATAGGGATCTGTACTTTATTTATAATAGACTATAGGGATCTGTACATTGTTTATAATAGACTATAGGGATTTGTACTTTGTTTATAATAGACTATAGGGATCTGTACATTGTTTATAATAGACTATAGGGATCTGTACATTGTTTATAATAGACTATAAGGAGCTGTACATTGTTTATAATAGACTATAAGGATCTGTACATTTTTGTAATAGACTATAGGATCTGTATATACTTCATTTTCAAAGCGCTATTTTATGCTGTTATCGTAAACAATGATAGCTGTGCTGTACTGTATGTGATCGTAAACAATGATAGCTGTGCTGTACTGTATGTGATCGTAAACAATGATAGCTGTGCTGTACTGTATGTGATCATAAACAATGATAGCTGTGCTGTACTGTATGTGATCGTAAACAATGATAGCTGTGCTGTACTGTATGTGATAGTAAACAATGATATCTGTGCTGTACTGTATGTGATCGTAAACAATGATAGCTGTGCTGTACTGTATGTGATCGTAAACAATGATAGCTGTGCTGTACTGTATGTGATCGTAAACAATGATAGCTGTGCTGTACTGTATGTGATCGTAAACAATGATAGCTGTGCTGTACTGTATGTGATATGTTCAATGGTCAGGTATGCTATAATATCATGTCAGTTGTCATACATCCAGTGTCAGTGCCGTTGTGTTGTATAAAGTCAGCGGTGAAATATCTCGGAGAATCCTCATCGTCCGGTACGCGAAGGTCGATATGTTCCCAGGCCTGTAGCTTTCATTGTTAGTCCGGCCCTGTTTCTAATACGATTCCCCGGCACTGTACTCTCGGCAGCCTCCTCCGGGTACAACTATGAAGACACATTTGAACAGGACGAGACAGAGACTAGTCTCGAGGTGTCTCATGCTGCGGCCGGTGACGTCTGGACGGACAACATTTATGATGATGATGGCGACACCTCCACTGACGACTTTGACCATGATGACGTCAGGGTAAACACAGTTTAATTCCTTTCATTCTCTTTCTTTTTGTAACCTAGTACCGTTGAAAAGTTATTATTTTTTTCCCAACCACCTTGTGAGGCCTGAAAAGCTTAGAATATAGTGACTGTAATGGTCAGAGTAGAAACAATGGTCAAATAAACGTAAAGGAAAGTTAAGGGGGGGGGGGGTAAATTAGGGTTGGGTGGTCTAGCGGTTGTTGCACTTGATTGTCGAGCTGAAGTCCAGGATTCTGGTCCTGGTGAAAGTATCCAAGTCAAATGAGCCTTAATATTTTATTTGGGGAAGTGAGTAGTAGCCACCTACGTACGTACCCCCGCGGTATCTTCATAGCCATTGCGTGTCGAAATGACCTACCCAAGTCGCGGATAAAGTTTACTCCCTTTTGTGAAGAGTGCATATGAAACCGCCCGATGGATATAGAATTTTATAACTTTGATAAAGCATGTACTCAGATCGTCTGACTAGCAGTCTCCAAAGTAAATAATCTATTTCATTCTATGTTTGCATCTCAGACAACAGTGGCCAGTGTATCCAGCAGAGTTCATTCAGAACTTTGATAAAGCATGTACTCAGATCGTCTGATTTAGCAGTCTCCAAAGTAAATAATCTATTTCATTCTATGTTTGCATCTCAGACAACAGTGGCCACCAGTGTATCCAGCAGAGTTCATTCAGAACTTTGATAAAGCATGTACTCAGATCGTCTGATTTAGCAGTCTCCAAAGTAAACAATCTATTTCATTCTATGTTTGCATCTCAGACAACAGTGGCCAGTGTATCCAGCAGAGTTCATTCAGTCGTTCAAAATCAGAATGATTCTCAAACTGTTCAAACTACGATGGCAGCGACTAGAAAACATGATGCAAACGAGAATGCTACAGAGACAGAAAAAGAAACGCTGGAAAAAAGAGGTACTGGCTGAAGTTTTGTTTTAGTAACCTTATACTAGTATTTCACTAGCTCCAAATGTCATACTAGTATTTCACTAGCTCCAAATGCCATACTAGTATTTCACTAGCTCCAAATGTCATACTAGTGTTTCACGAACTCCACATGTCATGCTAGTACACCGAAGAGCTAATATTTCTTTATGTAAAAAAAAGATATTGAAAAATGAATACTGAAATTTCAAAGACATATTTTGTTATTTTTGTTTACGAAAACAAATATTTTTAGTAACATAACTCAACAATTGACAAAGAATATATATATATATATATATATATATATATATATATATATATATGCATCAAGAATGTAAATGTTTTGTTTTGATCACAACATAGACAGTCTCTCTGACTGTGACAGGTCAAATACTCATGTAAATATTATTGCTAAGATTTCAAAGTACGTTGTAAACTCGAAATAACCGTTCAGACCCAAATGTTTTCCCTGTGTGATGGCGCGCTTCACGTCAGTAAATTCAGAGTAAAACTGACGTAATTATACGAATAGCCTCTGTAATTATGTATTACTGTGTCACACAGTGAATATACTTTGACATCTGACAGTCGATTCTCTCTCTCTCTCTCTCTCTCTCTTCTCTCTCTATGATTTTCCCAAAGCTGTGTGCACAACTTAGGAAGGAAATTAAAAAAAAAATTGTGTTCGCCATCTAACGATATATAGACCAAAGTAAGAAAATGTTTGGTTGGCTCTGTTGAAATGTGGACATGCGCGTTTGGTGAGTGGTATTCCGACGCACATGCGCAAAGTGTAATGGGAGAGGGTGGAGGGAAGACTACTGACAGTGACACATTTATGTCTACCTCTGTATGTGAATGCTTATGAATGTAAATCAATGCCTGTAATATGTATCTGTAATGGTTGATTGTAATGTCATTACCAGACGAACCTGACGTAACCATTGAATCTGGAGGTAACGCCGTCAGCGAAACTGAAGTTAACGTCATGAGTAAAGATGAAGATAACTTGATCAGTAAAGATGAAGATAACTTGATAAGTAGAGATGAGGATGACATGGTATCAGCAACTGCAGACAACCTGTCTGATCCATCTGTGTCCCGGTACCAGGAACAACTGAAAGAAATAACATCAAGGAAGGTATTAAAAGGATGGGGGAGGGGTGCTGTCGAGACTTTTATTCTGTCCTAACTCAATGAAATTTTTAAAAGTTGAATCTGTTATTGTTCAGTTTCTGAACCTTGTTGTGGCAGTAGTAGTTGGTTAGTTCTAAGAGAAATTCTGTAAGAGGAGGGGGGGGGGTCTTCCAATCTACCAGGCCCACATTGAACTGTAGTTTTAGGCGTTTGTCGAGATGCCCGGCCCTAGATGTTTAATATTATTACGGGCCTAAGGTTTGCAAGCTGCGGCCTTGAAATCAGTTGTTTAAGTTGTTGTTTCTTTTGCATATCCACCCACCCATATGTATCTTTTCCCGCCCGCCCCCCCCCCACCACGACATAACATGACGAAGGCCCACCAGTCGAACTTTTAGAGCCCCGCCCCTCCCCCCACGACGTACTTTGACGAAGGCCATCAGTCGTACCTTGATGAGTGACCACATACGTACCTAGACGAGAGCACTCATTCTTACACTTACGAAGGCCCCCAGACTACCTTGACGAGGGCCCCAGGCTACCTTGACGAGGGCCCCAGACTACCTTGACGAGAGCCCCCAGACGTACCATGATGACGGCCCCCAAATTTACTTCGATGAAGGCTTCAAAAGGTTCGAATAGTTCCAGTTAAACTAAAGTCGCTATATGTCAAGACAAACTTATGTACATTTTTGAACAGAAAAGCTTAAATTGATTAGTACAAGTAAACCAGGCATTAAAAACACAGTTCTAATTGAGCCAATCAATGACACGAAACTAGATGCAATAACACAGTGTACGCGTCTCCTTAATGTCCCGTGTGTCAGGTCAGTGTGTCAGACAAACTGTGTGTCGACCAGTGCTACCTGGCGGGTAAACGTGTACTCATCCGAGTGGACTACGACGTCCCAGTGAAGGATGGCGTGGTGACCGACAATCAGAAGATCAAAGCCAGCCTGACCACCATCAAGTACGTCAGGAAGAAAGGTGAGTCGTTCGCACGTGGGGGGGGGGCGTGATATTGTACTCTCTATTTCAATGTCTCACGTGCAAGGTACAGTTTTGTCAGACATTAAAACTTGGTCAACATGTTTGCGTGTGGACTCCATTTTGTAAAACATTGACGGATGGAGAAGATAGGTCACAAATTGAGATCGATCTGTGACTGTCATTCTCATTAGGTGCCTATAGAACTAGGATAGGTTAGCATCATTTACTGATAAAACAAAAACCTAACATTTTCCGATATCTCTTTTGACTATATATTAACATATCTGTACATCTCTTTTGACTATATGTTAACATATCTGTACATCTCTTTTGACTATATGTTAACATATCTGTACATCTCTTTTGAATATATGTTAACATATCTGTACATCTCTTTTGACTATATGTTAACATATCTGTACATCTCTTTTGACTATATGTTAACATATCTGTACATCTCTTTTGAATATATGTTAACATATCTGTACATCTCTTTTGACTATATGTTAACATATCTGTACATCTCTTTTGACTATATGTTAACATATCTGTACATCTATTTTGAATATATGTTAACATATCTGTACATCTCTTTTGACTATATGTTAACATATCTGTACATCTCTTTGGACTATGTTAACATATCTCTACATCTCTTTTGACTAGATGTTAACATATTTGTACATCTCTTTTGACTATATGTGGCTATTATCGCTACACACAATGACATCGATATCAGCTCTGTCACCCTTCTGCAAAGAATTTCTAAAACGACCATATTAACTGTCCCTACAGTTATAGGAACCCCCCCCCCTCTAACACACACTGTGCCCCACACCCCATATAATGACACCACTGTCTATTTAAATACATCGCTGCAGATGCGTCATAATATATTTTTTCCATGCATTATCAATGTAACCAACTCGTGTATTTTATTCTGCAGGTGCCAGGTGTGTGATATTAATGAGCCACCTGGGCACACCTGGAGGTCGGGTAGTTCCAGAGTTCTCCCTGAAGCCAGTGGCCGTAGAACTTGAGAAACTGATCAAAAAGTCCGTGACCTTTGTGAAAGACTGTGTGGGGCCTGAGGTAGTGGCAGCATGTCTGGAACCACGTCAAGGAAGTCTAATACTGCTGGAGAATCTTAGGTCAGTTTGTGGTCACTTTTGTTTCCTAGTTCCACGGAAGTATGTTGTTATGGTTTACTGTTGGAATGAGAACCCCTGGTTGGGTGTTATTTTAATTCCCCCTACATCTGTCAATCTTAGTCTTGTATCAGTAATATCTATCCAGAGACACACACACGTATAAAAGCCCCATGTGCTAATATGGTATCAGTTATTCTATTTAGCTGTGGTTGTATGGTGCTCAGCATATTGTTGACATTGTGTTCTTACATCATAATGTTACTTGTTGTAACTTTCACTTTTTTATATTCTTTTTTTTTTTCTCATAATTCAGAATTTCCATTAAAGTGTGTTATATTGTTTAACATACCATATCAATATTATTTTCAGGTATTCAAAAGTTTAATAATGTATTCGTTCTAAAGAAAGTATTTTATAAAATGGACTAAGCATATTTTATATCTTTTACTTTAATTGTGTCTCCAACTATAATCCAACTCTGTTTACGAAATGAAAGCAGCAACAACAGATTGTGGTCATTGGGGTGGTGTTTCTCGGTCAGCCATTGAGTTTTGCATCACTTGTATCACTGACTGTGCTGTGAACAAATAGATAGTACCAGACCGCCCGTTGTTGTAATCAGTATTCCAGAATGTGCTCTACACCGTCAAGGGGGATTAACGAATGGCCGTCGTCCTGTCTTACTCATTAGATTCAGCCATGACTATATATGTGACTATTTATGTAGTAATAAAGATAAATCGATTACATTTTGTTTGAGTGTTTTCTAATGACGTACTTAAACTGCCCCCCCCCCACAGGTTTCACATTGAGGAGGAGGGGCACGGGGTGGATGGGGCTGGAAACAGGGTACAGGCAACAGCGTTTGACGTTGACAAGTTCCGTAACTCTTTGAGTCGACTGGGTGACGTGTACATCAACGATGCATTCAGCACTGCTCACCAGGCGCAGCATAGCTCTGTAGTTGGATGCACTTTACATCAGCGAGCTATAGGTTAGTGCACAGCATCCACTGTTATTGTCTAATACAGTTTAAACAGTTTACATATACACACAGCTACTGCCTCTGTATTTTGTTTACATTCCGTACTTTATTATGCTAGGTCTGTTTAGTATTTTTTTTTTATATTGTTAGCCAAGCTATCAATTTACCGACGGACGGACGTACAAATGTTATGTATCATAGCCTGGTCTGTTTCAGGTTTGTTGATGAAACAAGAGATACAGAATTTCTCACAAATCATAGGAAATCCCAAGAAACCGCTGGTGGCAATATTTGGTGGAGCTCAATTCTCAGATAAAATTCCATTGATAGAAAATTTGTTAGATTTTGCCAATGAAATTATCATTGCTGGTGGCATATCCTTCACATTTCTAAAGGTACACATTGTGTGTGTGTGTGTGTCTTGTGTGTGTGTGTCTTTCTAAAGGTACACATTGTGTGTGTGTGTGTGTGTGTCTTGTGTGAGTGTGTCTTTCTAAAGGTACATATTGTGTGGGGGTGTATCTAGAGGTATGTGTTGTATTTTAGTGTGTATGTGTGTATAATTTAACTATGTTTACAAATATTGAGTATATGTTAGAGCATTCAGATATTATTATAAATAATTAAATATAATGAGCTATGTAAAAATATTTTTTTAAATATTTGATCTATTAAAACAGTTCACATATTTTGTGACGTATGATGGTTGGAGGGGGGTGTGTCCGATGGTTTATATAATCCGTTATATATGGGAAAGGGGGGGGGGAGGGTTGAAATGTCGTTTATATAATGTAACAAAATAATAACACATTTGATACTATACGTATATTTTCTTCGGAGATGTAGGAGGGTGAAGGAATGCTTTTTGTTTTATTAAAATTTTCCTGAATTATGTAAAATATCATTATAATGTGTATGGGGGGGATATTTTTTTAAATATTTGTGCACATGATGTAACAACATACGGGTGGTTTCACATCATATGTTGCATTATAATGTATAGGAGCTCAAGCTCATCAGGTGTAAGCAGTGCTCGATTTAAGAAAAAAAAACCAGTGCCGGGGATGAACAGAAATTTCTGCAGAGTTGGGGATAAATGTCTATGATTTCATCCCCGGCTGGGATATATTAGCTAAAGCAGAGCCGGGGATGACAGGTCTCAGTGCCGGGGATATCCCCGGCATCCCCGGCGGCAAATCGAGCCCTGGGTGTAAGTATTACGACATCAGCTTT
Organism: Bulinus truncatus; assembly: GCA_021962125.1. NCBI lineage: Eukaryota > Metazoa > Mollusca > Gastropoda > Planorbidae > Bulinus > Bulinus truncatus. The sequence continues at coordinate 7,108,136 of JAGDYQ010000001.1, read as the reverse complement.
AGTGTGGCCCCCAACTAGCAGTATGACTTGGAATATAAAGTGTGTACCATGATGGATGTTCGAAACACAAAGTCCGTGCCAAGATTGATATGTTTTTTTATTTGTGAAGGTCTTGCAAGGTATGCCTATCGGGAATTCCCTGTACAATGTTTCTTTATTTGTGAAGGTCTTGCAAGGTATGCCTATCGGGAATTCCCTGTACGATGTTTCTTTATTTGTGAAGGTCTTGCAAGGTATGCCTATCGGGAATTCCCTGTACGATGTTTCTTTATTTGTGAAGGTCTTGCAAGGTATGCCTATCGGGAATTCCCTGTACGATGTTTCTTTATTTGTGAAGGTCTTGCAAGGTATGCCTATCGGGAATTCCCTGTACGATGTTTCTTTATTTGTAAAGGTCTTGCAAGGTATGACTATCGGGAATTCCCTGTACGATGTTTCTTTATTTGTGAAGGTCTTGCAAGGTATGCCTTTCGGGAATTCCCTGTACGATGAACAAGGAGCTCAAATCGTCCCCAGACTCATGGAGAAAGCCAAGGCTAACAATGTGGCCATCCATTTGCCAGTTGACTTCGTCGCCTCTGACCAGCTGTCTGAAGAAGCAGACGTTAGTACTTGCTCAGCAGACGACGGTGTACCTGAAGGTTAGTGGAAACCATATTGTACTTAAATGCAATCAATCAATCATAAAGCAGTTTTAACAGGACCTTTTTATATCAATCAAAATTTGTGTCACTGGTTAGCTTCTGAATGTGTTCTAGCTGTTTTATCCTTACTCATTATATGTAGTGTACACAACATTTCAAACATATTATGTTGAGTGTTGATATAATAAAATTTCTTTGTTAAATTTGAGTTCATTAAGGCCATCGACTAATTTCAGTAAATTGAAATAAAATGTTGATTTTTTTTTTACAATTGTTGCTTTAAGAGGCCATTCTTAGTCAAATTGTAATGATGTGTTTGATTTACTTAACAAAGGTATGATGTGTTTGATTTACTTAACAAAGGTATGATGTGTTTGATTTACTTAACAAGGTATGATGTGTTTGATTTACTTAACAAAGGTATGATGTGTTTGATTTACTTAACAAAGGTATGATGTGTTTGATTTACTTAACAAAGGTATGATGTGTTTGATTTACTTTACAAGGTATGATGTGTTTGATTTACTTAACAAGGTATGATGTGTTTGATTTACTTAACAAGGTATGATGTGTTTGATTTACTTAACAAAGGTATGATGGGGTTAGATGTCGGTGAAAAGTCCACTGATCTGTTTACTAATGTCATTCTGAGAGCCAGAACTATTGTATGGTACGGTCCACCTGGCGCATACGAGATGGCTAAGTTCGCTGATGGCACCAGGTGTGTGATGAACGCTGTGGTTCAGGTGAGTGGTTGATTTATTGTGCCTACTAATATCTTCAGTGACTGCCATACACACACCCTCAAATATACGATGCACTTACCTGCAATACACAACTCATGTAAACGAGATACTCACCTGCAATACACAACTCATAAACACGATGTACTCACCTGCTATACACACCCCTCATAAACACAATGTACTCACTAAACTGAGCCTCAACTTCTCCAATGTCAAGGCCACCAAGAAAGGGGCTGTCAGCATTCTAGGTGGTGGAGACACAGCTACCTGCGCAGCAAAATTCCAAACTGAGCATTTGGTGTCTCATATCAGCACAGCTGGCCTTGAACTTTTGGCTGGTAAAGTACTACCTGGAATAGATGTCTTGTCAACTGCACCAAGAAAACGAGTAAGGGGTGATATTTTTTTATTCAAAATAGTCGCGTAATAGAATTCGACTTTTTTTTTCAAAGACTTTAAATCAAGAGTTGTAATAATTCAAAACAATAACATTGGTGTTCTCATATTTAACTTAATAATTAATTTGTAATCTTATATTGTTGTATGCTGTAAATAATGATCTAATGATGACGTGTATTGTTAATAATGTTCTAATGAAGACTTGTCATTCTGCCAATAATGTTCTAATGATGACATGTCATTTTGTCATTCAGGATGTTGACAAACTAAAGCTGAGCCAATGTTCGTTGTCTGGGAAACGTGTCATGATAAGAACAGACCTGGATGTACAAGTAGGTCAGGACGGGATCATCAATACCTGGAAGCTGGCTGCCGCACTGCCGACTATACAGTTTGTTTTAAACCAGAGCCCCAGGTACGTCCTGCTACTCAGTCATCTGGGCCATCCCCGTGGCAGGCCACATCACGTGTACTCACTGAGACCTGTGGCCAAGAAGCTGGAGACTCTGTTAGGCAAGGATGTGCTCTTCATGCCCGACTGCGTTGGTCCGCAAGTGGAGGAAGAGCTCGCCGGCACATCACCAGGTGCAGTCGTGCTGTTGGAGAACGTTGGCTTCCATCCAGAGGAGGAGGGTGTGGTAAGGAAGGGCGGCGAGTGGGTGAAATGTACAACAGAGGACGTTCAATATTTCAGGTGACAACATGTGTAGACAGTGTACGGACATTTTGACTGCAATGAAATATATTTTATGGCAACATTTAGTTGTCATATAGTGCTCATTATGTGTTGTTTTTTTTGGGCTTTAGGTAGAGACTAGGGGGCCAGAGACAAAAGTACCCATTGGGCCGTACAAAGGGAGATTTGATATGAATGTTTACTAGAATAGCGCTCTTTCGTCAGTGCTGGGGGGGGGGGTCACAGAAGGTCGCCTTGTTTACCTATTCGTAAAAACGGCTCTGGTGGTGGGGGGTCCCAGAGCTTTTTCATCATCTGGGTAAATTATCATTGAAAAAATCTCTAACGAACAGAAAAATTTTGAAAACTCTCAAACAAAATTTTCATGCGGGTATATGGAATATGTGAGCAAATATCGATAGGCCTATTATGACTAGTTGATTGACCTGTATCACTTTGTCCGTCAACAGGCAGTCACTAAGTCGTCTGTGTGATGTTTACATAAATGACGACTTCGGGTCAGCCCACCTGCCCCACAGCTCCATCGTTGGCGTGAATGTGACACGGACGGCGGTCAGTTTGCCCTGTCACAACGACCTGAAGATGTTGGAAGATTTCAACCAGGAAGATAAATCGCCTTACCTGGCCATCGTCGGAGGGGCGGAGACGGCGGAGAAACTTTTTGTAATGAATGACCTGGTGAACGAAGTGGACGAACTAATGGTTGTGGGGGGTAAGATGGGAGGGGACTTTCATTTCATCCCCATACATTGTAAATGTAAGATGTAAGATATATATGTAAGATGTGAATGTAAATGTAAGACTTAAATGTAAGATGTAAATGTAAGACTTAAATGTAAGATGTAAATGTAAGATGTAAATGTAAGATGTAAATGTAAGATGTAAATGTAAGATGTAAATGTAAGATGTAAATGTAAGATGTAAATGTAAGATGTAAATGTAAGATGTAAATGTACGCTGTAAATGTACATTGTAAATGTAAGTTGTAAATGTAAGATGTAAATGTAAGATGTAAATGTAAGATGTAAATGTAAGATGTAAATGTAAGATGTAAATGTAAGATGTAAATTAAGATGTAAATTAAGATGTAAATGTAAGTTGTAAATGTAAGTTGTAAATGTAAGGTGTAAATGTAAGATGTAAATTAAGATGTAAATGTAAGATGTAAATGTAAGATATAAATGTAAGATGGTGGTAGATTTATAAATTTTCTAGAATATTTCACACAGATTAATTTTTTTTTCTCCATCAAGGGATGGCGAACTACTTTTTGAAAATTTCAAAAGGTCTAAATATACGAAGCCTTTTGTACGATAAATGTGGAGCCGATCCTGGTGTGCAGATATTGGACAGTGCAGCTAAAAATGGAGTCGTCATTCACTGGCCGGTAGATTTTATTGTTGGAGATAGCCAGTCGCCAGAGGCTATAGTTGAAATGATGGACATCCTAGAGACTATACCTGATGGTCAGTAAAATATGAGTAGTTCGTATATTTCTCTGCGGTTGTTTTTGTGATGTTGATTGTAAAGCAAGGTAGGTTTAGGCAGCCCGTAGCGTGAAAATTCTACAGCAGGGACCAGGAATTCTACAGCAGGGGCCAGGCAACAGCGGGGGGGGGGGGCAGGTAATACATTTTACTAAGTAGAACAAATAAGCAGAGGGAGCCAGACAAAACGCGGGGGGGAGGTCGGCCCCCTGCCCTCCCACCGCACGCTACGGGCCTGGGTTTAGGCCATCTAAATTGTAGCAGTCTATCACAGTCAATAGGAATACCTTCCAGATCGGAGCATATTGAATAGGGTCAGCGGTCATTGGAACTAAGACTTCAGCACAAGTACCCTCCCCTGATAGAATTAAAATGGAAATTAAAAAAACGCTAAATACAGTATAATTTGTCTTACAAAGATATTATAATTTTATTTTAACAGAACGTGTAGAAATATTTGACTTGAGATATTACCATCTTTATTCATTTCTTATTCAAGAACTATACTTCGAAAATCAATCTGTGTTAATGATATGTATAGGGCCTACTAATTAGCATCATTTTTAGATAATAAAAAAGAATCTTTACTTAAATCTTAAGCGCATATAACAAACAGATCTATAAGATGCATATACAGTTTTGTGATATGTGATTGATGTATTCCATGACACCATCACCATTAGATGTACACTTATCTGAGACATGTAGATTGTTACCTGTAGTTATTTTATTCACCAGAAAGTTCACATATTTATCTGATGAGCCATGATACCATCTTTAAAAATTTCTGACATAACATTTGTTTCTATAATCATGTCAGGCATTGCTATGTAAATTATGTTTTGTATTCCTGCCATCTGTCAACAGGTTGGTTGATTCTTGATATCGGGGAACAAACGTACAGCAGGTTCAAAGGAATAATCACAAAGTTCAAGAAAATTGTTTGGTACGGGTCACCCGGTGTTTGTGAGATGGAGATTTTCTCAACTGGAACCAAGGCCTTGGTGAACTCTATAGGACAGGTGATGTTTCCATCTATTGATCGTAGAGCTGGACACTTCATTTAGGTCTTAGATATTGTTGTAACTCTTATTCTAACACACGGCGCTGCACCATTCGTCACCTGGACAGGCGTGTAAATAAGAGATGTGGGTGGGGGTGAAACAACAGTCGTTCCCCTCCCCCCCCCCTTCTCATCTGGCGCTAGCATCAGGACGATGCGTCGAGACCAGTCACGTGACCTGAATAGAGGGGGTGGGGATCTACTTCGGACCTTAGATATAAACGGTGACCAGAGAAAAAGTGAACAGTCGTGACTGAGCAATTAGGAAGTTATTCTTAGAACAACGAGTTCGTTACCTGAAGGTAACACGTTCGACTCGCCTGTCGCCTGTAGTGATTGTTCCAAGTGGATGTATTAAGTTAGCTTAGTAGTTGTAGATTTAAATGTAAAGTGAATTTGTAGTAATAAATAAAGTATTAGTAGAGTTATATTGAACCCACGTGTCCTGTGTGTCATTCTGTCTGTGTGTGAATGTTAAAGTTACTACAATGTTATGAACTAACAGTGGCTTTCTGTACTAAGGGCAAACTTTTGTGCCCCATCCTGCCATTAAGCCGGGGACTTTAGTAGTTATACTAGGTTGGGGGGGGGGGGTGACATACGTAATACAGACAGTAAACCTTTCTGTTTCATTGTGCCCCATCAGGCCGTTAAGTCGGGGACTTCTGTGATGATACTGGGTGAGTCTACTGTTGATGTATGGAACCAATTCAAAGAACAAAGTGTGGAGTGTCCTGTCAACAGAAAGGGAAAAGCCAGTCTGGCATTCCTGGCAGGGATTGACTTGCCAGGTGTTGCCGTGTTGGACCAGAATCCAGAACATAAAGTGAGTTTTGTTTTAATGGATGTTTTAAATGGGGCAGTCATGTTGTTGAACTGCGCTTAGTATGAGAATCTCCCGCCACAACTGGTTTCAATCATCTGATTTCTTCACGCTGTTTAAGTGCAATTTTTTAAAACTATACAACTATTATCTCTTGTACATTGATTGTAAGTATTACTATCATACAAGTGAATAATACTAATGAACTAGTATCCAGTGAGTGCACATCGTATTCACCAAATGACTCATTGTACAATCAAATGACTCATTGCATTCACCAAATGACTCATTGTACAATCAAATGAAATCTACACTTAGCCTGGATAAATCAAGAACAGGCTATTTTTTTTTCTTTAAATAAGTGTATTTAATTAAACATGAATTTTCAAATACAGACAGTTGTGATGAAAAAAAATAAGATAGTAATTGATATGCTAGCTTCGCTGGTAATAAAATAAACTTTAAAATTAAAAAACTAGAATAATAACCAAATGAGAAGTTAACAAAATTGATATCTAAGATATTGTTTGTAATATATGTTTAATAAATTACAAAACTTACAACTATATAATTTGTAGTTATTTATGTTCTCTTGACTCAGAAGGTATTGCTAGATTGATTCACTTTACCATTCTTTCAATCTCTGCTCAAACCGCTACTCACCTGGCACAGGAGGTACCATGATAAATAAGGTCAATAGCGTGCCTCCTCTGCCATGCTATCCTGGTCTGGTAGACATACCATGGTCTATGGGGAAAAGATCACTGGGGTTCTCCTAGTCAGGAAAAAAACAACTTTTGCGACGGTGGTGGTACTGTGGTCAATGAGGACTATCAGAGACCGTAGTATTCACAACTGGCGGTGGTAGCAGATGTGGTCGGCACCCTTCCACTCTGTCCCAATCAAGCACACCTTCGCAGTCTGCCATTTCGGACGGGAGGGGACAGGCACATTACACCCACCCTCCCCTCTGTCCGAGAAGCATGAAAAACCCTTTGCCTTGCCATTCCGGCCGATCTGCGGTACACACATCCTGCTGGTCTGGCCAGTCAGGGCGGGTCTACAAAAAAAACTTATTTCTGCCATCCCGGAAGATGTTAACGGGCACACTCACCCGCCGCTCTGTGGGCATGGCAGACATGCATCTGG
>JAGDYQ010000001.1:6639680-7100628 GCA_021962125.1 Bulinus truncatus | reverse complement strand
CCTATGTGTTGACTGACCTATGTGTGTCTACTGACCTATGTGTGTCTACTGACCTATGTGGTTCTACTGGCCTATGTGGGTCTACTGACCTATGTTTGCCTACTGACCTATGTGGGTCTACTGACCTATATGGGTCTACTGACCTATGTGTGTCTACTGACCTATGTGTGTCTACTGACCTATATGTGTCTACTGACTTATGTGGGTCTACTGATCTATGTGGGTCTACTGACCTATGTGAGTCTACTGACCTATGTGGGTCTACTGACCTATATGGGTCTACTGACCTATGTGTGTCTACTGACCTATGTGTGTCTACTGACCTATGTGAGTCTACTGACCTATGTGTTGACTGACCTATGTGGGTCTACTGACCTATGTGTGTCTACTGACCTATGTGGGTCTACTGACCTATGTGTGTCTACTGACCTATATGGGTCTACTGACTTATGTGGGTCTACTGACCTATGTGGGTCTACTGACCTATGTGGGTCTACTGACCTATGTGGGTCTACTGACCTATGTGAGTCTACTGACCTATGTGAGTCCTGACCTATGTGGGTCTACTGACCTATGTGGGTCTACTGACCTATGTGTGTCTACTGACCTATGTGTGTCTACTGACCTATGTGAGTACTGACCTATGTGTGTCTACTGACCTATGTGAGTCTACTGACCTATTTGTGTCTACTGACCTATGTGAGTACTGACCTATGTGTGTCAACTGACCTATGTGTGCCTACTGACCTATGTGTGTCTACTGACCTATGTGTGTCAACTGACCTATGTGGGTCTACTGACCTATGTGGGTCTACTGACCTATGTGTGTCTACTGACCTATGTGTGTCTACTGACCTATATGGGTCTACTGACTTATGTGGGTCTACTGACCTATGTGGGTCTACTGACCTATGTGGGTCTACTGACCTATGTGGGTCTACTGACCTATGTGAGTCTACTGACCTATGTGAGTCCTGACCTATGTGGGTCTACTGACCTATGTGGGTCTACTGACCTATGTGTGTCTACTGACCTATGTGTGTCTACTGACCTATGTGAGTACTGACCTATGTGTGTCTACTGACCTATGTGAGTCTACTGACCTATTTGTGTCTACTGACCTATGTGAGTACTGACCTATGTGTGTCAACTGACCTATGTGTGCCTACTGACCTATGTGTGTCTACTGACCTATGTGTGTCAACTGACCTATGTGGGTCTACTGACCTATGTGGGTCTACTGACCTATGTGAGTACTGACCTATGTGGGTCAACTGACCTATGTGTGTCTACTGACCTATGTTGGCCTACGGACATATGTGTGTCAACTGACCTATGTGTGTCAACTGACCTATGTTTGCCTACTAACCTATGTGTGTCAACTGACCTATGTGAGTCTACTGACTTATGTTTGCCTACTGACCTATGTGAGTCTACTGACCTATGTTTGCCTACTGAACTATGTGTGCCTACTGACCTATGTGTGCCTACTGACCTATGAGGGCTTTTCAAGTTTCTAATTATGACAAAAGTAATATGAATTCATTTATTTGACTGAAACAAATTTTAAATATTTTAATCACATCGTCTTATTGTTAATTGACACACATGCTTACAATATTCACTTTGATCTAGTCTGTGTAACGAAATAATATAATAAGATAATATTAACTTTCCCAGGATTTAATCATTTTCAAAATCAAAAATTATTGTATACAGATTTGTGCCTTAGGCTGACGGAGAACATTAACACCAATCTCTGAGCCAATCAAAATGTCTGTAAGGCTGACGGAGAGTATTACAAACCATCTCTGATCCAATCAAAATGTCTGGAAGATAATCTTCTATGAATCCATTGATAACTGATAATAAATCAACATAAAAAGAAAGATAATGAAATGTGAGCACCAAAGAAACGAACCCATAATTTCAGACCTACACAGGAAACGCTCATGCACAATATTTAAACCTAACCTTCTACCATTGTTTATCTCCAGGGCAACGGAGCGAGCGCTGCTTGTCCCCGGGGGGGGGGCTGGGAGGGGAAGTGAGGAGGAGTGTGTGTGGGGGGGGGTAGGCTAATAATTTTAAAGACAGATTAATGTGCAGGACCGTGGATGTGGGGGCCACGCTGTTATTACAGCACGTGGAGCGGATGCACGTGCGTGACAGGGCCAATGAGTTCGGCGTGAGTGAGTCTGGCCGTGCATGCAGGAAGTGCTCACACATACACACAGGCATTTGTTTTTTTTTAAAGTCCGTCTGAGGACCCTCCCCCCACAGACCCTTCCCTCCGCCCCTTATCCCTCCCTCGCCCCCCTCATTGCGATTCTAAAAGTGAAATGATAGTAATTAAACAGAAACTCATCTTCAAGACAGAACATTGCAATTTGATTCAGGCGAACTTGAGTAGAATATTTTTACTATCTATCTATCTATCTATCTATCTATCTATCTATCTATCTATCTATCTATCTATCTATCTATCTATCTATCTATCTATCTATCTATCTATCTATCTATCTATCTATCTATCTATCTATCTATCTATCTATCTATCTATCTGCCCCTCCCATCGTCCGCCATTTTTCTTCTCTATTAGAGTGTTGTATGTGCAATCGTTCAATGAATTAAGAACTATATCTATGCTATTAATATTTCTTTTAATATAAATAAATAAATATTTATATCCTATGCAAATTACTTTGTTAAGTTTTTTGTCTAATTTTTTCTAGTACGTCATACATCTGGTATTACCCAGTGTTTATACATCTGTCACACTCTACGATTAATGTCTTCCTTTAAATTTATCTTACATGTTCCTAATATCTCTAATATGAACAAATTACTTATTGAATAATCGTAAATTGTGTATCTAGAATATTTGACAAGATTTTTTATTATAATAATAATGGCAGATATAACGATATCGGCAATCTGGCACTTAGGTATCTCTGATTGCTATTTAATTTATCATGTGAGTACTTAACACACAATACGCCATAGAGGTTGGTTGTAGTGAAGGTAGGTATGAGGTAAAGTGACCTCACTAACTGGCACTAAGACCTATACCCATGTACTGCCAATAGGTCACGTGGTATACTGCTCGAAGTCTCGTCACTTGTCTGACCGTGTGTTGTTGAGAACTCACCCAGTGGTAACTAAGTAGATACGTCCTGTTGCCTCACATACCGTGACAAGCAACAGTTTGGGTGGCTGCTGCTACCTTCACTTCAGACCAGAGATAGTGGCAACACTGAACCGTTGCCTGACTTTGATATCTGTACACAACATTCGGTCCATGACGTCAGTCTGTTTATCAGATGGTTGCCAGGGGTAACCATGAGACTACGTGGCTAGGTTTACGGTACATTACGTATTATATAGCATTTTTTTAATACTTTTTTCATCACACCGTCTTTTACTTAACGTATGATACAAATTTAACATTTGACTGATAAATATGTATCATCTGACTGATAAAAATGTATCATCTGACTGATAAAAATGTAAAACCTGACTGATAAAAATGTAACATCTGACTGATACAAATGTAATATCTGACTGATACAAATGTAATATCTGACTTATAAAAATGTAATAATCTGACTGATGAAAATGTATCTTCTGACTAATAAAAATATATCATCTGACTGATAAAAATGTAACTTCTGACAGAGAAAAAAAATGTAAAATCTGACAGATAAAAATGTAACATCTGACTGATAAAAATAAACACAATGAAGAACAAAATACTTTGTTTTAAAATCTCACGATCGTCTTTGTTACAAACCATTAAAACAACGTATTCAAAAGTGAGTGTAATATTTCTCATGTTGTTGAATACGACGGAGAGAGTGATGAATAGAAATGCTTGAATTAGAAGTATATCAACTTCTGGCTAATGGACGCAATGTTGAAACCAGGGTGCGATATGACCACACAGTTCGTAGTGAGAGATAGCAAGAAGATGAATCTGAAACAACGACTCATGTTACATTTCACTTAGAGATACATCATGCCAACTTTTTAATGTGAAAGCTCTCTCCCCCCCCCCCCCCCATCACTACAATATAAAAAAAAACCCTAGACAATCATCTAAGCCCAACAAATGTCCACATTGACAAAGAAATGTTGTAACGGACCATTGGTCAGTGGCTGTGATCTTAGTTCTCAGACGGACATCAGATAAATGACCCTGAGCGTTAACCGTACATCTTTAGTCCAACAACCGAACTGTTTTGTGGCGACCACCAACATCCACACTGTACCTGGACATGAAATGACCATGACGGCTGTCAGAACGTCCAACGACAATGTCTATAATAAAACACTAAATTTTGAACCAATTCACGTTCGGCTCATCAATTAAATTTGTACCTGTCAGTGAACTGGTAGATTCTATGCAATTAACTTTCTTCAAAGGCTGGAGAAAAATATGTGATTACAGTTACATCAGTCACTGTATTAAATGGTAATAAGTGAATAAATCACAGACTAGTGAAAGTGTAATTACATAACTTACAAACAGTGACCAGATTTTTCTGGAGGTACGCAGGGAGTCTTATAACGCCCACACCCCCGTAAGAAGGCTATACTGAAGGACAGACTTTTGTTACGACAAAGAATCAATTCTTGATTATAAATCACATTTATCGTTTGAATGCATCACACTAATATATACGTAAATACCGTGTGAATGAATGCATCACACTAATATATACATATATACCGTGTGAATGAATGCATCACACTAATATATACAGATATATACATATATACCGTGTGAATGAATGCATCACACTAATATATATGTATATACCGTGTGAATGAATGCATCACACTAATATATACGTAAAAATCGTGTGAATGAATGCATCACACTAATATATACGTATATACCGTATGAATGAATGCACCACACTAATATATACGTTGTACCGTGTGAATGAATGCATCACATTAATAAATACATATATACCGTATGCTACGGTACTTCGATGGTGTACTAGTCTGACATTAACCAACTGGTTGGGACATTAGCTCACTTTATGGGAACACCGTTTGACAGCAGAAACTAAAACTTTTCTGGGCATCTGGTCACCGGTATTGGTCCCAGGTAGTCTGGTGGCATCTGGTCACCGGTATTGGTCCCAGGTAGTCTGGTGGCATCTGGTCACCGGTATTGGTCCCAGGTAGTCTGGTGGCATTTAGTCACTTGTAATTGGTCCCAGGTAGTCTGGTGGCATCTGCTCACCGGTAATTGGTCCCAGGTAGTCTGGAGGCATCTGGTCACCGGTATTGGTCCCAGGTAGTCTGGTCGCATCTGGTCACCTGTAATTGGTCCCAGATAGTCTGGTGGCATCTGGTCACCGGTATTGGTCCCAGGTAGTCTGGTGGCATCTGGTCACCTGTAATTGGTCCCAGGTAGTCTGGTGGCATCTAGTCACCTGTAATTGGTCCTAGGTAGTCTGGTGGCATCTGCTCACCGGTAATTGGTCCCAGGTAGTCTGGAGGCATCTGGTCACCATTACTTTAGTCTTTCAGTACATGCATGAACATCTTTAGTTCAGATCCACGACTATAAGGAAAGTCAGTTGAGGCCCCGGGCAAAGAATAAAACAGTGGGTGGGGGGCATTAAAAAAAGATACAGAGTTTGACTTTTTGGGACTTCTCTGATTTAGGGGCCCCTGGTACCCGCCAATTTAGCCGGCCGGTAAGTCTCCCATCTGTTATAGATCTGTCATTGGATATTCATTTTATACTGTCGATTATAGTTGAATGAAGTGAGTACTAATCACTTAATTTGAATTCTGCACATCCAAATGGACTAAATAATTTGAACCACTTCCAACTCTGCACATCGAGATAATCTAAATAATTTGAACCACTTACAACTCTGCACATCGAGATGAACTAAATAATTTGAGCCACTTCCAACTCTGCACGTCGAGATGAACTAAATAATTTGAGCCACTTCCAACTCTGCACATCGAGATGAAATAAATAGTTTGAACCACTTCCAACTCTGCACATCGAGATGAACTAAATAATTTGAACCACTTCCAACTCTGCACATCGAGATGAACTAAATAATTTGAGCCACTTCCAGCTCTGCACATCGAGATGAACTAAATAATTTGAGCCACTTCCAGCTCTGCACATCGAGATGAACTAAATAATTTGAGCCACTTCCAACTCTGCACATCGAGATGAACTAAATAATTTGAGCCACTTCCAACTCTGCACATCGAGATGAACTAAATAATTTGAGCCACATCCAACTCTGCACATCGAGATGAACTAAATAATTTGAACCACTTCCAACTCTGCACATCGAGATGAACTAAATAATTTGAGCCACTTCCAGCTCTGCACATCGAGATGAACTAAATAATTTGAGCCACTTCCAGCTCTGCACATCGAGATGAACTAAATAATTTGAACCACTTCCAGCTCTGCACATCGAGATGAACTAAATAATTTGAACCACTTCCAGCTCTGCACATCGAGATGAACTAAATAATTTGAACCACTTCCAGCTCTGCACATCGAGATGAACTAAATAATTTGAACCACTTCCAGCTCTGCACATCGAGATGAACTAAATAATTTTGAACCACTTCCAGCTCTGCACATCGAGATGAACTAAATAATTTGAACCACTTCCAACTCTGCACATCGAGATGAACTAAATAATTTGAACCACTTCCAGCTCTGCACATCGAGATGAACTAAATAATTTGAACCACTTCCAGCTCTGCACATCGAGATGAACTAAATAATGTGAACCACTTCCAGCTCTGCACATCGAGATGAACTAAATAATTTGAACCACTTCCTTTGATCATTTGAGAGGTCAATATAGAAATGAACATTTATTTCAGTACAAGGTTTATTAACTGGTATACAAAGTATTTAAACACTGTAGATGAGCTGAACTGTAACGGTCAAAGTAATAAGAGATCAGCAGGACACAGGGGGGGGGGGGGTAAGGAGGAAGGACTTTGATTATAAAACTACCAAGTGCTAACACCCCCCCCCCACGTACAATCCCACAACCATTTGACCTACATAGTCATACTGGAAAATTAAAATTTTTAAACGACAACGAAACAACGAAGTAAAATAAATGTTACGATGGGAAAAAAAATAAAAGAAAAAACCGATGTTGTCGTTATTATTATTATTTATCGATTAGAAAATTAAAAAAAAAAAAACAACTTAGTGCATTGTGGGTAACATGATGTTAGAACTGTGACATTTGACCTGACCGGTGTAAAAATAGAAAAGGAAATTGAAACAATCATGACCCAGTTGTTTCCACTGCAGACAACAAAACATGTAACACCCCGCTGATGGAGGGGATTGGGGGGGGGGGGAAGTCAGCCGTAATTACTTCTAACGGAAATACAATCCTCTTCAGGGACAGTGAACTCCAATTCTCGTCCCGCCTCCTCCCCAATAAACACTTTCTAGAAACGTTTGTTCCAATAGATGTTAGAATTCCCTCCCCTGTATGGAACTTTGGGGAATTCCTCAAGAAAAATGAAAAACCTCTATAAACGGTCATAATGTCATTGCAGAAGTGAGTACAGAATTAAACAGTCCTTTGTGGGCTGATGGGAGTGAGTACAGAATTAAACAGTCCTTTGTGGGCTGATGGTAGAGACGGAGGAAGGGTCAGTGAATGACGGTTGTAATTAGGCGGCTGCCTTCGTGACCACTTGCTCCGCTACCCGTACTATCACTGTACTGCTCACCCCCACACTGTTTAACCACAGTGTTAAGTACACCAGTGATATGTGGTACAGCTGTGGTATGTAGTACAGCAAGTAGTAAATGGTACATCAGTGGTATGTGGTACGACAGTGGTGTATGGTGCAGCAGTGGTATGTAGTGCAACAGCAGCATGGATTACTGCAGTGGTATGTGGTACGAAATTTGTATGTGGTACAGCAGTGGTATGTGGTACAGCAGTGGTAGTATATGGCGCGGCAGTGTTATGTAGTACAACAGTAGCATGGAGTGCATAAGATACCCTACGATTCAGGCACACTTTTACCCACAGTTATTCAAGACTATTTTCTTATTGTGTATGTATTTTTCTACATTAAAACTGCCTATGGTTGCAGCAGACATTAAGTTTGTTACATGTCCAGAGCCAAGCCAACCCTATCTGCCGTTTGGGTGCAAAAAGTAATCGAACTGCCCACTCCAATGACTAAGTACTTACTTTATAAACAATGATAAACAAAATAACACAAAAAGACGTTATTTTTTTTTTCAAGATTATCTAACATAAACCATATATAAATGACCTATCATCTAACATAAACTATATATAAATGACCTATCATCTAACATAAACTATATATAAACGACCTATCATCTAACATAAACCATATATAAATGACCTATCATCTAACATAAACTATATATAAATGACCTATCATCTAACATAAACCATATATAAATGACCTATTATCTAACATAAACCATATATAAATGACCTATCATCTAACATAAACCATATATAAATGACCTATCATCTAACATAAACAATATATAAATGACCTATCATCTAACATAAACCATATATAAATGTTTAGTAGTTAAAATAAATCTTTCCCGTCACCTGACTGTTTGGCGTCTCGGAATGCACGGTCCTTGCCAGTTAGTTTTGTACAAATGTACAACAATGAATTCGATAATGATTAAACTATATCAATCTAAAGCTATCTGATTATTGATTTAGCCACCTAGTGGTCAGTATTTTGGTCAGGCCAAAACACACACACACACACACACAAACTCTGACGTCACGCAGGTCATTAAGTTCGCCGGACTGCTCTAGATAATTATGTACCAATGAAGACCATCACACCTTTTATCAAGATTGACATTTAGATCCATGACCAGTCCAGCGGTCACTACCGGCTAGCTGGACTTAATATCAGTTTGTGACCGAGGAGAAATATTTGCGCCAGTGACCGGGCAGGTTGGCCAATGATCGTAATTCTGTTCCACGAGGGGATTTCTGGTGTCTAGAAGCATGACAGATTAATCTTATCTATTGATTTGAACATCGTCTCTGTGGCTTTTTCTATATGAACAACATCTGTTCATCTGTTCTTGATACATCTATGTATCTCTATTAAGCAATCTATATCCACATCAGCATTGTTTTATTTTTATAAGTGAATTATTTTTGTTGCTTTTGAATGTGTTTACTTAAAGCTACCGTACTATGCTTACGTGAATATACCTGTGTCACCATGTTATAATATACATGCATTGCTCATAGGACTGAAATACCGGAAGATATTTTATCCGCCGTCATACTGGTTGATGTTTTTAAGATCTTAAAGGTAAGCCCCCCACCGGTCAGAAATTCCAGAACCCAGACCTCACACATTCCGCGTATTAACCATGGAATAAAAAATTATATATTAATTATATTAAAACTATTTATTAGCATCTTTAGGTAAAAATATATATATATATTTACATTTTTAGCGTATTAATAGATAATCTAAATACATTCCCTTGTCTAGCAGGTGTGGCGGGAACACTCAATCCGCCGCCATTCTGTAGACAGACACGCAAAATGCGCCGCTAATAAATCTGGCAGTGGCGGTGCACAACAAAATAATTAAAAAATACATAAATATTGTTATAGGATTTGATATCTCTGTGACAATCTACACAATGTAATTAATGAAGGACATACTTCGTGAAATATATAGTAATAAACAGTTTCTGAACATATTCACTCATATTTACTATCTCAATTTGTTGGTCTTTTACACATCATAATAGCTTATACCTGCTCAACACTTCTCATGTACTCTAGGCAAAACCCCTCCCCCTCAACACACATACACACCCTATGGAAGGTAACGTGACATTAATGAGTTGTGTCATGATCTGTGACAAAATATTTGGGTGAGAGTCACTCCAGAGATGTGGGTGGTACTAGACTATAAAAGTACTAGACTGAGTCATTCCAGGAAATTAGGTGGTACTAGACTATAACAGTACTATACTGAGTCATTGCAGGAAAGTAGGTGGTACTAGACTATAACAGTACTAGGCAGAGTCATTCCAGGCAAGTAGGTGGTGCTAGACTATAACAGTACTATACTGAGTCACTCTAGGCAAGTGGGTGGTAGTGGACTATAACAGTACTAGACTGAGTCACTCCAGGTGGTACTAGACTGTAACAGTACTATACTGAGTCACTCTAGGCAAGTGGGTGGTAGTGGACTATAACAGTACTAGACTGAGTCACTCCAGGTGGTACTAGACTATAACAGTACTATACTGAGTCACTCTAGGCAAGTGGGTGGTAGTGGACTATAACAGTGCTAGACTGAGTCACTCCAGGTGGTACTAGACTGTAACAGTACTATACTGAGTCACACGAGGCAAGTAGGTGGTACTAGACTATAACATTACTATACTGAGTCACTCCAGGCCAGTGCCGGCCTTAGACATTTTTGTGATATAGGCAAGGACAAAAATGCCGCCCTTTTTAGTTTCATTTTTCTAAGAAAACTCTATAAATGCTATTTATTATAATACATTTTTAAAATTTGGCAACTTTGTAGAAGTAAAAGAGTTTTAAATATTGTAGTGTATTTTTGGAAGTTTTTTTTTTTTGGCTAAGTTAAAAAAAGTAATAAAAAAATTAAAAAAAAATTAAATGTCATGTTTATTAAGCATTAACAAGATTGAAGAAAATTCAAGAAAAAATATGCTTTTCTAGCTTTTGCAGAGGCAAACTCTTCAATTACTTCGGTCAGATCCAAATCTTCTGCAATCGTTTTCTCTATAGATATTGTAGCTAAACCAACCAAACGATCCTGAGACATGGTAGAACGAAGATATGTTTTTATGAGTTTGAGCTTCGAAAAGCTTCTCTCTGCACTCGCCACTGTTATCGGGAGTGTAGGCGAAATTCGCAATGCCACGTACACATTCGGAAAAAGAGCAACCACGCCCATTCCACATAATAGTCTATTATAACTCTAGGGCTTGATTTTTCTGTAATTCTCCCTGATAAATCAAATAATTTATCGCACAGTTCTGTTGCATTAAAGTCTGCTGAATCTTTCTTTTCAGATGTTAAAGATAATTGAAGGTCCATGCAATCTTTGAAAATCTCTCTTTTATCACATTTCTCCAGTTTCTTAATGTCATATAATGAGATGTTAACTGCATAAATCGATCATTACCTGATTGAATTGCGGTATCCAATATCTGGTTGAAAAAAACAACAGTTTACGGCATCATTCACCACCAAATTCAACGAATGCGCATTGCATGGGACATAAAAGGCTCTTCAATTTAGCTCTTTAACTATTGCTTGGACACCATTGTGTATTCCCCGCATGTTCGCACCGTTATCGTAGCTTTGTCCCCTCTTATCATTTAGAAAAATGCCTGAATCTGACAGCAATTTAAGTAAAATTTCCTACATACTTGCACCTGTAAATTTTTCAAGTTCTGCGAATCCAATGAAGTGTTCATTGATAGAAACTTTTGAAGGTTTGTCATTTGTCGATTCATTTGCTGTCACAAATCTAATAATCATTGTCATCTGTTCCTTGTGACTTGCGTCTGGTGTGCAATCGAGAACTATAGCGTAATATTTTGCATTTTTAGATCATTTATCACTTTCTCTTTCACCTTCTTACTCAACTGTTGAATGATCTCATTCTGAATATTTTTTCCCAAATAATGGTCATGAATTTCATCTGATTTTGTACGTCTTATATGTTCTTTCATTACCGGATCAAAGTCAGCAATAACTTCAACAAATTTCAAAAGTTTCCATTATGAGATCTACATAACCGATCAGACTGCCCTCTCAGGGGAAAATTTTGAACTCCATGTACTCTGACCAAAGATATTATTCTTTCTAATACATCCTTCCAGTGTTTCGCTTCACGATTTATAAGGCGCTGATTCACGTCATCAATAGATTTATTTTTTGTTATCCTCATTTTTAGTTCTTTCCACTCATGATAACTGGTTAAATGATCTGGAGATTTTTCATGATGCTGCAATAGACTTGACAAATTTGTCCAGTCACAACTGCCATGTGTTGCTAAGGCATATTTACTCCTGTTATATATTCTGCAGCAAAAACAATATACCTTATCTACTGACGTAGAATACATCAACGATTTCCTTTTTAAACTTTCTCCGTTAGCCAGTTTTCGTGTATAGTGGTAATTAGAAAATTGTCTCCCACTTTCATCTTTTGGAAACAAGACTCAATGGATCATGCTGAATAAGAAAACAACGACCTGGTCATTTAGCCGGATCCTCCATTATATCTGAATCAAATTCATTTATTTTATTTTTAGTTTTTATATTTTTGATTTTATTTTGCTGGAATTTGCCGCTCCTTGAAATAATGCCGCTCTAGGCGGCTGCCTATATCGCCTATACCTAAAGCCGGCACTGCTCCAGGCAAGTGGGTGGTAGTGGACTATAACAGTACTAGACTGAGTCACTCCAGGTGGTACTAGACCGTAACAGTACTATACTGAGTCACACGAGGCAAGTAGGTGGTACTAGACTATAACAAGCAAACTTCATCCAGAACTATTTTATATTAAATTTTTATTTCCACTTCTCTATATAGGGTCTTATGAAGCTGTTCATCGGAAGGCTTAGTTTAATACTTTTAATTAACGTGAGATATACTACCGTATATACTTTGTTGGGCTAGTCAGTGAATTATTTAACATTAGAATCGTTATCCACTATCTCTGGTATCATTTCTTTTGTTAATGTAGATATATGTCGTCATTTATTGTTACTGTAAGTATTTGGTGTCATTTTATTGTTACTGTAAATATCTGGTGTCATTTTAACAAACTTTATTTTTACTTTTTCACTTCATTTTGATAAAATTAGATTTTAGAGAATTTTTTTTTTGAAGCTTTATCACTGGACTCCATTGTTCTGATTGACCTCTGACCCTTGTTTCTGAAATAAGATCCATTGTTTACATTGGTCTGATTGATTGGATATTTTATATTGAAATCTCTGATACCAGACTTCCTGTACTGTTCAGTTTTCGATATTCATCAAGTTCAGAGATAAAACTCTGAACACCAACATCCTGTTCATTGGATTTTCTTACATAAATTTCACATTAAAATTCAATGTAAAAAAAAGAAAGCCACTAACATGATTTTCCTGTGCATATTTTTTTAACTGTTTTTCAATATGAAGTACATTTAATGTTTTTTTTTTTATAGAACATCGGTGTAAGTGTGGCACAATGGAAATTGTTTTTGGGACTCTTGACAAGTGAAAAAAAAATCACAGGTTGACCGCGGGACACAACTCTTCTCTTACAATACCCTGCTACTTGATGTATTCTGATGTCACTTCATTATCTCCCATGTAGCCCACAGATTAATGATGGAGCCTTTGATGACGTTCACTAATCTTATCTCCCTTGAGTTTTTTTTTTTAAAGTATTATTTATTTCCCTGTAACACCGAAAGTAATTTGATTTTTTGATTTTTTTAAAATGTGTGTTTATTTATACAGACTATCGTTGAAAACATTGGAACATTAGTCTACAAACATCCCCTGACGTGAAGGAATATTTAGGTAACACAAGAGTAGAATACATACATACTGACTTACATACATACTGACTTACATAGGCTACATACTGACATACATAAATATTGACATACTAACATACATATGATATTAGTTTTTTTTTTTAATTGAAAAATTTGACAAAAGTTGTAAAAATAGATAATCATGCTTTGCAAATTGTTTCTGCAGTCATATCTACTAACGGAATTGCCTCAACCAAGCGTGTTGCTAAGTCTATCATTGTCCCCAATTATATATAATGTTCTTTCAGGAACTACCACTGCTGCATACCATTATAAATGCAGCACCACCGGACTGCCACCATTTTATATGTCATAGTTAAGTTTTTGTTGAACTGTTGTATGTATATATTTTATATTTACTTCTGCTACTGGTAGGTGTATATTTCATTCTGTCTCTTCGGAGCTATTCTTGTTGACTGACTTGGGCTTATATTAAATTTATATTGTGTGTCCATATATATATATCTATATATAAGACGAACTACATGTAAAAAGCACTGAGTAGACTTTCATGTATACATGTATATATTTATTTGCATATGAAGTAACTTCTTATTTTACATTATACAATACAAATGATGTGATAAAATACATTCTTACACTATCAAGGTCTCAGGTCAATAGCGTACCCTCTCTGCCAGGCTATCCTGGTCTGGTAGACATACCATGGTCAATGGGGAAACGATCATTGGGGTTCTCCTAGTCAGGAAAAAAAAACTTTTGCGACGTCGGTGGTACTGTGGTCAGTGAGGACTATCCGAGACCGTAGTATTCACAGCTCGCGGTGGTCTACCACGGGTGTGGTCGGCACTCTGTCCCACTCAAGCACACCTTCGCAGCCTGCCATTTCGGGCGGAGGGTTCAGGCACATTACACCCTCCCCTCTGTCTGAGTGCCGGATAAAACCCCTTGCTTTATCATTCTGGCCGATCGGCAGTACACACACCCTGCTGGTCTGGCTAGTCTGGGCAGGTCTCAAAACCATTTTTTCTGCCATTCTGACAGATGTTAGCGAGATCATTCACTCCGCCGCTCTGTAGGCATGACATACATGCATACGCGTCGCCAGCACTGCTGGTGTGGTAGGCACACTACAATCCTATCAAGTAAATAAAGTAAAAACCACAACACATTCCCGGTCATTGCATACAGTAAAACTTCTGTTTATAGCGTACATCAAATTATTTCTGGTCATTGCATA
Source organism: Bulinus truncatus (assembly GCA_021962125.1). Classification (NCBI taxonomy): domain Eukaryota; kingdom Metazoa; phylum Mollusca; class Gastropoda; family Planorbidae; genus Bulinus; species Bulinus truncatus. The sequence goes on along the minus strand of JAGDYQ010000001.1, from coordinate 7,085,768 downwards.
CAGTAAAACTTCCTTTTATAACGTACATCAAATTATTTCTGGTCATTGCATACAGTAAAACTTCCTTTTATAACGTACATCAAATTATTTCTGGTCATTGCATACAGTAAAACTTCCTTTTATAACGTACATCAAATTATTTATTTTTTTCGATTTTTCAAGGATATGTATCTCTCAGTAAATCTGCATATTTTATATAAACCATTTTTGCCTTTTTATAAGTGAAAAATTGACATGTTGTAGTGAGCCGAATAAATTGACAGATGACTCAGTGGCGATTGTTGTAGTGCACTGTGGAACTGCAGCACCCTCTGTGTCCACTTGATATTAAAAATAACATTCAATATATAAGTTACAATATCTAAGAAAATCGCAATTAAAGAAAAATGGAACAGATGCAGTGAATGTCATAGAACAGGTGACGCTATATTTCCACCATGCTGTGAATGTCATAGAACAGATGACGCTATATCTCCACCATGCTGTGAATGTCATAGAACAGATGACGCTATATCTCCACCATGCTGTGAATGTCATAGAACAGATGACGCTATATCTCCATCATGCTGGGAATGTCATAGAACAGATGACGCTATATCTCCACCATGCAGTAAATGTCATAGAACAGATGACGCTATATCTCCACCATGCAGTGAATGTCATAGAACAGATGACGCTATATCTCCACCATAGAGTGAATGTAATAGAACAGATGACGCTATATCTCCACCATAGAGTGAATGTAACATATTGTTTTTGTTTTAATTGTCCTAAAGAAATCTGGCTACAAATGACAAATCATCTAGTCTCGAATCAAACTCGTTAGTCAGATATTATCAAGGCTGTAACGACTCCTTCTGATGACATCAGCAGTCACGTGGGACTGACCCCCACCAATATTAAGTTCCAGATAACGGTCCTGATGGGCCTGCGTGGATGGTCACTGAACGCAGCGGTCTGGAAAATTTAAACCGTCTCAGCCGTGACTACCAAATGACCATTACCCGCGATGTCCAGCACACGCACATCTGGCGTCATCGGCTGACCGTTGGACACACCGCTGGGCCGTGAATGACGTGGAAATAGATGAGCATCGAAGATTGACCATCTGTTGGCGCTAGGCAAGTGTACACATTTTACTAAAATTAATACAATCAGAGATTTAATTTTTTTTTATTTAGTAAAGAAATTATTTGTTTTAATTTTATTCAACAGTTAAATTTAAATATGTCAAGTTCACAATCTTGTTATATTCCAAATTCTTGTTTTGTTGTTTGAAATTTTCTACTTCAAAGTTCGTGGTTTTAAGCAGATTGATTTAGATGTAAACAAACAGAAAAAATTCGCTGTAAATTTTGTCATATGTCACTATGTCATTTGTGCACAATTTACAGAAATCGTTTAAATTTTTGTTTTATTTCCGATTTTTTTTTTAAAGTAAATATTTTAAAATAGTTTTATATGTTTTAAATTGTTAAATTTTAATTATTATTTTAGGACAGACATTTTAGAAAAAAACATCATTTGGCATGTGCCTTTGCACCAAGGACAGTAACAGTACAATAGATGCATTGACAGAGAGACAAAAACAGTACCGTACCATGAGTCCATGCGTCCTTTCTGTCCGACCATGAAAAAGTCCTGGACACACACAGATATAGATACAGAGTAGAATTCATCTGTTTCTGTAACCATGTCGTATTGAATGATGTTGAGATTAGCACAACGCCCAGTCATCTTTACTTCCTCAACTTTAGCCAGGTATAGCTGGGTGGACTTGAGTGAGTTATAGTCAACTTTTCCCAGGATCTAGAAATATTCCATTGGATCTCTCCGAGGATCGAACCCAGGACGACTCTATCTTAGAAAAATGGAATCTATTTCATGTTTTTATAAAAAAAAAAAAACCTTATTTTGATATTGTTAAATGTATCTTTCTATTTTATTGTATTGAATTCAATGAATAGTTAAAAAAATGTAACATTATACATATAAAATACTTCTTCGTATACAAATAATGGACTGGATTGTAAAAAGAAAATATAAATATATTTTGTTGTTGTTGTCGGTTGTTTATATTCATGTCAGTTGTTTACTGTTATAAATAAATAGCCCATCAGATAGTAAAGGAGATAATACACAGTAGCATTAAGGCAAAATGTCTGTGATAAAATTAATTTGAATTCTTATTGTTTTAGTTGCGACAAGCAAAAAGAAAAATCAAGATGTCTTCGGTCGAGAAAAAATAAATTCTATTGACTGTTGTATTTTTTAAATATTTATTCATAAAACAAAACGAATAGTGCAGATAATCGTTAACTAAACATAATGTGTTGACTAATTGGCTGTTTAATCGTTTACTAAACATAAAGAATAGACTAATTGGCTGTTTAATCGTTAACTATTATATAAAGAAAATCTATTTATTGGTTTCGGTTTTCGTTGATTATTATCGATCGGTTTATTGACGAAACTATTGCAAATAGATAATTGTCTAAAAAGTTTAAGTGGACTTTCACTTATGTCATGGAACACGCCAACGGGCAGTTCCTCCTATCGATTGGCAGTTCCTCCAGTGCTAACAAAACCTGCACAGTAAACTTGTCCTACATCGCTATTGTACTCAATGGACACATGATTAGAGGCTGAATTGTCATACGCTTGTGCCACTTATAAACCCATGGCTCCCACATCTGGGAACATGAAAACATGTTAGTTGATGACTATAGATCTATTGATTAGTTGGACGGGGGCGCTTGGTACATTGTGAGATCCACCTTTCACGGTTTCGTGACAGACAACATTTAAACCGCGTTTGTGTGTTCCCTGTTGTGGGAAGAATGACGTCAGATGAATGGCTAGAAAGCATTAAGTAGTTAGGTCAGTAAATCTTTTTTGTCTAGCAGTTTTTTTGTTGTATTGCAATTTAGGTTTATAAGTTGATATATAAATTGTTCGTTTGTAAGACAGTTAAGTGAGTAAGTTATTCTGTCTGTAAATTGTTGTGTTGTAAGACAGTTAAGTGAGTAAGTTATTCTGTCTGTAAATTGTTGTGTTGTAAGACAGTTAAGTGAGTAAGTTATTCTGTTTGTAAATTGTTGTGTTGCAAGACAGTTAAGTGAGTAAGTTATTCTGTCTGTAAATTGTTGTGTTGTAAGACAGTTAAGCCAGAAAGTTATTCTATCTGTAAATTGTTGTGCTGTGAGACAGGTCAGTAAGTTTTTCCGTTTACCATTTCTGCTAAAGCTTTATAAGGCAGTTCAGTGGTGTTACCCTGTGCGTTGTAAGGCAGTGTACTAGTTGTTACAAGTTGTTTGGCTGTAAGGCAATCTACCAGTTGTTACATGTTGTTTGGCTGTAAGGCAATCTACTAGTTGTTACAAGTTGTTCGGCTGTAAGGCAGTGTACTAGTTGTTAAAAGTTGTTCGGCTGTAAGGCAGTGTACTAGTTGTTACAAGTTGTTCGGCTGTAAGGCAGTGTACTAGTTGTTACAAGTTGTTCGGCTGTAAGGCAGTGTACTAGTTGTTACAAGTTGTTCGGCTGTAAGGCAGTGTACTAGTTGTTACAAGTTGTTCGGCTGTAAGGCAGTGTACTAGTTGTTACAAGTTGTTCGGCTGTAAGGCAGTGTACTAGTTGTTACAAGTTGTTCGGCTGTAAGGCAGTGTACTAGTTGTTACAAGTTGTTCGGCTGTAAGGCAGTGTACTAGTTGTTACAAGTTGTTCGGCTGTAAGGCAGTGTACTAGTTGTTATTTTTGTAAGACAGTACAATAAGTTTTTCTAACTGCATTTGTTTTGTCCTTAGGAATTAAGGTCAGTAAATTATTTCCTTTTTAAAAATATAAGCCAGAAGAAGCGTGTTTATTTTTTTAACTTTCTCTGTTATCAGAAAGTTATACTAGAAATTTATCTCGTCATGACGTAGCCATCTCATTAGTTCGCTAAATTATTACGTCATCAACTTGTCGTGTTTATTGCTCCAGTGATTCAACGATTCATAATTCTCATTTTTAAATATGAAACTGTCAAGCATTAAAGTAGGGCCGTTCATAGGTCACCTACTAAAGCACCCTCTGTTAGTGGACCCCTTAAAGACTAGGTCACCAACTAAAGCACCTCCTGTTAGAGGGCCCCTTAAAGACTAGGTCACCGACCAAAGCACCCTATGTTAGAGGGCCCCTTAACGACTAGGTCACCGACTAAAGCACCCTCTGTCAGAAGGCCCCTTAAAGACTAGGTCACCGACCATAGCACCCTCTGTTAGAGGGCCCCTTCCAGTATTTATTCATATTAAATCTGATAATAAAAAGGACAGTTCAGGTACCATTGCCTTTGAAAGTGGTCTTCCTAAGAGCCTCAAAGAACCAAGAACGGCCCTGCAAGAAGACAGACTTGACATTTAGTTTTAAGAAAACACGTGAACCGGTCCTGGGTCATTGAAACATCTCAGACAGAGAAGTAAACAAAACTAAAGATGTAAGAAAACAAACGAAACAAATAATGAACAGAAAATGTAAACTTGAGAAAATGACAGGGATAGATTTAATTTATTGAGGAATAATAAAGAAATAAAGACTATTACAGAGCATGTGAAGATAAAGACTGTTACAGAGTATGTGGAGATAAAGACTATTACAGAATGGCACTTGTTACTCGACCCCCGGTTTGGGTCGACTACTAGCATATGTACGGTCGACCAAACGTTTATTTTTTTTTCTGTTTCCGGGGATTTTCGCGCAAATTGATATCTATCTCTATCCCTAACCCTATCCCTAACCCTATCCCTAACCATATCCCTAACCCTAACCCTATTCCTAACCCTAATCCTGAAAAAAATCTGAAAAAAAAATGTATATATGTCATGTTCCTTATACCCTAATATAATTTATATATGTCAGTTCCTTATACCATAATATAATGGTCACTTTTGGTCTTCTAACAAGTGCGTTACAGGATATGTGGAGATAAAGACTATTACAGAGCATGTGGAGATAAAGACTATTACAGAGCATGTGGAGATAAAGACTATTACAGAGCATGTGGAGATAAAGACTATTACAGAGCATGTGGAGATAAAGACTATTACAGAGCATGTGAAGATAAAGACTATTACAGAGCATGTGGAGATAAAGACTATTACAGAGCATGTGGAGATAAAGACTATTACAGAGCATGTGGAGATAAAGACTATTACAGAGTATGTGGAGATAAAGACTATTACAGAGTATGTGGAGATAAAGACTATTACAGAGCATGTGGAGATAAAGACTATTACAGAGTATGTGGAGATAAAGACAATTACAGAGCATGTGGAGATAAAGACAATTACAGAGCATGTGGAGATAAGCAGATAGACAGAAGCGGTTAGTAAAAGTCTGTCTGAGAAAAACAAACAATACAGATCGAGAGGTTTATACTGTCAGGGGAGATAATACACCGGATAGATTAATGTTGTTCTGTGTGATACTGCGTGATACTAATGGGTTAGTCCCCCTTGCATCGGTTGTTCTGTCGAAACTCAAAGTGACCACTAGTAAACATCTAATATTTTAGTTCTAGAACGACTAAAAATATTGGCAGATGATCGACTTCTGCTTAATATTGTTGAATACACGATATCATTTCTCCCGTGTTCTTAACAAAGTATACACGAACAGACATACACATTTTATTTAGCATACAATGTGTTAGTGTCCAACATGCCTAACCTTTACAAGCATGATAAACAGCTTCTAGTCTAGTGTCCACTTGAATGTTTCTAATAGTGCTGGACATCCTTTGGGAACTAATTTGACCAAGGGATGTAGCGTAATGAACATTAATTTCAAATTCCCAACATAGGCTTGATATTTTTTGATGGACAATTGGGAAAGTTTCTTTTGTTAATACATCAGGTCTGAATTTATTTACATGGCCGGCCATGTTAAACTAAGAAGCTTACTCTTAAGCGTTTGGCTGTGAGCCTGACCACTATGATGTAGGTTTCTTGTTCAAATCCCAGAAAATCCAGTAACGAGACACATGTCATCAACAGCTAAACATGCCATCACGAGATACATGTCATCAACAGATTAACATGTCATCACGAGATGCATATGTCATCAACAGATTAACAATGTCTTCAAGATATAAACATGTCATCACGACTTAGGATTCACTGAATGCCTGCAGTTTACACAGTATATTCACCAGATCTATCGTATATCAACAATTCAGCAAGACATGGTTACAACCTAAACATTGTTTCTCCTCGGTCAATCCACTAACAATAAATAAACCCGAGCACGCTAAACCCCCAGACATATATTTCGGTGTAATTATATTTACAAAGTCTGCATTCATACAAACATTTTCTTAGCGCCCCTTTATAGTCTTTATTATTGTTTTATTCGAAACTAGAACCAGAGCTCCACCCATGGGCGTATTCATGGGGGGGGCAAGGGAAATGCCCCCCCCTACATTTTGAAAAAAATGTCATATCAGAGGGGGGGGCATTTGCTCCCCCCTCCCCTTACATTTAAAAAAAAAGTCATAAAGTTGTTATTTGCCCCCTCCCGGAAAATTTTTGCCACCCCCCCTGGAAAAATTCCTAGCGACGCCCATGGCTTCACCCCCAAAAAATAACAAGAGATCTCTTTCTATTTAATCTTTTAGAGGCTCAGAAGGAACAAATTGACAGGCCGAGGTCAGTAAGAAAACACCAGTAATACATCAAGTCCTCGGCCCCAGTTCGGACATGCGCAGCAACAACTGACAAAGAACAACTCAATTAAAACAAAACAAGGCGTCATTTCCGGTTGGCTCCAGGCTCCAGTGAATTGGGGTGGTGAGCCAGTTCAGGTTCTCCGGCAGCAGCATGTCCATCGACGGAACGAAGCCACCCCCTCCTACCCCCCCCTCCACATCCTCCTCCCTCCCTTCCCGTGAAGAGGGGCGAAACATGACTTTCCCCCTCTGACCTCATCACGATTGTGTCCAGATTGAGGCGATATTTACAGCAAACTGAAACACGAGCCAAATTAATATCCTGCCTGTTTCTGGGCCGTTGTACCACGTCACGGGGTCCAGTCAGCTCCGTGCACAGTGGCCGCCAAGGCTAGTTGGACATTTCATATTTTGTATTTTAATAAACTGTTTTTTTTTTGTATACACAATGTTTTCTGTAATTCTCTCTCTCTCTCTCTCTCTCTCTCTCTCTCTCTCTCTCTCTCTCTCTCTCTCTCTCTCTCTCTCTCTCTCTCTCTCTCCCCTCCCCACACTCTGGTGATGTTTTCACATGATCATTGATCATTGTAGGACAGAAATCTGGAGCCGAACTTTGACCTTACAAATACTCCTTGAGTCATCATACATTAAAGGATGATTGCTGAAAATATATTAGGAGCTGGTTACTTCTAGAGAACTGCTTACTGCTAGAGAACTGCTTACTTCTAGAGAATTGGTTACTGCTAGAGAACTACTTACTGCTAGAGAACTGCTTACTGCTAGAGAACTACTTACTGCTAGAGAATTGGTTACTGCTAGAGAACTGCTTATTGCTAGAGAACTGCTTACTGCTAGAGAACTACTTACTGCTAGAGAACTGCTTACTGCTAGAGAACTGCTTACTGCTAGAGAACTACTTACTGCTAGAGAATTGGCTACTGCTAGAGAACTGCTAACTGCTAGAGAATTGGTTACTGCTAGAGAACTGGTTACTGCTAGAGAGAGAACTGATTACTGCTAGACAACTGGTTACTGCTAGAGAATTGGCTACTGCTAGAGAATTGGTTACTGCTAGAGAACTGCTTACTGCTAGAGAACTACTTACTGCTAGAGAACTACTTACTGCTAGAGAATTGGTTACTGCTAGAGAACTACTTACTGCTAGAGAACTGGTTACTGCTAGAGAACTGATTACTGCTAGAGAATCGGTTACTGCAAGAGAACTGGTTACTGCTAGAGAACTAGTTACTGCTAGAGAACTAGTTACTGCTAGAGAACTGGTTACTGCTAGAGAATAGGCTACTACAAGATGCCCGTCTTTAAAAGAATGACATATTTAAAGTTCTGGTTACTGAAAGACGTCCACAATAAAAAGTAATGGGTTACTTAAGTAAATGGCTACTGCAAGAGATCTGTATTTAAAAGACATTTATTGAAGAATCGCATGAATACAAAACTGATGACTACAGTACAAGCACTGGTCACTTCAATAAAGGCTTAGTAAAGCACTGGTCACTTCAATAAAGGCTTAGTACAAGCACTGGTCCCTTCAATAAAGGGTTAGTACAAGCACTGGTCCCTTCAATAAAGGCTTAGTACAAGCACTGGTCACTTCAATAAAGGCTTAGTACAAGCACTGGTCACTTCAATAAAGGCTTAGTACAAGCACTGGTCACTTCAATAAAGGCTTAGTACAATCTATTTTATTGAATTAAGTGATATCTAGACGCTTATCTCTATATTTTAGTAAATTGGTAACTTTAACATTTAAATCTTGAAAAAAAAAAGTTGTTTGTTAGTATCTGTACGTCAAGATTCGGCCAAACTTTGTTTAATTTGACCCGTTAACGTCACCATAGAACTGATTACTTAACACGTGACCCACTTTCTACCAACAACTATACTGCCTTGTATTTCTGACCGAAGTTTAAAGTGAGCCATCAGTCTGCTCTGTGAAACTGTATCCCACCCCTTTTAAAAAAAAAATATTCCCTTCAGTTCAAATCAAAGTTTTGACTTTCCCAAAACCTCTCCCTTTGAATGTCCCTCCATAGAGTTTCACAAATTCAATTACAGTCGGCCTGAGCGGAACAGGTTTCTCATTTTCGATATCTTGTCTGGTCCGTCACTGTGTCTGTGTTGGGGTGGGGGGGGGGGAGATGTGATAGACTCAAGGACTGGATGTCATTTTATTCTGGACACTTGACGTGAGATGGAGGTCATGGGAAGCTATTTATTGCTGTCCATTAAATCCTCACGGATAGTGGACATAGATAGTGTCCGTGAGATTGACACCCAGTTAGCTGTAGATTTGATAAACTCAGCTTCATAACCTGGGCCTTTGGACTAAACCGAATTCACTGATACCGCAGAGGCAGAGATTAATATACGAATGGAAATCGGTCGAATTCATAATAGTTCTAATTCCTAATAATTCTAATAGTTCTAATTCCAAATAATTTTTTTTCCGTGAAAAAAAAATGTCAAACATATTGATCTTGTCATGGACTCAAGCAAATCTGAAATTTAAAAAAAATAATTTCTTTTATGAAAATATTCTGAATGTAAAGTTTAGTAGACATGAATGACTGATACATTGTAGTAGTAGTAGTAGTAGTAGTAGTATAAAAAAAAGAAAAAAAAAGTGAAAAAGTTGCAATACCTACACGAGATTTCATTGTGAACCATAAGGCAAAATTGTTTTACAGTTCCATAACTGAGAGAAAAATTGAAAAAATAACACAATGGGTGTTCTGTCCACTAAACACGTCACGTGAGTGTTCTGTCCACATAACACGCCACACTGGTGTTCTGTCCACTAAACACGTCACGTGAGTGTTTTGTCCACTAATCACGTGAGTGTTTTGTCCACTACTCACGTCTAGTGAGTGTTCATTCCACTAAACACGTCACGTGAGTGTTTTGTCAACTAATCACGTCACGTGAGTGTTCATTCCACTAATCACGTCACGTGAGTGTTCATTCCACTAAACACGTCACGTGAGTGTTTTGTCAACTAATCACGTCACTTGAATGTTTTATCCACTAATCACGTCACTTATAAGAGAGATTAAGCATTCTTAAGGCCTTATAATATTAGATTGTATAGGGCTTGGTACCGTAAAGAGCGGTGGGGTGGGGGTAACCTAGGTAGCCACCTAGTTAGCCTATCAGTAACAGGAACATACCATATATAGCCACCTAGTTAGTCTATCAGTTACAGGAACATCCCATATATAGCCATCTAGTTAGCCTATCAGTAACAGGCACATCCCATATATAGCCACCTAGTTAAACTATCAGTAACTGCGCCTTTACATACAATAACAGGAACATCCCATAAACCTTTCACGGCCTGTTGACTTCAAAGTAATCAGAATAAAAAAATATAAATAAATTGTAGAATGGCGAGCGAGGATTGAAGAGTTGGTTTCATCTTTCTAAACAATCTATGTACACAACATCTCACGAAATACTCATCCAACATCCTGACATTTTGCTCAGACAAGAAAATCCACTCACGCTTAGAACCATTTCATCCTGCGGGGACACCAAATTTTTTTTTACATCTACCGGTTTTCCAATTAAAACTTTTTTATGACTCTGAACGAAGTTCAGGCCGGACTGCATAGAACAACTCGGATAAAAATGTTGAATAGAACAATTGAGAGCTACACAGTAGAAGAAGAAAAAAAAAATAATAGAAGCAAGCAACGTAATAATCAGAGAACATTTTTTGTAACATAAAGATGCCTGAAGAGTGTGTTTTAATCATGTGACGAGAACGAGGTCACGTGATGTAAACACGGTGTTTTATAACCTGGCTGGAGGAGGGCTGGAGGAGGGCTGGGGGAGGGCTGGGGGGGGAGGGGTGGGGGGGATGTTGTCATAAATTTATCATGCGCGGAGAGATCGATAATTGATCGTTTTCTCAGATCTTTTGACTTATTGTGTCTGTAAATAAACGTGACAAGCGCTGTACGCTCGGATTGTTGCTGATATTGATTGTTGTTGCTGATATTGATTGTTGTTGCTGATATTGATTGTTGTTTATTGTTGTTGCTGATATTGATTGTTCTTGCTGATATTGATTGTTGTTGCTGATATTGATTGTTGTTGTTGATATTGATTGTTGTTGCTGATATTGATTGTTGTTGTTGATATTGATGTTGTTGTAGATATTAATTGTTGTTGTTGATATTGATTGTTGTTGATATTGATAGTCAATAATGGATTGATAAAATTTTTGTATTTGTTGGAAATATCATAATAAAAGAAAGGTAGGCTTAGGGTGTCAAATATATATATATATATATATATATATATATATATATATATATATATATATAAAGATAGATAGATAGATAGGCATCTGTGTTTCCTGTCATGGTATCCGTGTTTCTTGTCAAGGCATATGTGTTTGTCATGGTATCTGTGTTTGTCATGGTATCTGTGTTTCTAGTCATGGTACCTGTGTTTCTTGTCATGGTATCTGTGTTTGTCATGGTATCTGTGTTTCATGTTATGGTATATGTGTTTCTTGTCATGGTATCTGTGTTTGCCATGTATCTGTGTTTGTCATGGTACCTGTGTTTCTTGTCATGGTATCTGTGTTTCTTGTCATGGTGTCTGTGTTTCTCTTCATGGTGTCTGCGTTTCTTGTCATGGTATCTGTGTTTCTTGTCATGGTGTCTGTGTTTCTCTTCATGGTATCTGCGTTTCTTGTCATGTTATCTGCGTTTCTTGTCGTGGTATCTGTGTTTAATGTCATTGTTTAGCTATGATCAGCTCACCTCAGTCATTGTATTGCCCGATGCTGTATAAACTACAGACGACTGGCAGATAAGGCCATCTCCATGGCGACCAATATAAATGGTGCCAACAAACAAACATTTTCTAAGACTAATTACACAGCTCAACAAAAAAAATTTTTTTTTCGAATTGCCAAGAATGTTTGAATGAATTTATAGCAATTCATGGGTGCTGATTTCAAAACTGCCACTGCTTTTGCTGAATTGGCTCTAGTTTCTGAGATATTGGACATCCTTGAAAATATGATTATACCCTTTGTGTAAAACAAATGCAATAAGTTTGGTGTCTTTTGTTTAATTTAACTATACCAAGTTATAACTTGGTTTATTTTTTTCTCTTTTATGCTGCTTTCTAAAGACATCATGGGTTCATCACGAAGATGCTGCAAAAATAATCCGAATGTATTCTGTAACATCTGTGGAGAATACATGATTGAAAAGCAAAGAAGAAATATAACCGACTTTGTGCAGCAGGCATATTTGGCTTATTTCGGTGTGAAGCTTGGAAACCAAGACAAGTCTGCAGAAACTGTGTGGAGAGCCTACGGCAGTGGACATATGGTGAGAAGAAAAGTCTAAGTTTCGGTGTACCAATGGTATGGCGAGAGCCGAAAGACAATTTTGGTGATTGTTATTTTTGTATTGTGAATGTTAAAGGCTTCAATCGCCACAAGAAATCTAAGTGGGAATATCCTGATCTTGAATCTGTAAGGAGACCAATTCCACATAGCAGTGAAGTTCCTATACCAGTGTTTACTGGATTATTAGAGCTTTCACCATCAGACTCCGACGAGGGGCAAGATCTGGAGTTTTTGGCAGGTGAAAACAGTGGAAGCGATTATGAAGGAAGTTCTTCAACACCTCAACCATTCTGCCAAGAAGAACTCAATGACCTAATACGAGACCGAAATCTGTCCAAGCAAGCATATGAGCTTTTAGCGTTCAGGCTCAATGAAAGAAATTTTCTCAAACCAGAAGTTAAAATAACATTTTATCGGAAAAGAGAAGAGTTTTTTCTTCCATATTTCAGCCAAGAGGAAGATCTTGTTTACTGTAATGACATCCGTGGACTTCTGCTCCAAATGGGACTACAAGACTACCATTCCGAAGACTGGCGTCTTTTTATAGACAGTTAAAGCTTGAAATGTGTTCTGTTACACAATGGTAACCATTATGCATCTCTTCCCATTGCCCACTCAACAACACTTAAAGAAGAGTATGAGAATATCAAAACAGTATTGCAGAAAGTATGTTATTATGAGCATCAGTGGTCAATTTGTGTTGATCTAAAAATGGTAAACTTCTTGCTTGGACAGCATTCAGGATACACAAAATACCCATGCTTCATGTGCCTTTGTGATAGCAGGGCAAGGCAAGATCACTGGACAAGAGTGACATGTTCTGCAAGGGAAACCATGACTGTAGGTAAAGAAAATATTATCAACAAGCCACTGGTTGACAAAAAATTAGCTCATTCTCGGACCGCTTCATATCAAATTAGGTTTAATGAAACAATTTGTTAAGGCTGTGGACAAATCTGGCAATTGCTTTAAGTATATTTGCAGATCATTTCCCGGATTGAGCCTCGAGAAGCTGAAAGCTGGGATTTTTTTACGGTCCTCAGATTCGGAAACTCATCAACGATCGAAATGTTGCTAATTTCATGGATCACCTTGAAGCTTCTTCACGGGACAGTTTTGTTTCAGTTGTCAGGAACTTCTTAGGTAATAACAGAGCAGAGAATTACGAAGAACTGGTGCAAGATAACTTCAGAAACATTGGAACAAATATGAGCATCAAGGTACATTACCTGCACTGTCATCTAGACAAATTTTCAGGTAACCTTGGGGACTTCAGTGAGGAACAAGGCGAGAGGTTCCATCAGGATATGAGGGTGATGGAGGTGAGATATCAAGGAAGATGGGACATAATATGATGGCTGACTACTGTTGGAGCCTCAAGCGCATTTGCACCAACGACACACACAAAAGGAATTCGAGCAAACAGCGATTTGCTAATGCATTACCATAGACCAATTAACATATAAATTAATTAATTAATTAGACATAATTAGTTTTTCAAATGGAAATGTTTTCTTCTATAAGACTATTACATGTATTTTGAACAAATTTCTGCATGACTATTAACAGTTTCACTACTATTTGTTAATATACTATTATACTTCGTGCAATTTCTGACAATTTTCAAACACGGTGCATACATTATTTAATTAATTTTAATTATCTCGTAAAATAGAGCCAATCTAGCAAAAGCACTTACATATTCTAAATCAGCATAGTTGACTTTGTATAAAATAATTCAAATATCACTGGCAATGAATTCACTGTTACCAGTGTTATTTATCATGACCAAGATTTTAGAAACTAATTTATTTTTTTAGTGCACTTGTCGGTATTTTTTGTAAAGTAACCATTTGAACGCTTTTGTTAAATAGGACAGCCATTTTTATTTGCACACGTGTCATCTCAGTAACTATGCAAGTATGCATCCAGCCTCCGATAAACAAATTTAAATGACAGTTGACTGTTAAGTATCCGGCTTATGATTATTCAGTCTTCTTACCAACCATGTTAGTGTATAACAACAATTAGTTCCCAGATTCTGTACAACGGTATTAAGGTTAAACATTCAGTTTAATACTGTATGCAATTAGTTTCCAGACGTGTACAACTGTATTAATGTTAAACATTCAGTTTAACACAGTTGACAATTAGTTTCTAGATTCTGTACAACGGTATTAAGGTTAAACATTCAGTTTAACACTGTAGACAATCAGTTCCCAAGTAAACACCGCCACCTCTCTCTCTCTCACCCCTGAGTTCCAACACTTCTGTTCCGCCGACATGTTCCTCCGTGGGTCTCCTCCCGGGCTGGGCAGATCTGGTCACGTGGTAATCAGAGAACCTTCGCTAAGCCGCCATGAACATTTCTCTGATCAATCGAGATTACAAAGTGGATGGCGCCCCCTCCCCCCCCCCGTCCCCACCAATCGCCCGCCCGCCCGTCTGATTACGATGTACCCGTTAATCTGATTCAAACATTTCACCCCTCTCCCCCGTCCTAGGGTCATCCCAGGACGACAATGCCAACAAAACATTGTTTTAATGATTATAGCCCCCCACCCGACTCCCTTCCTGGGAGTACCTCCAACATTGGATACCCCCTCCATGACCGACATAAAACTTGGGTCAGACGTATCTATGACCACACACAAACAATGACAGACGTTTACTTTGGGGGTGGGGGGTGTTGGAGGTCAGCTGAGATAAAATCACGATTCGGTATGACTTGTGTATATCATGTTCATATATAGGCAAGTGTTGAGATGTGTGAAAGTGACTTCCATTTCAGAAGAGTGCAAACGTTTTACAGTATACGTATATTTATAATATTGGTATATATTCATATATACTTTTTATTACTTTAGACGTATTTTGTTTAACCTACTCTGTCTTGCCATCAGTTTCTCCCCAACTTGACCTGCTCTGTCTTGCCATCAGTTTCTCCCCAACTTGACCTGCTCTGTCTTGCCATCAGTTTCTCCCCAACTTGACCTGCTCTGTCTTGCCATCAGTTTCTCCCCAACTTCCGGTATCCATTTAATTATGAACGCCTGTATACATTTTACTACTTTTCAATTTTCTGTGACACTTGATTGACAACTGGGACACTTCTGTTGGGAGTCAATAACTTATTTGGTAATGTTCATATATGGATGAAAATACTGTAAGATGATTATGGTGTAAAATAAGATACCAGTCGGCTACCGTAAACAATAACAACATTGAAGAAAAATTCATACCTATCATTGTAACAGTTTGCACAAATAACACGAAATGATTTGCGTACAGGCAAGAAGAAAACATTTAGGTGACCAGATCAGGGGAAGGTATTAATAATAAGAACAACGGGGAAATAACCCACCAGACGTTTGAAATCCTAATCATCAAGATATTTCCATTACAAACTGTTGTACAAAATAGTGTACTAACTATTACATACATCTTTCTATTCCATATTGATGGAATTGACTGTCTATCAAATGAAGGGACGTGGCTATAGACATATTTGTGGGTGTCTTTATGTTATTATATTTATAATTGCTGTTTTTATGTAATAATATTTATAATTGCTGTCTTTATGTAATAATATTTATAATTGCTGTTTTTATGTAATAATATTTATAATTGCTGCCTTTTTGTAATAATATTTATAATTGCTGTTATTATGTAATAATATTTATAATTGCTGTTTTTATGTAATAATATTTATAATTGCTGTTTTTTATGTAATAATATTTATAATTGCTGTTTTTATGTAATAATATTTATAATTGCTGTCTTTATGTAATAATATTTATAATTGCTGTCTTTATGTAATAATATTTATAATTGCTGTTTTTATGTAATAATATTTATAATTTCTGTCTTTTTGTAATAATATTTATAATTGCTGTTTTTTATGTAATAATATTTATAATTGCTGTTTTTATGTAATAATATTTATAATTGCTGTTTTTATGTAATAATATTTATAATTGCTGTCTTTATGTAATAATATTTATAATTGCTGTTTTCATGCAATGATATTAATAATTGCAGTCTTTATGCAATGATATTAATAATTACTGTTTTTATGTAAAAATATTAATAATTGCTGTCTTTATGTAATAATATTAATAATTGCTGTCTTTATGTAATAATATTAATAATTACTGTCTTTATGTAATAATATTAATAATTGCTATCAAACCGACACCAAGGAAGCAGATAGCGCTATCGGTTTTTTTGTTTTTGTTAACTCAATCATTCATTCAGTGATTAAGTAACTTGTAATCATGATTATTTCAGATTAAGTGTCAAGACTTGTCATGAGTTCTTCACGGTTAGCCTGTCTTAAACACAGAGACTGCAGACTCGAACTGGTTTAGGGTTGAGAAGGGGTGGGGGGTGAGGAGGTAGAAAACAGGGGGCCCGTGTATCTCCGTTATATCGGTTCATCTCATTTGTCACGTCATTCAGGGCCTGGACAGTTTTTAGATACTGGATCTGCCCCCGTCAGTCACGTGATGTAATTGTTTTGCCAAGAAGTGCACAGGGAGATACTGAGAGAAACTGGGAGATGCTGGGAGATGATGGGAGATGATGGGAGATGCTGGGAGATGCTGGGAGATGATGGGAGACACGAGGAGACGTGTCTTTAAATGAGAGTGACAGACTGACGTCATTGTGTCAGACTTACAGCTGTAAAATTTTATTCATGTTATATTTTTTAAAGTTCAATTCCAAAGCTGGAGTTATCAGTAACTTTACAGCTGTACGTTCATATTTACTAACCACTAAATCAGTAACTTTACAGCTGTACGTTCATATCTATCTACTAACCACTAAATCAGTGTAAATTTACATCTGTACGTTCATATTTACTAACCACTAGATCAGTAACTTTACAGCTGTACGTTCATATTTACTAACCACTAAATCAGTAATTTTACAGCTGTACGTTCATATTTACCAACCACTAAATCATTTACTGTGCAGCTCTTTGTTGTAACTTTATGAAAAAATAAGTTTAAGTTGGCACTTTATCTTTTTATTTACAATATCTTTACAGCTTTAAGTTTGTTTATTCTTAACTGAGGAATCGAAAAGATTAATCTAGACTGTAGTGAGTGAACGATACCATCACTGGTATCGGGTTTTGTATAATGTCCGACATTTCTCTAAACTTACCGATACGATTCCCCGATTAGGATAGTAATAAATAAAACTAACGGACTTAAAAAAAATTTTGGAGAAACTTTGGAGAAACTCTGAGATAAAATTGCAAAGAACTTGTTTAATAAATCGCTAACTGGGATAAACTTAAATTCCTATTCACATAAGTTCCGATAATTGTGTTTCCGATGTGTCGTAACACTAATCTATATCAACCATTTTATTACATAATATTACAATTACATTTGTTGAGTTCGTGTTTACTTACATTCCCATCCAATTCATTAATTAGAGTTAATTAAAAGATTGTTTTAATATAACATTCTTCTTCAATTCTTTTGAAGTTTTCTTTACGTCTTTTACTTTTTTTCTGTTTATTTTTTTCAAACTTCTCTGTCTTTTTGTCAATCGCCATATTTTTTTTTTGTTTACTTCAATCGTGTATTTGTTGTATCAAAATTCAATTAGTTTTATCCACATTCTGTTTGTTTTTATTTTCTGCTTACATGTATTATCTTCTTTGTTTTTTTTTTTTGTTTTTCTTTTTTAATTTTTTATTTTTGTATGTACATTCAAACATTGGATGCATCAAGGAATGAATGCAGCTCAGACAGTGGGATTAATTTGACAGATTGTCCGCTGCCAGAGTTTTCACTTAAATGGATAACAAAATAAAAAACCCACTGTATTGGAGACTCTTGAAAAACAACAACTGTAGCTTAGCCACTGTTAAACCTTTGTTGACAGGGAACATGTTCTTTGTTTTAACATGGAACATGTTCTGTCGTGATGTGCAAATGAAACGAAAATGCAAGATAAATAAAAGATTGAATGTAAAATAGGTTAGAGAGTAGAGTGTGTCACGTGGTTGTGTCCAGTAAAAAAAAAATCTTGTTATAGGGAACTTCCTTTCAACAAACATTACATAGTCTCATTGTAAGATATTGTTCTGTTTTGATATAAGATGCTAATTCAGATTCAACAAAATAAAAAGTTTTATAATGCACTGAATACGCTACTTATCAGAATGAACATTAACTTGTGATGAAAGCGATATGATTATTAATCTACCAATTTTCATGATATGCATAAATTGATGCGTATAATGCAACACAATATATGTATATGTGTATAAATAGATGTGTATAAAATAAAATAAAAGATGTATAGGCCTAAATAGATGTATATAATACAACATAAAAATGTATAAATAGATATACATAATACAACATACATATTCGACAATATTTCAATGTATAGTATTATACCAAATGTCTTGAATTTAACCGTATTGATTTTAAAAAAAAAAATATTGATGCTAGTGTCAAAACCTGTTATAAAAATAAAACGAAAGGTCACGGTGGGTGACCTTGGCCTAACAACGCCAGATGTCCACGAGGCAACAAAGAGCTGAGCCTCCAGCACCAAACTTCGTCACAAAAATGTTCCGCCTCCCCCTTCCCCCCCCCCTCCCTCCGTAGTGTCTCCTCCCAGTCGCTTAGAGTTACTTCCCTTTCCCCTATCTTGTTTAGTCGATTTGCCAATCGCTTTTTTTTTTTTAAAACGACAAAGTCCCATAACCCAATTAGGGCAACAAGCAATGATTCGTTTGTTGAGAGAACAAAACCCATAAGACTTTATCCTCCCCTTTTTTTTTGTACGCTCTTTCTGCCCCCACCCTTTTCCTCACTACCCCCTCTCTCTCTCTCTCTCTCTCTCTCTCTCTCTTTCTCTCCCCCCCCCCAAATAAGTTCACCCCCCCCCATACTTTTTTTTTGTTATGTTTCATATTCACCATAAAAAACTATTGTTGCAGCTTTAAAAAAATTTCTCCTTTGATTAAGTTAACTAATGTCAGGACGCTTTTAATAAGATTACCCACCAAACACCGCGGCAGATGTGAAAAAATGAAAACAGCAGAGACTCTCTGGAACAATCTGAAGATTAAAACTTGTGCCAGTCGAGAAACTGCATCAGAAAAAAAATGACACTCTTTATATCTTTTGCCCTTTTTTTTTGTTTTACTCAATAAAAAGAATATAGTTAAGACGCAAACGTTAAAGGAGATGGAGGCACTACAGGGGATGTAATAAAGTGAATTAAATTTGTGTGTTACTTAAGCCTCAACTCGTACCCGCTAATACATTACGGAATGTAAAAGGCAAGGGACGCAAGGTATTAGAAAGAACTGAACTACATTGCCAGTTATATAGACTGACCCTTACCTCAGTCTGCAATAACCATTTCGATTTATCAGCTTTTAGTAGATTGTGATATGTTGAAAGCATGATAACTAAAGACAGCTGAGTCTGCCTACAGGACGCTGATTCGAGTACACATACTGACTAGAAATGAAATACTCAGATCATTAATGTTTTTATTTTTAAAAAGTACTGACAGAAATGAACACATAACTAACGGTCAGGCCTACATTACTTTACAGTGAGGCCTACATTACCTACAGTCAGGCCTACATTACTTTAGAGTGAGGCCTACATTACCTACAGTCAGGCCTACATTACCTACAGTCAGGCCTACATTACTCACAGTCAGACCTACATAACCTACTGTCATGCCTACATTACCCACAGTCAGGCCTACATTACCTACAGTCATGCCTACATTACCCAAGTCATGCCTACATTACCTACAGTCAGGCCTACATTACTCACAGTCAGGCCTACATTACCCACAGTCAGGCCTACATTACCCACAGTCAGGCCTACATTACCTACAGTCAGGCCTACATTACTCACAGTCAGGCCTACATTACTCACAGTCAGGCCTACATAACCTACTGTCAGGCCTACATTATCTACAGTCAGTCCTACATTACTCACAGTCAGGCCTACATTACCTACAGTCAGGCCTACATTACCCACAGTCAGGCCTACATTACCCACAGTCAGGCCTACATTACCCACAGTCAGGCCTACATTACCTACAGTCAGGCCTACATTATCTACAGTCAGGCCTACATTACTCACAGTCAGGCCTACATTACTCACAGTCAGGCCTACATAACCTACTGTCAGGCCTACATTATCTACAGTCAGTCCTACATTACTCACAGTCAGGCCTACATTACCTACAGTCAGGCCTACATTACCCACAGTCAGGCCTACATTACCCACAGTCAGGCCTACATTATCTACAGTCAGTCCTACATTATCTACAGTCAGTCCTACATTACTCACAGTCAGGCCTACATTACCTACAGTCAGGCCTACATTACACACAGTCAGGCCTACATTACTCACAGTCAGGCCTACATTACCCACAGTCAGGCCTACATTATCTACAGTCAGGCCTACATTACTTTAGAGTGAGGCCTACATTACCTACAGTCAGGCCTACATTATCTACAGTCAGGCCTACATTACTTTACAGTGAGGCCTACATTACCTACAGTCAGGCCTACATTACTCACAGTCAGGCCTACATTACCCACAGTCAGGCCTACATTACCCACAGTCAGGCCTACATTACCTACAGTCAGGCCTACATTACTCACAGTCAGG
The DNA here is from genome assembly GCA_021962125.1 of Bulinus truncatus. Taxonomy (NCBI): domain Eukaryota; kingdom Metazoa; phylum Mollusca; class Gastropoda; family Planorbidae; genus Bulinus; species Bulinus truncatus. The sequence goes on along the minus strand of JAGDYQ010000001.1, from coordinate 7,064,995 downwards.
CCTACATTACTCACAGTCAGGCCTACATAACCTACTGTCAGGCCTACATTACCTACAGTCAGGCCTACATTATCTACAGTCAGGCCTACATTACTTTACAGTGAGGCCTACATTACCTACAGTCAGGCCTACATTACTCACAGTCAGGCCTACATTACCCACAGTCAGGCCTACATTACCCACAGTCAGGCCTACATTACCTACAGTCAGGCCTACATTACTCACAGTCAGGCCTACATTACTCACAGTCAGGCCTACATAACCTACTGTCAGGCCTACATTATCTACAGTCAGTCCTACATTACTCACAGTCAGGCCTACATTACCTACAGTCAGGCCTACATTACCCACAGTCAGGCCTACATTACCCACAGTCAGGCCTACATTACCCACAGTCAGGCCTACATTACCTACAGTCAGGCCTACATTATCTACAGTCAGGCCTACATTACTCACAGTCAGGCCTACATTACTCACAGTCAGGCCTACATAACCTACTGTCAGGCCTACATTATCTACAGTCAGTCCTACATTACTCACAGTCAGGCCTACATTACCTACAGTCAGGCCTACATTACCCACAGTCAGGCCTACATTACCCACAGTCAGGCCTACATTATCTACAGTCAGTCCTACATTATCTACAGTCAGTCCTACATTACTCACAGTCAGGCCTACATTACCTACAGTCAGGCCTACATTACACACAGTCAGGCCTACATTACTCACAGTCAGGCCTACATTACCCACAGTCAGGCCTACATTATCTACAGTCAGGCCTACATTACTTTAGAGTGAGGCCTACATTACCTACAGTCAGGCCTACATTATCTACAGTCAGGCCTAAATTACTTTACACTGAGGCCTACATTACCTACAGTCAGGCCTACATTACTTTACAGTGAGGTCTACATTACCTACTGTCATGCCTACATTACCCACAGTCAGGCCTACATTACCTACAGTCAGGCCTACATTACCCACAGTCAGGCCTACATTACCTACAGTCAGGCCTACATTACTCACAGTCAGGCCTATATTACTTTACAATGAGGCCCATCACAAGGATGGACAATGTTAACACTGATCAGAGGATCTGCACCAAAACGACTCAACAGTTTGGGTTGATGGAGGACCAAGATTTGCCCTGACAGTGTTTTTAGCCCCCTCCCCCCAACATAATCTGCCTAGGCTCCCTAATGGACCTTTGCTCATGGCCCCTGAAAACGAAAGAACGGCCCTGAGAATAAGTGCAGATACGTTAATTCAACTGAATTGCGTAATATATCTTCGCCTTGAGCATCAACTCGGCACAGTTAGTTGTGAAGAATAGTTTGGCTTCTTTTCTGTATATTATACCAATAGTGTAATAACTGTATATACCAAAGGTGTAATAACTGTATATACCAATGATGTAATAACTGTATACACCAATGATGTAATAACTGTATATACCAATGGTGTTACAACTGTATGTACCAATGGTGTAATAAATGTATGTACCAATGATGTAATAACTGTATATACCAATGATGTAATAACTGTATACACCAATGATGTAATAACTGTATATACCAATGGTGTTACAAATGTATGTACCAATGATGTAATAAATGTATGTACCAATGATGTAATAATTGTATATACCAATGATGTAATAACTGTATGTACCAATGATGTAATAACTGTATATACCAATGATGTAATAACTGTATATACCAATGATGTAATAACTGTATATACCAAATAATGGTTTGCAATATAAAAAAATTCTAACTTTTATATCGGAAACAATAAATTCTAACTTTCATATCGGAAACAATAAATTCTTACTTTTATATCGGAAACTATAAATTCTGACTTTTATATCGTAAACAATAAATTGTAACTTTTATATCAGAAACAATAAATTCTAACTTTCATATCGGAAACAATAAATTCTGACTTTTATATCGGAAACAATAAATTCTGACTTTTATATCGGAAACTATAAATTGTAACTTTTATATCAGAAACAATAAATTCTAACTTTCATATCGGAAACAATAAATTGTAACTTTCAAATCGGAAACATTTCTGCTCACTGCTCATCATGCCGCGTTAATTTAACGTCTGCTTACATCGCCACGTTGCTTACAGTGGACCCCACGCAGGGCCGTGGCTACCTTGAGTGTTATTCTTCATTATCTTCTGTGTCAAACTGATCCCCTCCCCAGCCCCGCTCCAAAGACATCCCCCCCCCCCACTCCTGCTGCCATGGCCTGTCGCAATGTCGACTCATCCATCTAACATCACATTACCATAACTCAGATTCATAGCTCTCCGGGCTTCCAGGCAACAAGCCCCCCCTCCCTCTATTCCCACCCCACCCCTCCCCAACTTCCCTCCGCCATACCCCACCCTATCCACCCGCATGTGTAACCGTCCACCACATGGCCATTTTTAAGTAGAGTTCCAGAGTTTAAGATCAAATTACGTAGCTTTTAACTAACATGCAGGGGGGAAGCAACTGGATGCCATCGTTTGATTGCCTCCCTTGTGTTTTATTCTATTTTCGCCCCCTGCCCCAGAGCCGTGTTCCAGTCTTGAACTTGTGTGTACGTGAACATGTAATGACAAGGGACTCAGAACAAGCCAACGTTTCGGCCCGTCCGTCAGTCTTTATTTAACTGGCAACTTGTATAATATAGATATTGCTAGGTCAGTCTTCTATTTAACTGGCAACTTGTATAATACAGATATTGCTAGGTCAGTCTTCTATTTAACTGGCAACTTGTATAATACAGATATTGCTAGGATTCTGTTAATACTTCATGCGGAAGTAAAAGTCAGACAAAAACTGAATAAAATATTCTTCAAATATGAATCATTGTAAACTTTCTAAAAATAGAGATGAAATGACGTTTTAAATCAACAAAAAACGGAATACATGGGGAAAAGTTGTGAAGAGAACGTTTCATTTATAAAACAGTTGGATACCGAATTTAACCAATAACGGTGTCCATTTAAACCAAGATTTTACTGTAAACGAGATTTTATAATATCTAGATTTATTTAGACTATCTAGCATTAACACTGTCACACAGACAATGTGTGAATTTAGTTAGACCATCTAGCAGTAACACTGTCACACAGACAATGTCTGAATTTAGTTAGACTATCTAGCATTAACACTGTCACACAGACAATGTCTGAATTTAGTTAGACTATCTAGCATTAACAATGTCACACAGACAATGTCTGAATTTAGTTAGACCATCTATAGCAATGTCACACAGACAATGTCTGGATTTAGTTAGACCATTAGCAGTAACACTGTCACACAGACAATGTCTGAATTTAGTTAGACCATAAGCAGTAACACTGTCACACAGACGTTAGGTACACAACTACCCAGCAAACAAATTTTGTGACCTCTCCCCTTCACCACACCGCCCTTGTTCTTTCTTCTGTAAATTCTCCCCCCCCCCCCCCCAATAGATAAGGTGTAGAGAAGTGTATTGTGTCACTTCGTTTAGTTTAATTATTGAGTAAAAGAATAAAACAAAACAACCAAAGTTTTGATTACATTTGAATCATGAAGTAATAAAATAAAAAAACAACCAAAGTTTTGATTACATTTGAATCATGAAGTAATAAAATAAAAAAACAACCAAAGTTTTGATTACATTTGAATCATGAAGTAATAAAATAAAAAAACAACCAAAGTTTTGATTACATTTGACTCATTAAGTAATAAAAATAAAAAAACCAGCACAGATGCAATGCTGAGTTTAAATGTTTTATTTGTCAAAGTTTTCTTTTCTAGCTTTATAGAAAGAGTCATTGTATACAAAGTATCTAGTGTACACACATAGAAAGAGTCATTGTAAACAAAGTATCTAGTGTACACACATAGAAAGAGTCATTGTAAACAAAGTATCTAGTGTACACACATAGAAAGAGTCATTGTAAACAAAGTATCTAGTGTACACACATAGAAAGAGTCATTGTAAACAAAGTATCTAGTGTACACACATAGAAAGAGTCATTGTAAACAAAGTATCTAGTATACACACATAGAAAGAGTCATGGTATACATAGTATCTAGTGTAGTACATAGAAAGAGTCATTGTAAACAAAGTATATAGTGTACACACATAGAAAGAGTCATTGTAAACAACGTATCTAGTGTACACACATAGAGTCATTCTAAACAACGTATCTGGTGTACACAAATAGAAAGAATCATTAAAAACAACGTATCTGGTGTACAAAAACAGAATCATTGTAAACAATGTATCTTATGTACACAAATAGAAAGAGTCATTCAAACAACGTATCTGGTGTACACACATAGAAAGAGTCATTCTAAACAACGTATCTGGTGTACACACATAGAAAGAGTCATTCTTAACAACGTATCTGGTGTACACAAATAGAAAGAATCATTCTTAACAACGTATCTGGTGTACAAAAACAGAATCATTGTAAACAATGTATCTTATGTACACAAATAGAAAGAGTCATTCAAACAACGTATCTGGTGTACACACATAGAAAGAGTCATTCTAAACAACGTATCTGGTGTACACACATAGAAAGAGTCATTCTTAACAACGTATCTGGTGTACACACATAGAAAGAGTCATTCTTAACAACGTATCTGGTGTACACAAATAGAAAGAATCATTATAAACAACGTATCTGGTGTACAAAAACAGAATCATTGTAAACAATGGCAGGGGGGCCGCAATTTACATTTAGCATTAATGGTAATAGTTGTTATTATAGACAAAACAATTAGAAGAGGGGCCTCACAAGCATCCGTTAAATTGGGCCCCACCATTCGTACGGCCGGCTCTGTCTGCAATTATAAAGTTGATTAGGTGTATTGCTGTTTATTTGAAAGACCCCAAGGTGACGTCAGTTCACCAATTTGAACGTTGATAAATGACGTCAAGTATTGTTTATAATTTAAATGACGTCATCTTTTTTTGTGTCCTATTGAATACATTTTAATCTTATGTCATGTATTACTCCAGTTAAAAATAGAGCTTTAAGGTGTTTGATATGTTTCATATTGGCTTTTCCCTGGATCCATAATGTTGGTGAGACATTCTTGATTGGAACCTTTCACATATGACGTCAAGTACTGTTCATAATTTGAACCATTTACATATGACGTCGAGTGCTGTTCATAATTGGAACCATTCACGTATGACGTCGTGTTCATAATTTGAACCATTCACATATGACCTCGAGCGCTGTTCATAATTTGAACCATTCACATATGACGTCAAGTCATGTTCATATCTTTGCCTTCAACTTTACGTTCATACTGAACCTAAAACTAACAAACACGACACACACATGTTAAACCTTTCGTTTTGCATATGAATCGAGCAAAAATATTTCAAAGGGCGTCTACACGAGGCTCAAAATAAAGAGACCCCCCGCCCCCCCCCCCTTTCTTTCATGTCAACAGCTGACCAAGTTTATTTCCAGAAACTGACGATCTTGTTTATATGTCTGATTGATCTCACAAGTCCAAGGAAATTGCTATTGCATAAAAAATGAAGCAAGTAAAGAAGCGAATATTATCGACCTGAATGTTACGAGAACTACAAAAAATAAAAAAAATAAAATGGCGTCTTTAAATATGGCCTCATCAGACCCGGCCCCTTACAAAAAAAAAATTTCGTGTAAGGGGGAGATAATAAAAAAAAATAGTTCACAGAGAGAAAGTGATTTACAGAATATGTGATAGTGATAATTTGTTGTTGTTGTTTTTGCTTGATTGTAAGAAATGACACCTGGTGGTGATTGTATGTATGTTGTGCAGCTGCGATAGGAAATGTTTATTACATACATTTGACATATATGTGTTGATGATAAGGTTCCTTTGAAATCTTGAATATTTTCCAAAAAAGTAAATGAAACATGTCAACTTTAGAATCCAAAAAAAAAAGAAAACATTATTTCTGGGTTTTTACTTTCACCATGACGTACGTTGCCTCAGATCGTTTAGAACTGAGTTCCGTTTGTTCCGTACCAGAGTCGGTATAACAAGACCAAGTAATGAAATAATAGAACACATATCTGATTTAGTGTGAACCTCAATAAACTCAAAGTGAAAATAGCATGTTGAACACAGTCTTCGATCCAGGTAACGATATACTTACAGCTCCAGCAGACGACCTCCAGCTGACGATCTCACATGTCCAACATACGATCCACTCACATCTCCAACAGACGATCCACTCACATCTCCAACAGACTATACACTCACATCTCCAGCAGACTATACACTCACATCTCCAGCAGACTATACACTCACATCTCCAGCAGACGATCCACTCACATCTCCAGCAGACTATACACTCACATCTCCAACAGACGATCCACTCACATCTCCAACAGACGATCCACTCACATCTCCAGCAGACGATCCACTCACATCTCCAACAGACGATCGATTCACATCCCCAACATACGATCCACTCACATCTCCAACAGACGATCCACTCACATCTCCAACAGACGATCCACTCACATCTCCAACAGACGACCCCCTCACATCTCCAACAGACGATGTTTTCTTAACTATAAACATGTTTCGTTTCTTTTATTATGACAGGAATAAAAATGCGAATGGATTTTTTTTGCAAAGATAATACTTTCTCTACTTTACTTGTTTTGAAATATTTTAATATAAAGGTATTTTAGCTTTGACATGAAACTTCTGCCGTGTCTGTCCTGTGTGTTATGACGTCCATTAACTTTTGCTGGTGTATCCGTCGTTAAACGTGCCAGACTTGAAGGTTACAAGCGGATGGAGAGTGTCCCATAAAACCTAATAACACAGCCATCTTTTCATTTCCATTTTATATTGGATTTTTAAATGACCAGATTTTGTCATTTTTGCAATTCATATTCCGCGGGAGGGGGGGGGGGTAAAAAAGTAAACAAAAATGTTTCTGAAATATATGTGTCGTACGGGGGGGGGGGGGTTTAAAGTAAACTGCTGCCGTATTTCTTGATTACCAGAAAGAGGTCATTGTTTGCACACAGAAGCAATTATCGAATGTTGTTAGAACAGAACAAGACACCTGTTTATGGGTTTGTTGCGAACGTTCAACACACGTGAACTGATTTTCTGTTGTCATAATAACCGGCAACGACTGGAAATTTGATTTCTTTTTTTTTTATTTATTTTTGTCTCAAATATTCCTGCAGTAATGTTTAGCTTCAGTACAATGAGACAGTAAACTGCTCGGCTTTCATTTACCAAACCATGGCTACACAATGTTTATGTAAGCGATTCATTAAGCCAACAACAAGGTAAATTTTTTAGCTATTCACGAAAATATTTAAGTAACAAAACATTCAGAAAAAACCTGAAACGAACAATCTCTTCTTAAAATCCTTACCCACAAGCGGAGGTATAGAAGGGTATACAGGGAGCGTAGTTTTGTTCAATCTATTATAAGAGGTGGTTTCGCTGATAATATAAATATCATTATTGATAATATAAATAATATTATTGATAATATAAATATCATTATTGAGAATACGAATATCATTATTGAGAATATAAATATTATTATTGATAATATAAATGTCATTATTGAGAATACGAATATCATTATTGAGAATATAAATATCATTATTGAGAATACAAATGTCATGATTGAGAATACGAATATCATTATTGAGAATATAAATATCATTATTGAGAATACGAATATCATTATTGAGAATATAAATGTCATTATTGAGAATACGAATATCATTATTGAGAATATAAATGTCATTATTGAGAATACGAATATCATTATTGAGAATACGAATATCATTATTGAGAATATAAATATCATTATTGAGAATATAAATATCATTACTGACAATACGAATATCATTATTACAACCGAATGCTTTCGTTAATTGATTCCATGACAATTTCAATAGTCTTCGATACTCGTCTTCTGATCCTAAATATTTCATTACATCAACCCCGACTATATCACTGAATTATGTTATCAAATTTCCAGAAATCTTTCATAATTCTTCGACTTGAGCGCCTTGTCAATACATCGTTTTTTCCCCCCAGAACTATGTTGAAGACAAATAATCTAGAAAGTAGAGAATCTCATGTCGGATTAGTTCATTACAAACTTTTATTTCTTATCTAATATCCCAAACCGGGCAAAATAAAAGATTTTTTTTCAAGACCAAGTGAAGCCTGAAGTCTGTGCGTCCATTGACATAATAAGAGAGGAGACATTAATTTGATTATGCCCATTGCGTAGACAAACTTTACCCATAAGAATGTACTGGTGCCAGACCGATAGACAATAAAACGAAAGATGAATGTAAGTATATACCGTAATATCCCGGTCTGATGAATGTATGTATACACCATAATATCCCGGTCTGGCCCGAGATCCCAATAAAATTTCAGCCGCCAATTTTGAGAGATTTCCCCGAAGAACGCACAACAGTCTCGCGGTGTCCAGTCAGGGGTGCAGCTAATCACTGGGCTATAGCCGCGATTCAAAGATTCGGGGGGAGTTATGGGGGAGTCTCAAGTTGACTGCCTCCCCTCCCCTACCCCGCCCCACCAATATTTTCAAACTGTACAGTCAGTCACGTTTCAAAATTCAATCACAGCGGCGGAGAAATACGAGACCCCTGCTGGAGCAGGGGAGGGTGAATGGGGAGCGGAGGGAAGAAAACCATCTCTCTCCCTCTCTCTCTCTCTCTCTCTCTCTCTCTCTCTCTCTCTCTTGGGTCTATATTGGACATTAAGAGTGATTGAAAGTTTGGACAAAAACTGGACAGCCGATCGATTAGAAGGACTGGACAGTTTAGCGGAACTCGCAAACTCTTGACATGCGCAAACAGAAGACTGTGCATACCGGAAGTTTCAGAAGGTTGGGAAAGTGTGAAAAAGATCTAGAGAAGTTGGAGGAATGCCGTCAGACAATGTTATTGAACATCATGAGAGGGTGTTGTACAAATAAAGTAACTTAATCATTGACAATGTTATTGAACATCATGAGAAGGTGTTGTACAAATAAAGTAACTTAATCACTGACAATGTTATTGAACATCACGAGAAGTTGTTGTACAAATAAAGTAATTTTATCATTGACAATGTTATCGAACATCATGAGAAGATGTTGTACAAATAAAGTAACTTAATCACTGACAATGTTATTGAACATCATGAGAAGGTGTTGTACAAATAAAGTAACTTAATCATTGACAATGTTATTGAACATCATGAGAAGTTGTTGTACAAATAAAGTTGTTGAAGGCCGGGGTCCAGTTATTTATAAAGTTAGAAATAATTTCAAGAGCCTACCATCCAGTTTTAGTTAAAAAAAAGAAAAAGAAAACAGCTGATTAATTGGAAGCAGCAGAAACCATTTTCAAGAGCCGAATGTGGCTCTCAGAGTCAGACTTGGCTAACAATAGATTCAAGTTTACAAGTTTCTGTCATTAGACATTGACGGCGATTGTTGCTGGGGTACTTGTGGTGACGTGACACAGGTAGCTCTGTAGACTGTTCTACATAAAGGACAATAAAATTAACTATATGTCTTAACTAAAGTACTTCAAGTACATACACTTTTTTTGGAAGTACTTACAGTTTAATATAATAAATAAGGTACATTTTTGTAATTCATACGCCGCGTTCATGCAAAATTTGAATCAACATAAACATTACACTGGTGTTCTGTTTTGGCACATTTGACGAGCCCATGAATGTGTGTGTATGACATCTGTTTAGACAAACGTGTGGCAACAATTGTGTGAAAGGGCTGTCACAAACGTGTCACAAACTTGCCACATACGTGCCACAAACACGCCACAAACGTGTCACAAACTCGCCACAAGCGTGTCACAAACTCGCTATAAACGTGTCACAAACTCGCCACAAACGTGTCACAAACTCGCCACAAACGTGTCACAAACTCGCCACAAACGTGTCACAAACTAGACACAAACGTGTCACAAACTCGCCACAAACGTGTCACAAACTAGACACAAACGTGTCACAAACTCGCCACAAACGTGTCACAAACTCGCCACAAACTTGTCACAGGCACAGTATAGGGGAAATAGGGGGAACACCATCAGAGTTTACAATCTGGCTACAGGTGTGTGGTCTGTGAATAACTATTGAATAACTTTGTTCCTCTCTGCTAACCAAAAAAAAAATGCACTATTTAAACTGAAGGTGTCTGGATGTGGGGTAGGGTTGGGCGCAGGAGAACGGGGGAGGGTCTTTAGGAGGGAGGTTGTGGGGGGGAGGAGGGGGGTAAACTATTTTGTCACTACTGGGACTCGCAAAGCCGAGCAGGATTTTAAATGGCAGGCTGCCAATTTCCTGGAGCCGCCGAAACATCTTCTGAAATCTTCCAATAATTGAAAGAAAGCCAGCTCACGCCACATCCCCGAGGGGATAATGTGAGGGCGCCATTTCTCCCTGCCTTCTGTGACAACTGTTTAGTTATGCAGTGGTTTTATGAACTGTTTCCGGTGCATACTAATGGCTTCTTATTTATCACGTCATCGATGCTTTCATTCCGGACAACCTGGGCCAATGAACATCAACGATCGAAGTTTGAAAACTAAAAAAAAAGAAATATCTTTCTGTTAAAATGGCGGTGTGATCTTAAGTGCGATGCCAGCTAGTCTCAGTAGCTGGCTAAATATTAAGTGCATGACTCAGTAAAAAAAAAACACTGCAAACATGAAGTTTTAGGTCAGAGAGCAAAACCTTTAATCTATCTATCTATCTATCTATCTATCTATCTATCTATCTATCTATCTATCTATCTATCTATCTATCTATCTATCTATCTATCTATCTATCTATCTATCTATCTATCTATCTATCTATCTATCTATCTATCTATCTATACATCTATACATCTATATATATATATATATATATATATATATATATCAATCATACAAATACTTATAGAAATGATCAAAACTAAACATTTTATCTTGGCTACACATCTCCATATATGCATACATTATTTGGTTCTGTGTATCAACTTATGGGAGAAGACATATTTAGTCCAGGTTTATTGTTGTTCATGAATTAATGTTATTCCTACGTTAATAGAAAGTAGGCTGGCGATAGAGTTCTGACTTCATATGAACTTATACTGTTAGTTACTGTGCTTTAACCTGAATCAAATTTATCTTCATCTATGATTTTTTTTTCATGCATTCAGCTAAATTTCTCAAAGAATCAATGGAAGTTGATTTATTTACCGCGGAAATTTATTTACATTTACCCGGGATAAAATAAACGTAGGAAAGAAATTATACAAACTGCAAGTATTAAAATACATCACATAGTAAATAAAGTTTTTTTCAAAATTTACATTGCACAGTAGAAGAAGCTGTGCAAAATTTACATAACACAGTAAATCTGTTTTTTTTTTTGTATCTGAACAATCTTCACATTGTCTTCATCAGTATTTATTAAGTAGCCAATATAGGGATCTGCCGTACCACTGCTCTCTCCAGTCCTTATAGGGATCTGCTACACCACTGCTCTCCCCAGTCCATATAGGGATCAGCCTCACCACTGCTCTCCCCAGTCCATATAGGGATCAGCCTCACTACTGCTCTCTGCTGATTCTCTCCTATGGACGTTTTACTCCACAATCTCACAATTTTTAAACTCATTTATATCAGACTTCTTAGAGTAAACATATGGCTTTACCATGAACTGTATAGTCACAACCATAGATATATACACGACACAACGAATTCATTAGCTATTAATAGATGTTCTACAAATAATTGTTTTTATAATTCTAAAATGCTAATAATAGGAAACTGAAAGGTTATACAATGGGAAAACCCGATCACTTCTCAAATGAATGGCCTAAAGGTCTGATGACATAGTCAGAAAAAGTTATATTTTTTAGAAGGTTTTTGATGAAAACTTTAAATAAAACATGGCGGTTTTGAGTCCCCTTCGATTTGTGCTTTCGAATGTGCAAACTTTTCTAGCCATGTGAGTAATGAAATAAAATGAACACGAATAGGTTCGTATCTGTTTCATGTGGAATCTAATGATTTCAAAATGTTTGCTCATCCGTGCTCGAAGTTAACCAACACAACAAAACAAATAAACATGGAATAACGTGATAAATTACACTGTACGTGAAACATTTTGTATGTTAGAAATGATGACGTGATAAACTACACTGTAAGTGAAACATTTTGTATGTTAGAAAATGATGTTTACTGATGTATGAAAACATTGCACACACCATATTTCATAATTAATTGATATCTCCACAGAAATTGTATCAATATTATGTGGCCATCTCCAGAAAGTTGTTTGGGTACGTTGGAAATACATTAAGAAGTAATATTTTATACAACATTTATTAAGTTGTACATTACAACAAACTAGCTTAACATGTTCATTTATCAAAATTGTTCCTCAGTCTTGTCAACATATCAACAAAAAAAAACTCCATTGATATTGTAAAATGAAGTGAAGTATTGTTGACGGACAGAATTATTTTTCTGAGAAAAAAGAAAATTAGGAAATAATAACGGAAGTGACACAAGAGGGGCGTTGTCTTGACGTAAGTTTCTAGTGTAACAATAGAATCATATATTTATTTTAAAATATCCCATAAATACACGCATAAAAACAACGTAATTATACTCAAGAGAGAAGTTATTTGTATTCAGAGAGAGTGTTTGTATTGATGGGGAGTGTTTGTATTGTGGGAGAGTGTATTGTGAGAGAGTGTTTGTATTGATGGAGAGTTTTTGTATTGATGGAGAGTGTTTGTATTGTGAGAGAGTGTTTGTATTGATGGAGAGTGTTTGTATTGTGAGAGAGTGTTTGTCTTGAGAGATAGCGTTTGTATAGAGGGAGAGTTTGTATTGAGAGAGAGAGTGTTTGTATTGAGAGAGAGTGTTTGTAATGATGGAGAGTGTTTGTGTTTTTGGAGAGTGTTTGTCTTGAGAGATAGCGTTTGTATTGAGAGAGATTGTTTGTATTGAAGGAGGGTGTTTGTGTTGTGGTAGAGTGTTTGTCTTTAGAGATAGCGTTTGCATTGAGAGAGAGTGTTTGTATTGATGGAGAGTTTTTGTATTGAAGGAGAGTTTTGTGTTGTGGGAGAGTGTTTGTATTGTGGGAGAATGTTTGTATTGTGAGAGAGTGTTTGTATTGATTGAGAGTTTTTGTATTGAAGGAGAGTTTTGTGTTGTGGGAGAGTGTTTGTATTGTGGGAGAGTGTTTGTATTGTGGGAGAGTGTTTGTACGTCTGACATAAAGTTTGAATTTCATGTATGGGGCCATGTGAGTTTCTTGGATGTTACTAAAAAATTGTTTGTTTTTGTACAAAGAGGATTGTCTGTTTTGTACAAAGAGGATTGTCTGTGTTTGTACAAATAGGATTGTCTGTTTTTGTACAAAGAGGATTGTCTGTTTTTGTACAAAGAGGATTGTCTGTTTTTGTACAAAAAGGATTGTCTGTTTTTGTACAAAGATGATGTACAGCTTATGTTTATCTTCTGTGTGTGTGAGAGTCACACGGTTGACATAGCGGGGACTTTCACCATGACCTGAAAAATCCTTTTGTCATGACCGGAGATCGAAACCGGGATTCCCAGGTCCACCGTCGATCGCGTTACCTCCCGACCACACGCACCCCTGTTTGTATTCTGAAGATATGTCTGTTTTTTGACCTATGAAATGTATACAATGTGTACATGTCTGTGTTTGTATACAGTGTGCACATGTCTGTAATTGTATACAATGTGCACATGTCTGTATGTGTATACAATGTGTACATGTCTGTATGTGTATACAATGTGTACATGTATGTATGTGTATGTAATGTGCACATGTCTGTATGTGTATACAATGTGTACATGTCTGTGTTTGTATACAGTGTGTACATGTCTGTATGTGTATATGATGTGCACATGTCTGTATGTGTATACAATGTGTACATGTCTGTATGTGTATAAAATGTGTACATGTCTGTATGTATATATGATGTGCACATGTCTGTATGTGTATACAATGTGTACATGTCTGTATGTGTATACATTGTGTACATGTCTGTATGTGTATACAATGTGTACATGTCTGTGTTTGTATACAATGTGTACGTGTCTGTCTGTGTATACCAAGTGTACATGTCTTTGTTTGTATACAATGTGTACATGTCTGTTAGTGTATACAATGTGTACATGTCTGTATGTGTATACAATGTGTACATGTCTGTGTTTGTATACAATGTGTACATGTCTGTATGTGTATACGATGTGTACATGTCTGTGTTTGTATATACAGTGTGCACATGTCTGTATTTGTCGCATGTTGTCAAATTATTATTAAGTCCCTGTAAAATGAGATTATGATACCTTGATTGTATAAACCAATGTATACGTACCCGGTATGTGAATGGGTTCGGCCCCCACGGATAATAATCATGCGCGCCTTTACTTCTCCTTACATATTTTCTGCACATTACGATACAAACTATTAAACATATATTAGTATTACTAACAGTGGAGGCACCACGGATGACATGGTAAAGCGACTGGTATCACTGAGATTTGAACCCGTGTGTTCTGCATTTAATTGGTCAGTGCTTTCAGGTTAATAACAAACAGGAAAAGACCGCCTTCTTGGAATTACCTTCGTATCGTAAAAGAGATACCGTTAAGTTATATTGTTGAATACACCTTACTCAATTAATTTTTTGATCAAATGAGACATCATAAAAACAATCATTATTTAGAGGATGTCAAATCATAATTCTTATAAGTAACATCATGTTTATACATAAAGTGTTTTTAACTTTGTAATTGCTTGTTTAGTCCGAGATTTAGTCATATTAATTATTGTTACACTACTGCTTAGACCTAGTCCGACAATATGATTATTATTATCGATTATTATTGACTTACTGTTTAAAAAGTTAAAGAGAAACTTTAAATTTAAAAACAAACACAAATTGCTCTAAATATTAAAACAAAACAACAAAAGAAACAAAAAGTATTAATATTAAACAATTCACCACATTTTGTTGCTGTGTTCAATCAGGAACATTGCAGAGTACAGGAGCTCCATTCCTTTCTTTGGTGTTTGACCTGTGAGTCTAATGTTACAACCACATCAGTCGTAACTTTGAGAGTAGTTTATAGACTGGGTCTGTTACAACCACATCAGTCGTAACTTTGAGAGTAGTTTATAGACTGGGTCTGTTACAACCACATCAGTCGTAACCTTGAGAGTAGTTTATAGACCTGGTTAGTTACAACCACATCAGTCGTAACTTTGAGAGTAGTTTATAGACTGGGTCTGTTACAACCACATCAGTCGTAGCTTTGAGAGTAGTTTATAGACTGGGTCTGTTACAACCACATCAGTCTTAACTTTGAGAGTAGTTTATAGACTGGGTCTGTTACAACCACATCAGTCGTAACTTTGAGAGTAGTTTATAGGCTGGGTCTGTTACAACCACATCATCCTTAACTTTAAGAGTAGTTTATAGACTGTGTCTGTTACAACCACATCAGTCGTAACTTTGAGAGTAGTTTATAGACTGTGTCTGTTACAACCACATCATCCTTTACTCTTGATGTAGTTTATAGACTGTGTCTGTTACAACCACATCATCCTTTACTCTTGATGTAGTTTATAGACTGTGTCTGTTACAACCACATCATCCTTTACTCTGGATGTAGTTTATAGACTGGGTCTGTTACAACCACATCAGTCTTAACTTTGAGAGTAGTTTATAGACTGGGTCTGTTACAACCACATCAGTCGTAACTTTGAGAGTAGTTTATAGGCTGGGTCTGTTACAACCACATCATCCTTAACTTTAAGAGTAGTTTATAGACTGTGTCTGTTACAACCACATCAGTCGTAACTTTGAGAGTAGTTTATAGACTGTGTCTGTTACAACCACATCATCCTTTACTCTTGATGTAGTTTATAGACTGTGTCTGTTACAACCACATCATCCTTTACTCTGGATGTAGTTTATAGACTGGGTCTGTTACAACTACATCAGTCGTAACTTTGAGAGTAGTTTATAGACTGTGTCTGTTACAACCACATCATCCTTTACTCTTGATGTAGTTTATAGACTGTGTCTGTTACAACCACATCATCCTTTACTCTGGATGTAGTTTATAGACTGGGTCTGTTACAACTACATCAGTCGTAACTTTGAGAGTAGTTTATAGACTGTGTCTGTTACAACCACATCATCCTTTACTCTTGATGTAGTTTATAGACTGTGTCTGTTACAACCACATCATCCTTTACTCTTGATGTAGTTTATAGACTGGGTCTGTTACAACCACATCATCCTTTACTCTTGATGTAGTTTATAGACTGGGTCTGTTACAACCACATCATCCTTTACTCTGGATGTAGTTTATAGACTGTGTCTGTTACAACTACATCAGTCCTAACTTTGAGAGTAGTTTATAGGCTGTGTCTGTTACAACCACATCATCCTTAACTCTGGATGTAGTTTATAGACTGTGTCTAGATATGCACGTGTGCATTTAAAAATAAATATTTGGTATCGGTTCTTAGGACAAAATATAATATACTGATTGGATGATGAATTGTTGACCCAAATAAATAAATGAAAAGTTTGTGTATCTGTAATATCTCGTTCGACGTTTGTATCAGGTATACTGATTGGATATTGACTCATATAAGGAAAGTTTGTGTATCTGTAATTTCTCGTTGGACAAATGTATGAGGTATACCGATTGGATATTGACCCATATAAAGAAAGTTTGTGTATCTGTAATATCTCGTTCGACAAAAGTATGAGGTATACCGATTGGATATTGACCCATATAAAGAAAGTTTGGGTATCTGTAATATCTCGTTTGACAAATGTATATCACGTGATACTCAATTGTTCATGCCCAGGTCAATCATCTCGGTGGTCAGAGACGGGTTCCTCCTATGACGGATCGGTCGTTACCAGAAAAGGAGCGGCCATTATGACCCATTTATCCATAATTTCTGACTCGTCTTACATAACTGAGAATTCTGCTCCGATGCCTTCAGAAATTCTATCATTGCTGCACCCAGAGCCATTATTTTCTAACCATATTTTCTCCTTGATTTGTTTTAATTGTTGTGTCCGCTGAACTTCCCCAAGGGCAATCACCGACAGGGTCTCCTCTGGTGCAAGGGAGATTATCAGAAATTTCAAAAAATCTCTGCAAGAAATACAATTTAAGACCCTTAATATAGGGCAATTTGTCAGATTGTTATAGCCCAGAAGCAACAAAACGCTCTGTGGATGTAGTAATATTTATAAAACCATGGTAATGTTATATTCTATAACAAACTATTGTAAGATACAATGAATATGTTATAGAAAGACTTTCATAAGCATGATTCTATTTAATGTGGTGTTATTATTTGTAAAATGTGATATTGTGGAGTCAATTTAACATAGGAGTCAATGGAAGTTGTTTTTATCTTTCTTACACCATTCGCTCAGAATAAGCTGCTCTGTTTGAAAGAGTTAGCTGCAAATGGTCTATTCCACTAAATGGCGATGATAAAATTAATGTGCATTTTCGAGACATTTTCTCTATATAACTCTGAATTTATATATATATATAGAGTTGTATAAGCATAATAGCAGTAACCTAAAATAATATATATAAAATAACAACACCGTAGGCATAGAACATATATAGAAGCTTCTGTTTACATAGGTATGATGAGACTTAAAATACGAAATATTTTGTGGAACACAATTTATATAATTGTCTAGAGTAGCATATAAGTAAAGCAACAAAGAAACATTCAGATCAATAATACGATTATCTGACAGAACGATATTTTCTAAATAACATATTTAGAGGTAAAACAAACATTCATAAACAAATAAGCAAACTTATTAAAATATATATTATGATATAAAACATATTTTAAAAGATTTTCTATATTGGAACACACATGCTTCACTTTAAAATACCTTGTCTTCTTGAACTCATTGTAATATGAAACAATAATTGTTTATAGCAAGTAGTATCCTACCATTGGACTGACATAGTCACGTGACTTCCAATCTTTATTTATATTTGTGCAATCCCCCATGTGAATAAAAACTACAAAAAAAAATAATAAAGGCATCTATTACAATTGAATATTTTCTCCCTCAAGTTTTCAGTTAAAATTACATTTAGTTGTAAAGCTTACACAGAGAAATAGTTGTTATCATGCACAGATTAATTCTCAGTCTGTTACTTATAAATTTACATTTTTTTAAAATCGCAACCTACCTAGAACCCATCCGCCACACACCAGTGGTTTCAGAACTATACAATGAGAACAGGGGCGCCGAGAGCCAACAAGGGCCACAGGGCAGGACATCATTGCGGGCCCCTTAATAAACAATGAATCGTGAAAAAATTTACATGGTCGGGGCGGCCGGGCCCCCTTACCGATGCGGGCCCCCTGGCAATGCCTGATTGAGAATCACTGGTGTTTACAGTGTACTAAATATTCTATCATTTTATAGCAATAATTAAAATGCCAAGTTGAAGTATGAAATAGAAAGATAACATTTTGTTCTCAGAATATCTAAACATTACATACACCTAGGTCAAATTTAAAAAAAAAAAACGGTAAAATAAAACTACAACATTTTAAATGTATTAACTAACAGGCATGAAGCTAAACTTTATAACAAACAACATGATACTAGGTCAAAGTTTGTTTGCATGCAGGTTTCTAATCTTTCCAAAGTCTAGCCACTAAATAATCAAGTGACATTTAACATTACATACAACTGTGACAGTTTACACAAATACAAGCAATGAAAAGTAAAACTGATGTGTCATTCACCTATAGCCAAGAGTTAGCCAACTGCTAGCCAACTGTTAGCCAAATGTTAGCCAACTGTTAGCCAACTGTTAGAAAACTGTTAGCCAAATGTATGATAACTGTAAGCCAACTGTTAGCCAATTGTTAGGCATCTGTTGGCCAACTGTTAGCTAATTTTAGCTAACTGTTAGCCATCTCTTAGCCAACTGTTATCCATCTGTAAAAAATTAATTTATCTGCTATTATAGAACATATCATCAATGACGATGGAACAGTTCATTTGTGATGGTATAACATTCAGTCTGTGATGATATACATTACATTTTTTGTTATTATAGAACATATCATCATTTACGATGGAACAATTCATACGTGATGGTACAACATTCTATCGGTGATGGTATACATGTTTGTTTCTGTGATGGTAGAGCCTGTTCTCTCTACAGATGTTCTAGGGGCTTTAATGGTGGTTTTCCCCTTATTAAGTCAGACGCTTTTTCTCCAATCATGATTGTTGGGGCATTGGTATTAGCAGATACAATCCAGGGCATGATTGAGGCATCAACCACTCGGAGACCTTTAATACCTTTAACCCTGTTCAATGATTGAAAGACAGAAATATAATGTTGAATGTAATCTTGTATTCAATATTTAAGTCTGCAGTAATGCTAAATGAAATATTGAATGTAATCTCGTATTCAATATTTAAGTCTGCAGTAATGCTAAATATAATGTTGAATGTAATCTCGTATTCAATATTTAAGTCTGCAGTAATGCTAAATATAATGTTGCATTTATGTTTCATGAAATGTTTTGTTATTTTTGGGTATAATGTTGGATTTATGGTTGGACTACAGATACTATTATGAATAATTATTTATTATTTAACCGTAAACCGTATTATTCTGCGTGGGGTCAGTGGAGGCGATTCATGGGCACCACTCTCACAAATAAAATGAATATTGGGCCCCACAATGAGTGTACAAAATCACGCTAGTAACGTCTCTAACGGAACAAAATGTATTATGTGTTTATTTTTATGTATATATATATATATATATATATATATATATATATATATATATATATATATTAGGGCTGTTGATTAAACTGCGTTAATTTGCGATTAACGCGTCAAAAAACATTTGCGATTTAACTTTTTAACGCAACACCTAAATGCGTTAATTTGACCAAAATATTGCAAGTTCAAGAAATCGAAAAATAACAGTATTTCACTCAACAAATTTGAAGCTAAGGTTTGTTCACTTATTAAGTAGATCTATCACCCCACCCTGTTGCAATCCGCATACACCCTCTACCCCAGAAATGTCGACAAAATCCCCACTTGTAATATAAATGAAGATGTTTTTGTTATATAGCCCTTCGACAAGTAAACCTCCTGCTCCATTCCCGGTCGATGTAAAAAGAGAAAAGTTTCATTCACTAGTTTACATTATATGCTGTAGTGTATTATTGAAGTCAACTTGAAGGTAAAAAAATAAATAAGCGTATAATGAGCCAGGTTAAAACTAGATCAAAATAACGAGATGCTAGACATTTTGTATCTTCATTTTTTGCGCAAATTTTTTATCGCATTTTGATAATACAGCATTAGGCCGGTCACGTCTGCAACAGCTGCACTAATAGTTTCATATACATGACACCTGTCAATCAAGGTCTAGACTGTACACGAGACAGTGGTTGTATTTTTCAGAATTATTGTGAGACTGAGCTAAATTTAATATTTTATATCGGGCTGTTTTTTTAACTGCAATTAAAGCGTAATTAATGCGTTAAACATATGCGATTATATTTTTAACGCAAACACCTAAATGCGTTAAATTTTAGCCAAATGTTGTCATTTCAGTAAATCAGTAAATAATCCAATTCTATAACCATAGCTAGATCAGACAAGATTTAAAAAAAAGAAGAAAAAAAATCCACCGAATACAGAAACTGTCATGCTTACATAAAATCATAGCAGCTACTTGACCTTGAAACAATAGGATTGTCTTTTCTTAATAATAATTATGACACTCAATGATACCATTAGTGAACATCTGGTTGATTGACAGGTGCCATGATTTGGAAAAATGGGACAGAGGGGGTACGGTACGGTTGGTAGTAACGTCATCTTCGTGGGGAGATGAGCTGCTAAGAGTGTCAAAAATCTAACAGGGTGGGAAAGGGGGGAATAAAAAAACGCGTTAATAATAAGCAAGTAAGTACTTTCTGGCTATACTATTATTTTATGAAGGAAAAGGCACGTATGAGATATAAATGACGTGTGCATTTTGTTTTGGGATGGGAAGTGAAGGGGGTAAGTACGGTAGTGGAGGGTTGGGTAAACAAGACATACGTGGGGGCAAAGTGTAGCAAAATATGACAGGGATAGAGGGGAGAGGGGTTGAAATACGTCATTAGCTCGGAACCTATGGTACGAGAAAAACGCTTGTTAGGAATTGTTGTTGATTAAAAAAAAATAACTCGCATCACTTGACGTGATTGATACATGTCCATAAACTGGCCTCAATAACTAATTCAACAGACATTAGGGATGATGCTTAATAAATCTGTTACAATTAATTATACCTCTTTCGTAAATTAATCTGAATTGCTTATTATACCAATTTTACGCTATGATATTCTAACTTACATGTTTGAATATAAACAAAATGTTTTATATTGTGTCGATTAAAAAATGCGTTAATTTGCGATTAAAAATTTTAATCATGCATTAATTGCGATCAATTTTTTTAATCGAACAGCAGCTCTAATATGTATATATATATATATATATATATATATATATATATATATATATATATATATATATATATTTACACTTACGACAATGTATCCACATTAGTCCACACAGTACATAATGTGAAAACAGTATGTGTAAACATTAGTTGTAAATATTATGTGTAGAAATTACGTGCTACACAGGCATGAACGACTGTACTCAGACATGAACAACACTTTATATGTGTTGGCTCGCCATTGAATCATGTTTATTCTCACAGAAACACGTCCACCAAAAAACTTGGAAAACCTGGCCAAATATAAATAACTACAATTTGAATGAGAGAGACCACCGTACATGTTGTTGTGCAGAATGAGAGAGACCACCGTACATGTTGTTGTGGGGAAAGATATACACCACCGTACATGTTGTTGTGGGGAAAGAGATACACCACCGTACATGTTGTTGTGAGGAATGAGAGACACCACCGTACATGTTGTTGTGAGGAATGAGAGACACCACCGTACACGTTGTTGTGGGGAAAGAGATACACCACCGTACATGTTGTTGTGGGGAAAGAGATACACCACCGTACATGTTGTTGTGGGTAAAGAGATACACCACCGTACATGTTGTTGTGAGGAATGAGAGACACCACCGTACACGTTGTTGTGGGGAAAGAGAGACACCACCATACATGTTGTTGTGGGGAAAGAGAGACACCACCGTACATGTTGTTGTGAGGAAAGAGAGACACCACCGTACATGTTGTTGTGGGGAAAGAGAGACACCACCGTACATGTTGTTGTGGGGAAGGAGAGACACCACCGTACATGTTGTTGTGTGGAATGAGAGACACCATCGTACACGTTGTTGTGGGGAAAGAGATACACCCCCGTACATGTTTTTGTGGGGAAAGAGATACACCACCGTACATGTTGTTGTGGGGAAAGAGATACACCACCGTACATGTTGTTGTGAGGAATGAGAGACACCACTGTACATGTTGTTGTGTGGAATGAGAGACACCACCGTACATGTTGTTGTGGGGAAAGAGAGACACCACCGTACATGGTGTTGTGGGGAAAGAGAGACACCACCGTACATGTTGTTGTGAGGAATGAGAGACACCACCGTACACGTTGTTCTGGGGAAAGAGAGACACCACCGTACATGTTGTTGTGGGGAAAGAGAGACACCACCGTACACGTTGTTGTGGGGAAAGAGAGACACCACCGTACATGTTGTTGTGTGGAATGAGAGACACCACCGTACACGTTGTTGTGGGGAAAGAGATACACCACCGTACATGTTGTTGTGGGGAAAGAGATACACCACCGTACATGTTGTTGTGGGGAAAGAGATACACCACCGTACATGTTGTTGTGAGGAATGAGAGACACCACCGTACATGTTGTTGTGTGGAATGAGAGACACCACCGTACGTTTGTTGTGGGAGTGCTGGACAACACTATTTATATAATTAAGTTCATTCTATGCACATATAAGTTATTATACAGATTTCGCAAGCCTTGTTTTGAAACGATGTTTTCATCGTCACCATTAATGATATTTACACTCATCTGTCCATTCAATGAATAGAAATGTCTAGTATAGATATAAAGATTGTACCTAAGTTCAGGGTCCACCACAGCTGTAGGGTCCTTCGCTGGGCCCATCTTGCAAGTGCCTACTGGGTGATAGATGGTCAGTGCTCTGAATTTGACCATACAGGTCCAGTACTCATCAGAACCGTAGGTGTGTTGTCTACAGGAGGGTGGGGGAGAGGTTTCAGTTAGTTCAGCCCCGATCTCCTTCATAGTCTTTGTCTCGACAAGTTTGTGACACTCTCTGATACCTGGCACAGAATACATCAATAGATTAGGTGTATATAGATATAGACATGGCACAGAATACATCAATAGGTTAGGTGTATATAGATATAGACCTGTCACAGAATACATCAATAGATTAGGTGTATATAGATATAGACCTGGCACAGAATACATCAATAGATTTAGTGTATATAGATATAGACCTGGCACAGAATACATCAATAGATTTAGTGTATATAGATATAGACCTGGCACAGAATACATCAATAGATTAGGTGTATATAGATATAGACCTGGCACAGAATACATCAATAGATTAGGTGTATATAGATATAGACCTGGGACAGAATACATCAATAGATTAGGTTATATAAGATAAAGACCTGCCACAGAATACATCAATAGATTAGGTGTATATAGATATAGACCTGGGACAGAATACATCAATAGATTAGGCGTATATAGATATAGACCTGGCACAGAATACATCAATAGATTAGGTGTATATAGATATAGACCTGGCACAGAATACATCAATAGATTAGGTGTATATAGATATAGACCTGGCACAGAATACATCAATAGGTTAGGTGTATATAGATATAGACCTGTCACAGAATACATCAATAGATTAGGTGTATATAGATATAGACCTGGCACATAATACATCAATAGGTTAGGTGTATATAGATATAGACCTGGCACAGAATACATCAATAGATTCAGTGTTGTGTATATAGATATAGACCTGGCACAGAATACATCAATAGATTTAGTGTATATAGATATAGACCTGGCACAGAATACATCAATAGATTAGGTGTATATAGATATAGACCTGGGACAGAATACATCAATAGATTAGGTTATATAAGATAAAGACCTGCCACAGAATACATCAATAGGTTAGGTGTATATAGATATAGACCTGGGACAGAATACATCAATAGATTAGGTGTATATAGATATAGACCTGGCACAGAATACATCAATAGATTAGGTGTATATAGATATAGACCTGGCACAGAATACATCAATAGATTAGGTTATATAAGATAAAGATCTGCCACAGAATACATCAATAGGTTAGGTGTATATAGATATAGACCTGTGACACTCTCTGATACCTGGCACAGAATACATCAATAGGTTAGGTTATATAAGATAAAGACCTGCCACAGAATACATCAATAGGTTAGGTGTACATAGATATAGAGCTGGCACATAATACATCAATAGGTTAGATGTATATAAGATATAGACCTAGCACAGAATACATAAATAGGTTAGGTGTATATAAGATATAGACCTGGCACAGAATACATCAATAGGTTCAGTGTATATAGATATAGACCTGCCACAGAATACATCAATAGGTTAGGTGTATATAAGATATAGACCTAGCACAGAATACATCAATAGATTCAGTGTATATAGATATAGGCCTGAGACAGAATACATCAATAGGTTAGGTGTATATAGATATAGACCTGGCACAGAATACATCAATAGGTTAGGTGTATATAGATATAGACCTGGCACAGAATACATCAATAGATTAGGTGTATATAGATATAGACCTGGCACAGAATACATCAATAGATTCAGTGTTGTGTATATAGATATAGAACTGGCACAGAATACATCAATAGATTTAGTGTATATAGATATAGACCTGGCACAGAATACATCAATAGATTAGGTGGATATAGATATAGACCTGGGACAGAATACATCAATAGATTAGGTTATATAAGATAAAGACCTGCCAGAGAATACATCAATAGGTTAGGTGTATATAGATATAGACCTGGGACAGAATACATCAATAGATTAGGTGTATATAGATATAGACCTGGCACAGAATACATCAATAGATTAGGTGTATATAGATATAGACCTGGCACAGAATACATCAATAGGTTAGGTGTATATAGATATAGAGCTGGCACATAATACATCAATAGGTTAGATGTATATAAGATATAGACCTAGCACAGAATACATAAATAGGTTAGGTGTATATAAGATATAGACCTGGCACAGAATACATCAATAGGTTCAGTGTATATAGATATAGACCTGCCACAGAATACATCAATAGGTTAGGTGTATATAAGATATAGACGTAGCACAGAATACATCAATAGATTCAGTGTATATAGATATAGGCCTGAGACAGAATACATCAATAAATTCAGTGTATATAGATATAGACCTAGCACAGAATACATCAATAGGTTAGGTTTATAAGATAAAGACCTGCCATAGAATACATCAATAGGTTAGGTGTATATAGATATAGACCTGGCACAGAATACATCAATAGATTAGGTTATATAAGATAAAGACCTGCCACAGAATACATCAATAGGTTAGGTGTATATAGATATAGACCTGGCACATAATACATCAATAGGTTAGGTGTATATAAGATAAAGACCTGCCACAGAATACATCAATAGGTTAGGTGTATATAGATATAGACCTGGCACAGAATACATCAATAGGTTAGGTTATTTAAGATATAGACCTAGCACAGAATACATCAATAGGTTAGGTGTATATAGATATAGACCTGGCACAGAATACATCAATAGATTAGGTGTATATAAGATAAAGACCTGAGACATAATACATTCATGAGTTGAATGTCTATAAGAAATAGACCTGGCACAGAATAGATCAATGTGCTAAGTGTCTATAAGATATAGACCTGACACAGAATACATGTGCGGATCACAACAAGAACTGGTAACTTTGAGTTAACGTTGAGTCTGACCAGGTCATTAAATGTCATCTGTTAGTCATTATACATAAGGTCAACCGTAATTGTCAGCCACGTGACCTAAAGTCACCTGCTCACCAATCAATACTCACAAGCCTGTTGAAAGTTTATCTTGCTCACCTTTAATAATCAGGTCGATGTCCTGTTGCTTATCCAGGTAATTGGCCCACAGTATTGGGTAATCGAACGGGTCACGTGATCTGAGAGTGATTCTCCCTTGACTCTCTGGTCTACACAGCGAGGGGAGACACTTGAACCCATATGTGGCTTTATCTCTCTCAGACATCTCCTTCAGAACCTGAAAAAGGGCATCACATTTATCAACTACTTATTGATTCATAATTCTTGAGATCTATGAACTACACTCGCAGTAACCACATCTACCAGCTTTAAATTAGTCAACTATCTTGTAAGTTGTTCAATTACTTCTTCAGAGTAACCATATCCATCAGCTGTAGTTGGAGGTAAGATGCTGAAAAAATGAATCTGTAGGTCCGGCCAATCTTTCTCTTGGAACTCTTTAGTTGTACTTTTAAAGGCTAGGACTTCCAGTTGAAACGGTGAATTTAGGTAGCCTGTAAAATTGAGGCAGACGATTAGAAGAAGTAACAGTGCATTTCAGTATTTGATGGTGCTTGTCGGAGTGGAAATGACCAATGTTGCAATCTATGTTAATTGGGATGACCAATGTTACAATCTATGTTAACAGAAATGACCAATGTTACATTCTATGTTCACAGAAATGACCAATGTTACAATCTTTGTTAACAGAAATGACCAATTTTACGATCTTTCTTAACAGAAATGGCCAATGTTACAATATGTGTTAATTGGGATGACCAATGTTACAATCTATGTTAACAGAAATGACCAATTTTACGATCTTTCTTAACAGAAATGATCCAATGTTCCAATCTATGTTAACAGAAATGACCAATGTTACAATATATTTTAGTTTTTAAGTCAAAGGATAATATTTGTGTAACAAAACATATTGGTAAATATTGATTAAATACTAGGCAATGACTTCCCTGCTGCTACCACAGTCATTGCACTCTAACCCAAGGAGGCGAGACAAACATGGCGCCACACAATCGCCCCAGTGTTTGGCCTAAATGATCAATTGATAAACGTTACATCCTTAAATAGACTTGAATAATACTTTATTTGGACCGTCATTTGTATATGTGTGCGCATGTCAGATACACATAATGACATCATTCAGAGATTGCTCTATGTGCACATGTCAGATACACATAATGACATCGTTCAGAGATTGCTCTATGTGCGCATGTCAGATACACATAATGACATCGTTCGGAGACTGCCCTATGTGCACATGTCAGATACACACAATGACATCTTTCAGAGATTGCTCTATGTGCGCATGTCGGATACACATAATGTCATTGTTCACATTGTGCTCTAGGTGTCCGAGTTCTGTCATTGTTTAGTGTTTTGTTGTATATTTACCTGTCCCAAATAAATTGTACTTCAAATTCGACCACCAGCTGTCAGCCTCATCAAACGTTGCTGTGATTGGTTCCCTCACTTTCACTCCGATATCAAACCACATGTGGTCCTGGAGATTCTCCCCCACAGGTAAATCCGCCACAACAGGAATCTGTAATATTTAAATTAAAAATGTAAACCTCTTAGAAGCCCATTCGGTTTTTACGTCCCACTTTTAAAGAAATGATATCTGAAATAAATTGTTTGTAAACTCGATTTAGTAATTCTTCAAATTTTAGGCAATCCCTTTCAAATTAGCTTGCATTGCATTAATGGGTCGCGACCCACAATACGAGAGCCACTGTATCAGATAGTTGGTCCGATACTGTTGGGTTGCGACACACACACAATGACAGCCACTTTGTCAGAAAGTTGATCTGATGCTAGTGGGTCGTGACTTGCATTATGAGAACCACTGTATCAGATTATTGATTTATTACATGTTTCATTTTAGAGAAGTTACGTTTTAAGATGTGAGACTAATATTAAAAATAAACAATTTACAAAAAAATAAAACGCATGATAGGCAGGCACGCCGAGAGGGGGGGGGTCAGGGAGGGTCATTGCCAGAGGGCCCGCATCTGTAATGGGGCCCAGCCGCCCCATCCATGTCAATTTTTTCACGACTCATTGTTTATTAAGGGACCCGCAAATGTGTCCTGCCTTGGGGCCCTTGTTGGCTCTCGGCGGCCCTGATGATAGGCGGACATCTTCAACCCCTCTCCCCTCCCATTGAACCAATAAAGATTGCCATCTTGACATCAGCATACTAAAGTGAGTACTGTCATGAAAGATACACATATTAGTCAATATAAATAGTTAAGACTGAATATTGAGTATTGTCTATAAATTTGATGAATGTTTTGATGTATTATTAATAAAACGTACACCAAGAGATTCCAAATGTTTCCTGGGCCCAACACCGGACAGAAGCAGAATCTGTGGGGACCCTATGGCCCCGGCTGACAAGATGACCTCACGCTTGGCGCCAATGACGTATTTCTTCCCGTCTTTGATGACTTCAACACCTTCTGCTTTCTTGTTTTTAATCACAACCTTAACGGGATGAATTCGAGGACCAAAAATTGTCAATGTATGTCACAAGATATAAATAGAAATAATGTTACATAACTCTCAACATACATATCAGATACAACTTATTCAGGCCAATAGCACTGAAAGGTCGTCGTTTGACATTACTTCCTTATCATTTCAACCGTTTGGTTTACATACCACATTAGTCTGTATGCCCCTACGTGAAATGACACAAAGAAACAGATAAAGAAATGAAGTAATACATGCATCCTTCATACAGGTTTACCAATAATACATGTATCCTGCACACAAGTTTACCAATAATACATGTATCCTGCACACAGGTTTACCAATAATACATGTATCCTGCACACAGGTTTACCAATAATACATGTCTCCTGCACACAGGTTTAGCAATAATACATGTATCCTAAACACAGGTTTAGCAATAATACATGTCTCCTGCACACAGGTTTACCAATAATACATGTATCCTGCACACATGTTTACCAATAATACATGTATCCTAAACACATGTTTACCAATAATACATGTATCCTGCACACATGTTTACCAATAATACATGCATCCAGCTCACAGGTTTACCAATAATACATGTATCCTGCACACATGTTTACCAATAATACATGCATCCAGCTCACATGTTTACCACTAATACATGTATCCTGCACACATGTTTACCAATAATACACGTATCCTGCACACATGTTTACCAATAATACATGCATCCAGCTCACAGGTTTACCAATAATACATGTCTCCTGCACACAGGTTTACCAATAATACATGTCTCCTGCACACAGGTTTAGCAATAATACATGTATCCTGCACACATGTTTACCAATAATACATGTATCCTGCACACATGTTTACCAATAATACATGCATCCAGCTCACAGGTTTACCAATAATACATGCATCCTGCACACAGGTTTACCAATAATACATGTATTCTGCACACAGATTTACCAATAATACATGTATCCTGCACACAGGTTTACCAATAATACATGTATCCTGCACACAGGTTTACCAATAATACATGTATCCTGCACACAGGTTTACCAATAATACATGTATCCTGCACACAGTTTAACCAATAATACATGTATCCTGCACACAGGTTTACCAATAATACATGTATCCTGCACACAGGTTTACCAATAAGGTTTAACAGCAGTTGATTCAAAAAATTTTTTTTTTACATTTCTTTGAACAACTTTCTAAAAAGTCAGTAAATAGAAAAAAAAGCACTTATATATTTAATAAATGTTAACACAGTTTAGAAATAGTGTGTCCTAGGCGAGATATTTGAAGATTTACAATGTCAGTGTCACAGGTCTTACAAAGAACTGTGCTTAGCTGACAACCACAAATATGAAATGAGTTACTCTCCCCTGAATCAGTTAAAGGTTCATGTTTTAGTTTAAATTATTAAGAGTTTAATTTCTTTGAAACCAAACATTACGTTAAAATAACCAATATTTGTCAATTGTATTTAAAATTATAAGAACCACTTTTTATCGATTTCTTTTTATTCAATGATGGGAATTTTAGTTTCCTGTCTACATACATCGCTATGATCAACCAAACCGACATTCATTTATAAATAAGTAGATGTATGTATGTATAAAATATAACCAAACCGACATTCATTTATAAATAAGTAGATGTATGTATGTAATCAGCCAAACTGACATTCTTTCATCTTGTTGATTTAAAATATGAACTCAAATATACGCTCCAATGTCAAATTTGAATGAATAGTTCTGAAAAAATTGTAAGTTAACCTTCTACTTCATTGTTTTGTATGCTCTGGGTCAAGGGTTCGAATCCCGATGTGTCCAGCCACCTACCTATATTTACCGTGTTTCATTGCCAGTGCACTATTGACAATGGTGGGTTGAAAGAAGGGCGTTATAAACTCGTCCCATTAGTGCAGGGGTGGGCAAACTTTTTCTACGGAGGGCCACTTTGAAAAATTTATTTTTATCGGCGGACCGCATATATATATATATATATTTATTGTCTACTTCAATTACAGTTTACAACGTATGAAAATGTGAATTAATGATAATAAAACCATGTATTCGTCATTTAATTTCATATTCACACTATATTACACATGTACATCAAATTTCTAAATACGAACTAAATCAGTTGCTAAATTTGGTAATAAGACTGTACTATTTATAGTTATTTCAACTAAAATTTATTTTTATCTGTCAAAATAATTTTGAAGACGTATGAACTTAATTTACATACAGCCTGATCCCGGAGTACAATTAATGAGAAGTATGTAACTGTTCACTAATTTGGACAATGTTCTTGAACTGTGGAACCCGTTTTATTGGTTGTGATTAGCAAGACTGCATTTAAATTGCAGTCAGTCAACATCGATTTCTGCTTAGACTTGTTTATTTTCAAACAAAAAAAAAACACTTGCTCACAAATGTATATCGACCCAAATAGCGACAAAATCTTGACAGCAAAGAGTTTTAGGTGTGGAGATGCCGCTGCTGACAAACATCCTTAAGATTCCAGCAAAATAGCTGACTTGAACTTCTCCTTCTAGGCCATTATCTGTCTGTAGGTCAAGCAGCTTTAATATTCTGGAGCCCTAAAACCATTTAATACCCCTATATTTAAAACAAATGGTCGGAATTAATTTTCAAAATATAACGAAAATTAACGTAGCCATAGGATCACAACATGTACATGCAAACGGGCCGCATTCTATACTCTGAATGGCCGCATGCGGCCCGCGTGCCGTAGTTTGCCCACCCCTGCATTAGTGCTTTACAGGATATAACAGATAAACATTTCATCCTTACAGGGAATTGAAACACTTCATTGTTAAGAAATATATTTTTTGAAAAACAAAAAAAAAAACAAAAAAAAAGTTAAACCTTTTAAATCTATCCTAATGTGTGAATGTAGAAGGTAAGGCAGTTTTAAACTAACCGTAGGTTTTAAAAGCTTAATGAACTCACTGAAAAATATATTAAAGAATACAGAATCACTGGCTACATCTAGGAACGACTTCTTCATCTGCCCATCAAGCAACATGTTCACCAATCAACATGTTCACCAATCACATGTTCACCGATTAACATGTTCACCAATCACATGTTCACCAATTAACATGTTCACCAATCACATGTTCACTAAAGAACATGTTCACCAATCACACGTTCACCAATCAACATGTTCACCAATCAACATGAACACCAATCACATGTTCACCAATCAACATTATTACCAATCACATTTTCACCAATCAACATGTTCACCAATCACATGTTCACCAGTCACATTTTCACCAATCAACATTCTCACCAATCAATATGTTCACCAATCACATGTTCACCATTCACATTTTCACCAATCAACATGTTCACCAATCACATGTTCACCAATCAACATGTTCACCAATCACATGTTCACCAATCATATTTTCACCAATCAACAAGTTCACCAATCACATGTTCACCAATCACATTTTCACCAATCAACATGTTCACCAATCAACATGTTCACCTATCACATGTTCACCAATCACATGTTCACCAATCAACATGTTCACCAATCACATGTTTTTCCTTTTTAAAAATGCTGTTGGGGACTATCACTGGGCGGATTGTTTGGTAATGTTGTCCTGAATTCGGGATCACCACAGCCCAAAGCTCGCCCTAATCTCACGTGACTTAATTTTTACAGGCTATCCCCACTCTTCAGGCCATATGTAATAACAACATGGCATTCATTTTATGCATCTACAAATAACTTTAATTAATGACCGAATATAAAATGATCAAATGTCATAATAATATCTTTTTTTCTTCAGTGTGGGTGTCTTCAAGACTGAAAAGTTGCTAACTATTGTACAAACTAGCCACATACCAGAAAGACAAACTAGCCACAGAACAGAAAGACAAACTAACCACACAACAGAGAGACAAACTAGCCACATAACAGAAAGACACGCCTACATTAGGGTGATAACTATTTTCATTATTTTTCGAAACGAAACTGAAACCCCTCACATTCGAGGAACAATTATATGTAGATGACAGTAGCAACATTAATTTTTTTTTAAATTGAAAAAAGTTCCCCCTATTTTTAATTTTTCGTTCACATATCGCGCAGTTTGAACTCGCCCCAGCTTGGGGTGAGTTCACAATATATAACTATTTCATTATTGTTATAACTTCTTTTATTTTCTGTTTCAGGTGCAAATATATAATATATATTCTGGAATATTTTAGAACATTGTGGAATATTTTTGAATATTTTGGATAAACTATCTCGTTTTCAGTGCAAGATTGCAAGTCTTACTGTCAGGATAGTGAAAGTAGATAGACATTGATAGATAGAAAGACATATTGTTAGACAGATAGACAGATAGGCTAAACAATCTCACACGGATACCTACAAACCGTCAAATTCTTGGAAACTTCACTTTTCTGTTCAATAGCCAGAAACGGCGACTGGATCGAATCAAAATTATGATTACGGATATAGAATTGCTTTGGAGGGAAATTCTAGACTTTCCACTATTATCCAGCGCACTCATCAGAAAGAAACTCAATTGCCTGATTGATTTATATGACAAAAACAAAAAGAATCCGTCTGATAAATTTACTACAACACTTTCTCAGTTATTTGATGTCACCAACGTTAATGGAGAATGGAAAAGCACGGAGGATAAAGAACTCTACCAGAGGCAAGTTAAGAGTGGAGGAAAGATTGGTTATTCAATGGTCAAACAAGCCCCTTTGGAATCAATCCACCCAAGAAAACGAATCCGACTATCAAAAACCCAATAACAAGCCAGCTCTTCTCAATCGCAACCTATACAAACACATACAACTGTCTCAGAATCTTCGGATTCTGAAACCTCTGCTTCTTCACCCGACTTGCCAACCTATTCTTCCACGTCATCTTCTCCTGAATGCAAACCGAAATACCAAAGAGCAAAGCACTACAACAGCGGGTTTGCTAGTACTGCAAAACAACATTTCTACACATAAAGCATATGATGTTCTTGCAACCATTGCTGAACAGGGTCACGATGTGCCAGTTCCAAGTCAGGCGGGTGTCTGGAAACGAGTAATCTCTGTAGGACGTAAAATGAAAACCAAAATTGTTCAAAAACTTCAAAGCAAAGAACTCTATTGTCTCCAGTTTGATGGTAAAAGAGTTCAAGGGGAAGAGTATCAAGTAGTTCTGCTGAAAAATATGACAACCGAAATCAAACTTGGTATTATTAAATGTGAGAGTGGTTCTGCCGCGGCCATTCACAAGGAACTACATCAGCCACTTGATGAATATGATGCTTGGAAAAATATTGGCATGATAATATGCGACACGACCGCAGTAAATACTGGTCGTTTGCATGGGATTGTAAAGCTCATACAGGATGATGTCTTGAGCAAGGGCTTTCAGAAGCCACAATATATTGGGTGTCAGCACCATGTACTCGACCTCCTTTTGAAACATGTCATGAATTTTTTTATCCAAGAGCCAACGAGCAAACCAAAACTCAACTATTCCTTCATTGACCAATTAACACAAAACTATGTCACTCTTCAGGCTGATTACCGCCTCGTTGCGACAGATGATGTTAGCACAGACGAGAACCCTGGATGGCGAGATGATTTCAAGTTCTTATATGAATTATGTCAGGCATATCGTCATTACAAAACAACTTCACGTTGGCCTCGCATCAACTGGAAGAAACTACCAAATTTACACCAGGCAAGATGGAACTCACGTGCGATATATACTGTTATATCATTTTTCTGATACCAGAGTGGCGCAACATCCTCACTCCTGCCTGCAACTTCATCTGCTACGAATGGGCAAATGCTTGGTTCCATTCTCAACACTATAATGAAGCGTCTTTCAATGAACTGTTTACCTCACTCATCAGGATAAAATGCAAGAAGGCAATTAAGTGTTTAAAGACCCATTGGTCAGTCGAAAAGTCATTAATTGACATTCCCAGATCTAACCAAATTGCTGAACGTGCTGTGAAACTGATGGAGGAACTTCATGCAAAATCGAGAAAATTTCAATTTTTGAATCTGAAGTTCATAGGAAAAAATATGTTTTAAACATTTCTTGTACATTCTGTACATATTACTAACTGATCTGTATCTTATTTGTTAATAAAAGTTGATTAGTTATTATTATTACTCTTTTGAGTTAAGCTAAAAAAAATAATGTCCTTTTTTTTGAAAAAAGAAATATTTTTCCACTTTTTTCTTCCGAAAAAGGGGGAGGAGGGGGAACTTTTTTAAAAAAAATCAAAAATGCAATTGATATTCTTAAATTACACATAAAAGTTCCTCGATTGCAAGTGGTTTCATAAAAATATTTTTTTTGTTATCACCCTAGCCTACATATTGTGTGACGCAAAAACATGGACTGAAGCCAAATATCAACTCGTTGGACGACTACACGTATCTTGTAATTAGTTTACTTCTGACATCTAGGCCAGGAACGATGTTAGATATATTGCACACGAGCGAGAGATAAAACTGTTCCTAGCTCGTACATGTTACTTGAAATGTATTATTTGTGACAATTAATGCATTAAATAAAGAACAAACATAGACTTGACAGGAATAACTAAAACTATTAATGGCAAGATTCCGAAATGATAACCAGTTATTAAAACGTCTTTGCACAAAGATTTTAGTTCCTTTAAGATCTCAAATTAAAGAAGTAAACTTGACGGCATGCTCAAAAGTAGGTTAGATTGGATCAGATTACAATACTGATTCCAATATGAAATAAGATTCGATTCCAGAAATACTGTATAGTCCAAATACTGTATACTACAAATACTGTATAGTCCTAATACTGTATCGTACAATTTCTGTATAGTCCAAATACTGTATACTACAAATACTGTATAGTCCTAATACTGTATCGTACAATTTCTGTATAGTCCAAATACTGTTTAGTCCAAATACTGTATAGTCCAAATACTGTATAGTCCAAATACTGTATAGTCCAAATACTGTCTAGTACAAATACTCTATCGTACAAATACTGTATAGTCCAAATACTGTATAGTCCAAATATAGTATAGTCGAAATACTGTCTAGTACAAATATTGTATAGTACAAGTACTATGAAAGACAAATTGATGTGGACTCCTAAAAATACCTTTTGAACATGGGCGTGTACAGCGACATGGAGGTTGGGGCGTTGACCGATGTGTGGGTGAAGAAATGACCGACTTGTGCTGTAGCGTTGGTTGTCCTTGGAGTTGACCTGGGAGGGGGAAATACCTGGGGACCAGAGCACATAGAGAATAAATGTTTAGTTAAACCAACAAGTGAGCAGTGAATGACTCAAAGTTGTACGATGTGGATTTGACATCCATATTTGAATGTAGCTAGTGATGTAAGCTGTTGTACTATGTAGATTTAACATCCATATTTGAACGCAGCTCGTGTAGCTGGTGTACTATGTAGATTTAACATCCATATTTGAATGTAGCTAATGATGTAACCTGTTGTACTATGTAGATTTGACATCCATATTTGAATGTGTAGCTACTGATGTAAGCTGTTGTACTATGTAGATGGACATAGATTTGTTAAAGTACAAACACAGTTTAAGTCAGCAGCAAACAAGATGTATTCAAAGTCTTTTTTAAACAGACGGTGTTGATTAACAAACAAATATTTAAAAAAATAAATTGGCTGTTGGAGTAGGAACATCTTACAACATACACTTTGGGAACTTATGTGGCTGTTGGAGTAGGAACATCTTACAACATACACTTTGGGAACTTATGTGGCTGTTGGAGTAGGAACATCTTACAACATACACTTTGGGAACTTATGTGGCTGTTGAAGTAGGAACATCTTACAACATACACTTTGGGAACTAATGTGGCTGTTGGAGTAGGAACATCTTACAACATACACTTTGGGAACTAATGTGGCTGTTGGAGTAGGAACATCTTACAACATACACTTTGGGAACTTATGTGGCTGTTGGAGTAGGAACATCTTACTTACAACATACACTTTGGGAACTTATGTGGCTGTTGGAGTAGGAACATC
The DNA here is from genome assembly GCA_021962125.1 of Bulinus truncatus. NCBI lineage: Eukaryota > Metazoa > Mollusca > Gastropoda > Planorbidae > Bulinus > Bulinus truncatus. The sequence continues at coordinate 7,028,097 of JAGDYQ010000001.1, read as the reverse complement.
TTACAACATACACTTTGGGAACTTATGTGGCTGTTGGAGTAGGAACATCTTACAACATACACTTTGGGAACTAATGTGGCTGTTGGAGTAGGAACATCTTACAACATACACTTAGGGAACTAATGTGGCCGTTGGAGTAGGAACATCTTACAACATACACTTTGGGAACTTATGTGGCTGTTGGAGTAGGAACATCTTACAACATTGTGAACTAGTGTAAAAAAAATAATTCCAACGTACCATTCATAGATTTTCCATTGTAATCTTTGTTATATGGGTAACCAATAAGCTGACCAGCCTCAATAATTTTTTGAGCGATTTTATGAGATTTGATTCTGTTGATTGGCCATGGTCCACCATGTCCATGGTACTCTGATATGAGAGAATGATTTAAACTAGATAATTAATTGGTAAATCAAGGTAAGAAAAAATTAAAATTTGATATTGAATAAGTAAATTAAGGTAGGGAATGATTAAAAACTATATATATATATATATATATATATATATATATATATATATATATATATATATATATATATATAGAATAGGCAAAACGAAGAAGGGAAAGAATAAACAAGGGAGAAAAACATTCAATTAAGGGAAAAATTATTTTAAAATAATAGAATTAATGAAACCAAAGTGTAGATTCAAATACTAATTTACAATATTAATTTGAAGTCATTACCTGTTTAACCTGCAGATGTCAATATATACACGTTTGTTATTTAAACATAATAAAAGAGTATTTAGTCTCTAGTCGATCACATTGGTTTTCCTATTAATGTATTTCAATGTACAAAATTATATATATATATATATATATATATATATATATACATACATACATATATTATTGTAGGTGTATCACTGGCATTGCGGTAACTGTTAATGAAATGTAGGCTATAACTTGATTATCATTTATCTATTTGGCTATCGGTATATACATATAAATACACGCAATTCACGAATCTCCCCAATCCAATGCACATAAGGCTTTGGTGAGGGTAAAGTAATGAAATCACATTAACTGGCCAATCAATCGTTTAAAGCATGGGTGGGCAAAATTTAAAATTTGCATTTTTCTCAGTTTTTAAAGGTTGCCGACCCCTGGTTTAAAGAATCAATAGATGAACAACTCTTCTTTACAGGGACTTTAATAACAGTATGTGACAAATTTTAACTTTATTTTTTGTTCCCGGGTTCAAAGTGTGTTTTCCTAACCCATTGTGCCCAAAATAAACAGAAAAAGCCATTTTCCCACAAACTCTTTGTTTTTGTGATCAGGATAATGATATTTTGAAAGTCGTGTTTTCTGGAAAAAGTCTTTATTCGCACTGGCAAGAATGCACCTCTTATCGTTTATCCAGACATTCCTCCATCCATTGCCCCAGTACCACACTGCCTCGATCTGTCTATCTCCACTCCCACCCTCTCCCCCGGAGAGAAATCAACCATCTTCAGGAGACAGCAGCAAGTAAGACATCGAGGAAGGCATTGGAGATACAGAATTACAATTTCACAATATACAATTGAGGAGGGAAGGGCACACTTCCCTAACCTGAAAGACGTTAACTATATGATAAGAGACCTTGATCCAATGCTGAGCTTTTGATATCAAGGCTAAAGCAGTTGAACTTATTGGATGCGTGCAAGTGACTGATCAGAAAAATCGTCTGAAAACATTTTCCAACTTCTCCGGTCAGCACACCGGCGGCGGAACGAAATATTTTAAGAGGGGGCAAGCCAAAATTCAAGGGGGGGGGACGCCGCCCCCCCCCCTTGAAAATTTAAGGAGGGGCAAGACAAAATATGACCGAAAGACAAATTTTACCCCCTTAATTATATAATAGAATATAGTAATTCTGTAGCAAGTATTAAATCGATATTATTAAAAAATAATATATTAAAAAAATAAACATGAATATTGAGCACTTCTGTCGTCAACTGATTCGTAATGTCAGTTTGTTCACAAATTTAATAGTGAAAATAGATCAGAAAATTACTGATAATTATCATGAATGATGATGAATATGAAACCGGAAACGGGAAACTCAATAAACAAAAAGTAATTTATGAAAAGATAATAAATAATTGTATTTTCTTTAAAAATTACATTTGCCGTCATTCGGTAGATGGCAATACTTCTCTATACATATAAGACGCATTTGCTATCTGTCTGTCTGTTCCCTTAAAACTCAAGAAGTAGACAACCAAATAACATGAAATTTGGTACACGCAGTGGCGCAACCAGGCCAAATCATCAATACATAATTTACGTTATAAAGTTACAAAAAAGACTGTCAAACTGTCAAACCGTCTTTTTTTCAATATGTGAGCCCCCCCCCCCCAGCACTGGGTACACGTACACAAAATTACATGGGGAATGTTCTTAAACAGTTTTCGTTCCATATCAATGGGTACTTTAATTGTAATTAATTATTTTACCCAGATTTCAGGTTTTACAAGCTTCTCTTCCACATAGCTAACTTACTATAAATATGATCGGTACGGGAACCAAATATCACATTACTTAATAAATTATTACATTCCATTCCTTCATCCATTGTCATCTTTTGCTACAGTCATGCCTAAAAGAGAGAGAGAGAAAGAGGGGGGAGGGAGGGAGAGAGGGGGGAGGGATGGAGGGAGGGAGGGAGAGAGGGAGGGAGAGAGGGAGGGAGCAGAGGCGTAGCTAGGGGGCGGTGGTACATATGTCCCCGGGCGCCGAGGTTCAGGGGCGCCAAATGGTATATTTTACATACAATATTATATGGTTTTCGAATGGGGGGCGCTAAAAAGGTACTAAAGGTAAAATGCCCCGGGCACAAGTTGCCTTGCCCCCCCTCGCTATTCCTCTGGGAAGGAGGGAGGGAGTTAGGGAGAGAGAGGAGAGGGAGGGGAGAGAGAGGGAGGGAAAGAGGGAAAGAAAGGGGGGAAAGAGAGAGAGAGAGGGAGGGAGAGAGAGAGAGAGAGAGAGAGAGAGAGGGAGAGAGAGAGAGGAATTGCCAAAATTGTTGTGTATCACATTGCTTTAAGATAAATGTACCCTTTTATTGCATGCAAATAAACCCTTTTTTTTACGCGTCTTATTTTAAATCTTAATTAAACGTCAAATTACGCTTCTTAAATAAACAGAAAACCTAATTTTAAACTAGTTTTAAAATATGCCACAACAACTCTCAATAATGTGATTATTGTAAAATGTAAATTAATTATAATTTCTTTCAAATATTACATTTAAGAAATAAATCAAATGAATTATGGAAAAGGAAATGATGCATACAAACTAAAATGAATATACAAAGGTGAAAAAGTTAAACAAAGTTAAAATTTGGGGGGGGGGGGCAGACTGGAAATTCAAGGGGGGGCGCCGCCCCCCCTTAAATGTTTTAGGGGGGGGGGCCGCTGCCCCCCTGCCCCCCCTGCTCCGCCGCCAGTGGGTCAGCAAGATTTGCTGGGCTTGTGCAACAAAGTGACAGGTCTATAGGTATCATCTATAACCCTAATGAATGGCACCTTTTCATAGAGAGCTCATCCCGGAGTCTCAAAGATGTGCTGCATCACAACGGAAGCAACTACCCGTCTCTCCATAAGGCTCACCATGTACATCTCAAAGAGGACTACATCAGTATAAAGATGTTGCTGAGTACATTAAGTATGACGACTATGGATGGGAGGTGATCGGAGACATGAAAATGGTGTCTTTGCTGATGGGCCTTCGAGGTTCGTCAACAGGGACAGTATAATGAAAACATGATGGGGGATTTTGCATTTTGGGTGTTTCTCGGAGAAAGTAATTTGAAGTAGACTCGCAAATATAGAAAAGCTAATTATTTCAAAAATTTTAAAGTAATTTTCGTCTGTCTTTGTCTACTGATCATGCTAGTGTTGTTGTTTTTAGACCGAATGAACGAATAAACATTTCCTAGTTTTGTCACAATAAATACGACATTTTTCAGGGCTGTGGTCATGAAAACAAAGTTTGTGCTGAATTTTTTCGTTTTTCGATAGTTTTTAGCAGTGCTTTTTTTCTAGCGAAAAATGATTGGGAACTCATTTCACATCTGTTTTTTAACTCATGTCAGAAAATACTATAATAGTCTATAATTGAATTTTCCACTGAACACAAATTTTATTGTAATGGATATTTACAGAAATAAACGTTTTTATAAGAAAATTAGAGACTCAAAGAGTTTATTTATAATAAAAACCGACCTGACTATATAGTTTATGTGGAAAAATGTATTCTACTGTATTATGATACTGGTACCGTATTAGGCTTTAAAACAACTTCCAGAGTTTTCTCATGTTTTCATCTGACAAATCATCTCGGTTTCTTTTCTTGCTTTGTGAGTCTAGAGCTGAATGTCTGCCTCGAAGCAGCCAAGAGTCTACGTACTTTGTAGGATCAAAATATGTTAGTGGTGGGGGGGGGGCGACCAATCTGATGAATAAAAGTGCCGAGACTGTTTTTGTCATAAGCGAAGCTCTCGTTGGGGTGATTATCAAATTCATTTGTGAGAATCCCCTTTCACACTCGCTCGAAGAAATGGAAATTGTATTAAGAGCATGTATCAGAGGAAGAATTCTTTCAGAATATGTTCTTTCCGTAAGATAATCACGGAATCCAAAAATGATTTCTCTTTCGTTAAGTTGTAGCCTATAATATACAATATTTCAAAAATTTAATTTTTTTTCTCAAATGTATATAATTTTTTATAATATTCAGTTTAAAATTTTATTTCGTATAATTGTTTAATATGTATTCTTGCGTTATAGCCTACCGTATAACCTGCTTGATCTGAAAAACATTTCTGCTTGAAAAAATTATTTTTTTATTATAAATCTGGCCAAAAAAGCTATGGGAACTCAGCTCCCATGAGTTCCCACTGAAAAAAAGCACTGGTTTTTAGACATAAGGAGTTGAAATATAACACTTAGAAGCGGGGAACAAAAAATGTGTGACATAGTGCTATTATTAGAGATGAAGAAAACAATGTTAACAATTTAAGTGGACAGTAGCACTAAGAGCCCCCCGCCTTACCTGAGTCCTGCAGCTCTGGTATTTGAATGTCTTCTGACCTCTTAAAGTAGGGCAGCACTTGCTGATAGTTCCACTCAGGTACACCTGTGTACTCCGCCCACCTGTCGTAGTCGTGCCTTGACGCCCTGACATACTGCATGGCGTTGATGCTGCTGGACCCACCAAGGGCCCTACCTCGTGGCCAGAAAGATTGCTGTGAATGAGGTCTCAACCGTTAGTAATGAATGTTACAGTATGAAATACAGAAAGATTGCTGTGATTGAGGTCTCAACCGTTAGTAATGAATGTTACAGTATGAAATACGTATATTTTTATACCAATAAGGTTTCAAAGCCAATCAATCCCCCGTGAAAAATTTCTAGTTTTTATTACAATCTATTAAATTATATTGTCATTATGAGCAATGTCAAGTTTTTATTACAATCTATTAGATTATATTGTCATTATGAGCAATGTCTAGTTTTTATTACAATCTATTAGATTATATTGTCATTATGAGCAATGTCTAGTTTTTATTACAATCTATTAGATTATATTGTCATTATGAGCAATGTCTAGTTTTTATTACAATCTATTAGATTATATTGTCATTATGAGCAATGTCTAGTTTTTATTACAATCTATTAGATTATATTGTCATTATGAGCAATGTCTAGTTTTTATTACAATCTATTAGATTATATTGTCATTATGAGCAATGTCTAGTTTTTATTACAATCTATTAGATTATATTGTCATTATGAGCAATGTCTAGTTTTTATTACAATCTATTAGATTATATTGTCATTATGAGCAATGTCTAGTTTTTATTACAATCTATTAGATTATATTGTCATTATGAGCAATGTCTAGTTTTTATTACAATCTATTAGATTATATTGTCATTATGAGCAATGTCTAGTTTTTATTACAATCTATTAGATTATATTGTCATTATGAGCAATGTCTAGTTTTTATTACAATCTATTAGATTATATTGTCATTATGAGCAATGTCTAGTTTGTATTACAATCTATTAGATTATATTGTCATTATGAGCAATGTCTAGTTGTTGTTTTTTTTTTTCGAAATTACATTCTATTAAATTTTAATGCAGTTGTGAGAAAATTAGTTTCCAAAAAGGCAGATGATCAAACGTAATTAGAATAATCATGTCATTTATTTGAGTTAATTTAAGAATGAGATTTTATCTCTTTAATCTTTAAAAAATTCCATGGGACAGTTTTAGTGGTGTCCTTATTTCATCACCACAATGGACAAGTGTGCAACGGCCATGGAGGCACCACGGGAGTGACTGAACAAACTATTATGCGAATCTATAACCTACTGCACGTATGTTGGGATACTGCAAGCAGGTCTGGCTAACAATCGAGTCGCCCGCCACAAAGTAACCACTATTTTACACCAGAGCTAACACTGTAGGTCACACGTGAATGCTCAATGTCCAACTGACCCCAGTTTTCATTCCGGTCAAAGTTCCATTCTGAGGCTCAGAGTAATACTCCCAGTCATTGACGCTCCTCCAGTTGGCTGTGGCCAGACCAGGTGTGTAGATGCTCGGTACCTCCCAGTCGCTCTCACCTGCCTCAAGCAGCAGGACCGTTTTGTCTGGGTCTTCTGATAGACGGCTGGCGACCACACTGCCTGCTGACCCTGCACCGACTGAAGTGAGAAATAGTGTGAAACTGATAGTTTGGTATTATTTACTTCAGGTGAAAGCTAATGAAGTAATGACAGATTTGAAAGAAAACAAACATTTTCAAGTAATGAAGAAAAGAGTAATGAAATAATAGTAACACAAATAAAAGTAATGAAACCAACGAATGAAGTGAAAATACTGGAAGGTTTATAAAAATGAAAGAAGCAAAAGCAAAGAAAGATTTGAAAATACATGAAAAAAGTTACACATTTATGAAAGTAATTTATTCATTAAAAATTATTTAGAAAAAATATTTTAAGGTAAAACCATTTTAATTTGACGATTTAGTTAGGATTTTTCCTTTTAAAAAAAAACGAAACTTTCATTTTATCACATATTGAATGTATTGATTTGAAATAAGATTAATTGCAATCAGACATATTCAAACATAAAATAAGTAAACATTAAAAAAAAATTAGTGCCTTCAATTTAATTCAAAATATTGAAGGAATGGAAATAACCTGCCAATAAAATAAATTAACAAATATTTATCGGATTTAATATATATATATATATATATATATATATATATATATATATATATATATATATATATATATATATATATATATATATATATATAAGTGTTAGTTTCAAAAAGGAATAAACATTAATTAATTTTTCGTTGTTTTTCAACGTTTTAATCCTATTTATTATTAAAAGAAAAACATGAAGATGTTCATGTATATACATGTATAGCCCATACGATTTACTGCCACTTTTAAATTATTTAACTGAAAAGTATGCCCCTAGATTTATAAATTTTCCCATATATAGATATATGTAAGCATGCCCAAAGATTTATAAGTATGCCCATATTAGTTATAAATATATATTTATAAGTATGCCCATATTAGATATAAATATATATTTATAAGTATGCCCAATTAGATATTTTTAAATAAGTTTGCCAACTCATAATAAAGAAATTCATATTGAAGAGCGATGCCAAAGTAGTCAAAATAGTCAAATAGCCCATACGATTTACTGCCACTTTTAAATTATTTAACTGAAAAGTATGCCCCTAGATTTATAAATTTTCCCATATATAGATATATGTAAGCATGCCCAAAGATTTATAAGTATGCCCATGTTAGTTATAAATATATATTTATAAGTATGCCCATATTAGATATAAATATATATTTATAAGTATGCCCAATTAGATATTTTTAAATAAGTTTGCCAACTCATAATAAAGAAATTCATATTGAAGGGCGATGCGAAAGTAGTCAAAATAAAAATAGAAGATAGTGTGAAAAAAAAAATGTAAGATGAAAGTGAAGTATATAGAGTCGAGCATCAGTATATTTTACAGTATTACCGGTATGACTATTACTTTCTTCCTTATTTATTGAATGAAAGTTTTAAAGTATTTTTACATGATCTGTTTGTTATCATGTTTTCTTCTGGAACAGGTTCTGTGCATAGCTTATTCAATGGGGCCCCCTTCACAGTTTGTCATCATGTTTTCTTCTGGATCAGGTTCTGCGCACAGCTAATTCAATGGAACCCCTTCACAGTTTGTCATCATGTTTTCTTCTGGATCAGGTTCTGTGCATAGCTAATTCAATGGAACCCCTTCACAGTTTGTTATCATGTTTTCTTCTGGATCAGGTTCTGCGCATAGCTAATCCAATGGAACCCCTTCACAGTTTGTCATCATGTTTTCTTCTGGATCAGGTTCTGTGCATAGCTAATTCAATGGGGCCCCATTCACAGTTTGTTATCATGTTTTCTTCTGGATCAGGTTCTGTGCATAGCTAATTCAATGGGGCCCCCTTCACATTGCTTTTAAAAACACGATTAAAAGAAGGGAGATACTCATCAGGGACAATTTCTGTACCATTGTACTTTCTTCGTTTCTACCAGACAAAAACATTTGCTACGTTCTCTTGTAAACAGAACGATGAACATGGGAGGATAAGTAAAGTATAACTCAGTTGGTCGCATCACCTCACAGAAAAATTGTTTACCTCCCTTGGAACGTGATGGGTATCTTTGAAGATCGATTTCAATCAAACACAATCGCAAACACAACACACAAACGCAATTTAAAAAAATAATACACCCTTACAACACAATAACAAATACAATACAAACACAACACACACAACACACACAAACACAGCACAAAATCACAACATACACAACACGCAAACACAGCACATATGCACAGCACACATACACATATGTAAATAATTAATTAAAATAATTACACCCCGTTTTTTACCACTTAACTCGGTCAACGAGTCGGGTTGACATTCTGAGGTTAAAGTGACACAAAATTTCCCTAGTTCACTGTAAGTCAACAGCACAGCACAGCACAGCACACAATCACAGCACAGATGTTTATAAACATCGGACGGTTTACGTTGGTTTCATTACCTGCTGCTTAATGTTTTTTTTTTGGTGTATACATACTCAAACATTTAGCACAAGTAACCACAAATATAAACACATTTATATGCAGATAGTAAAAACGTATTAGCACACACACATTAATATGTACATATTACAAACATTTGTTTTAACATACACATACTGACATTTATATAATAATACATATATGTGTATTATCACACTCAAGTATATTTATAAAATACACACGAGTGTATTAAAACACACACACACACACACACCTGCATGTTTATTTACATAATGCATACATGTGTATTAAGACACGAACGTGTATGTTCAAAATACACACATGGGTATTAAAGTACAAACAGGTATAATGCCCACACATAACATGTATGTTGGTGAACATTTTTTTTTTAAAGAGCGCAATGAAAAAATGAACAAAGCCCCCCAGACTTTATGTCATTACTGAAAAAAAATGCTTGCATGTTTTGAGAGCCACTGGGTATCAATGGACATTCTTTTTTGAGAGCCACAGGGTATCAATGGACATTCTTTTTTGAGAGCCACAGGGTATCAATGGACATTCTTTTTTGAGAGCCACTGGGTATCAATGGACATTCTTTTTTGAGAGCCACAGGGTATCAATGGACATTCTTTTTTGACAGCCACTGGGTATCAATAGACATTCTTTTTTGAGAGCCACAGGGTATCAAGTGACATTCTTTTTTGAGAGCCACAGGGTATCAAGTGACATTCTTTTTTGAGAGCCACTGGGTATCAATGGACATTCTTTTTTGAGAGCCACAGGGTATCAATGGACATTCTTTTTTGAGAGCCACAGGGTATCAAGTGACATTCTTTTAGATTGTGTAACTGTATTAAGATATATTAGGTAACTAGTATAACATGGTAGGAGTAGCTGGACAACCCTACCTCTGGCGGCATCATGCCTCTTGTGGCACTCAGCCACCGGCGGCTCTTAATTTGCCACCAGCAAGGGGTGCCTTTTCAAAACTGGGTATTTTTTTTGGACCGGTAAAGTTGCATTAGTTCTAGTCCACTACCTAGCGCCAATAACGCTGGCCCCACTGCAGTATTCCACACATGAAATAGATGAATTAATACAACACAATACTTTTTCTTAAAACTCCTTTTAAAGAAGTGGCCAGCTCAAATTGACATAACCAGATAAATAGCATTCACCAACATGTATATGAAGTTACTGGCTGCATTTTTACTCACCTACAATGTAGTCGTAACTTTCTTTGAATACCGTGGTAAGTGGTAGAGCAGAAGATCCTCTCATGCGGTCAGTTAATACTTTGACCACTATAGCTGCTATAGCAACAGCAAAAACTGTGGTCACTCTACTTGTCATCTTGGTACTTTAGTGGACACAGAGACGACCAAGATTACCTTAATTTCAACTTAGCACAAACCTCGTTAGAAAAAATAATAATAATGAACTTGCACAGTTAATAAGGTTGTCTCCACACACTGACTATAAAGAGACTGTTTTGTTCTTGGTGAGGATTTCCACGGAACTGTATTTATAGAATGTGTTGTGTACCTGGCATGTGATCAAATTCACATTGTGATAAACCTTCTGCTTTTGTCTGAAAACAGACCTGCAGATTTGTCGACAATAATGCAGTCACTTCACCTTGACCTACTTGTAACCATGCACTAAGGCTAAACTCTCCTTTAAACACAAGTTGCAATATGCACACTTTTACTTTCCACAAGATAACATTGTACACTTCTGTGTTTTTATGGTACATGAGAACCCAGTATAAAACACTGTCTGAGAATGTAAACTTAAACTCTGTGTATACAATGGTGGATCGAAGCTCAGGCTAATTTATTCCTTTCACTTTTAGTTCTACACAGAGGCGGAGCTACAAGTTCAGTTCGTGGGGCATTGAGCATCTGTGTATCTTTCACACCACCCCCTCAGGCGCCGGGGCTAGGGCGGTTGACCGTGTCCCAACCCCCAGAGAGAGAGAGAGAGAGAGAGAGAGCTTTGTAATAGTATCATATTCTGAGCCAATAGTTAATACAAATTGCCTCTCCCCCCTCTCTCCGATCCCCCGTTCCCCATATGCCGCCACTGCTTTCATGATAAAAATTGTGTTTAAAAATACAACATTACTTTCAATACACATACTTCTGTATCTGGGTTATTAAGCAGAATGTTATTACTTCAGTTAATCTCTAGTTCCAGACAAACTTCTTACACGTGGTCCTCGTGAAATTATCACCGGGTTGAAATTATACCACAGCCGCTATACAGTCTTTGATCTGTTAAATCTTCATGATTCATACACGATTGAAGTTGATGTGTTAAGTCTATCTCTCTCTCTCTACGACTTACGATCGCACAGAATAGAATATCAACTCTAACCATTTCAATATTTACTTTAGTATTGAGGTTCTTCTATTTAGACTGGTAACACTTATGTTAAGTTTTGAATTACATTTAACGCTGACAAACAAGCCAGTCATTCAGATTCGACAAATGTATTTATACAAAAAAAAAACCCGCTGAAAGATTTCCAAAATGTAACGTACTTATGAAGTGTCGACTTCGTCATCGTTTTGGCCAGTTTTCCTATTTTTTTTATAAAGCCACCAATGGGTGCAATCCAGTCTGAATTGACTGGATGCCCTTGTATTGCCGGATGTTACTTACAATCGGAATTATAAGTCGGAATTGCGGTCATTGATTTGTAATATATTACAAAACAAAAAAAAATCATACATTCAATCCAAATCATCAGAATACCTGTCATAGGATGGCCAGGAGAGGGGGAAGTCTGAATATATTTCTAAAAGGGGAGAGTAAATTACAAAAGAAATACTTTTCGCGATGTATGCTGTTTGAGCGTATCCGTTACATAATTGTGTGTCTTCATTCCCATTAACTTATTGTACATTCACGTCCTGGTATCAGAGTGCACGTCACGTCCTGGTATCAGAGTGCACGTCACGCCCTGGTATCAGAGTGCATGTCACGCCCTGGCATCATAGTGCATGTCACGCCTTGGTATCAGAGTGCACGTCACGCCCTGGTATCATAGTGCATGTCACGCCCTGGTATCATAGTGCATGTCACGCCCTGGTATCATAGTGCATGTCACGCCCTGGTATCAGAGTGCACGTCACGCATTAGTATGTTTTAATATTATATCCACTATGACAGTTTTTCTAGTGCCCCCCTTGCTTCTTCCTCATCAGAGATACGCCTTCATTGGAGACACGATGGGGGTCATATGTGACGCGAGTTGCTAGGAAGTTAATTATTGAATTCAACCCCATTATGATCGGTCGTAAACATGTTCGCCATGAGTTACCCCTGTTAGCCACCAACTAGCCCCTGTTAGCCACCAACTTACGCCTGTTAGCCACCAACTTACGCCTGTTAGCCACCAACTTACCCCTGTTAGCCACCAACTAACCCCTGTTAGCCACCGAGTTACCCCTGTTAACCACCAACTTACGCCTGTTAGCCACCATCTTACGCCTGTTAGCCACCAACTTACGCCTGTTAGCCACCGACTTACCCTTGTTAGCCACCAACTAACCCCTGTTAGCCACCGAGTTACGCCTGTTAGCCACCAACTTACGCCTGTTAGCCACCAACTTACCCCTGTTAGCCACCAACTAACCCCTGTTAGCCACGAGTTACGCCTGTTAGCCACCAACTTACCCCTGTTAGCCACCAACTAACCCCTGTTAGCCACCAACCTGTTAGCCACCAATTTACCCCTGTTAGCCACCGAGTTACCCCTGTTAGCCATTGATTTACCCCTGTTAGCCACCAACTTACCCCTGTTAGCCACCAACTTACCCCTGTTAGCCACCAACTTACCCCTTTTAACCACATTATTCTTTAAAAGATATAACAGAATTAAAAAGATGGTGCTTCCTCAGCTTTTGACCTTCATTACCAACCCGACGCCATATTTGTTATTTTTTTAACTGTAATAATTTATATTGATACATCACCGGATCATTGTTTATACTGATAATCTTTACATACTTAATCGGTAAAGTCTTTACAAATAATGCTGTTTAGTTATTCTGAAACAGGGCTGACATTTGTTATTAGCAATCTATTATTAAGCTTTTGTAAAGTATTTATTTAAAATTGATGAAGTTATTTCCGAATACATTTTTTTTTATTTTTTTTTATTAGTCAATGTTTGTAAAGACCTTCTGTTTAATACGATGACTATTTTTAAATTCACTATTTTCGTGATATACCATCAGAATTTCAAGATATAATTAAAGATATAATTGCTAAAAGGTAAAACAGTCGCCGCAAACGTTAATATTACGGCTTTTAAATACTTTGTTTAAGCAAATAGAAAACTTTCTTTTTCATTACATTTTTAGCTCCAAGAAGCCTAGTGTTTACTATTAATGTAATAGAAAAAGTCCATAGCAACAAGCCGCCATTTGTACAAAATCAGTGTAACATACTGATTAGTCCAAGAGTTTGTCTTTTCTACAGAGCCTATGTTGAGTCAAAGTCCACACCTCTAGGTGGAGTTGAATGGTAGCTGACCAATACATATATCTGAAATGAGACCTCAGTGGACACAGGTCACTGGATCCCCTGATGATCCTATGTTGTGGCGCTCTCAACTCCGAACGTAATCACCGCTTCAGATGTCAGCCAGTTGGAATTACTAGTTTCATTATGTCTGTCTCTATGTCTGTCTGTCTATATGTCTCTATGTCTGTCTCTATGTATGTCTCCATGTATGTCTCCATCTCTCTCTCTCTCTCTCTCTCTCTCTCTCTCTCTTTCTCTCTATGTATGTTTCTATATCTTGTCTCTACGTATGTCTGTCTAAATGTATGTCTATGTTCATGTCTGCCCACATTAACGTCAAGGGGGCGATACTCGTAAATCTTCCATATGTTTCTTATGACTTTTTGTAATGTTTGTGTTTGAATCTCAAGATAAGAATCGCGAATAAAACAAAATGAATGTATACATAAAAATAAACCATAATTTTTCTTTTTTTAAAAATATGTTTTTCTTTGTTTGTTATCTATAATGTACTTCATTAGCAAGCATTCATTAAACATAAGATCTGTTCTGTACATCGGATGTCTTTGTCAAACATTCTCTGAAGACAGGATCAGACAAACTACATTTGAGATCCATTGACTGACACTCACACACACACACTCACACACAGGAGTTTTTTCCCTGGATTCACCATGGACACTTTGATCCCGGAATATAATCCTATCCATGATAACAAAACCTAGTTAACAAAATTTAACAATCTACAAAGAATTATGGGAACCGTGTTGGCGTGTGTTGCACAGACCTAGTTCTCAAAGTTTATGTGCAAAAATAAAAACCAGGCTGTCTTTATCCGTGTTTGCAGTTCAAAAAGTAAAAAAAAAACTGTTAATGATATTTCTCACTTGATTACAATAAAATAAATATAACGATTCTCCCAAGTTCATATCAAACTACTTTCACCGATGACCATTGTATAGTTTAGTTACAGAAAAATATGTTTAGTGTTATGTGGCGAAACATGTACGAGGTTAATGCAATATAACATATATATATATATATATATATATATATATATATATATATATAATGAGAGAGAGAGAGAGAGAGAGAAAGATAGATAGATAGATAGATAGATAGATAGATAGATAGATAGATAGATAGATAGATAGATAGATAGATAGATAGATAGATAGATAGATAGATAGATAGATAGATAGATAGATAGATAGATAGATAGATAGATAGATAGATAGATAGATAGATAGATAGATAGATAGATAGATAGATAGATAGATAGATAGATAGATAGATAGATAGATAGATAGATAGATAGATAGATAGATAGATAGATAGATAGATAGATAGATAGATAGATAGATAGATAGATGGTTGAAGTGGCAAGTTTTATGAATATATATTGTTATTTGTTTTGTTGGTTTTGTAGGTCCTAAAGACATCTCACAAGAAGTAGTGTACCAATAGTCACAAGAAGTAGTGTACCAATAGTCACAAGAAGTAGTGTACCAATAGTCACAAGAAGTAGTGTACCAATAGTCAGAGGAAATTCGGGAAGTTTATTTTCAACAGTGTCCTCATTGGTTGGATTCAGAGAGGATATCAATATTAAACATTGATAATGGATTTAAAATAAAAACTATCTATCAATTTATCTATCTACCAGTCTATCTATCTATCTATATATCTATCTATCTATTTATTTATCTATCTATCTATCTATCTATCTATTTATCTTTATTTTGCAAAATAAAATGCAAAGAAAAAAAATATTTGTAACGGATTTCGAAATAAATCTTAAAATGTAATTTTTGTGAACACATTTTTAAAGTTAAGCTTAGATACTGACAGAAACATTTAAAATGTTCTTGTATTTACATCTACTAAAAACATTTGCTTGAAGTAAAACGAGTCTCACATTATACATAACTTCATTTCATTAAACAGCCAGAAAGAGGCTTATAATAAATAAATTATCTACATAGCAATAAAATGTTCAAATAGAAATGAACAATCAATGAAAACTACTACATCTGTTGGACTAAACATTGATTACGATAAAAAAAAAGCAGTTTATCTTATCTCGCATAAAGCATGGATTGGATTATTAGACGCGCACTTATAAGCCGACATCTGCCAGTCCAGTGAAGACTCCAGAAACATGCAGCTGTTCTCTGGGCCTGACTTGGGCTCATTGGCGGCCCAGTTCAAGTAGTCCACGGGCCTGCCGCTTTGCCTGTACAGCCACTGCCCGTTCACGTTGGTCACCCCGACGTATGTGTAGAAGACCCCCGTCAGGTTACGGAGCAGGTCGTTCTTGATGAAATTGTACTCGTCCTCGCCGTTGATCTCTGCCAGGTAGCCGTTGTAGGCGTGGCACAGGTTCTCGGCGGAGACCACGTCGTTAAACTCACCTTTGGACATCAGGTAGGTCGAGTTGCTGTTGCTGTCGAAGAACAGCGTCGGCTTCAGGTAGAGAAGGAGGTTGCGGTGGTTGATCTCCGTCTGCATGGCTTGAGCCACCACGCTGTTGAGTCTCATGGCGTTGTTGTAGCAGCACGTCTCCACCTGGGTGATGTTGCTGTTGAGGATGGCGTAGTCCGTGACCCAGTTGTCGTTCATGCCAACGATTCTGTCCTGGAGAAGTCGCAGCAGGGTGTCCATCTCCTGGATCTTGACCAGCAGGACATCCTGGTCGGGGAGGGTGTACTGCACATTGGTGGTGTTGTCGACCATGACGTTATGTCCAACATTGTCAGGCCCCTGGGCGGAACATTTGTAGATCCCGGCGACCGACTCCGGAGGGGAGTCCCAGTGCAGGTTCAGAAAGGACTCGCCGCCCGAGTTGATGGCCCCGGTACCAGTGACCGGTTCAGTTGCGAATATGCTGACCTTATTACCCAAAAACACGTTGATGGAGGCCAGGTCGTCGAAGCCTGTCCCGTTGTTTGACCGGGACAAAATCAGGGACACTAGTGCCGATGGGTTGTTACCCCCAGACGGTTTGTACGAGCATCTGACGTCAAGAGAGCTGGTCAGGCCGGCCACAAGTTTGGAAGGTGTGGACGTGACACTTACCTCACAGTCTGGAATGAAACATAAGTACAAACTATGAAACATAAGTACAAACTGTGAAACATAAGTACAAATTATGAAACATAAGTACAAATTATGAAACATAACTAGACAGTATGAAACATAAGTAAAAACTATAAAACATAAATATAAATTATGAAACAAACGTACACACTTTGAAACATACGTACAAACTTTGAAATATAACTACAAACTTTGAAATACAACTACAAACTTTGAAATACAACTACAAACTATGAAATATAACTACAAACTTTGAAATATAACTACAAACTCGAGCATATTTTAAAGAGCCGTGCCAAGCTCTGGAGCTTTGTAATACCCCTTTTCTCCTAATATAATGTTCTACTTTTTAAGTTCTACTTTATGTTCTACTTTATGTTCTACTTTAAGTTCTACTTTGTGTTCTACTTATAAATCTACTTTTTGTTCTACTTAGACTTAAATTCAATCAATGCTCCTTATTTATGTCCCGTTTGTAATGTATCCAGCGTTCATTATATGCGTCATTTACAGTGCTAAGCCAAAAAAATTCTATGCCAGAGGAGTTAAATGACACCAGTCTTGACTATACCAGATGTGTTAAATGACACCAGTCTTGACTATACCAGATGTGTTAAATGACACCAGTCTTGACTATACCAGATGTGTTAAATGACACCAGTCTTGGCTATACCAGATGTGTTAAGTGACACCAGTCTTGGCTATACCAGATGTGTTAAGTGACACCAGTCTTGGCTATACCAGATGTGTTAAATGACAAAATCATTTGTTGTTCTAATTGTGGTTAATGAGACAAACTCAGGTTATACCATAGAAGCATATATAGTAGAACGGCAAAGCCAAAGCAAGCAGTTTAAAGGGAGACAAAAGTGGTAAGTAAGTCTCGGGCATAACCCAAGAAGAGTTACCGAAACCAAATTCTCAGATTGCAACACTTTGATACTACAAGGGTTAAAAAAATAGAGTCACTATGGACGTTGTTAGGGAGTTACCGATAATCGGATCGGTATCGGACCGATATTGGCACTATCGGTTAACTATCGGACCGGCCGTTTTTTTGGCTGCCGATACATTGTTGTTTTTTTAGACAAATCTAGAAACTCTAAACTGGTTTTGGTTTACAGAGTTAAAGTTTACTTACAGATTTCCAGTTAACTGTTCCCCTTGAGTGAAGTGATTTACTGATATAATTAAGTGTTTTTAATTTTTCAAACTTTTTTAGAAATCTGCTACAAGTAAATTCAGTAAAAATTACAAAGATTTACGAAGAAAATTATTTTAATTTCATCACAACAAATACAAGTTAGTGAAGTTACAATTTTTACTTTTTTAGTATGACAATAATTATTTACAACTTTATCTTACTTTTCTGTGTGTGTACAAGTAAAAAGTAAAAACAACCAATTGTTTGTTATAAGTTTAATTTTAAACAATAAACATGCAGATTTCTGAGATTATGCAGGCATGGTTTGAGTTTCTGACTTCGGTCTTCCGGTCTGTCTTTTCAAATCTTTTGTTCTTCTAATCTTCTTCATGTGCAAGACACCCTTTCATTAATAGCAAAATATCGGTATCGGTATCGGCAAAATGATGGGGAAAAATATCAGTATCGGACTATTGGTAAAAAGGCATATCGGTCGCTCACTAGACGTAACTCAGAAACAAACAATCCGGTTCAGTACATGAGAATCAAAGTACCACTTGAGAGTGCACAGATTGTGTATTAGAATTTAAATGAAACAAATAAATAAATTGGTTATATAAAATGACTGTGGTGATGTGTTGTCCAAGAGCTCATCACCAGACTTTATAACACAATATATAAACATTGTCAAAAAAAACTAATTAGCTTCGGACTGCATAAAAAATTTGACTCCAAAGTTAAAAAAAAAAATGTGTATTATCATCAAGAAAACACAAGTATTCAAAATTTCAGATAGTATCGCCTTTAAGTTGGTGATAATTGACTTTTTAAATGTCTCAAAACCTTTGTCAATCTACCGACATACAAAGCAATTGTAATAAAAGCCTTTAAAAAAAACTGAAAGTAACAATTGGCTCAGTGGGACCTGCTTACAATTAAAAGAGGAGCCACGTGCGGCTCTACTGCACGCAAACTTATAGAAGAGCCACTTGGCACACAAACTAAACGAAAAGTCATATGAGCTAATCATCAAACTGAGCCACAATTGATATTGCAGATATTATTTCTAAAGAAATGCTCTAAAACTATATCAATTATGTATTATCAATTTGTTAAAAATTAGATTTTTTTTAAAAAAGAAAAGGGCAATCATTTGTATTGATCATATTTTAATAAAATTGTTTTATGTCATTGCGGGTTAGAATTTAGAGTGATTTGTCTTTTAAAACAATCCTGCGACAAATAAAACAATCAGATTTTGTTTGCAAGTAATGGTCTACATATTCAGGCCAGGCTTTATTTTTAAAGACCTTTTGGGCCCCTTGAAGTCAACGAATTCCGAACAGCATTATGGGTAATGTTAGGTCTAGTGGCTCTTACAACCGCCATTTCAAGAAATGTTTAAAGTGTATTTACACGGGGCATTTATGCCCGTTGTGTCATCACCTTGTGGGCTTCAGTGAACTACTCTGTGGGCACATAGACTTCAGTGAACTAATCTGTGGGCACATTGGCTTCAGTGAACTGCTCTGTGGGCCCATGGGCTTCAGTGAACTACTCTGTGGGCCCATAGACTTCAGTGAACTACTCTGTGGGCCCATAGACTTCAGTGAACTAATCTGTGGGCCCATGGGCTTCAGTGAACTACTCTGTGGCCTATGGGCTTCAGTGAACTACTCTGTGGGCCCATAGACTTCAGTGAACTAATCTGTGGGCCCATGGGCTTCAGTGAACTACTCTGTGGCCTATGGGCTTCAGTGTGTACAATTACAATAGTAATAATTAGTTAATACTTTAAAAACATTTACCTGCTAGTGTAATAAGAAGTAATAGCAGACAAAGTACATTAATCACATTAACAGCCAACATTTCTATAGATCAGTATTTACCCGTCAACTAATTGAACACCAACTGGTAAAAATTATCACCGAAAGTGGACCAGAAATATTAGATTTAACCACTGACAAAGTTCGAATTTAAAATAGAAAATTGCTTTAAGTGTTAATGAAGATAATGAGAGGGCATATCAGATGGCCTCAAATTAGGAACAAGGGTAAAGCAGTGTGTCTCAAATGGTATATCAGATGGCCTCAAATTAGGAACAAGGGTAAAGCAGTGTGTCTCAAATGGAATTTTTTAAAGCACACGAGAGTGTGTCACCAATTTTAAACATTTATATGACATGAGACAAGTATCAATACCACATTACGTGACATTTATCATCTTCACACTTTGTGGTATTTATCATCTTCACATTTTGCGGTATTTATCATCTTCACACTTTGTGGTATTTATCATCTTCACAATTTGCGGTATTTATCATCTTCACACTTTGTGACATTTATCATCTTCACACTTTGCGGTATTGATCATCTTCACACTTTGTGGTATTTATCATCTTCACACTTTGCGGTATTGATCATCTTCACACTTTGTGGTATTTATCATCTTCACACTTTGCGGTATTGATCATCTTCGCACTTTGTGGTATTTATCATCCACACTTTGCGGTATTTATCATCTTCACACTTTGTGGTATTTATCATCTTCACACTTTGCGGTATTTATCATCTTCACACTTTGAGGCTGAAAGAGCTGTAATGGCACCCCTATGAGCAATGGTAACTGGTGTCACTATATCTCACTACCAGTTGAATAGTACCAGAATATATTGGTGATGTTCAGTACAGTGTTCACTCAATAAAACATGTAAAGTTAAATGTAAAGCTATGTGTACATTATTGTGTAAAGATATTAGTAAAGTTAAAGAAGATAATGCAAAAAAAAACAACAACATTAAATAAATTTATCAAGTGATCCTTTAGATATAGCTACAGGAGTTATCAATATGTTCATGATAGTCGGTGGGCGTGTACCTAGGTATAACAAGACTATTAGATAACAAGGCCATCGAAAAGACAGGTAATACACGTTTCGCTATTGGATAGTTGGGATCATTGTATCGATAAAGGAGATAATGTATTGTTAAGTGCATGAACACTGTGTACAATAAGACTGTGGTAGAGACGGTACATCGAGCAGAACACATGACGTTTAACGTGTGGTAGAGACGGTACATCGAGCAGAACACATGACCTTTAACGTGTGGTAGAGACGGTACATTGAGCTGAACACATGACGTTAACGTGTGGTATAGACGGTACATTGAGCTAAACACATGACTTTAACGTCTGGTAGAGACGGTACATCGAGCTGAACACATGACGTTAACGTGTGGTATAGACGGTACATTGAGCTAAACACATGACTTTAACGTCTGGTAGAGACGGTACATTGAGCTGAACACATGACGTTAACGTGTGGTATAGACGGTACATTGAGCTAAACACATGACGTTTAACGTGTGGTAGAGACGGTACATCGAGCAGAACACATGACGTTTAACGTGTGGTAGAGACGGTACATCGAGCAGAACACATGACGTTTAACGTGTGGTAGAGACGGTACATCAAGCTGAACGCATGACGTTTAACGTCTGGTAGAGACGGTACATTGAGCTAAACACATGACGTTTAACGTCTGGTAGAGACGGCACATCGAGCTGAACACTAGAAGTTTTAAATAAAACTCTCCGAAACCTATTGCATCCTTTCTTGTGTTGTCTTACTGATTTATTTATTTTCAATCAAAACATTCATAACATTTCAAGACGACCACATGGGCAAAACGTTTGAAGTCCCACCCCTTAATTCTGGATGTTTAAAAAAATTAGACATTTTTAAAATGCAATAAAAAATTTTCAGAAGATCTTCTATTGGGCAACGAAACGGTTAAGGAGTTCGAACACAGACTGAGTTATTTGTAGATAACAATATTGTGGGTGTTAATACAACATGCTGAAACCAAAACGACATAGAATCCAGAGCGATACTTTTCAAACCATTTGCATTCTATAATGTTATGTTGGTATCCCTCTAATTGGATCAAAACATATTAGGGGTGGTTTATTAATTACGTCAACTACGGGGTGAAGGGGGTGTGGGGTCTGAAAAAGTTTGACAGTTGTAGACATGGGAAAGGGGGTGAAGTGGATTGTTGTTGTCAACAATGTAATTCACTTAAAAAATGGTTTGACTATTATTGGTTTAAAAAATAAAACTACAATTTTTTTGTGAATATCCAATAAATATCCAACAAATACCCAATAAATATCCAATAAATACCCAATAAATATCCAATAAATACCCAATAAATACCCAATAAATATCCAATAAATATCCAATAAATACCCAATAAATACCCAATAAATACCCAATATATATCCAATAAATATCCAATATATATCCAATAAATACCCAATAAATATCCAATAAATACCCAATATATATCCAATAAATACCCAATAAATACCCAATAAATACCCAATAAATATCCAATAAATACCAAATAAATATCCAATAAATACCCAATAAATATCCCATAAATACCCAATAAATATCCAATAAATATCCAATAAATACCCAATAAATATCCAATAAATATCCAATAAATACCCAATAAATACCCAATAAATATCCAATAAATACCCAATAAATATCCAATAAATACCCAATAAATATCCAATAAATACCCAATAAAGTTTATCTCAATTATTCCGTGGCGTCTTAAACACGTGTGTGACTTTTTTCATAAAATATTTAGCATTCAGTGTACTAATGAATCTAAATTGATTTTTAGCCATTACAATTTTAAACGCATAGATTAAATTTTGTCTAGTGTGTTTGTGTGTCAGTCTCAGCAGTCTTGTCAGATATTCCTGTCGGCGGAACGCTTATTCAGCAATCTTAAAGTGGTAAAATAAATGTTTTTACATGTACAATGTCACAACCGTTCATTGCGGACCTAGAGATGCAGATGTAAACTTTCAAAACAAAAAGAAATTTATTTTGACCATCTAGAACAACACAGTATCTTAAGTGAATTTTATTATTGCCTTTTTAGCCATAATCAATATCGAAATCTAACTATATAATATTATTTTATTGGGAAGATTCAGCAGACTTTCGACTATCTGACCTAGTTTTGTGTACATCAACGACTTGAATTTTAATTGTATGTTTATGGTGCGATCTGATGCCTTATTATTTAAAAAGAGAAAAAAACACTGATTATTACTAGAACTATAAGGGTTCCACGACTTTTCGACCCCGCGACGTTTCGACCCCGCGACACTTCGACCTCGGGACAGTTCGACCCCGGACTATTTGACCCCGGGACAGTTCGACCCCGGACTATTTGACCCCGTTAACTGATAAAAATAATATTTGAATTATTATTTCTTTTTTTCTTAATATGTTATTAAATTTGTTCAACATGTGTATAATTGTTAAAAATATTTGAATCGTATTCATTTTGTTTAATTGTTTAAAATATGTGTTTTAATTGTTTAAAATATGTTTTTCTGTAAGGTTTGAGTTCTGATGCTCTAAGCACGTTCAAAAGTTTTTAAAAGACCGATATGATATCTTACTAATACATCTCATGCTTGCACATGAAGTTTCATTGACCAATGTTTTATGTCTACTTTAGCCACTGGCACAAATGATACAAGTGACTATTATCCAAGGTGGATAGTTCTAGTATAATGTTTACCTCATGACTTTTCTGTACATTATTATTATATGTCTGGAAACTCTTACCACATTGGCATCTTCGCTTATCAAAGCTGGGTTAGAATCAAAGAGGAGGGGGGGGGAGATTTGTTGAGTGTAAAAATTACGTGACATAATCAAACAATTTGTGTCTATTGATAAGACATCACACAAACTAAAACACACATTTTATACACTTCAAACAAAAATTTATAACAATTAAAACACACATTTTAAATTAAAAAAAAAACAACAAATTTCTGTAACAATTAAACACATGTTGAACAAAGTTACTAAACATATTTAAAAACAAAGATAAAACTATTCAAATATTATTTTTATCAGTTAACGGGGTCGAATAGTCCGGGGTCGAACTGTTCCAGGGTCGAAGTGTCCGGGGTCGAAAAGTCCGACCACCAACTATAAGCGTGGGTGTCCACTTGACGTGTCGATTATTTGTTTATTGCTACATATAAACTAATGACGCAAATAGTATAATAACTCACGCTTTTCATTTTAGTAATGTATTTTATATAAATAATTTAATTTTAAATTCACTAAACGTTTTTTTTTTTTTTTTTGTATTTTATACTTTAAGAATTAAGTCTTTAAAAAAAGCACTGCTGCACTAGTGCTATACAACGTTGATGTTCTTTGTGCATACTAAACTTAAGGCGAATTAATCCCCATTAAAAGTGATGCTAAAAAGTAATTCTCTTTTAACTTCAATAAAAGTGACAGAGAGTGAAACTAATTAAAAGCTTGTGATAATACAAATTCTCACCTTGGTTGGCGGCAGATGTTGTGCCCATAGATATCTGTCGTAGTGCCGTTCGGAACAGACACCCGTAACGTAATGGGCAGTACATCACAGAATACAACTCTAACGTTATGGAAAGTACATCACAGAATACAACTCTAACGTCATGGACAGTACATCACAGATACAACTCTAACGTAATGGGCAAGACATCACAGAATACAACTCTAACGTAATGGGCAGTACATCACAGAATACAACTCTAACGTAATGGGCAGTACATCACAGAATACAACTCTAACGTTATGAAAAGTACATCACAGAATACAACTCTAACGTTATGAAAAGTACATCACAGAATAATACTCTAACGTAATGGGCAATCAGATGTACATAAAGTGTTATTTTAAACTGTATAAGCCTGAACAAACAATTAATACAAATGATACATGGTGCAGGAAGAATTTTATTAAAATCTATGTTAGGTGTTAACCACTCACTCGTCTATGGTAGAAAACTGTTTTGTATAATGCTTCTGTTTTGATTTTTCCTGAGAAACAGAACGTTTAACATAATTAGGTAGTGGCTGATTGTTTTTGTCTTATATCCACCGTCTAAATACCGAAAAAAAAAGGTGATTCCACTCATCCCAGACGTCAACTAATTCAACTTCACAAATAACACTTTCTCTTTAGTTTTTCTCTTATAGCTTTAAGTTTCTCATCATACTTTTGCATTGTAAAAGTTACTTGGGAGTATCGATTATTATTAACTCTTTGTTGGTCTGTCAGACTGAGATATTTCACATTGGTGGTCTGTCAGACTGAGATATTTCATATTGTTGGTCTGTCAGACTGAGATATTTCATATTGGTGGTCTGTCAGACTGAGATATTTCATATTGTTGGTCTCTCAGACTGAGATATTTCATATTGGTGGTCTGTCAGACTGAGATATTACATACTGATGGTCTGCCAGACTAAGATATTTCACACTGTTGGTCTGTCAGACTGAGATATTACATACTGATGGTCTGTCAGACTGAGATATTTCATACTG
Organism: Bulinus truncatus; assembly: GCA_021962125.1. Lineage (NCBI taxonomy): Eukaryota > Metazoa > Mollusca > Gastropoda > Planorbidae > Bulinus > Bulinus truncatus. Next base: position 7,002,753 of record JAGDYQ010000001.1, on the reverse strand, counting down.
TTGGTCTGTCAGACTGAGATATTTCATACCAGCATATGAACGTTCGCTAATTTTTAAAACCGTCTATCCACCACAATAAAATACAGCATGATCAAAATGTAAATGACATGTCACTAACCAACATCTTAGAGTTTACCACTTTACTCAACCAATGTGTATTACTAAAGAATAAAAGTTAAGCTGCTACTTAATAGAGTAGGTATACTTTTAAGCAATATTGATTTTCTAAAGAATCTTTTCAGGCCACACTGGCCGTTGTCATTAGACTTTTAGTAATTAATATTTCAACATCTCAAACTGTGGAGGCTTAAATGTTTTTTTTTTAATGTTGTACAAGTCTTCACCTACACCATCTGTCGCCCTAGTCTAGTAACTAACATGTTTGATTTTATCAAGTGCTCATTCAGTTTGCAGTAGAATTACCACAGGTTACATCATTCAGTCTGCAGTAGAATTATCCTAAGTTACATCATTCAGTCTGCAGTAGAATTATCCCAAGTTACATCATTCAGTCTGCAGTAGAATTATCCCAAGTTACATCATTCAGTCTGCAGTAGAATTATCCCAAGTTACATCATTCAGTCTGCAGTAGAATTATCACAAGTTACATCATTCAGTCTGCAGTAGAATTACCACAGGTTACATCATTCAGTCAGACGTAGAATTCTCCCAAGTTACATCATTCAGTCAGACGTAGAATTCTCCCAAGTTACATCATTCAGTCTGCAGTAGAATTCTCCCAAGTTACATCATTCAGTCTGCAGTAGAATTATCCCAAGTTACGTCATTCAGTCTGCAGTAGAATTCTCCCAAGTTACATCATTCAGTCTGCAGTAGAATTCTCCCAGGTTACATCATTCAGTCTGCAGTAGAATTATCCCAGGTTACATCATTCAGTCTGCAGTAGAATTATCCCAAGTTACATCATTCAGTCTGCAGTAGAATTCTCCCAGGTTACATCATTCAGTCTGCAGTAGAATTCTCCCAGGTTACATCATTCAGTCTGCAGTAGAATTATCCCAGGTTACATCATTCAGACTGCAGTAGAATTATCCCAGGTTACATCATTCAGTCTGCAGTAGAATTCTCTCAGGTTACATCATTCAGTCTGCGGTAGAATTCTCCCAGGTTACATCATTCAGTCTGCGGTAGAATTATCCCAGGTTACATCATTCAGTCTGCGGTAGAATTCTCTCAGGTTACATCATTCAGACTGCGGTAGAATTATCCCAGGTTACATCATTCAGTCTGCAGTAGAATTCTCCCAGGTTACATCATTCAGTCTGCGGTAGAATTCTCTCAGGTTACATCATTCAGACTGCGGTAGAATTATCCCAGGTTACATCATTCAGTCTGCAGTAGAATTCTCCCAGGTTACATCATTCAGTCTGCGGTAGAATTATCCCAGGTTACATCATTCAGACTGCAATAGAAATTATCCCAGGTTACATCATTCAGTCTGCAGTAGAATTCTCCCAGGTTACATCATTCAGTCTGCGGTAGAATTCTCCCAGGTTACATCATTCAGTCTGCGGTAGAATTATCCCAGGTTACATCATTCAGTCTGCAGTAGAATTATCCCAGGTTATATCGTCCAGCTCCCGGTTACTTGGCAAACGACAATTATTATGGCTGACAGAGGAACAGATCCAACACGAGATTTTCTAAACTACACTTAAGGATGAGATTTTGGATTCTCAGCCTATCGACACAAGTGTACCCCCTTTTTATTTTCGCAATACTGTGTATCCCTAGGAATAAAATAACAGCATCCAGACTTGCCTATTACAACATCCAGACTTACCTATTACAACATCCAGACTTGCCTATTACAACATCCAGACGTACCTATTGTTGTTACGGTCATGGTTTCTCTTCATTTATTTTTTTCGTCTTAGCTTCATGTTTACCTGATGTTCTCGTTCCAGTGTAGCTCGTACGCCCACCAAACTATTTGCGAACTCCCTGGGATACGCATACCACACTTTGGGAAACATTGCTATAAACCAAAAATACGGCGGTACAAGAATAATAATATAATAATAGCGATTTGGGTTCTGCGCTAAATCAAAAGTAAAGAATTAATACAACAGTATTCCAGTTTAAAATCGTCAAACGTAAACAGTAGTAATAAAATTCATGAAAAAAATGGATCTGTCCGAAACCAAAAAATAACCTAACCTACTGATCAAACCTAAGGGAATATAACTCTATGCAAAGGTTTTGCAGGGTACATCTAGTAATGTTTAATATTATTACCAGCGGTTAGATATAAATGAACACAAATATTTGACCCTTTGAAAAAATAAAAATGGACTCTTGAATGCGGTTTCATTGACATAAGCTATATTGTTTACAAAAACAAAATGTTTTCTTATTCTGACATGTCCTATCGTTTTTTTTTTCGTCTGTCTGTCAGATTGAAGGATTGAATCACTAGATCTGATTTTTACATCATTAAAAGGATTAGCCCTATACCCCCCTCTCCACACACTATACAGTTTTATTTTATTTTGAAATTACCAGTCAATGGTGTACAGTAAGCGGTGTCCACAATGAGACATCCTTGGTATGAACACACACACACACACACAAAACTGAACAATAATTACTGAAAGACGTGTAAGTATGGTTATCAAGATGGCTCTTGAGCAAAGCTGGGCACATTTTTACGAGCTTCGGCCACATAGGGTTCTTAAATTTGACAGAAGAATTAGATCAAAAGCAGATCGATATGGTGTTTATATGAAATAGTACGAATGAAATGTAAATGTCATTGTTGTCATGGGAACGAACTGCAGGCCGGATCAAATAGCCTGACGGATCAGACTTGGCCCGCGGGCAGAAGTTTGCCCATAACCCGCTCCATGATACATACAGGGCTCAGGGCTGCGCCCTCCCATGGTGCAAGAGTGTGCCAATGAGAGGGTGGCTTAATGTACCCTTGAATACAAAAATGGGAGCTAAAAAATGTAACTTCAATATTACAAAATTATGATGAGAAGTTCAATCTTTTCACACAGTTAGAAGAAACTTGAGAAAGGGTTATTTGTGAAATTGTTTTATGAGGGTGTGTCTTATGTGAAATTGTTTATGAGGGTGTGTCTTATGTGAAATTGTTTATGAGGGTGTGTCTTATGTGAAATTGTTTATGAGGGTGTGTCTTATGTGAAATTGTTTTATGAGGGTGTGTCTTATGTGAAATTGTTTTATGAGGGTGTGTCTTATGTGAAATTGTTTATGAGGGTGTGTCTTATGTGAAATTGTTTATGAGGGTGTGTCTTATGTGAAATTGTTTATCAGGGTGTGTCTTATGTGAAATTGTTTATGAGGGTGTGAGTTATGGTCCAAATGCTGTCCAGCAAGGCAGTAAGTTTTTTTTTTAAATGTGAGTGCGTTTTATACTGTATACAACCTAAATGTAATATTTTAAGTAATCCAGAATGACATTACTTAAAGTTCGGTGGTGTATTAATGTTTTCAGTGGACATCCAGCCCGACACCCCCAGGTAGACAGTCGAGGACTTTACCAACCGACCATCCGTGTAAAAAAAAAGTTACAAATAAAAATTTCCGTTAGAGGGTTTTGGAAATGAGCAATCAGCATTGAGCAAGTAGTTTAGCCATACGGACACCAAATCACATTTATTTGAATTCAGCATTGAGCAAGTAGTTTAGTCATTCAGACACCAAATCACATTTATTTGAATTCAGCATTGATCAAGTAGTTAAGTCATACAGACACCAAATCACATTTATTTGAATTCAGCATTGAGCAAGTAGTTTAGCCATACAGACACCAAATCACATTTATTCTTATATGTTTATAGTTTATTATTTTAAAGATAGCTCGACTATCTTGTACTTGTATACGCCGTTGTAATATAGTCTTATTTTATAATTTATGAATCAATCATAGCACTATTTAATTTAAAAAACGAAGTAATATGATAGGTCTGAAATCTCTTTTTTTTTTGTAATTTTTCTAAATATCATTTTTTAAAATTCAGATCGACTTTAAAAATAAGCCCTATAATCTCTTTTCTGTTCAGAGTAAGCCTTTGTAGTTATAAATTGCAAATATGTTTATAAGTTATAAGTTTACTAAACTTTTTTTTTAAACATTCTACTTTTATTCATTTTTTTGTTGTAGATGTAAACTAGTCTATTTAAAATACGCAGTGGTTACGGGGCCATGGACCGGGACTCCGTATTTTTTTTCGGGGTCCAGGGATAGATGCGCATGCGCTCTAGCGCTCTAGGCGGACTTTATTTTTTTACGGCTGTGATGTGCTCATGCGCGATAGCTGGACTCCGATTTTTTTTTCGGGGTCCAGCTATAGATATTGCTCCTCACCCTAACCCTATCCCTAACCCCCTAACCCTTACCCTATCCCTAACACCCCTAACCCTAATCCTAAACCTATTCCTATCACCTAACCCTAACCCTAGCCCCGAAAACAAAAAATATGCAAAAATAAGCAGTCCGTCAGCCGCGCATGCGCATCTATCCCTAGACCCAGAAAAAAAAAACGGAGTCCGTTCCTTGGTCCCGTAGTCACTTCGTTTAAAATACTGTTTTTTCCATTTTATGGTTATTTAAAAGGGGGGGGGGGTAATAAAATGTTGACGTAATTTTATAGGGGGGGGGGTCTATGGAAGTTTGACAAGTTGTTGACAAAGGGGGGGGGAGGTAAAAATCGCCAAAATTTGTTGACATAAATATATAAGATATAGTGATGATATTATACATTTAACAATTCACGATTCTCTTGTTATATTGAGATGTACAGAGATGACGGAAGTGTTGTCATTTTTAAAATAAATTGTGTATGTACTCTCCAACTCTTTCCCCAATTTCCGTTTTATATCCATTTTTCTATTACGAATTCTTTTTCCCAACCTCAGTATTCTGTAACCTTTTCACTAACTTATTCTCTTCCCTCCTCCCTGCTTTAATATCTTTCCATCCTTTGTACATGTTTATTCTCTCCTTCTTCCTATTATGTGTTATATCCTGTCCTCTCATATTGACTTTTCCTACTCCTCCTTGTTTGGGTATTCTCTTCATCCTCTATATTTTGTATTATCTCCCTCTCTCCCACTATTATATATTCTTTTCTTCTCTATAATGTATTTGACCTGATGACATTTCTCATACACTCAGTTCAGGCATCCTAAGGTCAACGGTAAAAGGACCTGCTAAATGAGGGGAGATGGATTCGATTCATATTTTAAAATATGATAAACCACGAAAGTTTTATAAGATTAATTAGCTAAGAGCATTCTAAATAGTGACATGCCATATTTATTGATTACATCATTAATAAAAAATCATCGTTCAAATTTTGTTCCAATCTATTGATTTGCTTTTTAGTTGATTTGATTTGATTTCCCTTCTGAACCCTAACGGGCCATCGGGGCAGATTAAGTGTAGAATTCATCTGTTTCTATAACCTCGGCAAATAAAGGGATTGTGTGGTCAGTACAACGCCCCGCCGCCTTTACTTCCCCAACTTAAAGTCAGGTACCCATTTAAAGCTGGGTGGACTTGGGGACTTTCACCAGGACCTGAAAAAATCCCAAGGTTCTCACTGAGATTCGAACCCGGGACCCTCCTTTATATAGTCTTCAATAATGTGTAATGACTGTACCATACTGTTTTATTTCAAACTAATTATTGTCAAACTGGTGTATGTATTAGGATTGTATGCAATCACCTTTATCATCAAAGTACTTTTTTGTCTGTTTATTAAAGACTAAAATAGTTATTTTATTTTATTGTTCATTTTCCACACACACACACAAAAGTGAACACTATCTGGTAGTCTATAACACTATCTGGTAGTCTATAACACTATCTGGTAGTCTATAACACTCTCTGGTAGTCTATAACACTATCTGGTAGTCTATAACATTATCTGGTAGTCTATAACATTATCTGGTAGTCTATTGTGTTTATTATTCACATATCACAAGAAAATAAATAAGCATTCTATAACAAAGAAATTTAATTTGTTTCGAAATCTTTTCTGCACACTCTTTATTAAGAGGTAGCAGCACATTTAACAACACATGCAACAAGCTGGAGAACAACATCAGCCTTGCTTCGTAACAAGCCTGGAATTAATGACAGTATTTTGAATTCCTTCAGTCGTTGATTTGGCACGCAAGAAGCTATTACTTGTCTCAATGAAGCCTGCTTTTCACTAAACTGGGTGGTCAATAAAAAAATGGAGGAATGTTCACAGCTACTCCATGTGGAATTGATGCAATTATAAAAACAAAACCTGTATCTTCTAGAAATTAGGTCCCTTGAAGTTAGAAGTGTTAAAACGCCACAGTCTTTAAAAATGATTTTTATCCCAAATAGATCCGGGATAAAGTTTTCAAACAAAGTTTATCACACCAGTTTGGAATAACACCCACTAACGCCTTGAAACTATTAAAGCTCCTATAAGAAGAATATGTAAACTTTTTGCTTTGTCCATAGACATTGGAATTGTAATTTTAAATTCAGTGCAGTCAATGATATTCAGTGCAGTCAATGATATTCAGTGCAGTCAATGATATTCAGTGCAGTCAATGATATTCAGTGCAGTCAATGATATTCAGTGCAGTCAATGATCATTCTGCAATTTGGAAAATTTATAAATGAATTTAATGCTGCAGTTTTATTTTAAAATCTGGATGGACAAAAACCTTTTTAAAAAAATCCTCAAACAACAGAGAATGAAGCAGGCTATTCAGGCCTGGATTAATCATTGGGAAAACTAGGCGCGTGCAAGGGACACCAAGTGTTTACAGGGGGGGGGGGGGGGACCACAAGTCCTCAAGAAAAATGTGAATATCTTTCCGGTAGCCGCGCGTAATCGACAAGACATTAGCAAATCGCAAATGTAATATAGAATCACAAATGTAATATAGAATCACAAATGTAATATAGAATCACAAATGTAATATGGAATCACAAATGTAATATGGAATCACAAATGTAATATGGAATCACAAATGTAATATAGAATCACAAATGTAATATAGAATCACAAATGTAATATGGAATCGCACATTATTTAGCCTTGGTCCCACAACCTGGGGGGGGGGGTAAAATACCTCTCAACCAGTTGTTTTTTTTTTGCTATTTTTATTTGAGTTTTTTTTTTAGATATTTTTTTTTTTACTTTTTTTTAGGATATGTTTATGCTACGTAACGCAGTAATGTATGACGACAAACGCGGTTTAGTCAGCTAATGAAAGCAATTATGAATATTGTTAATTTGTCGACTTGAATGACTGTACATTTATATAATTGCTTAAAACTACTTTACATTTTAAAGATTTGAAGAAGCTGCAAAAGAAATAACACCAGGTGTGGATTATAACTTTGACCCGTAATCGTAAACGAAAACCAGTGGTCATTGATGGTGATGCCACCGGGGTATTTCTGATTGCCAGAGACACATTTTGTATGTCTGCTTTTTACGCCTTTGTTGACAAGTTTGAGACAGAGATGAGTAAACGAAGATAGGTGTATAATGAAATAGCAGTTTGATTTTTGTAAATAACCATCCATTTTATTGCGTATAAATATTGATTACTATGCCGGATAGTCAGTAGCATAGGAACTGTTGTTGAAGTAATAATTGGCCATTTAGTGTATGCAAAATACTGGAATGAAATTATGACAAGAGTTACATAAAATGATGAAATATACTGTAATAATTATATTTGGCATAGAAATTTAGAGTAATTAACTGGCCAATTAAGGAAGTAGATATTGGCAGACGAGAAAAATTCAGACGATGAAAGATATTCATAAGGGAAGGACGTTATTTATATCACATCATTTATTCTACTATATTATGTATGTATTTCATATTAGTAAATATAAATAAATATATAGATCAATTAGCCAACTTTCTACTCAGTCATTTACAACTGTTTTTATGTGTAACGTCTCATCACACATATCTGTGGACATTTAATTAATATACAAGAAATAGGGCTGCTGATTAAACTGCGTTAATTTGCGATTAACGCGTCAAAAAAAATTTGCGATTAAAATTTTTAACGCAAGACTTAAATGCGTTAATTTGACTAAATGCGGAAAGCTCACCAAAACGATAAATAACAGAATTTCACCATTTGAAGTTTAAGTTCCGTCCACTTATTAAGTAGATCTACCACACCCACCCTGCCGCAATTCGCACATACCCTCACCCCCAGGTATGTCGACTGAAGCCCCACTTGTAATATATGATGAAGATGTTTTGGTTATTTAGCCCTTCGACAAGTAAACTCCTGCTCCCTTCCCTTTCAGTTTAAAAAGAATAAACTTTCATTCACTAGTCTACATTATATACTGTAGTGTATTGGTGGAGGTACTATAGTGTATTGTTGAAGGTATAATGAACCCGTTTATTATTAGATCAAAATAACGAGATGCTAGAAATTTTGTATCATCATTTTTTTTTTGCGCATAATTTTGTATCGTATTTTGATAGTATAACATCTTGCTAATACATCTGTACCCGAGACAGTGGTTGTATTTTTCAGAATTATTGTGATACTGAGTCAAATTTTATATATGGCTGTTGATTTACTGCAATTAAAGCGTAATTAATGCGTTAAAAATATGCGATTACATTTTTCTAACACAAACACCTAAATGCGTTAAATTTTACCCAAATGGTGTTATTTCAGAGTTGCAGATGAAATAAAAAAAATCAGTTAATAACCCAATTCTATAACCAGATCAGACAAGATTTAAAAAAAAAAGGAAGAAAAAAAACCCGAGTGTCACGTTTACATAAATCATAGCAGCTATATGACCTTGAAACAATAGGATTGTCATTTCTTAATTCAAACTTATGACCCTGAATGATGCAATTAATGAACATCTGCACGTGTTATAGTTTGATTGACAAGTGTCATGGCTTTGAAACAATGTAACTTGTGGTTGGTAAGTGACGTCATCTACCAATATTAACATTACCCACCTCCCCACCAATACAACCACAGTCGGCGATTTGATGGACAAATTTACTTTTAATCTTCTTTTGAAGCTTTTGCTTTGCGCGTTGCAGTCTATAAATGTTATTCTTATATTCTTTCATTCATTTACTTTCTTACTATCAACTATTTGTTTAATGTTTTAGTGAACAGTTAGTGTCAGTTATATTAATAAAAAAAATATTGTGTAAAATGACACACTCTTTGATGTTATCGGTCGGCTTTCATTTTTTATCTTCTGTTCTTTCTTTCCTGTTGACGACACACTTTATAACAAGTCGCGACCCACATGTGAGACTGAGAACAAATGAATAAGGATGCTTACTTGCTCGCGTCAAAAATGAGTCGAACATTTCAAGGTCTGGCTTGTCAAAGACGTCACACACACACACACACACAAAGGTTTAATACTCTATTGCTTAGGCCAAGTAAGTGCAAAAAATAACACGTTGTTATTATTTTAAAATTACATGTTGATTGAATTAAAAAATGTTACAATTAATAAATAAAGTATTTTTTCGATTAAATATGCGTTAATTTGCGAAAATTTTTTTTTAATTATGCGTTAATTTCGATTAAAATTTTTAATCGAACAGCAGCTCTAACAAGAAATAATAAAATAAACTCCAAAGAGACTGACTATACTACACATTGATATACACCTTCCCAGAAGCAGAAGATCCACAGAATAAATAATATATATATATATATATATATATATATATATATATATACCATAAATAATACTACAAGAAGAAAATATACCCATGACAGATACAAAAGATAGATGTTCCTGGTTTGTTTATAGAAAACATAGAAAGACATGAGGGTAGTATATACACAATAGGCAAAATACGAATGACGTGATCTAACACACAAATTAAACATGAAATGTGTAGTTAAGAATGATATGCACTGTGAAAGGTTTGACACATTTCTGATCGGTGGGTAGGTACCAGAGATAAGTGGACAGCGGACGCGTCCGCTTGCGGACGCAGATCCGCAGACTTTTCCGAATCCGCGGACTGACAGCGGACGCTTCGTATGGTTAAGTTGCGGACTCGCGGACTGACGCGGATCTTCTTTAGCGTTACCATAAAAAATTTCAAGTCATTTAAACAGCTAAATTTCAGCAATGCGGACGCGCGGACTGACTGCGGACCAATGTTGTAAGATTCTGCGGACGCGGACGCAGACGCGGATCATTGATAGAAATCCGCGGACGGACGCGGACGCTAAATTTCAAGATCCGCACACCTCTGGTAGGTACAGGGCGCCGAATAAAAAACTCAAACATGCCGCCACAATAGCTAGGTATGGCACTGCGGATATTGCTGTGGCACTGCGGATATTGCTGTGGCAGGATAATTGCAAAGCGAATTGTCAATAATGTAAAAAACCAAATTCATTATACACCCGCATTTTGTTTGAATATATTTTTTATAAATATTTTAGGGCTGGAGTTCCAGTTTCTGTTAAAAGTTTGTTAAATAGGGAAAGAGATTCATTGAGTGTAATAGTTTAATTCAATTACATGTCAATGATTACAATTAGGAGGCTGGAGCTTGTTTATTAACATTATATTTGGGAGGGGGGGGAATTTATGTTTTTCCGTTTTCGTTTTTATAAGTTTGTATTTTTAGGGTGGAAGGGGGTGTTAAAATATTGACTTTATTTTAATAGGAGGGTCGCTGACACTGGTTGAAGGAGGGAGGAAGGAGGGTGGTCTAAAAAGAGCGACAATTTGTTGACGTAATTAATGGACTAGCCCAATTGTCGTGACTCTATGTGTAGGTAGCGGGTATATAGAGTAACTCAACACAGGCATATATTCAACGACAACCAATTAGAATGGCAATTGAAGTTGTTTATTAATAAACTTATATACACACTGGATAAACTTATATATAAAGAATAAACGACTGGTTCTTTTAACCATTGATATGTGTGTACTTAGTACTTAGTATTTAATGTTCGATACTTTCTCATTCACTATTGGTCTATGCATCATCTTTATTTCTAACGTCATACCGCCATCTTGAATATCTTTCTTCCTGTTTTTCTTCTTCCTGTTTTCTTTCTTCCTGTTCTCTTCTCTCTCTCTCTCTCTCTCTATCTCTCTCTCTCTCTCTGACGCGGGAAACAACTCTATATTTTTTTATTATCCTTATTGTCAAGAGTTGTGTCACGACACCAACAATATACTCATACTTTTTTATTTCCATTTAAACATAATCAAAATGTGACAAAATAAGTTTTTTTGAACAGGCCTACAGACACACTAACATATAAAGCGAAGAAAGAACACACAAATTCATAAAATATTAAATTTATTTCTAAAGTTTTCAAAAAAAAAATTTCTTCTTTTCAATCCTTTATGAGGTATTTAAGAGTGTCATGAACAAGAGGGGCAACATTTACACGGCAATGTCTCTGGTTTTTCTCCTTTGGCACATTTGGGCGGTGTGCAGGAAAAATTAACTATGTGTCTCATCCATAATTTGTATTTATTATCTTTTAAATGTACACATGTTCGAGTTATGCAAGGAGAATCGCAAAGTACAGTTGATTCTCCTACCTGATAATAATAGAAACAAAGAGTGTTGCTCTATACATTTGTAAAACTACCTGATAATAATAAAACAAAGAGTGTTGCTCTATACATTTGTACAACTACCTGATAATAATGAAACAAAGAGTGTTGCTCTATACATTTGTACAACTACCTGATAATAATAAAACAAAGAGTGTTGCTCTATACATTTGTACAACTACCTGATAATAATAAAACAAAGAGTGTTGCTCTATACATTTGTACAACTACCTGATAATAATAAAACAGAGAGTGTTGCTCTATACATTTGTACAACTACCTGATAATAATAAAACAGAGAGTGTTGCTCTATACATTTGTACAACGACCTGATAATAATAAAACAGAGAGTGTTGCTCTATACATTTGTACGACTGATTGTCCTGCCTGATAATAATAAAACAAAGAGTGTTGCTCTATACATTTGTACAACTGATTGTCCTACCTGATAATAATAAACTTGTCAATGCTTCGAATCATTTGTTTTCCTATTATACATGATATCAGATGAATTAATTCCCATATAAAAAGGATCCACCCCCCCCCCCCACCAAAATAAATTAGCCGCCGGCTAAGTCCGGCTTTATCCATAGTTAGGTACAGATCTGCCATCTATTTCAAGTCTCCTATGCAGGGCCGGAAAAAAAGTGTTTATTTAAGCTAGTGCTAGGTAATCAGGCTTGCGGAGCCGCTATATTTTTTCTGGCTCCGGCTCCCACAAATTTGACGGCTCCGGCTCGGCTCCTGCTCCATATTAAGATAAAAAGTTTTGCCGCGTTCACCCCCATAGTCAGGAACTTGTTGTTTATCTTTTTAACGGTCTATACAAATGTTACAAGTAAAAAGAACCATATATTTGAAGGGAAAACACATGCAAACTGTCTAACATGTTTTTATAGCCACAAATGGTGTTGGGTAGACTTTGGATAGTTATTAAAACTTGCTCGGTGGTCAGTTAGATCTTTCTGTGTACCAGTAATCAACTTTGAGGCTACTAGCTACATAGACATGATCGATTGGCAGAAAACTCCGATCACAGAGCCTCCGATCGTAATGGACATTTATGACGAAACTTTGTTAACCATGATCTGGGAAGAAGATACACCAAGACTGGAATTCACCCGCCATCCTTGTCCCACCCAGTCAGTAGAGAGACATATCAAGTTAGTTACAGAAGCTTCCTATGTGGTGTGTGGTCCAGCAAAACGCGACGGATTCATAAAAGCACACATGGATTCGAGGTCGAAAATGTTAAAAATGGACACCAAAGCCCAACACCATTTGTAGCTATAAAAACATGTTAGACAGTTTGCAGGTGTTTTCCCTTCAAATATATGGTTCTTATTACTTGTAACATTTGTATAGACCGTTAAAAAGATAAACAACAACATGAAAATGTTGTATATATAAACTTGTTTTGTTTTTTTTGAAGATTATTGTTTTTTTTTATCGAAATATGCCTATACTTTAGGTCAACTGTGGAACCTCAAGATATGCTTTAAATTGTCGAATTTTTTTGCCACATTACTAACTGCATGCGTTAGCAAGTTTTTATAGCTATCCAAACAAAATATTCAAAAAAAAATTTTCACTCCACCCTAATGTGCACCCCTAGACATAATTAAATATATCTCTGCGAACTTGTGTTTAAATCCTTTCAATATATTTTTCTTTACTGTCAATAAATGTGTGAATGTGTCAGTGATGACGATGTGTATCTCAATAAATGTGTGAATGTGTCAGTGATCACAATGTGTATCTCAATAAATGTGTGAATGTGTCAGTGACGACATTGTGTATCTCAATAAATGTGTGAATGTGTCTGTGACGACATTGTGTATCTCAATAAATGTGTGAATGTGTCAGTGATGACAATGTGTATCTCAATAAATGTGTGAATGTGTCAGTGACGACATTGTGTATCTCAATAAATGTGTGAATGTGTCAGTGACGACGATGTGTATCTCAATAAATGTGTGAATGTGTCAGTGACGACACTGTGTATCTCAATAAATGTGTGAATGTGTCAGAGATGACATTGTGTATCTCAATAAATGTGTGAATGTGTCAGTGACGACACTGTGTATCTCAATAAATGTGTGAATGTGTCAGAGATGACACTGTGTATCTCAATAAATGTGTGAATGTGTCAGAGATGACATTGTGTATCTCAATAAATGTGTGAATGTGTCAGAGATGACATTGTGTATCTCAATTAATGTGTGAATGTGTCAGAGATGACATTGTGTATCTCAATAAATGTGTGAATGTGTCAGTGACGACATTGTGTATCTCAATAAATGTGTGAATGTGTCAGTGATGACGATGTGTATTCATCATTGTGTTTAATGTGAATCAAACGGTGACTTCATCATTGTGTTTAATGTGAATCAAACGGTGAATTCATCATTGTGTTTAATGTGAATCAAACGGTGAATTCATCATTGTGTTTAATGTGAATCAAACGGTGAATTCATCATTGTGTTTAATGTGAATCAAACGGTGAATTCATCATTGTGTTTAATGTGAATCAAACGGTGAATTCATCATTGTGTTTAATGTGAATCAAACGGTGAATTCATCATTGTGTTTAATAAGAATCAAACGGTGAATTCATCATTGTGTTTAATGTGAATCAAACGGTGACTTCATCATTGTGTTTAATGTGAATCAAACGGTGACTTCATCATTGTGTTTAATGTGAATCAAACGGTGACTTCATCATTGTGTTTAATGTGAATCAAACGGTGACTTCATCATTGTGTTTAATGTGAATCAAACGGTGACTTCATCATTGTGTTTAATGTGAATCAAACGGTGAATTCATCATTGTGTTTAATGTGAATCAAACGGTGAATTCATCATTGTGTTTAATGTGAATCAAACGGTGAATTCATCATTGTGTTTAATGTGAATAAAACGGTGAATTCATCATTGTGTTTAATGTGAATCAAACGGTGACTTCATCATTGTGTCTAATGTGAATCAAACGGTGACTTCATCATTGTGTTTAATGTGAATCAAACGGTGACTTCATCATTGTGTTTAATGTGAATCAAACGGTGAATTCATCATTGTGTTTAATGTGAATCAAACGGTGAATTCATCATTGTGTTTAATGTGAATCAAACGGTGAATTCATCATTGTGTTTAATGTGAATCAAACGGTGAATTCATCATTGTGTTTAATGTGAATCAAACCGTGAATTCATCACTGTGTTTAATGTGAATCAAACGGTGAATTCATCATTGTGTTTAATGTGAATCAAACGGTGAATTCATCATTGTGTTTAATGTGAATCAAACGGTGACTTCATCATTGTGTTTAATGTGAATCAAACGGTGACTTAATCATTGTGTTTAATGTGAATCAAACGGTGACTTCATCATTGTGTTTAATGTGAATCAAACGGTGACTTCATCATTGTGTTTAATGTGAATCAAACGGTGACTGTATCATTGTGTTTAATGTGAATCAAACGGTGAATTCATCATTGTGTTTAATGTGAATCAAACGGTGAATTCATCATTGTGTTTAATGTGAATCAAACGGTGAATTCATTATTGTGTTTAATGTGAATCAAACGGTGAATTCATCATTGTGTTTAATGTGAATCAAACGGTGAATTCATCATTGTGTTTAATGTGAATCAAACGGTGAATTCATCATTGTGTTTAATGTGAATCAAACGGTGAATTCATCATTGTGTTTAATGTGAATCAAACGGTGAATTCATCATTGTGTTTAATGTGAATCAAACGGTGAATTCATCATTGTGTTTAATGTGAATCAAACGGTGAATTCATCATTGTGTTTAATAGGAATCAAACGGTGAATTCATCATTGTGTTTAATGTGAATCAAACGGTGACTTCATCATTGTGTTTAATGTGAATCAAACGGTGACTTCATCATTGTGTTTAATGTGAATCAAACGGTGACTTCATCATTGTGTTTAATGTGAATCAAACAGTGAATTCATCATTGTGTTTAGTGTTTAATGTGAATCAAACGGTGACTTCATCATTGTGTTTAATGTGAATCAAACGGTGAATTCATCATTGTGTTTAATGTGAATCAAACGGTGAATTCATCATTGTGTTTAATGTGAATCAAACGGTGAATTCATCATTGTGTTTAATGTGAATCAAACGGTGAATTCATCATTGTGTTTAATGTGAATCAAACGGTGAATTCATCATTGTGTTTAATGTGAATCAAACGGTGAATTCATCATTGTGTTTAATGTGAATCAAACGGTGAATTCATCATTGTGTTTAATGTGAATCAAACGGTGAATTCATCATTGTGTTTAATGTGAATCAAACGGTGAATTCATCATTGTGTTTAATGTGAATCAAACGGTGACTTCGTCATTGTGTTTAATGTGAATCAAACGGTGACTTCATCATTGTGTTTAATGTGAATCAAACAGTGAATTCATCATTGTGTTTAGTGTTTAATGTGAATCAAACGGTGACTTCATCATTGTGTTTAATGTGAATCAAACGGTGACTTCATCATTGTGTTTAATGTGAATCAAACGGTGAATTCATCATTGTGTTTAATGTGAATCAAACGGTGAATTCATCATTGTGTTTAATGTGAATCAAACGGTGAATTCATCATTGTGTTTAATGTGAATCAAACGGTGACTTCATCATTGTGTTTAATGTGAATCAAACGGTGACTTCATCATTGTGTTTAATGTGAATCAAACGGTGAATTCATCATTGTGTTTAATGTGAATCAAACGGTGAATTCATCATTGTGTTTAATGTGAATCAAACGGTGACTTCATCATTGTGTTTAATGTGAATCAAACGGTGACTTCATCATTGTGTTTAATGTGAATCAAACGGTGAATTCATCATTGTGTTTAATGTGAATCAAACAGTGACTTCATTATTGTGTTTAATGTGAATCAAACGGTGAATTCATCATTGTGTTTAATGTGAATCAAACGGTGACTTCATTATTGTGTTTAATGTGAATTAAACAGTGACTTCATATGGTGTTTAATGTGAATCAAACGGTGACTTCATTATTGTGTTTAATGTGAATTAAACGGTGACTTCATTATTGTGTTTGATGTGAATCAAACGGTGAATTCATCATTGTGTTTAATGTGAATCAAACGGTGAATTCATCATTGTGTTTAATGTGAATCAAACGGTGAATTCATCATTGTGTTTAATGTGAATCAAACGGTGAATTCATCATTGTGTTTAATGTGAATCAAACGGTGAATTCATCATTGTGTTTAATGTGAATCAAACGGTGAATTCATCATTGTGTTTAATGTGAATCAAACGGTGAATTCATCATTGTGTTTAATAGGAATCAAACGGTGAATTCATCATTGTGTTTAATGTGAATCAAACGGTGACTTCATCATTGTGTTTAATGTGAATCAAACGGTGACTTCATCATTGTGTTTAATGTGAATCAAACGGTGACTTCATCATTGTGTTTAATGTGAATCAAACAGTGAATTCATCATTGTGTTTAGTGTTTAATGTGAATCAAACGGTGACTTCATCATTGTGTTTAATGTGAATCAAACGGTGACTTCATCATTGTGTTTAATGTGAATCAAACGGTGAATTCATCATTGTGTTTAATGTGAATCAAACGGTGAATTCATCATTGTGTTTAATGTGAATCAAACGGTGAATTCATCATTGTGTTTGATGTGAATCAAACGGTGAATTCATCATTGTGTTTAATGTGAATCAAACGGTGAATTCATCATTGTGTTTAATAGGAATCAAACGGTGAATTCATCATTGTGTTTAATGTGAATCAAACGGTGAATTCATCATTGTGTTTAATGTGAATCAAACGGTGACTTCATCATTGTGTTTAATGTGAATCAAACGGTGACTTCATCATTGTGTTTAATGTGAATCAAACAGTGAATTCATCATTGTGTTTAGTGTTTAATGTGAATCAAACGGTGACTTCATCATTGTGTTTAATGTGAATCAAACGGTGACTTCATCATTGTGTTTAATGTGAATCAAACGGTGAATTCATCATTGTGTTTAATGTGAATCAAACGGTGAATTCATCATTGTGTTTAATGTGAATCAAACGGTGACTTCATCATTGTGTTTAATGTGAATCAAACGGTGACTTCATCATTGTGTTTAATGTGAATTAAACGGTGAATTCATCATTGTGTTTAATGTGAATCAAACGGTGAATTCATCATTGTGTTTAATGTGAATCAAACGGTGAATTCATCATTGTGTTTAATGTGAATCAAACGGTGAATTCATCATTGTGTTTAATAGGAATCAAACGGTGAATTCATCATTGTGTTTAATGTGAATCAAACGGTGAATTCATCATTGTGTTTAATGTGAATCAAACGGTGACTTCATCATTGTGTTTAATGTGAATCAAACGGTGACTTCATCATTGTGTTTAATGTGAATCAAACGGTGAATTCATCATTGTGTTTAATGTGAATCAAACAGTGACTTCATTATTGTGTTTAATGTGAATCAAACGGTGAATTCATCATTGTGTTTAATGTGAATCAAACGGTGACTTCATTATTGTGTTTAATGTGAATCAAACGGTGACTTCATTATTGTGTTTAATGTGAATCAAACGGTGACTTCATTATTGTGTTTAATGTGAATCAAACGGTGACTTCATCATTGTGTTTAATGTGAATCAAACGGTGAATTCATCATTGTGTTTAATGTGAATCAAACGGTGACTTCATCATTGTGTTTAATGTGAATCTAACGGTGACTTCATTATTGTGTTTAATGTGAATCAAACGGTGAATTCATCATTGTGTTTAATGTGAATCAAACGGTGACTTCATCATTGTGTTTAATGTGAATCAAACGGTGACTTCATCATTGTGTTTAATGTGAATCTAACGGTGACTTCATTATTGTGTTTAATGTGAATCTAACGGTGACTTCATTATTGTGTTTAATGTGAATCTAACGGTGACTTCATTATTGTGTTTAATGTGAATCAAACGGTGACTTCATTATTGTGTTTAATGTGAATCAAACGGTGACTTCATTATTGTGTTTAATGTGAATCAAACGGTGACTTCATTATTGTGTTTAATGTGAATCAAACGGTGACTTCATTATTGTGCTACGTTTCCCTTTATTAGATTTACAAACAGTGAGCCAGCAGTTGAACTGTGAAACATTATTTTTCCCCAACGTGTCCAGCATCTGTGTGTAATTTATGACTCACACATTCATTAAGGTTAAGGCATTGTGTCTCAAAGTGTGAGTAGCGACTCACTGGTGGAACAATATTTTACAGTTATATTTGATGGATCGAGAAATTATGTGTGCATGATCATAATTATCTTTTCGATTTATTACGAATTTAAAAAAAATTAAATGGAAAATTGTTTATTAAGTTGGTAGACATGAGGTACTAATAGACATTGGTTGACATGAGGTACTAATAGACATTGGTTGACATGAGGTACTGATAGACATTGGTTGACATGAGGTACTAACAGACATTGGTTGACATGATGTACTAATAGACATTGGTTGACATGATGTACTAATAGACATTGGTTGACATGAGGTACTGATAGACATTGGTCGACATGATGTACTAATAGACATTGGTTGACATGATGTACTAATAGACATTGGTCGACATGATGTACTAATAGACATTGGTTGACATGATGTACTAATAGACATTGGTCGACATGAGGTACTGATAGACATTGGTTGACATGAGGTACTGATAGACATTGGTTGACATGAGGTACTGATAGACATTGGTTGACATGATGTACTGATAGACATTGGTTGACATGAGGTACTGATAGACATTGATTAAAAGATGGGTCGCATAATGAAAAACTTCTCATGGTGGGTCACGAAGTGTTAATGTTAGAGACATTGTGCTTTTAAATTAGAATCTATCTATCTATCTATCTATCTATCTATCTATCTATCTATCTATCTATCTATCTATCTATCTATCTATCTATCTATCTATCTATCTATCTATCTATCTATCTATCTATCTATCTATCTATCTATCTATCTATCTATCTATCCATCCATCCATCCATCCATCCATCCATCCATCCATCCATCCATCCATCCATCCATCCATCCATCCATCCATCCATTCATCCATCCATCTATCTATCTATCTATCTATCTATCTATCTATCTATCTATCTATCTATCTATCTATCTATCTATCTATCTATCTATCTATCTATCTATCTATCTATCTATCTATCTATCTATCTATCTATCTATCTATCTATCTATCTATCTATCTATCTATCTATCTATCTATCTATCTATCTATCTATATCTCTCTCTCTCTCTCTCTCTCTCTATATATATATATATATATATATATATATATATATATAACGGCAATTTATTTTCATTTATCCTGCAATTTGTCAATGAATGTAGTTTAGTTTACGGTCAGATAACTTTGTTCATGTCTTGTTTAATTTTGCAATGAATAGATGTTTTAGACAAAGGCCTTTAAAAGTTCCAAATGTTTCGATACAATATTTTTGACGAAAAATTACCAAAGACATAACTTTAACGCCTTTATTTACTTAAATTAATTAAAAAATACATATTTGTATGATGTAAGTATAATATTTAAATTTATAATACATTTAATAAAAGCTAAATTTTTCAAATTTTATGTTTATTATGTTTATTAAAATATTTTTAGTGTTAATAGACTCCATTTTACTATATTTTTTTTTACAAACTCATAACTTGTTCAATAAAGTATAAATAGTAAAAGCTTTTTTTTTAAGGAACTTTTTTTAAAAAATAAATTTTTTAAAATTCCTTTTTTTTTTTTTTGAAAAGATATAAATTTGCGTTATTCTTTTTTGTTGCATTAAACAGATGCTATTTTTTTTAACACGACAATTCAAATTCCAATGTTCAAAAGAACATGTAAAACATATGGTGCTATTTATAATATACGAATCTGTTCAGCGGTGCGGCTAATCTAGGTATTAGGGGGCGTTTTTTTTTTATAAATACTGATTAATTTATGCTGATCATCTGCCAAACTAGGAGTTGTGTCCAAAACTGGAAAGAAAGAAACGTCAAACTGTTGATCCATGGTGAGAAATTCAAAGTTGGCAGGTACATAGCTGATAACATCTACAGCTTTGGTGAACAGCCGGAGAACTCTAGTAGTGGTAACTAAACACCTGCTGGCCAGTCACTGGTGCAACTACGAGCTGCAGGTAAGTTGGTCTACATTTACTACTGAAGTAGGTCATATATACAAACTGGGTTAAGTATACCGTTTAGAATTTATTTAACTATCTTAGTTTTAATTAGGAAAAAAAAAATATAATTAAATAAATGAATCATTGCTCGACATACATAGCAGCGGGCAATGCATGTAGCAGTTTTTGCCACATGTAGCAGAGGGCCAATGTATGTAGCAGTGTTTGCCACATGTACCAGAGGGCAAAATGTATTTAGCAGAGGGGCAATGTATGTAGCGGTGTTTGTCACATGTACCAGAGGGCCAATGTATTTAGCAGTGGTCAGTGCATATGGTAATGGTGTACACATGTAGCTACATTTGCTTCATTACAGTCCACCATGTGGGGGTGGGTGGGTGAGTGGAGAGAGTATAACTACGACTCCTCCCCTCCCCCTCCAACCTTTCCGCTTCAGGCGATGATCCTGGCTATGGTGTGGGGAAGAAGGGAATTCTAAAACATTTCGCAGTGGCGATTACACACAGTGACAGTGTTTACACACAGTGACAGTGATTACACACAGTGTACAGTGATTACACACAGTGTACAGTGATTACACACAGTGACAGTGATTACACACAGTATCAGTGATTACACACAGTATCAGTGGATTACACACAGTGACAGTGATTACACACACAGTGTCAGTGATTACACACAGTGACGGTGATTACACACGCGGACAGTGATTACACACAGTGACAATGATTACACATTGCAGTGTACAGTGATTACACACAGTGTACAGTGATACACACAGTGACAGTGATTACACACTGTCATAGACAAGGACTAACTACGTCCCGTGGGTCAAGTACGGTCTGTCAGACAGTTTTATCCGACCCACGTTCTTCTCCTCTATGCTACTTCACATTAGTAACATTAACAGTATATTTATATTATTCCATATAAACACTTTATCCGTCTGCTCTTGGATCCGGCCCTTTTTTTTGTTTCAAAATTGAAGAGCCCCAAGGTGGCACGCGGTTCGAAATGTTTGCTCACCCTTGCACTAGCAGCCTAGGCTAGTTTTTAGTCATACCAATGCATGTGAAAAATGCCTATCAGTACGTAGACCCCAATGCACTTCTACTCACTTTTACACTTTTTTTTCTTTGAATGCTCGAACTGGGGAGGGGAAGATCTGTTTGGAAATAGTTGGAGCGTAAAAAATGAATGTCAAATTGAACATTGCCAATGATGGTTACTACTTGTCCTAATGATGATTTCAGGTTTAAATAGAAATCATGTGCGCTCCATCCATTATCCACGCTAGAACCTGACACTCTCAAAGGACCACGGCCGGTCTTGGGCCGATTTGACCGAGTGCTCCAAATCGGCCCTGTGCCTGGCAAGGGTATCCCCCGCAATTTACGTTTAGCACATCACTATCAGTCATGGCTCCTGTCACAGGCTTTTTAAAAGATTAGAAGAGGGGGCCCTCGCAAGCATCCGTTAAACTGGGGCCCCACAATTCGTAAGGCCGGCCCTGCTCAGGACCATCTTGACTGAAATAAGTTCTAAGTGATTTTTTAAAGTCAGAAGGAAGCAAAACTATTGAAACTATTAAGTAATACTCGAATCAAGTTGCAATTTTTTTAAAATAATGATTTGTTTGTATTGCCGTAACGAGCTTAACTCGCGCCCCGGGGCACAATACCTTTTTTAATACCTTTTACACCCCCATTCGAAAACCATGTAAAACAGATCATTTATGCCCCTTTGTGAGTAGCGCCCGGGGCATGACCCCCCACTTGCCCACCCTCGCTGGCTGTCTCCACCTTGTTTGTAATAAATGGTTAGCTTTGCATTAATAAAAAAAAATAGGGCCAGTTGTGACAGTGTACCGGTGCTTCTCATAATGTTTACGCATTTCAACCTCTGAATGTTTTCTATTTATGTCCCACAGATGGCCAGACTGGAATCCATTAGCACTGACGAGATGTTCTGGTCTTCATCTTCCTCGAGGAGATACCGACCTCTGAATTGGGGAAGCAGGTTTTGTCGCACATCAGGAGCAGCACATACATGGTGTATCCCAAAGTTCTCCAGCAAAGAGTTCCATTCTGGATAAACTAGCCGACGACCTGCTATCCATTTAAAGTACGTACCTCTCGACCAAACGACCAAAACATCTACCCCCTCTCAATACGACTGCTCAGTGATCGTCGTGCAGAGATTGGCAAACGTTTTGAGTTGAGGGGTGAAATAGAGTCTTGCTATTGAGAGCAGGGCAAAACCAAAAGCACATGAACTACTTGGTTAAAAACTCTAAAAGTTATTGATGTAAACGAGAGCAGGAGAGAGCAGGACGGTGGTTAATTTAAACTGGTTTATGAACCTTTTTTTCCTATTGTTTAACAAGAGATGACAGAAAAAATGTTTCAATGAATTCAATTAGTATTCGAAGGACTTATCTCAACTAAAATCTGTTCATATTAAATAAAGGCAGCCGGCAACTCCTATTGGTCAATATGTCATCAATAATTTAACTTGCTTTGATGTTTTACGCCACTGGAACAAAGTCATCATTGATGTTTATCCCTTTCATAATATGATACTGTTCACATTATCACTTCAAGCTTTGGCCGGTCGTACCCAGCCGGGTCGTCGCTGGCCAATGTTGATATTGGCGGGTTAGCGCACATTAGCCGAGGGTTATGAGATGTTGTTCCGAGGGTTGTGATATGTTGTTCCGAGGGTTGTGAGATGTTGTTCCGAGGGTTATGAGATGTTGTTCCGAGGGTTATGAGATGTTTTTCCGAGGTTTGTGAGATGTTCCGAGTGGCTATGAGATGTTGTTCCGAGGGTTATGAGATGTTGTTCCGATGGCTCTCCTCTCCCATGCTCGGTCTCTCACTCCACACTTGCATGGTTGAAGTTGATATGTGTGTGAGCAGTAGAGTAGGGAGAGTGTAATGCGTGTTGTGCGGTAGCACAGGGCGCCGAACAAGGAGAGCGCCGAACAAGGGAGCGCCGAACAAGGGAGAGGCGCCGAAAAAGCTCTTTTTTAATGATTTTTGCACTATTCAAATTGAACGAGGGCGTCAAAAAATGTTGCTTGCACAGGGCGCCATAATAGCTAAACCACGGCTCTGTGTGTGAGCATATCTTGTTTACTAAAAATGTTGTCGCTGTTGTGGCTCTGTCAACATTTTTTTTTCCTCGCCTGGAAGTCATTATATAAACCAATGAAATATCTCTATGCTACAGCACTTAGTTGGCGCAATTTAGTTCTTTCACTCTAGGCAGACACACCACTATTTCAGCACGATCTCAGGATTTGGGTCCGGTGCACATATCAGGGGTGACCTAATAGATTATTATACCACGGATGGCCAAAATGGTGCAATATAATAACAGGGATGGCCAAGTGGTGTAATATTATATCAGGGTTGGCCCAATGGTGCACTCATTATAACAGGGATGTACAAATGGTGCCCCTCGATACATTTTACCCCCAAATATTCATTATTTTTTTTTTGTCTATTTTTGTTCAGTGACGTGTATGATTACTTGTTTTCACCGTTGGACATTAGTTTAATCATCATATTACTACGGATATATATTTAAAAAAAACTATGCTAATTATTGCAACGACCTGTCTAACGCTAGCCGATTCGTCCAAAGTCAAATAAAAATAAATAATAATAATAATAATAAAATAAAACCAGCTAAAGTATTACTCAAGTGGTGAATTAACAATACCAGGATGGGTTTGACGTTTCATTCAGAGCACATATTATTTTTTTTTTATCGCTAAATTTAAAATAATAATTTTGTTTTAATTGATGGGGAGAAGATAAGTGCATCCGGTTAAAAACAAAGAAGATCGCCTGTACCACAGATTATGTATTGGGGGCCGTCCATAAAGTACGTCACGCTATTTTTGACTATTTTTGACCCCCTCCCCAATTCGTCACAAAGTGTCACAAATTTCGGGACCCCCCCCAAAGTACGTCACACTTTCGAAAATTTTTTTTATTAAGAACTAATTAAAATTTAATCGAAAACTTAAATCGCACTTCACTATTAAACTGCCTTAAAATATAAATATTAAAAGAACTACTATCAGATTATTAAATGAGTTTAATAGTAGAATAACTAATTGTCAATAGTTGTATCAGTTATTCTTTGAAACAGTAACTCAATCAATTGAATTTGAAAAAAATTGCAAAAATTAGATTCACAATTATATAATAAACATCATTTATCTGCTACCTATTCATTTACAATGGGTGAGGTGAACTTTGAGATAATCTTCCGATTATGCATTCGATTGACACAGGATAAGAAGTAGATTAGCGAAAATTGACCTCAACCAGCGATTAAATAATAAAAAATGGAAACAAAACAATGTGACTAAAAAAAGGACTAGATTGGACAAATTATGTGATCAGCTCTTGTGCTATATTGAATATGTTTATAGTGGGACTTGTGAATTATGTTTAATTAAAAAAATTCACTAGACATCATCCATCCATAGTGAAGTGAAGTGTTCATCCATAGTTAAGACTGATATAAATCTTTCCCATCATCGTTTCCTGAAGGATAGTTGCAGACAGATCAACTTCATCCTCATCTAGCCACTCAACATTCTTGAATGTGCATTTTCCATTCTGCCAATAATTGCAATGAGTTCTCTTGCCTTCTAGCAGCGATTCTCAAAGGACGAATGCGTTTTATCTGAGTTGATTCTGGAAAATTTGGGGTTGGTACATTCTCCTAGGAGACGGGTGGTCGAGTGGTATAGAGCGCTCGACTGTCGAGCGGAGGGTCCCGGTTGGAATCTCAGTGAGAACCTTAGACTTTTTCAGGTCCTGGGTGAAAGTTCCCACGTCCACCCAGCTTTAAATGGGTACCTGACTTTATGTTGGGGGAGTAAAGGCGGCTGGGAATTGTGCAAACCACACAATCCCTACATATGCCCAGGGTTATAGAAACAGATGAATTCTACACTTCATCTGCCCCGATGTAGGCCCTTTTAGGGCCAAGGAAACTTAACTTTTACATTTTCCTCTGCGCCCGAGCTCTGTGTTATCCTGTATCTTCTTCAACATTGTTTATGAGGCAAAGTATAAGTGACACACTTTGCAAATTCGATCATATATGCTGGTCTGCAAAGATGGACAATAAAGATCATATGGTTGCACTTTAAAACTCCTGTTGGTCTTGGCATAATGTCATCAAATTTGAGAGTTTGTACACAAACAAACAATGAAGGAAATGTATGTGCATCAGTTGTTTGGTTGATTGGGATTGATTTGGAGGGAGGAAATAATTTCGAAGGTAAAACGTTGAAAAATGAGTCTGGGTACTTTGTCACAAATATTTTAAAACCCGATATTTCCTACAATCGAGTAAAGTGGTATTGGTTGGTGAGAATGTTGAGTTATTTTCAAACAATTCTTATCCTTCGACATCAGTCCTGCTGCATCCAATTCAGATTTCTCAGGGTTGATATATTCTGCAACTGTTGGAAATTGGTCAACAATCACATGCGACCAGATTTCAGCTAAAGTTTCACCTGCAAACTTGAAGTTTGTTCCTTCCAAATCCTCATTTATTGTTCTGCCCTGCGAATCAAAGTGAATGCCATAATGTTCATTTGGCAATATGACACCAGACAGATCGCTGCTAAATGGAGCCATTCGGTGTTCCACGCGATTATAAGCACTTCTTCCTGGTGCACTGGTTGCAAGGAATAAGGCATCAATATTATTTTAACGAAGTGATTGATTGCAACTTCAATTACGGTAATTTTTTGTATTAAAATACAAATTCCAAATGTCTTTATCAGTGATATAATTATGCAGCAGACAACAAAGAAATAATAACACTTCCGTAAGGCTACTGATAAAACAAGGCTTTGCAACAGTTTATTAGCGGTCCTAACTAGCATGAGGAATTGTGAACAACACATTGAAAAGATATGCATTTCATGCTATTTTGACATAAAACTAATTCAAGTGTTTCACAATTTTTTTGAAAATTATTTTTAAAACTATTAAGTTTTAATATAAAATAAAAAATTAAATTAGTAGAAAGAAAATTAAAAATATATATTAAAAATGTGACGTCACACTTGGCCTGACCCCCTCCCCTGTCACAAACTGTCACACTTTCTTATACCCTCCCCCCTTGGAGCGTGACGTACTTTATGGACGGCCCTTGTACCAATAGCCCATGGCTAGATAAATACTCCTCGGTTACTGCTTACTGTTGCGTCAAAATCCTCAAGCAATATGTTGCGTTATAATTTATATATGCTGAGGGCAGTACTGCCAATTTTGTTAAGGTGATTTTTAATATGCTCACCAAATATGTGACGTCAGTTTTTATATATGCTCAATATGTTATGTTTACTTTTCTGGCTAATATATAACACAGAACTAAGTGCAGTGCACAATACAACAAATACTTTAATACAACTATAATACAACTTTGCTTATATAACGATCTCCTAACTACTTCTACTATAACAAACTGCTTAGATCTACCTATGTATTACTCTCAAGCCCTGTAAGCACTAAATTCTACAACATCTTTCTCTCATCTAATATATATTGTCTACTTACTGTCTATTTACTTCCAGTACGGTAAACCATTTGGAAAATGAGTTTAAATAAATACATTTATTGGCCATTTGTCTGATTCTATTATCAATTGTTTATTGCTTTCTTTTTAGAATCTAGTCGTGGAAAATGTTGTACTTCGTGGCATGTCCAGAAATTGGTTTTTATTTTTGTGTGTTTTTTCAGGGAATGACTGGAGATTTTTGGAGCAGCCATTTTATGTTTGATTAGTTTATTTTTTAAAGTAGGAGCAATGGAATACAACCAAGAGATAGAAGATACTGGTTTGATTGACATTTAATTAAATAAGTTGAACAGGTTAATAGATTTGTTTGAATATTTGTTACATTTATTATTAAAATAAAACGAAGTCTTGATTGAAACATCTCGCTGTCCATGTTATTGCTAGAAAATACATTTAGCTACATGCGGTTGCACCAGAATGTTTTAGAGAACTGAATAAAATATTTGAATGCCATTGGAGGAAAAGTATTTTTTAAATCATTTCCCGCTTAATTTTTTTTTATTAATGCCATCCAAATGTATTTCACATATAGCTATTGTTTTATACATGTCGATTTAATTGTTACAACTTTAAAGACTTTCTGAAATGCATATTTTGTTTATGTGTGAGCAAAACGTTTATTGAATTGTATCATTGCACATCCACATGTTTATTGAATTGTATAATTACTCATCCACACGTTTATTGAATTGTATCACTGCTCTTCCACTCGTTTATTGAATTGTATCATTGCTCATTCACACGGCTTTTAAACATGTAATATCTTCGATGATGCGCAATGTTCGAGATGCATTATTTATTGTGATACATGTTGCTTACATCAAATCATGCATCAAATACCTGCTGTGGGATCATCTTTACACAAAACACTATTCTACATTATTATGCATGGTGTATTTAGTATATATCTGCAGTGATAAATCATGTATCAGAAAGTTTACCAGCAGAGACGCAGGCTGCAAGTAATAAATTATCCAACGGTATTTAAAAGTCACTGTCTATAGTCCTCAAATATATCTAAAATTCTTTTCCTAGGGCCACCAAAGACATAAGAACTGCTGAGACTGAATTGAACTTAATAGTTTTCTCGGCACCATCTGTCTCATACACGTAATCTCTGGTCGCTCACTCAGAATCAGCAACATTTCTAAAATTCAGCCAGATTTCAGAGGATCATAGGTACAAAAGAAGTAGAGTTCATCTGTTACTAGTCACCAAGGTACATTGAGGAGTTTTAGAGCTAGCACCAGAGGCAACTACCCCTGTTATTTACCGTTTGTGAACTTATGGTCATTGTCCAAAACCAAGCAATACCCCCAGCACTCATTGACGTTTGAGCATTGGACTTACGTGTCGACAGTCAAGCACTCTACCATACGACCATATAATTTGGAATTCTATTTGGTAATCAGCATATTTTTTTTCTTCTCAACATGGACATTTTCAAACACTTCCAATGGTAACTTTTCAAACACTTCCAATTGTAACTTTTCAAACACTTCCAATGGTAACTTTTCAAACAGTTCCAATTGTAACTTTTCAAACACTTCCAATTGTAACTTTTCAAACACTTCCAATGGTAACTTTTCAAACACTTCCAATGGTAACTTTTCAAACACTTCCAATGGTAATGATTTATTCAGCATTCACTTGCTGATACAGATTCCTAAAAAAAATGCGAAAGCCGCCAGAAAGTAGATAGTCTACAGTAATGCGAGGCCCAAGTCAAAAGCCTCAGACAGATGACATTTCTCTTTACTTGATAAGCAATGGCTGTAAATTGGTCCAGGCTCACAAACTTTGTCTACTGACAATACAGGGGGAGATCACCCACATTTACACAGACACCACAGAAAATGAAGGCAATTAATCTCGTTAGATTTTCTTTTCCTCACCATGGCAACAGGGGACGTCAGATCGGTGTCGAGTAAACTTTCTCCAATCACTTTACCTCCCCTTGGAATATTTTATTTAGTTATACAATGTCCTCTAATTTTTGTATAAATGGCCACTTTAGGTTTGTATTGAGACTTGTATTGTTATAAATGTTTGTTTTGATTTTTCGGTACTTGAATAGTGGCTCTAATTTATGTTTTTTTTTTTTAATCGCGAAGTAATTTGAAAGCCATTGTTATTATTATTTGTATTACTGACAAAACAGTAAAAAGATGGTAGTAAATTAACAACATATAAATGTAAGCAAAGAATATAAATTTAAGCAGACAAAAGAATCCAGCACTCATTCCGACCTCAATTATTTTTTTTCTATTTCTGAGAATTTAATTAAATATAGAATTTACGTCAAAAACTGAAAGTGAAGTTTCTGGAAAAAATATAACAAAAAGTTATTAAAATATGGTTTGTTTTTATATGATTAGGTAGGTGCAACATTTAAGGGCACGAATGGTCGTGTGGTAAAGCACTCGACTGTCGACCCCGGTTCAATTTCTGGTGAGGCCCAATGGATATTTCAGGTCATGGGTAAAGTCTCCGCTATATCTCCCGTGGTGCCTCCATGGCCATTGCACTATCGGCTCTGGTGTAGATGAAAGAAGGGCAACATAAAAACCGTCTCATTAGCGTGGAACCTCGCACACCCACACGTACAACATTCAGAAGGATACATTTGCTGGATGACAAATAGATAACGGTATTTTGTTGTTTTGATAATCACATACTAATATGTGATTTGCATGATGGGAGAAGTTTTGTGAAGGTTAAATCAAAATTGAGAAGTTTTAAATTTTATCAAATCGCATTAAATAAATAGTTAAAAGAAATGACTTGAAATATGCGTGCGTTGTTAAGAGAGAGAACCACAGACATACACACACACATACACTCACACAGAGAGACACACACATACACACACATACACTCACAGAGAGAGAGACACACACACACACAGACACAGACACACACATACACTCACACACAAAGAGAGAGAGAGAGAGATAAACATACACTCAAACACAAAGAGAGAGAGAGACATACACTCACACACAAAGAGAGAGAGAGAGAGATAAACATACACTCAAACACAAAGAGAGAGAGAGACATACACTCAC
Source organism: Bulinus truncatus (assembly GCA_021962125.1). Taxonomy (NCBI): domain Eukaryota; kingdom Metazoa; phylum Mollusca; class Gastropoda; family Planorbidae; genus Bulinus; species Bulinus truncatus. The sequence goes on along the minus strand of JAGDYQ010000001.1, from coordinate 6,972,200 downwards.
AAACAAAGAGAGAGAGACACACACACACAGACACAGACACACACATACACTCACACACAAAGAGAGAGAGAGAAAAACATACACTCACACACAAAGAAAGAGAGACATACACTCACACACAAAGAGAGAGAGAGACATACACTCACACACAAAGAGAGAGAGAGAGAGAGAGAGACACACACACAGACACATACACACACATACAATCACCCAACAGCAACAATTCTATCATTAGCCATCATGTGGGAAATTGTTTGTGCAAATGTTGATGTGTATGTCTTAGTCCATGTGTGTTTGTTGTTGGAGTATATCAGTATATATACATATATATGTTCAATCAAGAAAAACGGAAATGACTAACATTAAAACATTTTTTACTTGCAGTAACACCCTGTGGTACCCTGTGGTGTCTAGTAGAACTTGACACTATGTACTGGTTTAATACTTATGGTGCGTTGTGATCAACTTTGGTGGGCGGTGGTGGTCGAGAAAATACCATTAAATAATTGTTCCTACTTTTGAGATATATTTTCATCTAGAGATATTGAGCAACATCGCCATGTAGGGAAACAGTTGTACTACGTCATTTAACACTGGCTCTTGAGTATTGATAAACTTCATCAAGAAATAAATTAAAAAGGTTTTTTTCATTCTTGTAGCAACTATACAAGAATGCATTCAAAATATGACTTTATCTTCTGAACATGTTCAACAGAGTTTGGTATCAGAATATGACTTTATCTTCTGAACATGTTCAACAGAGTTTGGTATCAAAATATGACTTTATCTTCTGAACAAGTCCATATTTATCATAAGATGACATTATTTAATGACTTTTCTTGTATTAATGGTGCGAAATACATTTATTAAACAAATTGTCTTCATCGTGATAATGATTTACAAATGAAATTTTGACTGTTCATTTCCTGTGCACCAGTCATACCAGTCGTGCCATTCATACTAGTCGTACCATTCATACCAGTTGTACCAGTCATACCAGTCATAACAGTCGTATAACTTTGATGCAGCGAGTAAGATGGTAAGATAAGTAAATCTCAATGAAAACTATCGTGATGACATGTCCATGACATGTGACATTTAAAATAAAGAAAAGAATGTATGTCCATTCAATACGTCATCGACTGCTGAAATAAATGGAGGAGGCGATGTCAGTTGAAGTTCACGGATGTCACATGACAAATCAATAGCTGACATTGAACATGGTGTATAATATTGAAACAATACTACATTTGTGAATGTCTTCATCGCGAAAGGGGGGGGGGGGAGGGCTTAGTGAATATAAATAAATTTGTTTTCACTGATCAATAAAATTTCGAGTTTCAATATCAACAGTATTTAGAAATACACAAGCAACAATTTTAAAAGTTACAATGAAAACATCGCAATCTATTTGCATGCGTTTAAACTGAAGAGCTCATGACGAATAATACATCTTTCAGAGACGAAATGTCTCTTTTTGACTTAGCCTATAAAGTGATAAAATGTTGTCACAAATTGTCATTGTGAAGGCGAGTCCCCCAAACCCTCTTCCCCGTCGGTGAAGTTTTCTTTGCCAGGGCGAGTCGAAGTGTCCTTCCAGCCCCCCCCCCTCTGACCCCCACCCCCTCACCCCTCCAACACCCATCCTCGGTCAGTAACTTATCTGGCTTCTAACTGTCCTTGTTCAATGTTACGTTTTGAAAACCGGATGTGTGAGGATTGAAAATCAATAGTGACTAACGATTAAGGATGTCACAAGAACATTGAAAGCACTTGCACTGGTCTGAACCGCCAACTTCAGGGCCATTACTGAGTGATTCGCCTTTCTGATTCATCTGGTAATGTTTTGAATCCTGTAGTTCCACGATGTTTTCTTTCTAGAATCGAATCATATCGTCTATGAATACTTTTAACTTCAGAACAAAATAAACAACAGTTTGGTAAAGTAATGATTGTAATGTACGGTAACATTTGTAATGCAATATTTGTAATGTAACATTTGTGATGTAATATTAGTAATCTAATACTGAGGCATTTATTTCACAAATTACTTGACCTACTTACAAAAAAACTAGATCATTCAGGCTTTAAAAGTAAACCAATTGATTACATACATGGCCTCCTTGCACTCAAACTGACGTCACTAATAAATTGTTATTTTAAAATAATTCCAAGCATATATTTATATAAATGACAAATAAATTGTTGAATCTGAAACACAGCATCATCCATGGCTCTTAGAATAGCATCATTGACAGATGTTTTTTTTTTTAATGTTGGTAATGTCTCATATCTGAGTCTTAGGTACTAAAGTAATTTAACTTAGCTCAACCAAATAAAATGAGACTTGAAATTCAATTAATACTTCGAAGAGAATTTTGTAGATTTCACCTGCATAGTGAGAATTGGTTTAAGTACATTGTTTGGGATTCAATAAACTCACTAAAGTGTAATAGATCGTTACATAAATGAATTACTGTTAACTCACTAAAGCGTCATAGTTTGTTTGTTACATTATATGAAGAGGCGAATTTAATGACGGGTGCAGCGACGAGGGCCCCCGAACACTGAGAGGCCTCATAAGCCCATTTTTAAACCCATTGATATCTCTCTTTTTCTAAAAAAAATAAAGTTCCCTTAAGCCCCTAAAGGCTCATCGGGGCAGATGAAATGTAGAATTCATTTTTTCCAGTAACCTCGACACATGTGGTTAGCACAACCCCCAGCCACATTTATTCCCCCAACTTAAAGTCAGGTACTCATTTTAAACTTGGTGGACTTGGGAACTTACACCAGGACCTAAAAAAAATCCCAACTTTCTCACTGAGGTTCGAACCACGGACTCTCCGGTCGATAGTCGAGCGCTCTACACTGCACGACCACCTGCCCCCTCATTTTCTAAAGGGCCAATATTTTCTTCTGCCCCCGGGGCCCCTAATGACATAAGCCCGCCCCTGATCATATGATCTACCATTAACTCACTATAGTGTCGAAGTTTGCTACATTATTTGATCTACCATTAACTCACTATAGTGTCGAAGTTTGCTACATCATATGATCTACCATTAACTCACTATAGTGTCGAAGTTTGTTACATTATATGATCTACCATTAACTCACTATAGTGTCGAAGTTTGTTACATTATATGATCTACCATCAACTCACTATAGTGTCAAAGTTTGCTACATTACATGATCTACCATTAACTCACTATAGTGTCAAAGTTTAATACATTACATGATCTACAGTAAACCGACAGTGAGTAAAAGGGGTCAAGCTATTATCGTGAACCCGGACGATGTCCTAGTATATTTCATCTTCAGAGCTGTCAGGATGAGAGAGTATTGGGATGTTTGACGTGTGACCTAAAGAACTAATGAGAGACCCAAATGGTCAAATGTCTTCTCTCTCTGTGACATCCAGGCGTCATCAGTGTAAGTAGGCTGTGACTTACGTTACTTTCAATACACTGTCAGTCTATTACATTTCTGGGTAGGTTATAGAAATAGACTATGACTGGGGCTAGTCCCAATCAACTCTAGATGATGGCCGTTGGTTGTGGAGTTTACAGACAGCTAGTGAGTTACATTGTGTTTATTGTATAGGTCAGGGGTTAATAGAATATTCTACTGAATCGTATTTCCTGTTATATTTTGGATAGTGATGGGAGACAATTTACAAATCTATCAGAGGATAACTCTAAGGGGGGGTCAGAGGTCACTGAAAATTAAATTGTGTTGCGAAGTAAGTGTCGGTGATATGAAATACTGAATAACAATAGTCAATGAGACACAAGTCAGCTGTGTTTAAATAAAACAAGCTACTTTAATAGGGCAAGGGGACGGATGGTCGTGCGGTAAAGCACTCGACTGAGGATCCCCGGTTCGATCTCCGGTGAGGACCAATGGATATTTTAGGACATGGCTAAAGTCCCCGCTATATCTCCCGTTGTGCCTCCATGACCATTGCACTATCGTCTATGGTAAGGATGAAAGAAGGGCACCATTAAAACAGTCCCATTAGTGGTTTATAAGATCTAAGAGACTTCACCTCATCCTTACAGGGACTCTCACACACACTCTTATGGTGCAGTGCCATGTGGCTGTGTATGTGACATGTCTTAATTTAACTGTACATGTCTGTAAATGTGACATAATTATGTGCGCATGTGACACAATGCTGTGCGCATGCCATTTTATTAATGAGACTGTAATGTGACATTTCATAATGTGGTTGTACATGTGACATCTCATAATGTGGCTGTACATGTGACATTTGTTTATAGAGTTAGTTAATGGATTTTAAATTTTTTTTTACTCAGCGATATGAGCTAAATAAATTTGTTTACAACACAATGTTTTATTAATTAATGTAAAACTTCATTGAACTTATGGAAACTGGCACACAACTAAAAAGAAATAAAATATTTAGACTGTTGAAACGAGGTTTGGTTTTAATTTATTACTTTTATTAAATAACATGTATATATTGTCTATTGATTTGTAAAAGACATGGCAGAACAATGTCAGAATCTAGCTAATACTCCCTCTCACTCTGTCTCACTCTCTGAATCTGGCTCACTATATTACTCTGGCTCTCTCACTCTGGCTCTCTCTCTCACTCTGGCTCACTCTCTCGCTCTGGCTCACTCTCTCACTCTGGCTCTCTCACTCTGGCTCACTGTCTCACTCTGGCTCACTGTCTCACTCTGGCTCACTCTAGCTCTCTTTCACTCGGGCTCACTCTTTCACTCTGGTTCACTCTCTCACTCTGGCTCACTCTAGCTCTCTTTCACTCTGGCTCACTCTTTCACTCTGGCTCACTCTCTCACTCTGGCTCACTCTCTCACTCTGGCTCACTCTCTCACTCTGGCTCTCTCACTCTGGCTCACTCTCTCCCTCTGGCTCTTTTTCACTCTGATTCTCTATTTTCTCTCCCGCCATCACCTTTTCCGTTTCTCGGTCTCTTTGGCTTCAAAAATAAATTCAGTTCATTAGAGCCGTTATACAATAGCCGACACATTAGAACATCCACTGACATGGGGGCCCCTGCCAGTCTTGCTGTCTGTATTATATGGAGGTAGAAGAACCCCTCCCCCGGGTCAGACACTGTGGCACCCAATTATAACTTAAGTCCCTGTCCCCCATAGACCAAAGGACGGCAACTGACCGCTGGCTATCGGCGTGTACTTGAGGGTGGGTGTAAAGGGGAATCGGTTTCGTTCACTTCAGGGAGTCCTTCTCTGACAGTTTCCATTTGCAGCTATTTTAAGAGAATCTGTTCTGATGTATCATTGGATCATTTCAAGTCTCTCTCTCTCTCTGTCTCTCTCTCTCTCTGTCTCTCTCTGTCTCTCTCTCTCTGTCTCTCTCTCTCTCTGCCTCTCTCTCTGTCTCTCTCTGTGTCTCTCTCTCTGTCTCTCTCTATGTCTCTCTCTGTCTCTCTCTATGTCTCTCTCTGTCTCTCTCTCTGTCTCTCTCTGTCTCTCTCTCTCTGTCTCTCTCTCTCTGCCTCTCTCTCTGTCTCTCTCTGTGTCTCTCTCTCTGTCTCTCTCTATGTCTCTCTCTGTCTCTCTCTATGTCTCTCTGTCTCTCTCTCTGTCTCTCCCTGTCTCTCTCTCTGTCTCTCTCTGTCTCTCTCTCTGTCTCTCTCTCTGTCTCTCTCTCTGTCTCTCTCTGTGTGTCTTTCTCTGTCTCTCTCTCACTCTCTCTCTCTGTCTATCTCTCTGTCTCTCTCTCTGTCTCTCTCTGTCTGTCTCTGTCTGTCTCTCTCTCTCTGTCTCTCTCTCTCTGTCTCTCTCTCTGTCTCTCTCTGTCTCTTTCTGTCTCTCTCTCTCTGTCTCTCTCTGTCCCTCTCTGTCTGTCTCTTTCTCTCTCTGTCTCTCTCTGTCTGTCTCTCTCACTGTCTCTCTCTGTCTCGCTCTCTCTGTCTCTCTCTGTCTCTCTCTCTGTCTCTATCTCTCTCTCTGTCTCTCTCTGTCTGTCTCTATCTCTGTCTCTCTCTCTGTCTCTATCTCTCTCTCTGTCTCTCTCTGTCTCTTTCTCTGTCTCTCTCTGTGTCTCTCTCTGTCTCTCTCTCTGTCTCTCTCTCTCTCTCTCTCTCTCACTACATCAGATAAAAATAATATCACCTTCCTTTAAATAAAACCAGTTTCTAAATGTTGAACTTAACATTAGATCAATGTCCTCAAAGTGTTGGCTGTGGACGAAATTTTAATTTATAATTCAAAAATCTAAAATATAAATAAATACATCAAGACAACTTTATTTCTTAATATGTTAACAAACTTACAGTATGTAAATCTACAAAGTTAAAATAAGAGAGTCTATAATAACAATTCACGACACTTTTTATTATCTTTCTTGTAGGCGCTTCTATTATCTTTCTTTCAATGTAAGTTTTCTTTCAGGTGGGTGAAAAAATAAGTCGAAGTTGACTCAAAACGTACAAGTTTGACAACCACTGCCTTAGAAAATCTGTTTGTAATTCACTTCGACATTTAAACCTTGATAAGTTGTAAGGACATCTCTTTTTGTTTCAATCTAAAACTGTAAATGGAAGTAACAAGAATCCAAACTAAATATTATATGCATTGTAAATGGAAGTAAACAAGACATGCAAACTAAATATTATATACACTGTATATGGAAGTAAACAAGACATGCAAACTAAATATTATATACACTGTATATGGAAGTAAACAAGACATGCAAACTAAATATTATATACACTGTATATGGAAGTAAACAAGACATGCAAACTAAATATTATATACACTGTATATGGGAGTAAACAAGACATTCAAACTAAATATTATATACACTGTATATGGAAGTAAACAAGACATGCAAACTAAATATTATATACATTGAAAAAAATTTTTTTTTCTCTAAGCTGTGTATCTTATTATACTTTTATATTGACTTAATTTGTAGCTTTTTGTCACTTATGTAAATTATATGATAATATTAAATCTGAAAAGAAATAAAAACTGTATTGACATTTAAGTAATAAATTTAATCAGCTGTTGGAGGTATTGCCTGGACATAACATAAGAAACTTAATCATCTGTTAGAGGTGTTGGCTGGACACAACATAAGAAACTTAATCACCTGTTAGATGTGTTGCCTGGACATAACATAAGAAACTTAATCATCTGTTAGATGTGTTGCTTGGACATAACATAAGAAACTTAATCATCTGTTAGATGTGTTGCTTGGACATAACATAAGAAACTTAATCAGCCTTAGGAAGTAGAAAAAGAAAAAAAAGATTTAAAAGAAACATTTTTTTTATTATTTTACAGGATATAAAAAAATAAATTGAAACCATTTTTTTAATTATATAAAATATATAAAAAAAACTTACTTAAAAATCTTATTAACACAAAACATACTGTTTGTAAATTTGTTATTTTTAAAAAAAACCCAACAACAATGCTCATAAGAAGCGTTATTAATTTTTCGATTAATTTTGTTTTGTCTGATAATTTTTATATTTAATTAAAAAATTTCGAAAACATAATCAAATAAATTTCATTCTATATTGAACTACAAGATGGTACAATGAACAAATAAGTGGATGAAAGGACATTCACCTGTGTCAGTAAACTGAAAATATTTCAGATTTATTGGATGCTAATGTTTTTTTTTTGACGTTATAAATTTAAATCAGAGTGATATTTTTTTTGTTACATTAGTTTACAACAAAACATTTTTAGCGTTAACAAAACCTTTCCTAAATTAATGGAATACAATGAAATATCTCTGGTACAATGAAATAAATTGTATTGAGCTCTGTGCTAACTAACACATTAAACATGTTCATATCAAATAAGTAGAGGTGCGTTAAATTTATAAATAGCATATTGGCAAAATAAATGACATATTGAATGAAGATTTATTATAAAATAGACATTGCGTAAGACAAATAAATATTATATCAGAAACACAGTGGGTACGGTTCTGTCCCTGACAGAAGCCGTATTATTTTTGTCCAGGTACCATCCATATATGTGCGCATGCGCGACTTTCGGGACTCCGTATTTTTAGCGATATAAAGTTAAAAAAAAAAAGAAATTCTGCTAATTTCTATACAAATTAAATATTATAAAAGCTGAGAACTTAATTTGTATAGAAATTAGCAGAATTTCTTTTTTTTTTAACATTATATCGCTAAAAATACGGAGTCCCGAAAGTCGCGCATGCGCACGTATATGGATGGTACCTGGACAAAAATAATACGGCTTCTGTCAGGGACAGAACCGTAGCCACTGCGTATCGGAAACATAATCTTATACCGATTAATTGAGAAACGGAAATATTGCTACTCAGGTATTCTGTTAGTGGATTAAAGAAATATAGGTACTCAGTTATGCTGTCAGTTGTATAAATACATAGGTACATTTAAGTACATTTACGGTGTTTAGTTACATCTAGGATGTACCTAAACGCGGTAAATGTACCTAAACACGGTAGATGTACCTAAACACCGTAAATGTACTTTAACACGGTTGATGTACCTAAACACGGCAGATGTACCTAAACACGGTAGATGCCGGCCGTATGCAAAAGAAAAGACAAATTCGGAAAATGTTTTTTTTTTTAAACTGCACTTGATATAACATTATTTTGTTTTATAAATAGATCCTGGTGTTTCATTGAGTTTAAACACAGACTTGTGTCTCTATTGCTACGTTGACAGAGTACACAATTATAACACGTGGCGTCCCGAGTGTCAGCAAAATAAAATGCCAAATATCGAGTGTTTGTAGTGATCTAGAAATAATTTACAAAAGGGGGAAAATGTATTCAAAATTTGTATGATTTGAACATAAATGTAATACAAATCGAGTTTGTGTAATGGGGTAACGTTACAGATGCGGTGGCTGATATATTGCTTTTAGTTAGTTGTGTGTGTGAAGTCTCTGTAAGGATGAGATGAAATCTCTTATATCCTATAAACCACTAGTGGGACGGTTTTTGTGGTGCCATTCTTTCATCCCCACCATAGCCGATAGTGCAATGGCCATGGAGGCACCAGTGACCTAATTCCCTGTGGCTGTACATGTCTCGTTATTCAAGAGGCTGTCTGTGGAGACGACATTGCACGTGGCTGTATACTGGACATTTCACGTGGCTGTATAATGGACATTTCACGTGACTGTATACTGGGCATTTTACGTGGCTGTATACTGGACATTTCACGTGGCTGTATACTGGGCATTTCATGTGGCTGGATACTGGACATTTCACGTCACTGTATACTGGACATTTCATGTGGCTGTATACTGGACATTTCACGTGGCTGTATACTGGACATTTAACGTCGCTCTATACTGGACATTTCACGTGGCTGTATACTGGACATTTCACGTGGGTGTATACTGGACATTTAACGTCACTCTATACTGGACATTTCACGTGGCTGTATACTGGACATTTCATAATATTTTTTATTTGGCTGTGCATATAACATTTCATAATTTGACTGTGCATATAACATTTCATAGTACCAATATGCGCAAGACATTTCCTACTGTGACTGTACATTTGATATTTCAATTTGTTGCTGCACATATTGCAATGCTGAATTATTGAAACACATATATAGGTTGCAATACAGACAGAGAGTATCACAGAATATTTTGGCATATGATTTTGTGGTACCTCTCCTAAGAACGCTTTATTGATCTTGTTAAAGATTGAGGTGGTCGAAAACAGTATTACATTGTGATTGCCATTTGGCATTCACGATCTTACCTGCCGTATGTTAGTGTGCGGTGTTTTGTCACCTCGGCACTAAACATATGGCTGGTCCAATGTCATTTCTGGCAGCCATGTTGAGACAATTCTTACTCGGCTGGCCAGTTGGTAGCCGGATCATGCATGTTGAGAAGAAAACAGTAAATGTTTCTGCCATCTTTGAATTGTTTATGCCGCCATGTTGGATGACAGACGGAAACCGGAACATATGATGTAAAATTTGTATTATAGATTCCTTGTTACATTAAAAACTATTCTATTTTTCTTTCTGCAGAAAACATTTTTCCTTTAGCAGTGACTTGTAGTTTCTGGACACTTGTAGTTTCTGGGCACTTGTAGTTTCTGGACACTTGTAGTTTCTGGACACTTGTAGTTTCTAGTCACATGTAGTTTCTAGTCACTTGTAGTTTCTAGTCACATGTAGTTTCTAGTCACATGTAGTTTCTAGTCACTTGTGTAGTCAAAGGCAAACTAAGGTTAGCAAGGACCGCTCAAGCATAGAAGAAAATTTTGGCCACTAATAAATAATAATCTTAGTGAAAATAAATTAGAAGTGTACCATTGCTTTGTTTCGGGGCCCTTTTGAGGTTGAGCATTGGGCATGCGATCGGTACTGCCGCCATTAATTACGGTTCTCTCTGTTTACAGTTGTAATATTTAGGCCCTGTCTAGTCTCTGTATGTCTACAGTTGTAATATTTAGGCACTGTCAGGTTTCTGTCTACAGTTTCAATATTTAGGCACTGTCCAGTCTCTGTTTGTCTACAGTTGCAATATTTAGGCCCTTTCTAGTCTCTGTATGTCTACAGTTGCAATATTTAGGCACTGTCTAGTCTCTGTCTACAGTTGCAATATTTAGGCCCTGTCTAGTCTCTGCTACAGTTGCAATATTTAGGCCCTTTCTAGTCTCTGTCTGTCTACAGTTGCAATATTTAGGCACTGTCTAGTCTCTGTCTACAGTTGTAATATTTAAGCACTGTCTAGTCTCTGTCTGTCTACAGCTGCAATATTTAGGCACTGTCTAGTCTCTGTCTACAGTTGCAATATTTAGGCCCTTTCTAGTCTCTATCTACAGTTGCAATATTTAGGCCCTGTCTAGTCTCTGTCTACACTTGCAATATTTAGCACTGTCTAGTCTCTGTCTGTCTAGAGTTGTAATATTTAAGCACTGTCTAGTCTCTGTCTGTCTACAGTTGCAATATTTAGGCACTGTCTAGTCTCTGTCTGTCTACAGTTGTAATATTTAGGCCCTGTCTAGTCTCTGTCTACAATTGCTATATTTAGGCACTGTCTAGTCTCTGTCTACAGTTGTAATATTTAGGCACTGTCTAGTCTCTGTCTACAGTTGCAATATTTAGGCCCTGTCTAGTCTCTGTCTACACTTGCAATATTTAGGCACTGTCTAGTCTCTGTCTGTCTACAGTTGTAATATTTAGGCACTGTCTAGTCTCTGTCTGTCTACAGTTGCTATATTCAGGCACTGTCTAGTCTCTGTCTGTCTACAGTTGCAATATTTAGGCACTGTCTATTCTTTTGCTGCCTCTTACTTGTCTTGAAAAAGATCTTGATTTTATTTCCACTGGATTTTTTAATTTCATTTCAATGTTTGCAGTTGACATACAAGAACGAATCATAAAGACCTAATTAATTCACAGGAAATAAAAACTAAACTTTAAAAAGATTTATGAAACAAAACATAAACAGACATAAACAAACCAAATCTTTGTTTACTGTTACTTAACACCAAGTTTATATGAACACAATAAGGAATCGTGTGTAAATAGTGACTTGTATGTTACATACTGTATCACTGACCTCCGACAAATTCTATCTTTGTGCAGTGAGAGATTTTATCTTTGTGCAGTGACAGATTGTTGCAAACAAATTGAGTGTGACCGTTATCACCTTCGCCATACAAACTGACGTCATTGTGTCTGTGAAACTCAATGATGCGTCACGTAAGTGAACAGAAAACAGAGGCCGTGAGTAAAGTTATTTGTTTGACCTGCTGAAGCTAATGATGGGCTGTCAGTTTTGCTTGAATAGGTCAGCTGTTGAATTTATTTTTTCTCACTTCAAGAAATAAAGTATAATTAAACTGGGTCACATGAGAAGTTCAATGGTAACTAATGAAAAACTCTGTACTATCACATCAATAAATGATTACAGCTTAGAAATACTGCATTACCTAAAAATCAAAACACCCCTTAGCTTCGAAAATTTTATAATCAAACTAAAGATTAACAAAACCCTTTTCATTCACATATTGGCCTCAAATGTCGAATATGCATAGCATTTATTTCTATCCTGTGGTTACAGCAGACATACGTCACAGCCCATTATTTCTATCCTGTGGTTACAGCAGACATACGTCACAGCCCATTATTTCTATCCTGTGGTTACAGCAGACATACGTCACAGCCCATTATTTCTATCCTGTGGTTACAGCAGACATACGTCACAGCCCATTATTTCTATCCTGTGGTTACAGCAGACATACGTCACAGCCCATTATTTCTATCCTGTGGTTACAGCAGACATACGTCACAGCCCATTATTTCAATCCTGTGGTTACAGCAGACATACGTCACAGCCCATTATTTCTATCCTGTGGTTACAGCAGACATACGTCACAGCCCATTATTTCTATCCTGTGGTTACAGCAGACATACGTCACTGCGCATTATTTCTAACCTGTGGTTACAGCAGACATACGTCACAGCCCATTATTTCTATCCTAATGTTACAGTAGACATTAGGGTGCATCACCAAAATAGAGGAAAAAATTGATTGTTTGTTTTTGAGCTGTCTATGTTTCTAATTTGTTCTGAAATAATTAATAATAACTTGTGTAAAATATTTTTCAAATCAGAGTTGATTTAGAGGTCCCCCCTCCCCCCCCGCCCAAGAAATCACAAAACATGTAAAGAAAAAAAAGTTTATTCTAGCCTCTATAAAAATTACATTAAAGTATTAAATTATTTATTACTGTTGCATTTAATTCAGTGTCACTTTGTTGCACGTTTGTAAGGTTTACGCACATTTGAGATGTTTTTGCGGTCCATTTCTACCACTTGAAGAATGTTTTGAAAATGTTCATCCGTTCGCGCTGCTTCAACAAAGTCAGATGCCAGTTTCACTCCTCTCTCGGCACAATCGTTAACAACGTTAATAGCAGCAACATTTTCTGCACTGGCAATGTAAGAAGCTGTTTGGCACCAATCATCAACAGGCAGTTGGAGGAATCCTGTGTCCAGTTGAAGTCTGTATATAGTAAACCACGAGTCAACTCCAGCCAGATCACACAACCGAGTTTTAGAATCAATTGATTGGAATCGTGGTTTTCCCCAACCATTTCCAAATCGATTCTGTGGAGTTTGGAGGGCAACCACTGGTCGAAGCCTTAGTAGAGCATCTGCTAGAGCTCGCTTTTCCAACACAGGTACTTCATTGCTGAACAGAGCAAGTGGGATCATTTCAGCAGTGAGGTACCACAGATGCCTATTCAGGGCACGGATTGCTGACTTGGATATGTCTCTGTTGACATCGTTGTAATTCAAAAGTCGCTTGTAGAGCTGTAGATCATTCCATGGTGCATCCACACTCTTTTTGCAAGTGAGCCACCACAAGACATAAACATGTGCTACAAATGTAGCAAATGCACTAATCTTTGGCACTTGATCACGTGTGGTAATAGTACCTGGAGGCAATAATTGAATTTGTTTCTCACACAGTGCAATCTTGAGGCATTATATCAGCTTTGCCATCCATCGTGCTTTGTGCAGGGCACCTGGTCTTTTAAAGTTAACCTCCTTATTTGTAGCATTCAGGTAAACAAGGGACAGCTTAAGGAATTCGTGGTAGTCGTCTCGCAAGAACTCGGTTTGTTTACTAGAGTTGGCATGTGCAATTACCGCATCTCTCATTATCGTCAGTCGCTCTTGAGCCTTCAGATCGTGATCTGCTAACGTAAACGAACTACAAACGTGAGACCAATCATGTGCCACCAACTCCCAATTACTTCGCAGCTTGGTGAACAAATTTATATCCGGGGATTTGGAAACTTCTATTTTCATGTCTGTAAAGACATGCGAGAGGATAACTTCACCAATATGATGGCGACAACCTGACCACAGAAGAGCACGTTGCAGCATATTTTGTATGGCAATGCAGGCAGCAGTCTGATGACCAGTGTTTGATCTTGTTGTGTCGAATGTCATATTAACGATACAATCATTACAATGCCACTCTGTCATTAGCTTCATGGTTAATTCTGCAATTATTTCACCAACGGGTTTCTTTGTTGCCTTGACATAATTTGGCACTCCTAGAAGTTTCAATTGCTTTGCATCACCGACAACAACTGTTATGCGTTCTTCAGTGACACGATGATTTTTTAGAGAAGGTGTCAGTTTGCCATCCCAGTGGAGAGTGCAGAGTTTGGGTGATTCCCAGGAGTCGTGGATCTTTGTAGATATCTCACAACTTTGCGACGTGAACGATCTGCAGTGGCATAGGAAGAAGCCACCATTGATACATCACCCCCAGACTCGCTAATAAGGCCCTGTGTGAAAGCTGCCTGCTGTGTTGGTGTAATCTTTAATCTTGTCGCTAGTGACACAAGATTTGGTCGACTTAAAACATCTGGAGGTACAAATACCAAAGCTCCTGTTGGCTTTCTTCGCTTTTGCAATGGCATTATATCATCCAAACAGTTATCAACAAACTCCATATTATCTCAGATTTAGAAGTAGAATCATCGGGTTCGTCACTGCTATCCTCGCTGGAAGGCACTGATATCGTTGAACATGCTGCATTTTCTTCTCTTGCGCGTTTCTGACGTTCAAATGTTGCGACATCTCGTGAATGGCGTCGAGCGACTTTTTTTTGCAAGTGTTTTGTCAAATGATCCAAAGCTGGAAGACCTGTCTCCTTTCATAGACCTCAAGAATGCTAGATCTTCTGCATTCTCGATAATAGTCTCGACATTTGGTGGCCACAGTTGAAAAGTTGTTGCCAACATAGATTTCATTTGTTCCAGTTTACGTTTGGTGGCTGGTGTGTTTCGGCGACTTTTATCAATTGAACGAAGTTTATTGTATTCATCAAGAAGCTGAACAATCTTCTCACAAGCTCTCCTCTCTGTCACCATTGGAATGTTTGCTTTTTCGTAGAAAGCAGTAACTTGATTCAGCACAATTTTGGCAGTTGTAAATCGAGAAGGTGCACCAAGAGAACCTGGACGCTCACTGTGTGCTGCTACATTGCAGTGATACATCATGCACCTCAAAACTTGTAAACAAGTTGGTAGTCGAAGAACTCCAGTAATTATAGCATCATCAACACAGATTGCAGGGCCAATGCCAAACAATTCAGTTTTCAGAAGAGTTTTTGGTTTCTTTGTTCGCGAGGCAGGAGACGCAGTAATAACTGGATATGCAACTGTTGAAGTGATGCCAGGGTCAGCCAGCATTTCCTTAGAAGGTGTAAACATTTTATTGTTGTTTTTCATATCATTTCCATGTTCTGATTTTATAGGTCGTGTGTATCAGAAATTAAAATAATATAAATAAAGAAATTAAAATGCTTGCCTGGTCATCAATATGCGGTAAGAAAAAGTGTTGTTTTTGCTAATAAAATGTGAATTTTAAATTTTATGTCTAGCACAACTGCTTATCAAAATCAATCATAGCTACCAAACATTATAAAATCAAAGACTATAAAACAATTTATATAGCGCTTCACTTTTTGTAAGTCTGTAAGACTATACAAGTAAGGATGGTTTTATCTAGTTTTCGCTTAATTATGCAAACTTTGTTAAAGTCCGGGGGACCTCTAAATATTGTCAAATATTTTTTATTTTTTTACACAATGCTTTTTTTTGATCAATGGAACAAATTTAAATAGCAGACAGATCGATTATTAAAATTTTTTTTGGTGATGCACCCTAGTAGACATACGTCAAAGCCAATTATTTCTATCCTGTGTTTACAGCAGACATACGTCACAGCCCATTATTTCTATCATGTGGTTACAGCGGAAATACGTCACAACCCCTTATTTCTATCCTGTGGTTACAGCAGACATACGTCAAAGTCAATTATTTCTATCCTATGGTTACAATAGACCTAAATGTCTCCTTGTTGTGAAGTCATCACGTGGTATTCTGCCAACTTTTACCAATTCCAGTCTTACTTTTAATTTATAATAATAACTTTTTGTTTAAGTTCCTATAGAGCCATAAGGGATTTTCAAGGCAGATGAAGTGTAGAGTTCATCTGTTTCTTTATCCACTACATATTATGAGATTGTGAGACTATCACAACGCACAGCCAACTTTACTTAGCCAAATTATGTCAGGTAGCCATTATTTCAGGTAACCATTTCAAGCTGGCTGAGCTTGATTGACTTTTACCGTGAACTATGTTGTACTGATACTCAACATCTATACAGTATTGCATATTAATGGACCAGAGCGTTTTTGACAGGGTGGCGTGGGAGTAGGGAGGGGACGGATGGTCGTGTGGTACGGCGCTCGACTGTCAACATGAGGGTCCCTTGTTGGATCTTCTGTGAGGTCATGGCTTAACTCCCCGCTATATCTCCCATGCTGCCTCCATGGCAATTGCACTATCGGCGATGGTGGGGATGAAAGAAGGGCACTGCATGAGTGGTTTATAGGTTCTAAGAGATTTCATCTCATCCTTACAGGGACTTCACACACACCTGTAAAAACTAAACATTTGTTTCGTCGTTTAAGAAATAAGTTAAAAAAAATTCACTAATTAAAAAGGAAACAAACTCGTAACAGAATTTAACAAATGCTTTATTTTGTTTTTTAAATTTCAAACGATTACAGTTAGACTTTGAGTAGATTTCATAAATAGTTTGAAGAAATATCAATAAAAGATTTATTTGTGTCAAATATTAGAACAAAGTAAAACAATTAAGTAAAAATAAACTTGATTGTCAACTAGCGTCTGAATTTCGAGCTCGCTAGGCGAACATACTCCCTCCACTTAAATATACTCACCAGGCGAACATACTCCCTCCACTTAAATATACTCACCAGGCGAACATACTCCCTCCACTTAAATATACTCACCAGGCGAACATACTCCCACCACTTAAATATACTCACCAGGCGAACATACTCCCTCCACTTAAATATACTCACCAGGCGAACATACTCCCTCCACTTAAATATACTCACCAGGCGAACATACTCCCTCTTACTTAAATATACTATAGTCGACCAGTTGAGTTCAAGTTGTTTTGTTACATGTTAAGTATTTTGTGACATGTATTGTATTTTGTGACATGTATTGTGTTTTGTGAAAAGTATTTTGTGACATGTTTTGTACATTGGAATATGTATTATATTTTGTGACATGTATTGTTTGACATGTACTAAATAGTGACGTGTATTTTGTAATGTGTATTTTGTGACAGGAATTTTGTGACATGTACTGTATTTTGTGGCGTGTATTTTGTGACGTATATTTTGTGACGTGTATTTTGTGACGTTTATTTTGTGACGTGTATTTTGTGACGTGTATTTTGTGACACGTATTGTGTTGAACATGACAGTGTGACAGTACTGTTTCTTTTACTATTTACTTTAACCGTTGCAAGCTGTCACATATCAACACAACATGATTGATACATGAGCTGTCTTTAAAACAAAAATATCCAGAATGAAAACTGATCATTTTAGACAAAGTGTCATAGGACCTACGGGCACATCCAGTACCACCAGACCAATAAACACTAGGTACCAGCACCGTATTTCGCTGGAGACTTTAAAACTTTAAGACCCAAATTAACCCTGACATCTTGGTAGCTTCACTTAAAGAGGAGATAAAAAAAACTTGAACTGTCCACTGGCTTAAACTAACGACACGACCACAATCATATACCCTGCCCTCCCCATGATCTCTACCGCCCCCCTCAACTAAAATTTAACGCTCGACTAGCCGTTAAGCGTTGCTATGACAACTGATGAATCACATATGTCCGGTTGATGTTTTTGATGGCCCCGGGATCGTAGTAATCATGTCCATCGTTTCATTTGAACGAAATGTTTGTAATTAAAACTGCGGACAGCTGGGCACACTAGCACATGTATATATATATATATATATATATATATATCGATGAAAGTATATATATCTGTATGTTTGATGAGAGTATATGTAGCTGTATGTTTGATAAGAGTACTTATGTCTGTATGTTAGATAATAGTGCATACATCTGAATGATTGATGAAAGTATGTATGCCTGTATCTTTGATGAGGTATGTATGCCTGTATGTTTGATATGAGTACATGTGTCTGTACGTTTGGTATGTTTTTCTAACCTGACCATAAAGGGAAGGGTTAAACTATGTAATCCTAGGAACTAAGTCTATATTATACATTGAGCCAGTACTTCACAAGATATTGTTTGTACATTGAGCATCTTTTGTTTGAGTGAGGAGCACAGGAGGTATAACATCAAATAGATAATGTTTTAAACATAAGATATTTCCGAACATTGTGGTCTGTGATATAGAAAGTTATAGTTTTAACATCCCTATGCTAATAACTTGACGTAATTGATGGAGATAAACTCTAATGACAGGGGGCAAAATTAATACAGATTGGTCAATACATTGAATTAATACATGTTGATCAATACATTGAATGAATACATATTGGTCAATGCATTGAATGAATACATATTGGTCAATACATTGAATTAATACATATTGTCAATACACTGAATCAATACATCTTGGTCAATATATTGAATTAATACATATTGTTCAATACATTGAATTAATACATGTTGGTCAATATATTGAATTAATACATATTGGTCAATATATTGAATCAATACATATTGGTCAATATATTGAATCAATACATATTTTATTGGTCAATGCATTGAATGAATACAAAAAAAAGATGTTGTTTTTATTTTTATATGTGTAATTGTGTGAGTTTGTTATTTATAACTTGTGTATCATTTCCACATCTAATTGAGAAAAATATGTCAATTTTAGAAACAAATTTGTCACATTTAATCGTATCGGTGTTATCACTAACCTAAAAATTTAGTAACATAGCAACAATTGGTTATCAAGTCGATTCATTGAAGCATCATTAGCATTTAAAATCCTTGTGTTTTAATTTATTCGATATTTTTTACTTAATTTAATTTAGTAATCAAATATTATACAATTGTTGTTTCGGATCAATACTAAATGAAAGTTGTAAGTTGTATTATGCTTCGTACAGATTGGACAATGTAAGTCGTATTATGATTCGTTCAGATTGGACAATGTAAGTTGTATTATGATACGTTCAGATTGGACAATGTAAGTTGTATTATGATTCGTTCAGATTGGACAATGTAAGTTGTATTATGATACGTTCAGATTGGACCATGTAAGTTGTATTATGATTCGTTCAGATTGGACAATGTAAGTTGTATTATGATTAGTACAGATTGGACCATGTAAGTTGTATTATGATTTGTACAGATTGGACAATGTAAGTTGGTTGTATTATGATTCGTACAGATTGGGCAATGTAAGTTGTAATGTGTATAATGATTCATACAAACTGGATCTTGTACAAAGTATTACAACTCACACAAACTGGGATTGTACATTTTAGAATGATTTATTACAATTGGACATTATGCATCATATATGTATTATGATTCATTACAATTTAACCATTTCATATTTTGTTCATGTATCCATCATATTAATCACCCTAAAATTTGCCCCTGCAACAAACACGTTGTTAGTCACTCTGTCGATCACACTGTTGGTTTTACTATCTTTAGAAGAATTAAAAATTCTCCCTGCTCTTCTCCCTGGGCACCGGACATGTCAGAGACAAGAAGACAGCCATGCATGCCAATTGATCCATTTGTCCACTCAACAAACTGGGCTGTGGTCTTGTGAAATTTGTGTTTTTAGTTGACAAATCAACCAGAAAATTGCTCACTTTAAGCTAGAATCAAGGTCATGCTAACCGAACAAAAGAGAATATCTTTCAGCTGGTAGTCTTTCATACATAGTTATATCTTTCAGCTGGTAGTCTTTCATGCGTAGTTATATCTTTCAGCTGGTAGTCTTTCATACATAGTTATATCTTTCAGCTGGTAGTCTTTCATACATAGTTATATCTTTCAGCTGGTAGTCTTTCATACATAGTTATATCTTTCAGCTGGTAGTCTTTCATGCATAGTTATATCTTTCAGCTGGTAGTCTTTCATACATAGTTATATATTTCAGCTGGTAGTCTTTCATATATCCAGTTGGTTTCTATAATTCAAATCCGGTTTTAGAAAGTTAAAAATATTGCACCCGTTGTTCTATAGTTATCCCACCATTCTATCAGCAGTGTGTCATGTTCACTTCTCTCCAATGTATCATGTTCACTTCGCACCAATGTAGCATGTTCAGTTCTCTCCAATGTATCATGTTCACTTCTCTCCAATGTAGCATGTTCACTTCGCCCCAATGTAGCATGTTCAGTTCTCTCCAATGTAGCATGGTCAGTTCTCTCCAATGTAGCATGTTCAGTTCTCTTCAATGTAGCATGTTCAGTTCTCTCCAATGTAGCATGTTCAGCTCTATCCATTGTAGCATGTTCAGTTCACTCCAGTGTAATATGCACAGTTCTCTCCAATGTTGCATGTTCAGTTATCCCCAATGTAGCATGTTTACTTATCTCCAATGTAGCATGTTCAGTTCTCTCCAGTGTAATATGTTCAGTTATCTCCAATGTAGCATGTTCAGTTCTCTCCAGTGTAATATGTTCAGTTCTCTCCAGTGTGTCATGTTTACTTATCTCCAGTGTAATATGTTCAGTTCACTCCAGTGTAATATGTTCACTTCTCTCCAGTGTAATATGTTCAGTTCACTCCAGTGTAATATGTTCACTTCTCTCCAGTGTAATAAGTTCAGTTCTCTCCAGTGTAATAAGTTCAGTTCTCTCCAGTGTAATAAGTTCAGTTCTCATTATATTCAGATATTGTAAATGATCCACGAATTGTTTACTCTAGAAAGTCTTAACCCTAATCGGAACCCCAGGCAATCTCTGAGTCCCGGGGCCCCTCCCTCAATTTCTAAGTGCAATGCATTCTAGACTGAGACCCCTAAAGGTTCGAGAAGAAGGGTGCTGCCCGGGATGTCCCAACTCTACACGTCACTTGAAACATTTCTTATACACCATAAATACAGATATTGGTTCTTACTTATGTCACCTACCTAACGTACATAAATAACATGTCACCTACCTAACGTACATAAATGACTTCTGTCACCTACCTAACGTACATAAATAACTTATGTCACCTACCTAACGTACATAAATAACTTAAGTCACCTACCTAACGTACATAAATAACTTATGTCACCTACCTAACGTACATAAATAACTTATGTCACCTACCTAACGTACATAAATAACTTATGTCACCTACTTAACGTACATAAATAACTTATGTCACCTACCTAACGTACATAAATAACTTATGTCACCTTCCTAACGTACATAAATAACCAAGATTTCATCCCTCACAAAATTACATTTTATAAAGCTTATTTGTGTTAAAACAGCCATTGTTTTTTTTTTAATGGTAAAATAAAAAAGATTCTCTGCAGTATCGATAAAAATCAATATAGGTGAAACAATCAAAACTTGGTTTGTCTAACATTGTGTTGTTGTTTGTCTGACATTGTGTTGTTGTTTGTCGTACATTGTGTTGTTGTTTGTCTGACATTGTGTTTTTGTTTGTCTTACATTGTGTTGTTGTTTGTCTGACATTGTGTTATTGTTTGTCTGACATTGTGTTGTTGATTGTCTGACATTGTGCTGTTGTTTGTCTGACATTGTGTTGTTGTTTGTCTGACATTGTGTTGTTGTTTGTCTGACATTGTGCTGTTGTTTGTCTGACATTGTGTTGTTGTTAGTCTGACATTGAGTAGTTGTTTGTCTGACATTGTGTTGTTGATTGTCTGACATTGTGCTGTTGTTTGTCTGACATTATGTTGTTGTTTGTCTGGCATTATGTTGTTGTTTGTCTGACATTGCGTTGTTGTTTTTAGAGTTGTGGCACGGATTGAGTTCTGATGTATTGTGTGGACAATAATATTATCTAATTCCACAGTTCAGTTATCACATTTAGTAATGTGTATGTAGTTACAAATGCCGATACTATTTCCTTGTATATACTTTATTGTAACCATGGGACATTGCATTACGACTATTGTAAAAAATAACATCCATGAAAATTAATTTTGCTTAAAAAGAATTTTTTTTTAAATCATAAGTCCGTGCAATTAATTATAATCTGTTAACAATGATATATTTAGTTTTATCTATTTTTTTATTCTAATACTTGAGTACATAAGTGTTGCGCTAAATTTACAGTCGTATTAAAAAGAAGGATTTCTTTCTGAATGAAAAATAATGAATCTGAAAATCTCTTGATATCGGCAAAAATAGACCCCCCAGGCCCGTAGCCAGAGGTGGGCTTTGGGGGGCTGAGCCCCCCCCCCCCGTTCATGACCTTAGCCCCCCCCCGTGCATGATTTGAGTTTTTTGACAAAATTTTATTAATAACGGCTATAAAACATCAACCATTTTGTTCAATAAATCAATAATAATAAAAACTGAAAAGTTTTTATTTTGGCAATCATTCAGGCTATTTTACTTACATATATAGCTTATCTAATTTTTGGGCATAAAAGATTGAATCTTATTGAAGTTCACATCTGGGTATTTTGGGCAGCATTAGCATTTGGGGCTTCAACAGCCGTGTGTGAGAACAGTTTCTCAACCCTCACACGAATGCTCACCCCATATCGCACATCAATGTTACAAAAGCGTCTAAGGAATCTTTTCCAGCTTGCATTTGAAAAAAAGATTTAACAGACAATCTGAATGCTGAAGCATTTTTAGGTAAATTCAGTGCTAAGCTTCGACGTTAGCAAATTTGAAACGTATTATAGTATAAGTTCGCAACCAGTGCCGACGATTGGGGAGGGGGGGGGCAGGGGGGCAATGCCCAGGGGACCGGCGAGTTTTAGGGACCCGGACTGAGCTGGCCAATCAACTTTTTAAAAAATTTATATCAGCACGGGGACACGTGTCACCCCTGCCCAGGAGCTCGAAATTTCTGTCGATGGGCCTCTTACCAACCTTGTAATAGTTTTATGTATTGATATCTTCTGAGGACAACTAGCAACTTAAATAAGTTAATAAAATAACATTGGCTTCTGACTTCATTTTTATACATATGTATAATAAAATAATAAAGTACATACTCCGTGATTTTTGAGTGATGTTATTTAATTTGCAAATTTACTTTTTAGCAGAATTAATTTTATTTTAAATTGAATAATAGCGACTGTTGTTGTTGATAGATCTGTTCTTTGTTTTCAATATTTTATAAGAAATATCACACAAATAGCTAAGCTATATTCGTGCATCTTTGTCGTTCTTCCTAGGTTGTACGTTAAACAAACAGTATACTAATATAAATCAGGTATCTATTATGTAACAATTGTGTAGCAGAACAAATGGTCAATATATTTATAACAGGAATCAGAAATTGCTCAGCCTCAATACATTTTTATAATTAAAACTCTTTACTGTTTAAATTATTTTTAACAAAACTGCAACATGCCATGCATTATTGAAACGTAGTTAAAATTATAGATTTCTAATTAATAGCTAAACAATCGGTACTAAAATGCACCATTCCAGATATGGAACTGCAAAAAATTTCTTGGGGAGGGGACTCACTGAGATCCCCTCCCCAAACCCTTCCTCTCCGTTCGGAAGCTTTCGGCGCTTCGCGCCTCCATTTTCGCCCCCCCCCCGAACATTTCTTCTACCCCACAAGGGGCGGATTTAGGGGGTGGGGCCGGAGGGGGGCCATCCCCCCCCCCCGTTATCGCAAGTTTAGGTAATACATCATTAAATTATGGAAATAATTTTTGTTCTAAGACCAATTTTCAACAATGAAAACAGTTTTGGCCCCCCCCCCCAGGTCAATGTTTTGCTACCCCCCGTCAAAGTTGTCTAGATTCGCCCCTGTGCCCCAGGATCATTTCTTCAGCACCCCCCCCCCGAAAAAAATTTCTTCACCCCCCCCCCCCCCGAAAATGTCTTTGGCTCACCCCCATTCCAATATTCCTGGCTACGGGCCTGCCCCCCCCCCACCTTCCCCAGACCTACAAATATCCAGCAAGAATTTGAGATAGATTGGTCAATGACTCAAGAATGGATAACAAAACTAGCAATGAGGTGGCCATCTCCTAAGACCAGGCAAAGGAAGCTGCCCAAAGATCCCTTGGATGGAAAGGGTCCTATGTGCATTAAATGAAGTGGTGCAGCTACCTTGGGTGGTGATCTAAACAAGGTCTCCAAAAACAGTGAACTAGAGATCTATGGTTAGGTCCCTTTGATTCGCAAGGAATCACATGAATTAAGCAAGTCAACAATTCGTTAGTGAAATGTAAATTCTTTTCAGTGATTTTGTAAATACAGGCGGCCCTTGACTTTCGCACACTCTACTTTCGCACAATTCGCTATTTCGAACATTTTTTTTTAAATATATTTTTTAAAATGTGTTTTTAGATTCGTCCATAAAAGCGCTAGTAAAGCACTTTCAGTAAATTTCCGACTGTTTCCGTATACCCGGTCTACGGAATTTCCGGTCTATACCCGGTCTTTCTCCGCCCTTGTTGTCCCCGAAGCAATCTTTTTGTAATGTCATGATCGCCAGTTATGTACTTTTTAATTTCCCTCTTCTTTCGAACATTCAACATTCGCACACACTTTCTGGAACTTTCTGGAACCAATTATGTGCGAAAGTCGAGGGCCGCCTGTAAATTTATTCTGCGTCGCGGATTTAATTATGTTGTATTGTATGGACAGTATTACTTATATATATATATATATACATCTGGAAACATACATACATACAACCATGATAATCAAGATATACATAGATTTTCACTTTTATAAATATAAAAAAATATAGATGTCAAAATTGGGTAAATGCAGGGTCATTTTGAATGTTCATTATATTTCTAAGATAAGCAATCAATGTACAATAAAATTGCAATTAATGGTATTAAGACAAACTGCGGTTAAAGACATTCAAACAAACTGCAGTTAATGGAATTCAAACAAACTGCAGTTAATGGAATTCAGATCTAATTAACGGAAGACTTATACATAAAGCGAACTATTGGTGGTGTGTGAGAAGTCACTGTAGGGATGAGATATAATACTACGAGGGGACGGTTCTTATGTTCATCCTCACCATAGCCGATATTGCAATGGTCATAACCTAAAACATCCATTGGTCATCAAGAAGATCGAACCAGGAACTTTCAGGTCGACAGTCGAATTTTTTACCACACGGCCACCCATTCCCTAATTATTTAGATAAGCAACGGTCATTTCGGGCCGTCTTTTTCAATATAACTTACTGGCCAATCGGGGTCTAATTACCTATGCGTGTCTACTTACCTATGCGTGTCTACTTACCTATGTGTGTCTACTTACCTATGTGTGTCTACTTACCTATGTGAGTCTACTTACCTATGTGTGTCTACTTACCTATGTGGGTCTACTTACCTATGTGAGTCTACTTACCTATGTGTGTCTACTTACCTATGTGTGTCTAATTACCTATGTGGGTCTGCTGACCTATGTGTTGACTGAGCTATGTGGGTCTACTTACCTATGTGAGTCTACTTACCTATGTGAGTCTACTTACCTATGTGGGTCTACTTACCTATGTGAGTCTGCTGACCTATGTGTTGACTGAGCTATGTGTGTCTACTTACCTATGTGTGTCTACTGACCTATGTGTGTCTACTTACCTATGTGGGTCTACTTACCTATGTGAGTCTACTTACCTATGTGTGTCTACTTACCTATGTGTGTCTAATTACCTATGTGGGTCTGCTGACCTATGTGTTGACTGAGCTATGTGGGTCTACTTACCTATGTGAGTCTACTTACCTATGTGGGTCTACTTACCTATATGAGTCTGCTGACCTATGTGTTGACTGAGCTATGTGTGTCTACTTACCTATGTGTGTCTACTGACCTATGTGTGTCTACTTACCTATGTGGGTCTACTTACCTATCTGGGTCTACTTACCTATGTGAATCTTCTTACCTATGTGAGTCTACTTACCTATGTGTGTCTACTTACCTATGTGAGTCTACTTACCTATGTGAGTGTACTTACCTATGTGAGTCTACTTACCTATGTGTGTCTACTTACCTATGTGGGTCCACTTACCTATGTGTGTCTACTTACCTATGTGTGTCTACTTACCTTTGTGTTGACTTAGCTATGTGTGTCTACTTACCTATGTGTGTCTACTTACCTATGTGGGTCTACTTACCTATGTGTTGACTGAGCTATGTGTGTCTACTTACCAATGTGTGTCTACTTACCTATGTGTGTCTACTTACCTATGTGTGTCTACTTACCTATGTGTGTCTACTTACCTATGTGTGTCTACTTACCTATGTGAGTCTACTTACCTATGTGTGTCTACTTACCTATGTGTGTCTACTTACCTATGTGTGTCTACTGACCTATGTGGGTCTACTTACCTATGTGTTGACTGACCTATGTGTTGACTGACCTATGTGTGTCTACTGACCTATGTTTACTGACCTATGTGTGTCTACTGACCTATGTGGATCTACTAAACTATGTTTGCCTACTGACCTATGTGTGCCTACTGACCTATGTGTGCCTACTGACCTATGTGGGCTCTTCAAGATTCTAATTATGACAAAAGTAATATGAATTCATTTAATTTGACTGGAACAAATTTTAAATATTTTACTCATATCGTCTTATTGTTAATTGACACACAGACTTACAATATTCACTTTGATCTAGTCTGTGTAACTAAATAATATAATAAGATAATATTAACTTTCCCAGGATTTAATCATTTTCAAAATCAAGAATTATTTTATACAGATTTGTGCCTTAGGCTGACGGAGAACATTAAAATCAATCTCTGAGCCAATCAAAATGTCTGTAATGCTGACGGAGATTATTACAAACCATCATAAATGTCTGGAAGATAATCTTCTATGAATCCATTGATAACTGATAATAAATCAACATAAAAAGAAAGATAATGAAATGTGAGCACCAAAGAAACGAACCCATAATTTCAGACCTACACAGGAAACGCTCATGCACAATATTTAAACCTAACCTTCTACCATTGTTTATCTCCAGGGCAACGGAGCGAGCTGTCCTTGTCCCGGGGGGGGGGGAACTGGGAGGGGAAGTGAGGAGGAGTGTGTGTGGGGGTGGGGGGTGGGCTAATAATTTTAAAGACAGATTAATGTGCAGGACCGTGGATGTGGGGGCCACGCTGTTATTACAGCACGTGGAGCGGATGCACGTGCGTGACAGGGCCAATGAGTTCGGCGTGAGTGAGTCTAGCCGTGCATGCAGGAAGTGCTCACACATACACACAGGCATTTGTTTTTTTTTAAAGTCCGTCTGAGGACCCCCCCCTCCACACACACACCCACTAATCACCCCTGCCCCTCCTCATAGAATGCCCCCTCCCTTCCCTCAGCCCCTTATCCCTCCCTCGCTCCCCTCATTGCGATTCTAAAAGTGAAATAATAGTAATTAAACAGAAACTCATCTTCAAGACAGAACATTGCAATTTGTTTCAGGCGAACTTGAGTAGAATATTTTTACTATCTATCTATCTATCTATCTATCTATCTATCTATCTATCTATCTATCTATCTATCTATCTATCTATCTATCTATCTATCTATCTATCTATCTATCTATCTATCTATCTATCTATCTATCTATCTATCTATCTATCTATCTATCTATCTATCTATCTATCTATCTATCTATCTATCTATCTATCTATCTATCTATCTATATAGATATCTATCTATCTATATACATATCTGTCTGTCTGTCTGTCTGTCTGTCTGTCTATTTGTCTAGCTTTCTGCCTACCTATCTGCCCCTCCCATCGCCCTCCATTTTTCTTCTCTATTAGATTGTTGTATGAGCAACCGTTCGATGAATTAAGAACTATATCTATGCTATTAATATTTCTTTTAATATAAATAAATAAATATTTACATCCTATGCAAATTACTTTGTTAAGTTTTTGTCTAATTTGTTCTAGTACGTAATACAGCTGGTATTACCCAGTGTTTATACATCTGTCACACTCTACGATTAATGTCTTCCTTTAAATTTAACTTACATTTTCCTAATATCTCTAATGTAAACAAATTACTTATTGAATAATCGTAAATTGTGTATCTAGAATATTTGACAAGATTGTTTATTACAATAATGGCAGATATAACGATATTGGCAATCTGGCACTTAGGTATCTCTGATTGCTATTTAATTTAGTATGTGAGTACTTAACACATAATACGCTATAGAGGTTGGTTGTAGTGAAGGTAGGTATGAGGTAAAGTTACCTCACTAATTGGCACTAAGACCTATACCCATGTACTGCCAATAGGTCACGTGGTATACTACTCGTCACTTGTCTGGCCGTGTGTTGTTGAGAACTCACCCAGTGGCGACTAAGTTGATACGTCCTATTGCCTCACGTGCCGTGACAAGCAACAGTTTGGGTGGCTGCTGCTACCTTCACTTCAGACCAGAGATAGTGGCAACACTGAACCGTTGCCTGACTTTGATATCTGTACACATTCGGTCCATGACGTCAGTCTGTTTATCAGATGGTTGCCAGAGGTAACCATGAGACTACGTGGCTAGGTTAACGGTACATTACGTATTATATAGCATTTTTTTTTACTTTTTTCATCACACCGTCTTTTACTTAACGTATGATCCAAATTTAACATCTGACTGATAAATATGTATCATATGACTGATAAAAATGTAAAATCTGACTGATAAAAATGTAATAATCTGACTGATGAAAATGTATCTTCTGACTAATAAAAATATAACATCTGACTGATAAAAATGTAACTTCTGACTGAGAAAAAAATGTAAAATCTGACTGATAAAAAATGTAACATTTGATTGATAAAAAATGTAACATCTGACTGATAAAAATAAACACAATGAACAACAAAATACTTTGTTTTAAAATCTCACGATCGTCTTTGTTTCAAACCACTAAAACATCGTATTCAAAAGTGAGTGTAATATTTCTCACGTTGTTGAATACGACAGAGAGTGTGATGAATAGAAATGCTTGAATTAGAAGTGTATCAACTTCTGGATAATGGACGTAATGTTAAAACCAGGGTGCGATATGACTACACAGTTCGTAGTGAGAGATAGCAAGAAGATGAATCTGACACAGCGACTCATGTTACATTTCACTTAGAGATACGTCATGCCAACTTTTTAATGGCTCTCCCCCCATCACTCTAATATGAAAAAAAAATCCCTAGACATTCATCTAAGTCCAACAAATGTCCATATTGACAAAGAAATGTTGTAACGGACCATCTCTTGGTCAGTGGTTGTGATCTTAGTTCTCAGACGGACATCAGATAATGACCCTGAGCGTGAACCGTACATCTTTAGTCCAACAACGACCAACACTGACCGAAGTGTTTTGTGGCGACCACCAACATCCACACTTTACCTGGACATGCAATGACCATGACGGCTGTCAGAACGTCCAACGCCAATGTCTATAATAAAACACTAAATTTGAACTAATTCATTTTCGGCTCAGCAATTAGATTTGTACCTGTCAGTGAACTGGTAGATTCTATGCAATTAACTTTCTTCAAAGCCTGGAGAAAAATATGTGATTATAGTTACATCAGTCACTGTATTAAATGGTAATAAGTGAATAAATCACAGGCTAGTAAAAATGTAATTTACATAACTTACAAACAGTTACCAGATTTTTCTGGAGGTACGCAGGGAGTCTTATGACGCCCACACTCCCCGTCAGAAGACTATACTGGAGGATAGACTTTTGTTACGACAAAGAATCAATTCTTGATTATAAATCACATTTATCGTTTGAATGCATCACACTAATATATACGAATATACCGTGTGAATGAATGCATCACACGAATATATACATATATACCGTGTGAATGAATGCATCACACTAATATATACATATATATACATATATACCGTGTGAATGAATGCATCAAACTAATATATATATATATATATATATATATATATATATATTACCGTGTGAATAAATGCATCACACTAATATATACATATATACCGTGTGAATGAATGCATCACACTAATATATAAGTATATACCGTGTGAATTAATGCATCACACAAATATATACGTATATACCGTATGAATGAGTGCACCACAGTAATATATACGTATATACC
The DNA here is from genome assembly GCA_021962125.1 of Bulinus truncatus. Taxonomy (NCBI): domain Eukaryota; kingdom Metazoa; phylum Mollusca; class Gastropoda; family Planorbidae; genus Bulinus; species Bulinus truncatus. The sequence continues at coordinate 6,942,013 of JAGDYQ010000001.1, read as the reverse complement.
GTATGAATGAATGCACACCACTAATATATACTTTGTACCGTGTGAATGAATGCATCACACTAATAAATACATATATACCGTATTCTACGGTACTTCGATGGTGTACTAGTCTGACACTGACCAACTGGTTGGGACATTAGCTCACTTTATGGGAACACCGTTTGACAGCAGAAACTAAAACTTTTCTGGGCATCTGATCATCGGTAATTGGTCCCAGGTAGTCTGGAGGCATCTGGTCACCGGTATTGGACCCAGGTAGTCTGGGGCATCTGGCCACCGGTAATTGGTCCCAGGTAGTCTAGGGCATCTGGTTACCGGTATTGGAGCCAGGAAGTCTGGTGGCATCTGGTGACCGGTATTGGTCCCAGGTAGTCTGGAGGCATCTGGTCACCTGTAATTGGTCCCAGGTAGTCTGGTGGCATCTGGTCACTTGTAATTGGTCCCAGGTAGTCTGTGTCATCTGGTCACCGGTAATTGGTCCCAGGTAGTCTGGAGGCATCTGGTCAGCCGTATTGGACACAGGTAGTTTAGGGCATCTGGTCACCTGTAATTGGTCCCAGGTAGTCTAGGGCATCTGGTCACCGGTATTGGACCCAGGTAGTCTGGTGGCATCTGGTCACCGGTATTGGTCCCAGGTAGTCTGGAGGCATCTGGTCACCTGTAATTGGCCCCAGGTAGTCTGGTGGCATCTGGTCACTTGTAATTGGTCCCAGGTAGTCTGGTGGCATCTGGTCACTTGTAATTGGTCCCAGGTAGTCTGTGTCATCTGGTCACCGGTAATTTGTCCCAGGTAGTCTGGAGGCATCTGGTTAGCCGTATTGGACACCGGTAGTCTAGGGCATCTGGTCACCTGTAATTGGTCCCAGGTAGTCTAGGGCATCTGGTCACCGGTATTGGACCCAGGTAGTCTGGTGGCATCTGGTCATCGGTATTGGTGCCAGGTAGTCTGGTGGCATCTGGTCACTTGTAATTGGTCCCAGGTAGTCTGGGGCATCTGGTCACCTGTAATTGGTCCCAGGTAGTCTGGAGGCATCTGATCACCATTACTTTAGTCTTTCAGTAGATACATGAACATCTTTAGTTCAGACTATAAGGAAAGTCAGTTGAGGCTCCGGGCAAAGAATAAAACAGTGGGTGGGGGCATACAAAAATTACAGAGTTTGACTTTTTGGGACTTCTCTGATTTCGGGGCCCCAGGTACCAGCCCATTTAGCCCGCCGGTAAGTCTCCCATCTGTTATAGATCTGTCATTGGATATTCATTTTATATTGTCGATTATAGTTGAATGAAGTGAGTACAAATCACTTAATTTTCAATTCTGCACATCCAAAAGGACTAAATAATTTGAACCACTTCCTTTGATCATTGAGAGGTCAATAAAGACATGAACATTTATTTCAGTACAAGGTTTATTAACTGGTATACAAAGTATTTAAACACTGTAGATGAGCTGAACTGTAACGGCCAAAGTAAAAAGAGATCAGCAGGACACAGGGGGGGGGGGTGCGGAGGAAGGACTTTGATTATAAAACTACCAAGTGTTAACCTCCACCCCCGCCCCCCCCCCCACGTACAATCCCCAACCATTTGACCTACATAGTCATACTGGAAAATTAAAATTTCAAACGACAACGAAACAACGAAGTAAAAATAAATGTTACGATGGGAAAAAAAGAAAAGAAAAAACCGATGTTATCTTTATTATTATTTATCGATTAGAAAATTAAAAAAAAAAAAATAGTGCATTGTGGGTAACATGATGTTAGAACTGTGACATTTGACCTGACCGGTGTAAAAATAGAAAAGGAAATTGAAACAATCATGACCCAGTTGTTTCCACTGCAGACACAAAACATGTAACACCCCGCTGATGGAGGGGGGGGGTGGGGGGAAGTCAGCCGTAATTACTTCTAACGGAAATACAAACCTCTTCAGGGGCAGTGAACTCCAATTCTCGTCCCGCCCCCCCCCCCCAAATAAACACTTTCTAGAAACGTTTGTTCCAATAGATGTTAGAATTCTCTCCCCATGTATGAACTTGGGGGAATTCCTCAAGAAAAATGAAAAAAACCTCTATAAACGGTCATAATGCCATTGCAGAAGTGAGTACAGAATTAAACAGTCCTTTGTGGGCCGATGCTAGAGACGGAGGAAGGGTCAGTGAATGACGGTTGTAATTAGACGGCCGCCTTCGTGACCACTTGCTCCGCTACCCGTACTATCACTGTACTGCTCACCCCACACTGTTTAACCACAGTGAAAAGTACACCAGTGATATGTGGTACAGCTGTGGTGTGTGGTACATCAGTGGTATGTGGTACAGCAAGTAGTAAATGGTACATCAGTGGTGTGTGGTGCGACAGTGGTGTATGGTACAGCAGTGGTATGTAGTGCAACAGCAGCATGGATTACTGCAGTGGTATGTGGTACGAAATTCGTAGGTGGTACAGAAGTGGTATGTGGTACAGCAGTGGTATATGGCGCGGCAGTGTTATGTAGTACAACAGTAGCATGGAGTGCATAAGATACCCTACGGTTCAGGCATACTTTTACCCACAGTTATTCAAGACTATTTTCTTATAGTGTATGTATTTTTCTACATTAAAACTCCCTATGGTTGCAGCAGACATTAAGTTTGTTACATGTCCAGAGCCAAGCCAACCCTATCTGCCTATGGCTGCTGCAGACATTAAGTTTGTTACATGTCCAGAGCCAAGCCAACCCTATCTGCCGTTTGGGTGCAAAAAGTAATCGAACTGCCCACTCCAATAACTAAGTAGTTACTTTAGAAACAACGATAAACAAAATAACACAAAAAGACGTTATTTTTTTACAAGATCATCTAACATAAACTATATATAATTGACCTATCATCTAACATAAACCATATATAAATGACCTATCATCTAACATAAACCATATATAAATGACCTATCATCTAACATAAACTGTATATAAATCACCTATCATCTAACATAAACGATATATAAATGACCTATCATCTAACATAAACCATATATAAACGACCTATCATCTAACATAAACCATATATAAATGACCTATCATCTAACATAAACCATATATAAATGACCTATCATCTAACATAAACCATATATAAATGACCTATCATCTAACATGAACTATATATATAAATGACCTATCATCTAACATAAACTATATATATATATATATATATATATATATATATATATATATATATATATATATACTAGTTGCAAGTACCCGGCTTTGTCCGGGTTTAAAATAAGGTTTTCTGTTTACCTTCTGTTTTCTCCCTACCCCCTCTCTCCCTTCCTCTCTCTCCCTCCCTCCCTCCCTCCCCCCTCTCTCCCTTTCCCTCCCTCCCTTTCTCCCTCTCTCCCTCTCTCAAATCTCTCTCCGTCCCTCTACCATCTCCCTCTCTCCCCTCTCCCTCTCTCCCCCCGTCCATCCTCTCCATCCTCCTTCCCTCTCTCTCCCTCCCTGCCCCCTCTTTCTCTTTATCTCTTCCTCCCATTTCTCCCATCCTCTCCCTCTCTTCTTCCCTCCCCCTCTCTCTCCCTCCCTAACCCCTCTCCCCCTCCTTTCTCCCTCCCCTTTCCACCTCTCTCTCTCCCTCCTCCTCTCTCCCCCTTCCTCCCTCCCTCATTCCCTCTCTCTCCCTCCCTGCCCCCCTCACTTTTTATCTCTCTCCCTCCCTCTCTCCCTCCCTCCCCTCTCCCTCCCTACCCCCTCTCTACCTCCCTTCCTTTCTCTCCCTCTCCCCCTGCTCCCTCGCCCCCTGCTCCCTCTCCCATCTCCCTCTCTCCCTCCTTTTCTCCCCCTGTCCACCCCCTCCCTCCCTCTCTACCCCTCCATCCCTCCTTTCCTCTCTCTCTCTCTATATATATATATATACTTATTATTATGGTTTCACACTTCTTCTAAAATCCTTCTTCATTCCTTTACCTTCCTCAAACTGTACACATCAGGGAGCATGAAAAAACATCAACAATTCTTTGCATCACAAAGGCACAATACAGCACCAGCGCGCAAGTTCTATTCGATCATAGGGAAATGACGTCACAGAGGAATTTTATTTATGGCGCCGTCGAGATTACTTTAATATAGTAAAATACTAAAATAAAAAACAAGCAATTAAGCCTGTTCCATTCTGGACACAGGACGTGTTAGCGCATTTTCATGTTATGTATCAGTACGTTTGTTAGCTTTCAGTAAATATTTGTAAATTTTGGAAATGTTTATAAATTCAATTGTGTAATGATATATCTGTAAAAAAAATTATAAAGACGTTTCTTTATATTTGAAAAAAAATTATTGTCTCTTAAATCTAACTACAAGTGGTTTGTGGTTACTGAAATAGGACTCATAATTGAAAACATTCGAAATTATAGTCATTTAATCGTCCGAAAACTCCGTCAATTGTTGCATAGCTCTGATACTTTCAATTAAACTCAGAACACAAGCTTACTATTTCATTTGATGAGTTTCTTAATAAATCTTGGTGAAACTACGTGCTGCAGTATTTCGCACCAAATGAACGGATTATTGAACGTACAAGGTGTATATATAATATATAAGCCCTGAAGCCCGGCCCTCAGAGGTCCTATCGCGAAATGAACTTTTGATGTACACATGGCAGGCCAAGACCTACAAAATGATATATACATCATGGGTCTAGGACTTATAGTTGCTGAGATATAGCGCTCCTTTATTAATATAGCTTATATAGTAAAAAACGGTACTAAGGCCCCTTTTACGGCCCTGAGAGGTCAGATCGCGAAATGGAAAAAAGTCATTTCTTGGCAGGCCAAGACCTACAAAATGATATATACATCATGGGTCTAGGACTTATGGTTGTTGAGATCTAGGGTGATGACGGACAGACGGACAGACAGACAGACAAAACGGGGACAATAGAGCATTTTTTTTTGAAAATGCTCTAAAAATTAATTACAATTAAACTACCCATCGAGATGAAACGAAACCTGTCCTATAACCTTGCCCATGTAATTATGTGTATGTGTAACAAATTTCACGTTATTTGTTTGTCTGGATCTTGAGTTATAAGGGAACAGACAGACAGACAGACAGACAACAAATGCGTCTTATAAGTATATATATATATATATATATATATATATATATATATATATATAAATGACCTATCATCTAACATAAACCATATATAAATGACCTATCATCTAACATAAACCATATATAAATGACCTATCATCTAACATAAACTATATATAAATGACCTATTCTTGTTTAGTAGTTAAAATACATCTTTCCCATCACCTGACTGTTTGGCATCTCGGAATGCACGGCCCTTGCCAGTTAGTTTTGTACAAACGTACAACAATGAATTCTCTAATGATTAAACTATATCAATCTAAAGCTATCTTAATTATTGATTTAGCCAACTAGTGGTCAGTATTTTTGTCAGGCCAAAAAACACACACACACACACACAAACACTGACGTCACGCAGGTCATTAAGTTCGCCGGACTGCTCTAGATAATTATGTACCAATGAAGACCATCACACCTTTTATCAAGATTGACATTTAGATCCATGACCAGTCCAACGGTCACTACCGGCTAGCTGGACTTAATATCAGTTTGTGACCGAGGAGAAATATTTGCGCCAGCGACCGGGCAGGTTGGCCAATGATCGTAATTCTGTTCCACGAGGGGGATTTCTGGTGTCCAGAAGCATGACAGATTAATCTTATCTATTGATTTGAACATCGTCTCTGTAGCTTGTTCTATATGAACGACATCTGTTCATCTGTTCTTGATACATCTATGTATCTCGATTAAGCAATCTATATCCATATCACCATTGTTTTATTTTTATAAGTGAATTATTTTTGTTGCTTTTGAATATGTATACTTAAAGCTACTATGCTTACGTGAATATACCTGTGTCACCATGTTATAATATACATGCATTGCTCATAGGACTGAAATACCGGAAGATATTTTATCCGCCGTCATACTGGTTGATGTTTTTAAGACCTTAAAGGTAAACCCCCCCCACCGGTCAGAAATTCCAGAACCCAGACCTCACACATTCCGCGTATTAACCATGGAATAAAAAGATATATATTGATTATATTAAAACTATTTATTAGCATCTTTAGGTAAAAAAATATATATATATACTTAAATTTTTAGCGTATTAATAGATAATCTAAATACATTCCCTGGGCTAGCAGGTGTGGCGGGAACACTCAACCCGCCGCCATTCTGTAGACAGACACGCAAAATGCGCCGCTAATAAATCTGGCAGTGGCGGTGCACAACAAAATAATTAAAAAATACATAAATATTGTTATAGGATTTGATATCTCTGTGACAATCTACACAATGTAATTAATGAAGGACATACTTCGTGAAATTTATAGTAATAAACAGTTTCTGAACATATTCACTCATATTTACTATCTCAATTTGTTGGTCTTTTACACATCATAATAGCTTATACCTGCTCAACACTTCTCATGTACTCTAGGAAAAACCCCTCCCCCTCAACACACATACACACTCTATGGAAGGTAACGTGACATTTATGAGTTGTGTCATGATCTGTGACAAAATATTTGGGTGAGTCACTCCAGAGATGTGGGTGGTACTAGACTATAAAAGTACTAGACTGAGTCATTCCAGGCAATTAGGTTGTACTAGACTATAACAGTACTATACTGAGTCATTGCAGGCAAGTAGGTGGTACTAGACTATAACAGTACTAGACTGAGTCATTCCAGGCAAGTAGGTGGTGCTAGACTATAACAGTACTAGACAGAGTCATTCCAGGCAAGTGGGTGGTACTAGACTATAACAGTACTATACTGAGTCATTCCAGGCAAGTAGGTGGCACTAGACTATACCAGTACTATATTGAGTCATTCCAGGGATATGGGTTGTACTAGACTATAACAGTACTATACTGGGTCACCCCAGGCAAGTGGGTGGTACTAGACTATAACAATACTAGACTGAATCATTCCAGGAAAGTGGGTGGTACTAGACTATAACAGTACTATACTGAGTCACTCCAGGCAAGTGGGTGGTAGTGGACTATAACAGTACTAGACTGAGTCACTCCAGGTGGTACTAGACTATAACAGTACTATACTGAGTCACACGAGGCAAGTAGGTGGTACTAGACTATAACAAGCAAACTTCATCCAGAACTATTTTATATTAAATTTTTATTCCCACTTCTCTATATAGGGTCTTATGAAGCTGTTCATCAGAAGGCTTAGTTTAATACTTTTAATATACTATATACTTTGTTGGGCTAGCCAGTGAATCATTTACCATTAGAATCGTTATCCACTATCTCTGGTATCATTTCTTTTGGTAATGTAGATATATGTCGTCATTTTATTGTTACTGTAAATATCTGATGTCATTTTGACAAACTTTATTTTTACTTTTTCACTTCATTTTGATAAAATTAGATTTTAGAGAATTTTTTTTTTGAAGCTTTATCACTGGACTCCATTGTTCTGATTGACCTCTGACCCTTGTTTCTGAAATAAGATCCATTGTTTACACTGGTCTGATTGATTGGATATTTTATATTGAAATCTCTGATACCAGACTTCCTGTACTGTTCAGTTTTCGATACTCATCAAGTTCAGAGATAAAACTCTGAACACCAACATCCTGTTCATTAGATTTTCTTACATAAATTTCACATTAAAATTAAATGTACAAAAAAAAAAGCCACTGACATGATTTTTCTATATATTTTTTTATCTGTTTTTCAATATGAAGTACATTTAATGGTTTTTTTTATAGAACATCGGTGTAAGTGTGGCACACTGGAAATGTTTTTTGGGACTCTTGACAAGTGAAAAAAAAATCACAGGTTGACCGCGGGACACAACTCTTCTCTTACAATACCCTGCAACTTGATGTATTCTGATGTCACTTCATTATCTCCCATGTAGCCCACAGATTAATGATGGAGCCTTTGATGACGTTCACTGATCTTATCTCCCTTGAGTTTTTTTTTTAAAGTATTATTTATTTCCCTGTAACACCGAAAGTAATTTGATTTTTTTTTTTTTAAATGTGTGTTTATTTATGCAGCTTATCATTGAAATCGTTGGAGGATTAGTCTACAAGCATCCCCGGACGTGAAGGAATATTTAGGTCACACAAGAGTAGAATACATACATACTGACTTACATACATACTGACTTACATAAATACTGACTTACATACATACTGACTTACATACGTACTGACTTACATACATACTGACTTACATAGGCTACACACTGACATACATAAAAATTGACAGAGTTGATGAAATGACCTAAACTAATACATATATAACACTTGGGTATTCAATGGTTGAGAGCAGTATGCCAGTTTTCTTAAAAAAATAAAAAAGTAAAAACTCTAAAGAACTGCGCCATAGTTAGTCCAATCAGACTCTGAGTAAATACAAATGAACAAACAATATACAAGATAGTTACTGGTGTGTGCCGTGTTCTAAGTACAGCCACATGTGGCTATAAAAACCCACATCAGGCCACTGTCTATATATCCACTTAAAACAGAAATGATAAGTAGATAAGTTAAAAAAATATAAATAAATAAGTAATTAAAAAATATTAACAAAAAGCTAATTTTAACAAAAATAGTAATAAATGGTAAAATAGTAATAAAAATTAAAAAAAAACATTAACAAAGAAATATTTATTTCAAAAATATTTATAAACAGATAAAAATATTGAAAAAACAGAATACATTCAAAACATTTGAATTTTTATTTTATTTACGTGATCACAGACACGTCACAGTTTCTCCTCATCTGGACCCAAAGGTTAGAAAATATCCGGACTGCGGTGATGACGATTGCTTTAATAAAAACCACTCACCTGGCCCAGGAGGTACCATGGTCAATAAGGTCAATAGCGTTCCCCCTCTGCCAGGCTATCCTGGTTTGGTAGACATACCAAGGTCAATAGCGTGCCTCCTCTGCCAGGCTATCCTGGTCTTTTAGACATACCATGGTCAATAGCGTGCCTCCTCTGCCAGGCTATCCTGGTCTGGTAGACATACCATGGTCTGTGAGGAAACGATCACTGGGTTCTCCTAGTCAGGAAAAAAAACTTTTGCGACGGTGGTGTTGGTACTGTGGTCAGTGAGGACTATCCGAGACCGTAGTATTCACAGCTCGCGGTGGTCTACCACGGGTGTGGTCGGCACTCTGTCCCACTCAAGCACACCTTTGCAGCCCGCCATTTCGGGCTGAGGGTTCAAGCACATTACACCCTCCCCTCTGTCCGAGTGCCGGATAAAACCCCTTGCCTTGCCTTTCTGGCCGATCGGCAGTACACACACCTTGCTGGTCTGGCCAGTCTGGGCAGGTCTTAAAACCATTTTTTCTGCCATTCCCACAGATGTTAGCGGGAACACTCACTCCGCCGTTCTGTAGGCATGACAGACATGCATACGCGTCGCCAGCACTGCTGGTGTGGTAGGCACACTACACCCTATCAAGCTGATAATGGCGGCGTAAAAATAAAGTAAAAACCACAACACATTCCCGGTCATTGCATACAGCAAAACTTATGTTTATAACGAACATCAAATTATTTCTGGTCATTGCATACAGTAAAACTTCTGTTTATAACGTACATCAAATTATTTCTGGTCATTGCATACAGTAAAACTTCTGTTTATAACGAACATCAAATTATTTCTGGTCATTGCATACAGTAAAACTTCTGTTTCTAACGTACATCAAATTATTTCTGGTCAATGCATACAGTAAACTTCTGTTTATAACGAACATCAAATTATTTCTGGTCATTTCATAAGTAAAAATTCTGTTTATAACGTACAACAAATTATTTATTTTTTTCGATTTTTCAAGAATATGTATCTCTCAGTAAATCTGCATAATTTATATAAACCATTTTTGCCTTTTTTATAAGTGAAAAATTGACATGTGTTGTAATGAGCCGAATAAACTGACAGATCACTCAGTGGCGATTGTAGTAATGCACTTCGGAACTGCAGCACGCTCAGTGTCCACTTGATATTAAAAATAGCATTCAATATATAAGTTACAATATCTAAGAAAATCGCAATAAAAGAAAAATGGAATAGTTGACGCTCTATCTCCACCATGCAGTGAATGTCACAGAACAGATGACGTTATATCTCCACCATGTAGTGAAAGTAATAGAACGGATGACGCTATATCTCCACCATGCAGTGAATGTAATATAACAGATGACGCTATATCTCCACCATGCAGTGAATGTAATAGAACAGATAACATTTTATTTCCACAATGCAGTGAATGTAATAGAACAGATGACGCTATATCTCCACCATAGAGTGAATGCAATATTTTTGTACTGCTAAAGCTGTAACATATTGATGCTGTTTTAATTGTCCTAAAGAAATCTGGCTACAAATGACAAATCATCTCGTCTCGAATCAAACTCGTTAGTCAGATATTATCAAGGCTGTAACGACTCCTTCTGATGACATCAGAAGTCACGTGGGACTGACCTCCACCAATATTAAGTTTCAGATAACGGTCCTGATGGGCCTGCGTGGATGGTCACTGAACACAGCGGTCTGGAAAATTTAAACGTCTCAGCCGTGACTACCAAATGACCAACACCCGCGATGTCCAGCACATGCACATCTGGCGTCATCGGCTGACCGTTGGACACACCGCTGGGCCGAGAATGACATGGAAATAGATGAGCGTGGAAGATTGACCATCTGTTGACACCAGACAAGTGTACACATTTTAATAGAATAAATACAATCAGAGATTTAATGTTTTTTATTTAGTAATAGATGCATTGACAGCGAGACAAAAACAGTACCGTACCATGAGTCCATGTGTCCTTTCTGTCCGACCATGAAAAAGTCCTGGACACAAACATATTTAGATACAGAGTAGAATTTATCTGTTTCTGTAACCATGTCGTATTGAATGATGTTGAGATTAGCACAACGCCCATCCGTCTTTACTTCCCCAACTTTAGTCAAGTATAGCTGGGTGAACTTGAGGGAGTTCTAGTAAACTTTTCCCAGGATCTAGAAATATTCCATTGGTTCTCACTGAGGATCGAACCCACGACGACTCTATCTTAGAACAATGTATACATTAGAAAAGACGGTGAAACTGTCTGTAGAATCTATTTCATGTTTTTATTAAAAAAAAAAAACATTATTATCTTTCTATTTTATTGTATTGAATTCAATGAATAGTTAAAAATGTTTCATTTTCAGTAACATTATCCATATAAAATACTTCTTCGTTTACAAATAATGGACTGGATTATAAAAAGAAAATACATATGTTTTGTTGTTGTTGGTTGTTTATATTCATGTCAGTTGTTTATTGTTATAAACCCGTCAGATAGTAAAGGAGATAATACACAGTAGCATTAAGGCGAAATGTCTGTAATAAAATTCATTTTAGTTGCGACAAAAAAAAAAGAAACATCAAGATGTCTTCAGTCGAGACAAAATAAATTCTATTGACTGTTTTTTTTTTATGTTTATTTATAAAACAAAACGAATAGTGCAGATAATCGTTGACTAAACATAATGTGTTGACTCATTGGCTGTTTAATCGTTAACTAAACATAATGTGTTGACTCATTGGCTGTTTAATCGTTAACTAAACATAATGTGGTGACTCATTCGCTGTTTAATCGTTAACATAATGTGGTGAATAATTGGCTGTTAAATCATTTACTAAACATAATGTGTTAACTCATTGGCTGTTAAATCGTTTACTAAACATAAAGAGTAGACTAATTGGCTGTTTAATCGTTTACTAAACATATTGTGTTGACTCATTGGCTGTTTAATCGTTTACTAAACATAATGTGGTGATTAATTCGCTGTTTAATCGTTTACTAAACATAATGTGTTGACTAATTGGCTGTTTAATCGTTAAATATTAAATAAAGAAAATCTATTTGTTGGTTTCGGTTTTCGTTGATTATTATCGATCGGTTCATTGATGAAACTATTGCAAATAGATAGATAATTGTCTAAAAAGTTTAAGTGGACTTTCACTTATGTCATGGAACACGCCAACGGGCAGTTCCTCCTATCGATTGGCAGTTCCTCCAGTGCTAACAAAACCTGCATAGTAAACTTGTCCTACATCGCTATTGTACTCAACGGACATGATTAGAGACTGAATTGTCAAACGCTTGTGCTACTTATAAACCCATGGATCCCACATCTGGGAACATGAAAACATGTTAGTTGATGACTATAGATCTATCGATTAGTTGGACGGGGGCGCTTGGTACATTGTGAGATCCACCTTTCACGGTTTCGTGACAGACAACATTTAAACCGAGTTTGTGTGTTCCCTGTTGTGGGGAGAATGACGTCAGATGAATGGCTAGAAAGCATTAAGTTGTTAGGTCAGTAAATCTTTTTGTCTAGCAGTTTTTGTGTTGTATTGCAATTTAGGTTTATAATTTGATATATAAATTGTTCGTTTGTAAGACAGTTAAGTCAGTAAGTTATTCTGTCTGTAAATTGTTGTGTTGTAAGACAGTTAAGTCAGTAAGTTATTCTGTTTGTAAATTGTTGTGTTGTAAGACAGTTAAGTGAGTAAGGTATTCTGTTTGTAAATTGTTGTGTTGTAAGACAGTTAAGTCAGTAAGTTATTCTGTCTGTAAATTGTAGTGTTGTAAGACAGTTAAGTCAGAAAGTTATTCTGTCTGTAAATTGTTGTGTTGTAAGACAATTAAGTGAGTAAGTTATTCTGTCTGTAAATTGTTTGTTGTGAGACAGACAGGTCAGTAAGTTTTTCCGTTCACCATTTCTGCTAAAGCTTTATAAGGCAGTTCAGTAGTGTTACCCTGTGCGTTGTAAGGCAGCGTACTAGTTGTTACAAGTTGTTCGGCTGTAAAGTAATCTGCTAGTTGTTATTTTTGTAAGACAGAACAATCAAAGATTTTCTAACTGCATTTGTTTTGTCCTTAGGAATTAAGGCCAGTAAATTATTTCCTTTTTAATAATATGAGCCAGAAGAAGTGTGTTTATTTTTTATTTTTCTCTGTTATCAGAAAGTTATACTAGAAATTTATCTCGTCATGACGTAGCCATCTCATTATGTCGCTAAATTATTACGCCATCAACTTTGTCGTGTTTATTGCTCCAGTGGTTCAACGATTCATAATTCTCATTTTTAAATATGAAACTGTCAAGCATTAAAGTATGGCCGTTCATAGGTCACCTACTAAAGCACCCTCTGTTAGAGGGCCCCTTAAAGACTAGGTCACCGACCAAAGCACCCTATGTTAGAGGGCCCCTTAAAGACTAGGTCACCGACCAAAGCACCCTATGTTAGAGGGCCCCTTAACGACTAGGTCACCGACTAAAGCACCCTCTGTCAGAAGGCCCCTTAAAGACTAGGTCACCGACCAAAGCACCCTCTGTTAGAGGGCCCCGTAAAGACTAGGTCACCGACTAAAGCACCCTCGGTTAAAGGGCCCCTTCTAGTATTTATTCATATTAAATCTGATAATAAAAAGGACACTTCAGGTACCATTGCCTAAGGACTATAAACATCTTTGAAAGTGGTCTTCCTAAGAGCCTCAAAGAACTAAGAACGGCCCTGCAAGAAGACAGACTTGACATTTAGTTTTAAGAAAACATGTGAACCGGTCCTGGGTCATTGAAACATCTCAGACAGAGTAGTAAACAAAACTAAAGATGAAAGAAAACAAACGAAACAAATAATGAACAGAAAATGTAAACTGAGAAAATGACAGGGATAGATTTTATTTGTAAAGGAATATTTAAAGAAATAAAGACTATTACAGAGCATGTGGAGATGAAGACTATTACAGAGCATGTGGAGATAAAGACTATTACAAAGCATGTGAAGATAAAGACTGTTACAGAGTATGTGGAGATAAAGACTATTACAGAGCATGTGGAGATAAAGACTATTACAGAGCATGTGAAGATAAAGACTGTTACAGAGCATGTGGAGATAAAGACTATTGCAGAGCATGTGGAGATAAAGACTGTTACAGAGTATGTGGAGATAAAGACTATTACAGAGCATGTGAAGATAAAGACTGTTACAGAGTATGTGGAGATAAAGACTATTACAGAGCATGTGGAGATAAAGACTATTACAGAGCATGTGAAGATAAAGACTGTTACAGAGCATGTGGAGATAAAGACTATTACAGAGCATGTGGAGATAAAGACTGTTACAGAGTATGTGGAGATAAAGACTATTACAGATCATGTGGAGATAAAGACTATTACAGAGCATGTGGAGATAAAGACTATTACCGAGCATGTGGAGATAAACAGTTAGACAGAAGCGGCAAGTAAAAGTCTGTCTGAGAAAAACAAACAATACAGAGCGAGAGATTTATATAGTCAGGGGAGATAATACACAGGATCGATTAAGGTTGTTCTGTGTGATAATGTGTGATACTGTGTGATACTAATGGGTTAGTCCCCCTGGCATTGGTTGTTCTGTCGAAACTCAAAGTGACCACTAGTAAACATCTAATATTTTAGTTCTAGAACGACTAAAAATATTGGCAGATGATCGACTTCTGTTTAATATTGTTGAATACACGATATCATTTCTCCCATGTTCTTAACAAAGTATACACGAACAGACATACACATTTTATTTAGCATACAATGTTTTAGTGTCCAACATGCCTAACCTTTAATGCATGATAAACCCCTTCTAGTCTAGTGTTCAGTTGAATGTTTCTAATAGTACTTCCCAACATAGGCTTGATATTTTTTGATGGACAGTAGGGAAAGTTTCTTTTGCTAATACGTCAGGTCAGAATTTATTTACATGGCCGGCCATATCAAACGAAGAAGATTACTCCGAAGCGTTTAAGCTGTGAGCCTGACCACTATGATGTAGGCCTCTTGTTCAAATCCCAGGAAATGCAGTAACGAGCCACATGTCATCAACAGCTAATCATGTCATCACGAGATACATGTCATCAACAGATTAACATGTCATCACGAGATACATATGTCATCAACAGATTAACAATGTCTTCAATATATAAACATGTCATCACGACTGTGAATTATAGGATTCACTGGATGCCTGCAGTTTACACAGTATATTCACCAGATCTATTCGTATATCAACAATTCAGCAAGACATGGTTACAACCTGAACGTTGTTTCTCCTCGGTCAATCCACTAACAATAAATAAACTCTAGCACACTAAAACCCCCAGACATATATTTCGGTGTAATTCTATGTACAAAGTCTGCCCCATCCAAACATTTTCTAGCGCTCTTTATAGTCTTTATTATTGTTTTATTCGAAACTAGAACCAGAGCTCCACCCCCCAAAAAATAACAAGAGATCTCTTCCTATTTAATCTTTAGAGGCTCAGAAGGAACAAATTGACAGGCCGAGGTCAGTAAGAAAACACCAGTAATACATCAAGTCCTCGGCCCCAGTTCGGACATGCGCAGCAACAACTGACAAAGAACAACTCAATTAAAACAAAACAAGGCGTCATTTCCGGTTGGCTCCAGGCTCCAGTGAATTGGGGTGGTGAGCCAGTTCAGGTTCTCCGGCAGCAGCATGTCCATCGACGGAACGAAGCCACCCCCTCCTCCCCCCTCTCTCCACATCCTCCTCCCTCCCTACCCGTGAAGAGGGGGGGCGAAACATGACTTTCCCCTCTGACCTCATCACGATTGTGTCCAGATTGAGGCGATATTTACAGCAAACTGAAACACGAGCCAAATTAATATCCTGCCTGTTTCTGGGCCGTTGTACCACGTCACGGGGTCCAGTCAGGTCCCTACACAGTGGCCGCCAAGGCTAGTTGGACATTTCATATTTTGTATTTTCATAAACTGTTTTTTTTTGTATACACAATGTTTTCTGTAATTCTCTCCCTTCCCCCCCGTCTCTCTCTCTCTCTCTCTCTCTCTCTCTCTCTCTCTCTCTCTCTCTCTCTCTCTCCCCTCCCCACACTCTGGTTATGTTTTTACATGATCATTGATCATTGTCGGACAGAAATCTGGAGCCGAACTTTGACCTTACAAATACTCCTTGAATCATCATACATTAGAGGATGATTGCTGTAAATATATCAGGAGCTGGTTACTTCTAGAGAACTGCTTACTGCTAGAGAACTGCTTCTGTTAGAGAACTACTTAATCGTCTTAATACTAGAGAATTGGTTACTTCTAGAGAACTGCTTATTGCTAGAGAACTGATTACTGCTAGAGAACTTCTTCTTGCTAGAGAACTGCTTACTGCTAGAGAACTACTTACTGCTAGAGAACTGATTACTGCTAGAGAACTACTTACTGCTAGAGAACTACTTACTGCTAGAGAATTGGTTACTGCTAGATAACTGATTACTGCTAGAGAACTACTTAGTGCTAGAGAACTACTTACTGCTAGAGAATTGGTTACTGCTAGAGAACTGCTAACTGCTAGAGAATTGGTTACTGCTAGAGAACTGGTTACTGCTAGAGAGAGAACTGATTACTGCTAGACAACTGGTTACTGCTAGAGAATTGGTTACTAGGGAACTGATTACTGCTAGAGAACTGCTAACTGCTAGAGAATTGGTTACTGCTAGAGAACTGGTTACTGCTAGAGAGAGAACTGATTACTGCTAGACAACTGGTTACTGCTAGAGAATTGGTTACTAGGGAACTGATTACTGCTAGAGAACTACTTACTGCTAGAGAACTACTTACTGCTAGAGAATTGGTTACTGCTAGAGAACTTCTTCTTGCTAGAGAACTGCTTACTGCTAGAGAACTACTTACTGCTAGAGAACTGATTACTGCTAGAGAACTACTTACTGCTAGAGAACTACTTACTGCTAGAGAATTGGTTACTGCTAGATAACTGATTACTGCTAGAGAACTACTTAGTGCTAGAGAACTACTTACTGCTAAAGAATTGGTTACTGCTAGAGAACTGCTAACTGCTAGAGAATTGGTTACTGCTAGAGAACTGGTTACTGCTAGAGAATTGGCTACTGCTAGAGAATTGGTTACTGCTAAAGAACTACTTACTGCTAGAAAATTGGTTAGTGCTAGAGAACTTCTTACTGCTAGAGAATTGGTTACTAGGGAACTGATTACTGCTAGAGAACTACTTACTGCTAGAGAACTACTTACTGCTAGAGAATTGGTTACTGCTAGAGAACTACTTACTGCTAGAGAACTGGTTACTGGTAGAGAACTGATTACTGCTAGAGAATTGGTTACTGCTAGAGAGCTGGTTACTGCTAGAGAAAGAACTGATTACTGCTAGACAACTGGTTACTGCTAGAGAATAGGTTACTACAAGATGCCCGTCTTTGAAAGAATGACATACTTAAAGTTCTGGTTACTGAAAGACGTCCACAATAAAAAGTAATGGGTTACTTAAGTAAATGGCTACTGCAAGATATCTGTATTTAAAAGACATTTATTGAAGAATCGCATGAATACAAAAACTGATGACTACAGTACAAGCACTGGTCACTTCAATAAAGGCTTAGTAAAGCACTGGTCACTTCAATAAAGGGTTTTTACAAGCACTGGTCACTTTAATAAAGGGTTAGTACAAGCACTGGTCACTTAAATAAAGGGTTAGTACAAGCACTCGTCACTTCAATAAAGGCTTAGTACAAGCACTGGTCACTTCAATAAAGGCTTAGTACAATCTATTTTATTGAATTAAGTGATATCTAGACGCTTATCTCTATATTTTAGTAAATTGGTAACTTTAACATTTAAAACTTGGAAAAAAAAGTTGTTTGTTTGTATCTATACGTCAAGATTTAACCAAACTTTGTTTAATTTGACCCGTCTACGCCACCATAGAACTGATTACTCAACACTTGACCCACTTTCTACCAACAACTGTACTGCCTTGTATTTCTGACCGAAGTTTAAAGTGAGCCATCAGTCCGCTCTGTGAAACTGTATCCCACCCCTTTTGATAAAAAAAATATTCCCTTCAGTTCAAATCAAAGTTTTGACTTTCCCAAAGCCTCTCCCCTTTGAATGTCCCTCCATAGAGTTTCACAAATTCAATTACAGTCGGCCTGAGCGGAACAGGTTTCTCATTTTCGATATCTTGTCTGGTCCGTCACTGTCTCTGTGTTGGGGTAGGGGTGAGATGTGATAGACTCAAGGACTGGATGTCATTTTATTCTGGACACTTGACGTGAGATGGAGGTCATGGGAAGCTATTTATTGCTGTGCATTAAATCCTCACGGATAGTGGACATAGATAGTGTCCGTGAGATTGACACCCAGTTAGCTGTAGATTTGATAAACTCAACTTCATAACCTGGGCCTTTGGACTAAACCAAATTCACTGATACCGCAGAGGCAGAGATTAATATACGAATGGAAATCGGTCGAATTCATAATAGTTCTAATTCCTAATAATTCTAATAGTTCTAATTCTAAATATTTTTTTTTCCGTGAAAAAATAATTTCATACATATTGATCTTGTCACGGACTCAAGCAAATTTGAAATTTAAAAAAAAATATTTTCTTTTATGAAAATATTCTGAATGTAAAGTTTAGTAGAAATGAATGACTGATACATTGTAGTAGTAGTAGTAGTAAAACGAAAACGTTGCGAGACCTAAATGAGATTTCATTGTGAACCATAAGGCAAAATTATGTTTTACAGTTCCATAACTGAGAGAAAAATTGAAAATAATAACACAATGGGTGTTCTGTCCACTAAACACGTCACGTGAATGTTTTGTCCACTAATCACGTCACGTGAGTGTTCTGTCCACTAAACACGTCACGTGAGTGTTCTGTCCACTAATCACGTCACTTATAAGAGAGATTAAGCATTCTTAAGGCCTTATAATATTAGATTGTATAGGGCTTGGTACCGTAAGGAGCGGTGGGGTGAGGGTAACCTAGGTAGCCACCTAGTTAGCCTATCAGTAACAGGAACATACCATATATAGCCACCTAGCCTATCAGTAACAGGAACATACCATATATAGCCACCTAGTTAGTCTATCAGTAACAGGAACATACCATATATAGCCACCTAGCCTATCAGTAACAGGAACATACCATATATAGCCACCTAGTTAGTCTATCAGTAACAGGAACATACCATATATAGCCACCTAGCCTATCAGTAACAGGAACATACCATATATAGCCACTTAGCCTATCAGTTACAGGAACATCCCATATATAGCCACCTAGTTAGCCTATCAGTAACTGCACCTTTACATACAACAACAGGAACATCCCATAAACCTTTCACGGCCTGTTGACTTCAAAGTAATCAGAATAAAAAAATATAAATAAATTGTAGAATGGCGAGCGAGGATTGAAGAGTTGGTTTCATCTTTCTAAACAATCTATGTACACAACATCTCACGAAATACTCATCCAACATCCTGACATTTTGCTCAGACAAGAAAATCCACTCACGCTTAGAACCATTTCATCCTGCGGGGACACCAAATTTTTTTTTACATCTACCGGTTTTCCAATTAAAATTTTTTTATGACTCTGAACGAAGTTCAGGCCGGACTGCATAGAACAACTCGGATAAAAATGTTGAATAGAACAATTGAGAGCTACACAGTAGAAGAAGAAGAAGAAAAAATAACAGAAGCAAGCAACGTAATAATCAGAGAACATTTTTTGTAACATAAAGATGCCTGAAGAGTGTGTTTTAATCATGTGACGAGAAGGAGGTCACGTGATGTAAACACGGTGTTTTATAACCTGGCTGGAGGAGGGCTGGGAGGGGGGAAGGGGTGGCGGGGGGATGTTGTCATAAATTTATCATGCACGGAGAGATCGATAATTGATCGTTTTCTCGGATCTTTTGACTTATTGTGTCTGTAATTAAACGTGACAAGCGCTGTACGCTCTGATTGATTGATTGTTGTTGCTGATATTGATTGTTGTTGCTGGTATTGATTGTTGTTGCTGGTATCGATTGTTGTTGCTGATATTGATTGTTGTTGCTGATATTGATTGTTGTTGCTGGCATCGATTGTTGTTGAAATTGATTGTTGTTGCTGATATTGATTGTTGTTGCTGATATTGATTTTTGTTGTTGATATCGATTGTTGTTGTTGATATTGATTGTTGTTGCTGATATTGATTATTGTTGCTGATATTGATTGTTGTTGCTGATAATGATTGTTGTTGTTGATATTGATTGTTGTTACTCATATTGATAGTCAATATTGGATTGATAAAATTTTTGTTTTCGTTGGTTTGAAAGTTAAAAATATCAAAATAAAAGAAAGGTAGGCTTTGGGTGTCAAATATACATATATATATATATATATATATATATATATATATATATATATATAAAGATAGATAGATAGATAGATATCTGTGTTTCTTGTTATGGCATCTGTGTTTGTCATGATATCTGTGTTTCTTGTCATGGTATCTGTGTCCCTTGTCATGGTATCTGTATTTCCTGTCATTGTTTAGCTCAGTCATTGTATTTCCCGATGCTGTATAACCTACAGACGACTGGCAGCTAAGGCCATCTGCATGGCGACCAATGTAAATGGTGCCGACTAACAAACATTTTCTAAGACTAATTATTTATTATGACCAAGATTTTAGAAACTAATTTATTTTTTTAGTGCACTTGTCAGTATTTTTTTTTAAAGTAACTATTTGAAAGCTTTTGATAAATAGGACGGCCATTTTTATTTGCACACGTGTCGTCTAAGTAACTATGCATCCAGCCTCCGAAAAACTAATTTAAATGACATTTGACTGTTGAGTATCCGGCTTATTCAGTCTTCTTACCACCCATGTTAGTGTATAACAACAATTAGTTCCACAGACTCTATACAACGGTATTAAGTCTAAACATTCAGTTTAACTCTGCAGATAATTAGTTTCCAGATCCTGTACAACGGTATTAAGGATAAGCTTTTCAGTTTAAAACCGTAGACAATCAGTTCCCAAGTAAAGACCACCGCCTCTCTCTCTCTCTCCCCTGAGTTCCAACACTTCTGTTCCGCCGACATGTTCCTCCGTGGGTCCCCCCGCCCCCGGGGGCTGGGCAGATCTGGTCACGTGGTAATCAGAGAACCTTCGCTAAGCCGCCATGAAGATTTCTTTGATCAATCGAGATTACAAAGTGGATGGCGCCCCCCCGTCCCCCCCCCCCAATCGCCCGCCAACCCGCCCGCCCGTCTGATTACGATGTACCCGTTAATCTGATTCAAACATTTTCACCCCTCTCCCCGTCCCACGGTCATCCCAGGACGACAATGCCAACAAAACATTGTTTTAATGATTGTAGCCCCCGACTCCCTTCCTGGGGGGGGGGTACCTCCAACATTAGATACCCCCTCCATGACCGACATAAAACTTGAGTCAGACGTATCTATGACCACACACAAACAATGGCAGACGTTTACTTTGGGGGGGGGGTGTTGGCGCTCAGCTGAGATAAAATCAAGATTCTGTATGACTTGTGTATATCATGTTCATATATAGGCAAGTGTTGAGATGAGTGAAAGTGACTTTTACTTCAGAAGAGTGCAAACGTTTTACAGTATACGTAGGTTTACAATATTGGTATATATTCATAAATACTTTTTGTTACTTTAAACGCTTTTTGTCTAACCTACTCTGTCTTGCCATCAGTTTCTCCCCAACTTGACCTGCTCTGTCTTGCCATCAGTTTCTCCCCAACTTGACCTGCTCTGTCTTGCCATCAGTTTCTCCTCAACTTCACCTGCTCTGTCTTGCCATCAGTTTCTCCCCAACTTGACCTGCTCTGTCTTGCCATCAGTTTCTCCTCAACTTCACCTGCTCTGTCTTGCCATCAGTTTCTCCCCAACTTCCGGTATCCATTTTACTACTTTTCAATTTTCTGTGACACTTGATTGACATCTGGGACACTTCTGCTGGGAGTCAATAACTTATTTGGTAATGTTCATATATGGATGAAAATACCGTAAGATGATGATGGTGTAAAATAAGATACCAGTCGGTTACCGTACACAATAACAAAATTGAAGAAAAATCATTCGTATCATTGTAACAATTTGCACAAAAAACACGATTCAGGCAAGAAGAAAACATTTAGGTGACCAGATCAGGGGAAGGTAATAATAATAAGAACAACAGAGAAATAGCCCACCAGACGTTTGAAGTCCTAATCATCAAGATGTTTCCATTACAAACTGTTGTACAAAATAGTGTACTAACTATTATACACATCTTTCTACCTCAGATTGATAGAATTGACTATCAAATGAAGGGGCATGACTGTACACGTATTTGTCGGTGTGTCTTTATATAATAATATTTATAATTGCTGTCTTTATATAATAATATTTATAATTGCTTTTTTATGTAATAATATTTATAATTGCTGTCTTTATGTAATAGTATTTATAATTGCTGTTTTTATGAAATAATATTTATAATTGCTGTTTTTATGTAATAATATTTATAATTGCTGTCTTTATGAAATAATATTTATAATTGCTGTTTTTATGCAACAATATTAATAATTGCTGTCTTTATGCAATGATACTAATAATTGATGTCATTATTGCTGTCTTTATATAATAATATTTATAATTGCTGTTTTTATGTAATAATATTTATAATTGCTGTCTTTATGTAATAGTATTTATAATTGCTGTTTTTATGAAATAATATTTATAATTGCTGTTTTTATGTAATAATATTTATAATTGCTGTCTTTATGAAATAATATTTATAATTGCTGTTTTTATGCAACAATATCAATAATTGCTGTCTTTATGCAATGATACTAATAATTGATGTCATTATGCAATTATATTAATAATTGCTGTCTGTATGTAATAATATTAATAATTGCTATCAAACCGACACCAAGGAAGCAGATAGCGCTATCGGTATTTTTGTTTTTGTTAGCTCGATCATTCATTCAGTGATTAAGTAACTTGTAATCATGATTATTTCAGATTAAGTGTCAAGACTTGTCATGAGTTCTTCACGGTTAGCCTGTCTTAAACACAGAGACTGCAGACTCGAACTGGTTTAGGGTTGAGAAAGGGGGGAAGGTAGAAAACAGGGGGCCCGTGTCTCCGTTATATCGGTTCATCTCATTTGTCACGTCATTCAGGGCCTGGACAGTTTTTAGATACTGGATCTGCCCCCGTCAGTCACGTGATGTAATTGTTTTGCCAAGAAGTGCACAGGGAGAGATACTGGGAGAAACTGGGAGATGCTGGGAGATGATGGGAGACACGAGGAGACGTGTCTTTAAATGAGAGTGACAGACTGACGTCATTATGTCAGACTTACAGCTGTAAAATTTTATTCATGTTATATTTTTTAAAGTTCAATTCCAAAGCTGGAGTTATCAGTAAATTTACAGCTGTACTTTCATATTTACTAACCACTAAATCAGTAACTTTACGGCTCTACGTTCATATTTACTAACCACTAAATCAGTAAATTTACAGCTGTATGTTCATATTTACTAACCACTAAATCAGTAAATTTATAGCTGTACGTTCATATCTACCAACCACTAAATCAGTAAATTTACAGCTGTACGTTCATATTTACTAACCACTAAATCAGTGTAAATTTACATCTGTACGTTCATATTCATTAGCCACTAAATCAGTAACTTTACAGCTGTAAGTTCATATCGATTAACCACTAAATCAGTGTAAATTTACATCTGTACGTTCATATTTACTAACCACTAGATCAGTAACTTTACAGCTACACGTTCATATTTACTAACCACTAAATCAGTAACTTTACAGCTGTACGTTCATATTTACTAACCACTAAATCAGTAACTTTACAGCTTTATGTTCATATTTAATAACCACTAAATCAGTAACTTTACAGCTGTACGTTCATATTTACTAAGCATTAAATCAATAACTTTACAGCTCTACGTTCATATTTACTAACCACTAAATCAGTAACTTTACAGCTGTACGTTCTTATTTACCAACCACTAAATCATTTACTGTGCAGCTCTTTGTTGTAACTTTATGAAAAACTAAGTTTAAGTTGGCATTTTATCTTTTTATTTACAATATCTTTACAGCTTTAAGTTTGTTTATTCTTAACTGAGGAATCGAAAAGATTAATTTAGACTGTAGTGAGTGAACGATACCATCACTGGTATCGGGTTTTGTATAATGTCCGACATTTCTCTAAACTTACCGATACGATTCCCCGATTAGGATAGTAATAAATAAAACTAACAGACTTAACGGAGTTAATTAAAAGATTGTTTTAATATAACATTCTTCTTTAATTCTTTTGAAGTTTTCTTTACGTCTTTTACTTTTTTTCTGTTTATTTTTTTCAAACTTCTCTGTCTTTTTGACAATCGCCATATTTTTTTTTGTTTACTTCAATCGTGTATTTGTTGTATCAAAATTCAATTAGTTTTATCCACATTCTGTTTTTATTTTCTGCTTACATGTATCATCTTCTTTGTTTTTTTGTTTTTCTTTTTTAATTTTTTATTATTTTTGTATGTACATTCAAACATTGGATGCATCAAGGAATGAATGCAGCTCAGACAGTGGGATTAATTTGACAGATTGTCCGCTGCCAGAGTTTTCACTTAAATGTATAACAAAATAAAAAACCCACTGCATTGGAGACTCTTGAAAAACAACAACTGTAGCTTAGCCACTGTTAAACCTTTGTTGACAGGGAACATGTTCTTTGTTTTAACATGGAACATGTTCTGTCGTGATGTGCAAATGAAACGAAAATGCAAGATAAATAAAAGATTGAATGTAAAATAGGTTAGAGAGTAAAGTGTATCACGTGGTTGTGTCCAGTAAAAAAAAATCTTGTTATAGGGAACTTCCTTTCAACAAACATTACATAGTCTCATTGTAAGATATTGTTCTGTTTTAATATAAGATGCTAATTCAGATTCAACAAAATAAAAAGTTTTATAATGCACTGAATACGCTACTTATCAGAATGAACATTAACTTGTGATGAAAGCGATATAATTATTAATCTACCAATTTTCATGATATGCATCAATTGATGCGTATAATGCAACACAATAGATGTATATGTGTATAAATAGATGTGTATACAATAAAATAAAAGATGTATAGGCCTAAATAGATGTATATAATACAACATAAAAATGTATAAATAGATATACATAATACAACATACATATTCGACAATATTTCAATGTATAGTATTATACCAAATGTCTTGAATTTAACCGTATTGATTTTAAAAAAAAAAAATATTGATGCTAGTGTCAAAACCTGTTATAAAAATAAAACGAAAGGTCACGGTGGGTGACCTTGGCCTAACAACGCCAGATGTCCACAAGGCAACAAAGAGCTGAGCCTCCAGCATCAAACTTCGTCACAAAAATGTTCCGCCTCCCCCTCGCCCCCTCCCTCCGAAGTGTCTCCTCCCAGTCGCTTAGAGTTACTTCCCTTTCCCCTATCTTGTTTAGTCGATTTGCCAATCGCTTTTTTTTTTTAAAACGACAAAGTCCCATAACCCAATTAGGGCAACAAGCAATGATTCGTTTGTTGAGAGAACAAAACCCATAAGACTTTATCCTCCCCTTTTTTTTTGTACGCTCTTTCTGCCCCCACCCTTTTCCTCACTACCCCCCCCTCTCTCTCTCTCTCTCTTTCTCTCCCCCCCCCCCCAAATAAGTTCACCCCCCCCCATACTTTTTTTTTTGTTATGTTTCATATTCACCATAAAAAACTATTGTTGCAGCTTTAAAAAAATTTCTCCTTTGATTAAGTTAACCAATGTCAGGACGCTTTTAATAAGATTACCCACCAAACACCGCGGCAGATGTGAAAAAATGAAAACAGCAGAGATTCTCAGGAACAATCTGAAGATTAAAACTTGTGCCAGTCGAGAAACTGCATCAGAAAAAAATGACACTCTTTATATCTTTTGCCCTTTTTTTTTTGTTTTACTCAATAAAAAGAATATAGTTAAGACGCAAACGTTAAAGGAGATGGAGGCACTACAGGGGATGTAATAAAGTGAATTAAATTTGTGTGTTACTTAAGCCTCAACTCGTACCCGCTAATACATTACGGAATGTAAAAGGCAAGGGACGCAAGGTATTAGAAAGAACTGAACTACATTGCCAGTTATATAGACTGACCCTTACCTCAGTCTGCAATAACGATTTCGATTTATCAGCTTTTAGTAGATTGTGATATGTTGAAAGCATGATAACTAACGACAGCTGAGTCTGCCTACAGGACGCTGATTCCAGTACACATACTGACTAGAAATGAAATACTCATATCATTAATGTTTTTATTTTTAAAAAGTACTGACAGAAATGAACACATAACTAACGGTCAGGCCTACATACCTTACATTCAGGCCTTCATTACCTACAGTCAGGCCTACATTACCTACAGTCAGGCCAACAATACCTACAGTCAGGCCTACATTACCTACTGTCAGGCCTACATTACTTACAGTCAGGCCTACATTACCTACAGTCAGGCCTACATTACCTACAGTCAGGCCTACATTACTTACAGCCAGGCCTTCATTACCTACAGTCAGGCCTACATTACCTACAGTCAGGCCTACATTACCTACAGTCAGGCCTACATTACCTACAGTCAGGCCTACATTACTTACAGTCAGGCCTACATTACCTACAGTCAGGCCTACATTACTTACAGTCAGGCCTACATTACCTACAGTCATGCCTACATTACCTACAGTCAGGCCTACATTACTTACAGTCAGGCCTACATTACCTACAGTCAGGCCTACATTACCTACAGTCAGGCCTACATTACCTACAGTCAGGCCTACATTACCTACAGTCAGGCCTACATTACCTACAGTAAGGCCTACAGTACTTACAGTCAGGCCTACATTACCTACAGTCAGACCTACATTACTTACAGTCAGGCCTACATTACCTACAGTCATGCCTACATTACTTACAGTCAGGCCTACATTACTTGCAGTCAGGCCTACATTACGTACAGTCAAGCCTACATTACCTACAGTCATGCCTACATTACCTACAGTCAGGCCTACATTACGTACAGTCAGGCCTACATTACCTACAGTCATGCTTACATTACCTACAGTCATGCTTACATTACCTACAGTCATGCCTACATTACCTACAGTCAGGCCTACATTACCCACAGTCAGGCCTACATTACCCACAGTCAGGCCTACATTACCTACAGTCAGGCCTACATTACCTACAGTCAGGCCTATATTACTTAACAATGAGGCCCATCACAAGGATGGACAATGTTAACACTGATCAGAGGATCTGCACCAAAACGACTCAACAGTTTGGGTTGATGGGGGACCAAGATTTGCCCTGACAGTGTTTTTAGCCTCCCCCCCAACATAATCTGCCTAGGCTCCCTAATGGACCTTTGCTCATGGCCCCTGAAAACGAAAGAACGCCCCTGAGAATAAGTGCATATAAGTTAATTCAACTGAGTTGCGTAATATATCTTCGCCTTGAGCTTCAACTCGGCACAGTTAGTTGTGAAGAATAGTTTGGCTTCTTTTCTGTATATTATACCAATGGTGTAATAACTGTCTGTACCAATGGTGTAATAACTGTATATACCAATGATGTAATAACTGTATATACCAATGGTGTAATAACTGTATATACCAATGGTGTAATAACTGTATATACCAATGGTGTAATAACTGTATATACCAATGGTGTAATAACTGTATATACCAATGGTGTAATAACTGTATATACCAATGATGTAATAACTGTATATACCAATGGTGTAATAACTGTATATACCAATGGTGTAATAACTGTATATACCAATGGTGTAATAACTGTATATACCAATGGTGTAATAACTGTATATACCAATGGTGTAATAACTGTATATACCAATGATGTAATAACTGTATATACCAATGGTGTAATAACTGTATATACCAATGGTGTAATAACTGTATATACCAATGGTGTAATAACTGTATATACCAATGATGTAATAACTGTATATACCAATGATGTAATAACTGTATATACCAATGATGTAATAACTGTATATACCAATGATGTAATAACTGTATATACCAATGATGTAATAACTGTATATACCAATGGTGTAATAACTGTATATACCAATGATGTAATAACTGTATATACCAATGGTGTAATAACTGTATATACCAATGATGTAATAACTGTATATACCAATGATGTAATAACTGTATATACCAAATAATGGTTTGCAATAAAAAAAAACTAGACTGCGTATCTCAAGTATCTCTACCCCCCCCCCACCCCCCGGCTGGTGAGTTATTTAGTTTCTTGTCTGCTTATGTTGTTTCAGTAAATGTACACTCTCTTGACAACTGTTGTTATTATAAATAATAATTTTCAGATTGTTACACCCAATGATCTTTATCGCGAATCAGTTTTGTCTATATCTGATATTTACTTGATATTTACTTGATATTTCATAACTTTGTTATGTATACTCTCAATAGGCCTAAAATAAAACAATGTAGTGGCAAGTTTTATATCCGAAACAATAAACTCTGACTTTTATTTCGGAAACAATAAACTCTAACTTTTATATCGGAAACAATAAATTCTAACTTTTATGTCGGAAACAATAAATTCTAATATTTATATGGAAAACAATAAATTCTGACTTTTAAATCGGAAACTATAAATTCTGAGTTTTATATCGGAAACAATAAATTTTAACTTTTATGTCGGAAACAATAAATTCTAACTTTCTTATCGGAAACAATAAATTCTGACTTTTATATCGTAAACAATAAATTCTGACATGCAAATCGGAAATATTTCTGCTCACTGCTCATCATGCCGCGTTAATTTAACGTCTGCTTACATCGCCATGTTGCTTACAGTGGACCCCCACGCAGGGCCGTGGCTACCTTGAGTGTTATTCTTCATTATCTTCTGTGTCAAACTGATCCCCTCCTCAGCCCCGCTCTAAAGACATTCCCTCCCCCCCTCCCCGCCCCCTGCTGCCATGGCCTGTCGCAATGTCGACTCATCCATCTAACATCACATTACCATAACTCAGATTCATAGCTCTCCGGGCTTCCAGGCAACAAGCCCCCCCCTCCCACACTTCCCCCCTCTCCCCCCCACTTCCCTCCGCCATACCCCACCCTCCCACCCACATGTGTAACCGTCCACCACATGGCCATTTTTAAGTAGAGTTCCAGAGTTTAAGATCAAATTACGTAGCTTTTAACTAACATGCAGGGGGAAGCAACTGGATGCCATCGTTTGATTGCCTCCCTTGTGTTTTCTTCTATTTTCGCCCCCCTGCCCCCAGAGCCGTGTTCCAATCTTGAACTTGTGTGTACGTGAGCATGTAATGACAAGGGACTCACAACAAGGCAACGTTTCGGCCCGTCCGTCAGTTTTCTATTTAACTGGCAACTTGTATAATATAGATATCGCTAGGATTCTGTTAATACTCATGCGGAAGTAAAAGTCAGACAAAAACTGAATAAAATATTCTTCAAATATGAATCATTGTAAACTTTCTAAAAATAGAGATACAATGACGTGTTAAATCAACAAAAAAACGAAACAAATGGAAGAAAGTTGTGAAGATAACGTTTCATTTATAAAACAGTTGGATACCGAATTTAACGAATAACGGTGTCCACTAAAACCAAGATTTTACTGTAAACGAGATTTTATAATATCTAGATTTATTCAGACTATCTAGCATTAACACTGTCACACAGACAATGTCTGAATTTAGTTAGACCATCTAGCAGTAACACTGTCACACAGACAATGTCTGAATTTAGTTAGACCATCTAGCAGTAACAGTGTTACACAGACAATGTCTGAATTTAGTTAGACCATCTAACATTAACACTGTCACACAGACGTTAGGTACACAACTATCCAGCAAACAAATTTTGTGACCTCTCCCCTTCACCCCACCACCCTTGTTCTTTCTTCTGTAAACTCTCCTTCCCCCCCCCCCCCCCCCCAATAGATAAGGTGTAGAGAAGTGTATTGTTTCACTGCGTTTAGTTTAATTATTGAGTAATAAAATAAAAAAAAACAAACCAATAGTTTTGATTACATTTGACTCATGAAGTAATAAAATAAAATAAAAAAACTAGCACAGATGCATTGGTGAGTTTAAATGTTTTATTTGTCAAAGTTTCCTTTTCTAGATTTATAGAAAGAATCATTGTAAACAACGTATCTGGTGTACACAAATAGAAATAATCATTGTAAACAAAGTATATTATGTGCACAAATTGAAAGAGTCATTCTAAACAACGTATCTGTTGTACACAAATAGAAATAGTAATTCTAAACAACCTATCTGGTGTACACACATAGAAAGAGTCTTTCTAAACAACTTATCTGGTGTACACAAATAGAAAGAATCATTATAAACAACGTATCTGGTGTACAAAAACAGAATCATTGTAAACAATGTATCTTGTGTATTAATACAAATCTCACAATGTAATGTGATCTCATGTAAGCTTGAAAACATTTATCATTAGCTATTATTCTGTAAACTAAAACTCTTTTCTATCTCGAGCATTAGGGATTCAGGGAGAGCACACTATGTCAAACATACTAAATGTATATGTAATTCATTCCCATGCCAGTCTCTAGCAACAACCAGAAGAAAGGCATTGAAAGATATTATTGACTAAAAGAAACCCAGTGAACTTTTCTGTAGAGTTTGATTTGGTACATTGGACTGGTTTTTTTTTTTTTGACTGATTGAGTAGGACAATCATTTATTTCCCGTATGCACAACACATTCTACTATTAAGTTTTCTAGAAATGGTTTACAAGTTGATTTTACTTTCTTTAAAAGCACGTAGCAGTAACAATGTACAGAAGGCAAGACTTTTCCAGACACATTGTACAGAAGGCAAGACGTTTGCAGACACATTGTACAGAAGGCAAGACTTTTCAAGACACATTGTACAGAAGGCATGGCTTTTCAAGACACATTGTACAGAAGGCAAGACGTTTCCAGACACAATGTACAGAAGGCAAGAATTTTCCAGACACTATGTACATACACCAATTTATTAAACAAAGAAAACCTAACTTTGTATTTCTAAATATTGAAAAAAATTAATTTTGTTTTGCAAAAAGAATAATTCAGACCGGTAATTCTAACATGATTTTCTTAACACACAATTAGCCGTTTTGATATTTAACATGTATTGATACTTAAATCTTTAGAACTGTCTATATACGTTCATCTATAACCCAAATGTGATATGAAAAAATAATCTGATATTTTTTCTGAACTTATTTGAAATTTTGGTAGGAAAAATTCCTTATGTGCTAATCTCCTATACATTCTTTCAATCAACTTATTTAAACATATGAAGTTACATAATAAACACTTGACAGTCACTGTAATCAGAGTCCGCTTTAGGTCGATTTGACCTATTGCTCCAAACTGGGCCCCGCGCCTGGCAGGGGGCCCGCAATTTACATTTAGCATTAATGGTAACAGTTGTTAGTGCAAAAAAAAAAAAGACCGGCCCTGTCTGCAATTATAAAGTTGATTAGATGTATTGCTGTTTATTTGAATCACCCAAAGTGACGTCAGTTCACCAATTTGAACGTTGATAAATGACGTCAAGTATTGTTTATAATTTAAATGACGTCATCATTTTTTTGTGTCCTATTGAATACATTTTAATCTTATGTCATGTATTACTCCAGTTAAAAATAGAGCTTTAAGGTGTTTGATATGTTTCATATTGGCTTTTCCCTGGATCCATAATGTTGGTGAGACATTCTTGATTGGGACCTTTCACATATGACGTCAAGTGCTGTTCATAATTTGAACCATTCACATATGACCTCGAGTGCTGTTCATAATTTGAATCATTCACATATGACGTCAAGTCATGTTTATATCTTTGTGTTCAACTTTACGTTCATACTGAACCTAAAACTAACAAACACGACACACACATGTTAAACCTTTCGTTTTGCATATGAATCGAGCAAAAATATTTCAAAGGGCGTCAACACGAGGCTCAAAATAAAGAGACCCCCCCTCCCCCCCCCTTTCATGTCAACAGCTGACCAAGTTTATTTCCAGAAACTGACGTGCTTGTTTATATGTCTGATTGATCTCACAAGTCCAAGGAAATTGCTATTGCATAAAAATGAAGCAAGTAAAGAAGCAAATATTATCGACCTGAATGTTACGAGAACTACAAAAAATAAAAAAAATAAAATGGCGTCTTTAAATATGGCCTCATCAGACCCGGCCCCTTAAAAAAAGAAATTTCGTGTAAGGGGAGATAATAAAAAAAAAGTTCACAGAGAGAAAGTGATTTACAGAATATGTGATAGTGATAATTTGTTGTTGTTTTTGCTTGATTGTAAGAAACGACACCTGGTGGTGATTGTATGTATGTTGTGCAGCTGCGATAGGAAATGTTTTTTACATACATTTGACATTTATGTGTTGATGATAAGGTTCCTTTGAAATTATTTTTTTTTCGGAAAATCTTGAATATTTTCCAAAAAAGTAAATGAAAGATGTCAACTTTAGAATAAAAAAAAAAGAAAACATTATTTCTGAGTTTTTATTTTCACCATGACGTACGTTGCCTTAGATCGTTTAGAACTGAGTTCCGTTTGTTCCGTACCAGAGTCGGTAAAACAAGACCAAGTAATGAAATAATAGAACACATATCTGAATTAGTGTGAACCTCAATAAACTCAGTGAAAATAACATGTTGAACACAGTCTTCGAACCAGGTAACGATATACTTACAGCTCCAGCAGACGACCTCCAGCAGACGATCTCACATATCCAACAGACGATACACTCACATTTCCAACAGACGATACACTCACATCTCCAACAGACGATCCACTCTCATCTCCAACAGACGATCCACTCACATCTCCTGCAGACGATACACTCACATCTCCAACAGACGATACACTCACATCTCCAACAGACGATCCACTCACATCTCCATCAGACGATCCACTCACATCTCCAACATACGATCCACTCACATCTCCAACAGACGATGTTTTCTTAACTATAAACATGTTTCGTTTCTTTTATTATGACAGGAATAAAAATCCGAATTCGATTTTTTGCAAAGATAATACTTTCTCTATTTTACTTGTTTTGAAATATTTTAATATAAAGGTATTTTAGCTTTGACATGAAACTTCTGCCGCGTCTGTCCTGTGTGTCATGACGTTCATTAACTTCTGCTGGTGTATCCGTCGTTAAACGTGCCAGACTTGAAGGTTACAAGCGGATGGAGAGTGTCCGATAAAACCTAATAACACGGCCATCTTTTCATTTCCATTTTATATTGGATTTTTAAATGGCCAGATTTTGTCATTTTTGCAATTCATATTCCGTGGGGGGTAAAAAAAGTAAACGAAAATGTTTCTGAAATATATGTGTCGTACGGGGGGGGGGGGTTAAAGTAAAAACTGCTGCCATATTTCTTGATTACCAGAAAGAGGTCATTGTTTGCACACAGAAGCAACTATCGAATGTTGTTAGAACAGAACATGACACCTGTTTATGGCTTTGCTGCGAACGTTCGACACATGTTAACTGATTTTCTGTTGTCATAATAACCGCAACGACTGGAAATTTGATTTCTTTTTTATTTATTTTTGTCTCAAATATTCCTGCAATAATGTACAATGATACAGTAAACTGCTCGGCTTTCATTTACCATACCATGGCTACACAATGTTTATGTAAGCGATTCATTAAGCCAACAACAAGGTAAATTTTTTTAGCTTTCAAGAAAATATTAAAGTAACAAAACATTCAGAAAAACCTGAAACGAACGATCTCTCCTGAAAATCCTTACCCACAAGCGGAGGTATAGAAGGGTATACTTGTAGCGTAGTTTTGTTCAATCTATTATAAGAGGTGGTTTAGCTGATAGTATAAATATCATTATTGATAATATAAATATTATTATTGATAACATAAATGTCATTATTGAGAATACGAATATCATTATTGAGAATATAAATATCATTATTGAGAATATAAATATCATTATTGAGAATACGAATATCATTATTACAACCGAATGCTTTCGTTAATTGATTCCATGACTATTACAATAGTTTTCCATACTCGTCTTCTGATCCTAAATATTTCATTACATCAGCCCCCGACTATATCACTGAATTATGTAATCAAAATTTCCAGAAATCTTTTATAATTCTTCGACTTGAGCGCCTTGTCAATACATCGTTTTTTTTCCCCAGAACTATGTTCAAGACAAATAATCTAGAAAGTAGAGAATCTCATGTCGGATTAGTTCATTACAAACTTTCATTTCTTATCTAATATCCCAAACGGGGGGAAATAAAAGATTTTTTTTTCAAGACCAAGTGAAGCCTGAAGTCTGTGCGCCCAGTGACATAATAAGAGAGGAGACATTAATTTGATTATGCCCCTTGCGTAGACAAACTTTATCCATAAGAATGTACTGGTGCCAGACCGATAGACAATAAAACGAAAGATGAATGTATGTATATACCATAATATCCCGGTCTGGCCCGAGATCCCAATAAAATTTCAGCCGCCAATTTTGAGAGATTTCCCCGAAGAACGCACAACAGTCTCGCGGTGTCCAGTCAGGGGTGCAGCTAATCACTGGGCTATAGCCGCCATTCAAAGATTCGGGGGGAGTTATGGGTGAGTCTCAAGTTGACTGCCTCCCCTCCCCTACCCCGCCCCACCAATAGTTTCAAACTGTACAGTCAGTCACGTTTCAAAATTCAATCACAGCGGCGGAGAAATACGAGACCCCTGCTGGAGCAGTGGGAGGGTGAATGGGGAGCGGAGGGAAGAAAACCATCTCTCTCCCCCTCTCTCTCTTGGGTCTATATTGGACATTAAGAGTGATTGAAAGTTTGGACAAAAACTGGACAGCCGATCGATTAGAAGGACTGGACAGTTTAGCGGAACTCACAAACTCTTGACATGCGCAAACAGAAGACTGTGCATACCGGAAGTTTCAGAAGGTTGGGAAAGTGTGAGAAAGATCTAGAGAAGTTGGAGGAATGCCGTCGAACAATGTTACTGAACATCATGAGAAGGTGCTGTACAAATAAAGTAACTTAATCATTGACAATGTTATTGAACATCATGAGAAGGTGCTGTACAAATAAAGTAACTTAATCATTGACAATGTTATTGAATATCATGAGAAGGTGTTGTACAAATAAAGTAACTTAATCATTGACAATGTTATTGAACATCATGAGAAGGTGCTGTACAAATAAAGTAACTTAATCATTGACAATGTTATTGAATATCATGAGAAGGTGTTGTACAAATAAAGTAACTTAATCATTGACAATGTTATTGAATATCATGAGAAGGTGTTGTACAAATAAAGTAACTTAATCATTGACAATGTTATTGAATATCATGAGAAGGTGCTGTACAAATAAAGTAACTTAATCATTGACAATGTTATTGAATATCATGAGAAGGTGTTGTACAAATAAAGTAACTTAATCATTGACAATGTTATTGAACATCATGAGAAGGTGCTGTACAAATAAAGTAACTTAATCATTGACAATGTTATTGAATATCATGAGAAGGTGTTGTACAAATAAAGTAACTTAATCATTGACAATGTTATTGAACATCATGAGAAGGTGCTGTACAAATAAAGTAACTTAATCATTGACAATGTTATTGAATATCATGAGAAGGTGTTGTACAAATAAAGTAACTTAATCATTGACAATGTTATTGAATATCATGAGAAGGTGTTGTACAAATAAAGTAACTTAATCATTGACAATGTTATTGAATATCATGAGAAGGTGCTGTACAAATAAAGTAACTTAATCATTGACAATGTTATTGAATATCATGAGAAGGTGTTGTACAAATAAAGTAACTTAATCATTGACAATGTTATTGAATATCATAAGAGAGGACATACAATTAATGCACCACAGTTAGTTGGCTGATTCATGTGAGATCAATAAGCTACTGTTGACTATCTCATAAGATTGTTGTGTGAAGAAACTGCAACCAATACAGATGATAAATATGTAAACATTTCCTATGTTAAAAAAAAAACGGAAAACATTCGTTCAAGCAATGTTGTTAGATTCTGTGCAATGCAGAGACGTAGAGAGGGGTGCGCATGGGGGGGGGCATCATGCCCGGGGCGCTACTCACAAAGGAGATCCAAATGGTATATTTTACAATTAATATTATATGGTTTTCGAATTGGGGGGGGGCGCTATAAAGGTATTGTGCCCCGGGCGCGAGTTAAGCTCGGTACGGCACTGGTACCTTTTAGTGCTTAAATTATGGATGTCAGGCCGCGCATGAAGTTGTTGAAGGCCGCGGTCCAGTTATTTATAAAGTAAGAAAGAATTTCAAGAGCCGACCATCCAGTTTTAGTTAAAAAAAAGAAAACATCTGATTAATTGGAAGCAGCAGAAACCATTTTCAAGAGCCGAATGTGGCTCTCAGAGTCAGACTTGGCTAACAATAGATTAAAGTTTACAAGTTTCTGTCATTAGACATTGACGTCGATTGTTGCTGGGGGTACTTGTGATGACGTGACACAGGTAGCTCTGTAAACTGTTCTACATAAAGGACAATAGAATCAACTGTATGTCTTAACTAATGTACTTCAAGTACATGCACTTTTTTTTTGGAAGTACATACAGTTTAATATAGTAAATAAGGTACATATTTATAATTCATACGCCGCGTTCATGTACCATTGAATCAACATAAACATTACACTGGTGTTCTGTTTTGGCA
Organism: Bulinus truncatus; assembly: GCA_021962125.1. Taxonomy (NCBI): domain Eukaryota; kingdom Metazoa; phylum Mollusca; class Gastropoda; family Planorbidae; genus Bulinus; species Bulinus truncatus. Next base: position 6,905,149 of record JAGDYQ010000001.1, on the reverse strand, counting down.
CATTTGACGATCCCATGAATGTGTGTGTGTGTATGACATCTGTTTAGACAAACGTGTGGCAACAATTGTGTGAAAGGGCTGTCACAACTTGTCACAAACATGCCACATACGTGCCACAAACTCGCCCAGAAGCGTGTCACAAACTCGTCACAAACGTGTCACAAACTTGCCACAAACGTGTCACAAACTCGCCACAAACGTGTCACAAACTCGCCACAAACGTGTCACAAACATGCCACATACGTGCCACAAACTCGCCACAAACGTGTCACAAACAGGCCACATAAGTGCCACAAACTCGCCACAAACGTGTCACAAACTCGCCACAAACGTGTCACAAACTCGCCATAAACGTGTCACAAACATGCCATATACGTGCCACAAACTCGCCACAAACGTGTCACAAAAATGCCACATAAGTGCCACAAACTCGCCACATAAGTGCCACAAAATCGCCACAAACGTGTCACAAACTCGCCACAAACTCGCCACAAACGTGTCACAAACATGCCACATAAGTGCCACAAACTCGCCACATAAGTGCCACAAACTCGCCATAAACGTGTCACAAACTCACCACAAACTCGCCACAAACGTGTCACAAACATGCCATATACGTGCCACAAACTCGCCACAAACGTGTCACAAACTCGCCACAAACGTGTCACAAACTCGCCACAAACGTGTCACAAACTCGCTACAAACGTGTCACAAACTCGCCACAAACGTGTCACAAACATGCCATATACGTGCCACAAACTCGCCACAAACGTGTCACAAACATGCCATATACGTGCCACAAACTCGCCAAAAACGTGTCACAAACATGCCACATAAAAGCCACAAACTCGCCACATAAGTGCCATAAACTCGCCACAAACGTGTCACAAACTCGCCACAAACTCGCCACAAACGTGTCACAAACATGCCACATAAGTGCCACAAACTCGCCACAAACGTGTCACAAACATGCCATATACGTGCCACAAACTCGCCACAAACGTGTCACAAACTCGCCACAAACATGTCACAAACTCGCCACAAACTTGTCACAAACTCGCCACAAACCTGTCACAAACTCGCCACAAACGTGTCACAAACTCGCCACAAACGTGTCACAAACTCGCCACAAACGTGTCACAAACTCGCCACAAACGTGTCACAAACTCGCCACAAACGTGTCACAAACTCGCCACAAACGTGTCACAAACTCGCTACAAACGTGTCACAAACTCGCCACAAACGTGTCACAAACATGCCAAATACGTGCCACAAACTCGCCACAAACGTGTCACAAACATGCCATATACGTGCCACAAACTCGCCACAAACGTGTCACAAACATGCCACATAAGTGCCACAAACTCGCCACATAAGTGCCACAAACTCGCCACAAACGTGTCACAAACTCGCCACAAACTCGCCACAAACGTGTCACAAACATGCCACATAAGTGCCACAAACTCGCCACATAAGTGCCACAAACTCGCCATAAACGTGTCACAAACTCACCACAAACTCGCCACAAACGTGTCACAAACATGCCATATACGTGCCACAAACTCGCCACAAACGTGTCACAAACTCGCCACAAACATGTCACAAACTCGCCACAAACTTGTCACAAACTCGCCACAAACATGTCACAAACTCGCCACAAACGTGTCACAAACTCGCCACAAACGTGTCACAAACTCGCCACAAACGTGTCACAAACTCGCCACAAACGTGTCACAAACTCGTTACAAACGTGTCATAAACTCGCCACAAACGTGTCACAAACATGCCATATACGTGCCACAAACTCGCCACAAACGTGTCACAAGCATGCCACATAAGTGCCACAAACTCGCCACATAAGTGCCACAAACTCGCCACAAACGTGTCACAAACTCGCCACAAACTCGCCACAAACGTGTCACAAACTCGCCACAAACTCGCCACAAACGTGTCACAAACATGCCACATAAGTGCCACAAACTCGCCACATAAGTGCCACAAACTCGCCATAAACGTGTCACAAACTCACCACAAACTCGCCACAAACGTGTCACAAACATGCCATATACGTGCCACAAACTCGCCACAAACGTGTCACAAACTCGCCACAAACGTGTCACAAACTCGCCACAAACGTGTCACAAACTCGCCACAAACGTGTCACAAACTCGCCACAAACGTGTCACAAACTCGCTACAAACGTGTCACAAACTCGCCACAAACGTGTCACAAACATGCCATATACGCGCCACAAACATGCCACAAACGTGTCACAAACATGCCATATACGTGCCACAAACTCGCCACAAACGTGTCACAAACATGCCACATAAGTGCCACAAACTCGCCACATAAGTGCCACAAACTCGCCACAAACGTGTCACAAACTCGCCACAAACTCGCCACAAACGTGTCACAAACATGCCACATAAGTGCCACAAACTCGCCACAAACGTGTCACAAACATGCCATATACGTGCCACAAACTCGCCACAAACGTGTCACAAACTCGCCACAAACATGTCACAAACTCGCCACAAACTTGTCACAAACTCGCCACAAACATGTCACAAACTCGCCACAAACGTGTCACAAACTCGCCACAAACGTGTCACAAACTCGCCACAAACGTGTCACAAACTCGCCACAAACGTGTCACAAACTCGCCACAAACGTGTCACAAACTCGCCACAAACGTGTCACAAACTCGCTAAAAACGTGTCACAAACTCGCCACAAACGTGTCACAAACATGCCATATACGTGCCACAAACTCGCCACAAACGTGTCACAAACATGCCATATACGTGCCACAAACTCGCCACAAACGTGTCACAAACATGCCACATAAGTGCCACAAACTCGCCACATAAGTGCCACAAACTCGCCACAAACGTGTCACAAACTCGCCACAAACTCGCCACAAACGTGTCACAAACATGCCACATAAGTGCCACAAACTCGCCACATAAGTGCCACAAACTCGCCATAAACGTGTCACAGACTCACCACAAACTCGCCACAAACGTGTCACAAACATGCCATATATGTGCCACAAACTCGCCACAAACGTGTCACAAACTCGCCACAAACGTGTCACAAACTCGCCACAAACGTGTCACAAACTCGCCACAAACGTGTCACAAACTCGCCACAAACGCGCCACAAACGTGTCACAAACTCGCCACAAACGTGTCACAAACTCGCCACAAACGTGTCACAAACTCGCCACAAACGTGTCACAAACATGCCATATACGTGCCACAAACTCGCCACAAACGTGTCACAAACATGCCATATACGTGCCACAAACTCGCCACAAACGTGTCACAAACATGCCATATACGTGCCACAAACTCGCCACAAACTCGCCACAAACGTGTCACAAACATGCCACATAAGTGCCACAAACTCGCCACAAACGTGTCACAAACATGCCATATACGTGCCACAAACTCGCCACAAACGTGTCACAAACATGCCATATACGTGCCACAAACTCGCCACAAACTCGCCACAAACGTGTCACAAACATGCCACATAAGTGCCACAAACTCGCCACATAAGTGCCACAAACTCGCCACAAACGTGTCACAAACATGCCATATACGTGCCACAAACTCGCCACAAACTCGCCACAAACGTGTCACAAACATGCCACATAAGTGCCACAAACTCGCCACATAATTGCCACAAACTCGCCATAAACGTGTCACAAACTCACCACAAACTCGCCACAAAACGTGTCACAAACATGCCATATACGTGCCACAAACTCGCCACAAACGTGTCACAAACTCGCCACAAACGTGTCACAAACTCGCCACAAACGTGTCACAAACTCGCCACAAACGTGTCACAAACTCGCCACAAACGTGTCACAAACATGCCATATACGTGTCACAAACTCGCCACAAACTCGCCACAAACGTGTCACAAACATGCCACATAAGTGCCACAAACTCGCCACAAACGTGTCACAAACATGCCATATACGTGCCACAAACTCGCCACAAACGTGTCACAAACATGCCATATACGTGCCACAAACTCGCCACAAACTCGCCACAAACGTGTCACAAACATGCCACATAAGTGCCACAAACTCGCCACATAAGTGCCACAAACTCGCCACAAACGTGTCACAAACATGCCATATACGTGCCACAAACTCGCCACAAACTCGCCACAAACGTGTCACAAACATGCCACATAAGTGCCACAAACTCGCCACATAATTGCCACAAACTCGCCATAAACGTGTCACAAACTCACCACAAACTCGCCACAAACGTGTCACAAACATGCCATATACGTGCCACAAACTAGCCACAAACGTGTCACAAACTCGCCACAAACGTGTCACAAACTCGCCACAAACGTGTCACAAACTCGCCACAAACGTGTCACAAACTCGCCACAAACGTGTCACAAACTCGCTACAAACGTGTCACAAACTCGCCACAAACGTGTCACAAACATGCCATATACGCGCCACAAACATGCCACAAACGTGTCACAAACTCGCCACAAACGTGCCACAAACTCGCCACAAACGTGTCACAAACATGCCACATAAGTGCCACAAACTCGCCACATAAGTGCCACAAACTCGCCACAAACGTGCCACAAACTCGCCACAAACGTGTCACAAACATGCCATATACGTGCCACAAACTCGCCACAAACGTGTCACAAACATGCCATATACGTGCCACAAACTCGCCACAAACTGCCACAAACGTGTCACAAACATGCCACATAAGTGCCACAAACTCGCCACAAACGTGTCACAAACATCGCCATATACGTGCCACAAACTCGCCACAAACGTGTCACAAACATCGCCATATACGTGCCACAAACTCGCCACAAACTCGCCACAAACGTGTCACAAACATGCCACATAAGTGCCACAAACTCGCCACATAAGTGCCACAAACTCGCCACAAACGTGTCACAAACATGCCATATACGTGCCACAAACTCGCCACAAACTCGCCACAAACGTGTCACAAACATGCCACATAAGTGCCACAAACTCGCCACATAAGTGCCACAAACTCGCCATAAACGTGTCACAAACTCACCACAAACTCGCCACAAACGTGTCACAAACATGCCATATACGTGCCACAAACTCGCCACAAACGTGTCACAAACTCGCCACAAACGTGTCACAAACTCGCCACAAACGTGTCACAAACTCGCCACAAACGTGTCACAAACTCGCTACAAACGTGTCACAAACTCGCCACAAACGTGTCACAAACATGCCATATACGCGCCACAAACATGCCACAAACGTGTCACAAACATGCCATATACGTGCCACAAACTCGCCACAAACGTGTCACAAACATGCCACATAAGTGCCACAAACTCGCCACATAAGTGCCACAAACTCGCCACAAACGTGTCACAAACTCGCCACAAACTCGCCACAAACGTGTCACAAACATGCCATATACGTGCCACAAACTCGCCACAAACGTGTCACAAACATGCCATATACGTGCCACAAACTCGCCACAAACGTGTCACAAACTCGCCACAAACGTGTCACAAACTCGCCACAAACGTGTCACAAACTCGCCACAAACGTGTCACAAACTCGCCACAAACGTGCCACAAACTCGCCACAAACGTGTCACAAACTCGCCACAAACGTGTCACAAACTCGCTACAAACGTGTCACAAACTCGCCACAAACGTGTCACAAACATGCCATATACGTGCCACAAACTCGCCACAAACGTGTCACAAACATGCCATATACGTGCCACAAACTCGCCACAAACGTGTCACAAACATGCCACATAAGTGCCACAAACTCGCCACATAAGTGCCACAAACTCGCCACAAACGTGTCACAAACTCGCCACAAACTCGCCACAAACGTGTCACAAACATGCCACATAAGTGCCACAAACTCGCCACATAAGTGCCACAAACTCGCCATAAACGTGTCACAAACTCACCACAAACTCGCCACAAACGTGTCACAAACATGCCATATACGTGCCACAAACTCGCCACAAACGTGTCACAAACTCGCCACAAACATGTGTCACAAACTCGCCACAAACGTGTCACAAACTCGCCACAAACGTGTCACAAACTCGCCACAAACGTGTCACAAACTCGCCACAAACGTGTCACAAACTCACTACAAACGTGTCACAAACTCGCCACAAACGTGTCACAAACATGCCATATACGTGCCACAAACTCGCCACAAACGTGTCACAAACATGCCATATACGTGCCACAAACTCGCCACAAACGTGTCACAAACATGCCATATACGTGCCACAAACTCGCCACAAACTCGCCACAAACGTGTCACAAACATGCCACATAAGTGCCACAAACTCGCCACATAAGTGCCACAAACTCGCCATAAACGTGTCACAAACTCACCACAAACTCGCCACAAACGTGTCACAAACATGCCATATACGTGCCACAAACTGGCGACAAACGTGTCACAAACATGCCACATAAGTGCCACAAACTCGCCACATAAGTGCCACAAACTCGCCACAAACGTGTCACAAACATGCCATAAACGTGTCACAAACTCACCACAAACTCGCCACAAACGTGTCACAAACATGCCATATACGTGCCACAAACTCGCCACAAACGTGTCACAAACATGCCACATAAGTGCCACAAACTCGCCACATAAGTGCCACAAACTCGCCACAAACGTGTCACAAACATGCCATATACGTGCCACAAACAAACTCGCCACAAACGTGTCACAAACATGCCACATAAGTGCCACAAACTCGCCACATAAGTGCCACAAACTCGCCATAAACGTGTCACAAACTCACCACAAACTCGCCACAAACGTGTCACAAACATGCCATATACGTGCCACAAACTCGCCACAAACGTGTCACAAACTCGCCACAAACATGTCACAAACTCGCCACAAACTTGTCACAAACTCGCCACAAACATCTCACAAACTCGCCACAAACGTGTCACAAACTCGCCACAAACGTGTCACAAACTCGCCACAAACGTGTCACAAACTTGCCATATACGTGTCACAAACTCGCCACAAACGTGTCACAAACTCGCCACAAACGTGTCACAAACATGCCATATACGTGCCACAAACTCGCCACAAACGTGTCACAAACGTGCCATATACGTGCCACAAACTCGCTACAAACGTGTCACAAACATGCCATATACGTGCCACAAACTGCTACAAACTCGCCACAAACGTGTCACAAACATGCCACATAACGTGCCACAAACATGCCACATAAGTGCCACAAACTCGCCACAAACGTGTCACAAACATGCCACATAAGTGCCACAAACTCGCCACATAAGTGCCACAAACTCGCCACAAACGTGTCACAAACTCGCCACAAACTCGCCACAAACGTGTCACAAACATGCCACATAAGTGCCACAAACTCGCCACATAACGTGTCACAAACTCGCCATAAACGTGTCACAAACTCACCACAAACTCGCCACAAACGTGTCACAAACATGCCATATACAAACGTGTCACAAACTCGCCACAAACGTGTCACAAACTCGCCACAAACATGTCACAAACTCGCCACAAACGTGTCACAAACTCGCCACAAACGTGTCACAAACTCGCCACAAACGTGTCACAAACTCGCCACAAACGTGTCACAAACTCGCCACAAACGTGTCACAAACTCGCCACAAACGTGCCACAAACTCGCCACAAACGTGTCACAAACATGCCATATACGTGCCACAAACTCGCCACAAACGTGTCACAAACATGCCACATAAGTGCCACAAACTCGCCACATAAGTGCCACAAACTCGCCACAAACGTGTCACAAACTCGCCACAAACTCGCCACAAACGTGTCACAAACATGCCACATAAGTGCCACAAACTCGCCACATAAGTGCCACAAACTCGCCATAAACGTGTCACAAACTCACCACAAACTCGCCACAAACGTGTCACAAACATGCCATATACGTGCCACAAACTCGCCACAAACGTGTCACAAACTCGCCACAAACATGTCACAAACTCGCCACAAACTTGTCACAAACTCGCCACAAACGTGTCACAAACTCGCCACAAACGTGTCACAAACTCGCTACAAACGTGTCACAAACTCGCCACAAACGTGTCACAAACATGCCACATACGTGCCACAAACTGCCACAAACGTGTCACAAACATGCCATATACGTGCCACAAACTTGCCACAAACGTGTCACAAACATGCCACATAAGTGCCACAAACTCGCCACATAAGTGCCACAAACTCGCCACAAACGTGTCACAAACTCGCACAAACTCGCCACAAACGTGTCACAAACATGCCACATAAGTGCCACAAACTCGCCACAAACGTGTCACAAACATGCCATAACGTGCCACAAACTCGCCACAAAACGTGTCACAAACTCGCCACAAACATGTCACAAACTCGCCACAAACTTGTCACAAACTCGCCACAAACATGTCACAAACTCGCCACAAACGTGTCACAAACTCGCCACAAACGTGTCACAAACTCGCCACAAACGTGTCACAAACTCGCCACAAACGTGTCACAAACTCGCTACAAACGTGTCACAAACTCGCCACAAACGTGTCACAAACATGCCATATACGTGCCACAAACTCGCCACAAACGTGTCACAAACATGCCATATACGTGCCACAAACTCGCCACAAACGTGTCACAAACATGCCACATAAGTGCCACAAACTCGCCACATAAGTGCCACAAACTCGCCACAAACGTGTCACAAACTCGCCACAAACTCGCCACAAACGTGTCACAAACATGCCACATAAGTGCCACAAACTCGCCACATAAGTGCCACAAACTCGCCATAAACGTGTCACAGACTCACCACAAACTCGCCACAAACTTGTCACAAACATGCCATATACGTGCCACAAACTCGCCACAAACGTGTCACAAACTCGCCACAAACATGTCACAAACTCGCCACAAACTTGTCACAAACTCGCCACAAACATGTCACAAACTCGCCACAAACGTGTCACAAACTCGCCACAAACGTGTCACAAACTCGCCACAAACGTGTCACAAACTCGCCACAAACGTGTCACAAACTCGCTACAAACGTGTCACAAACTCGCCACAAACGTGTCACAAACATGCCATATACGTGCCACAAACTCGCCACAAACGTGTCACAAGCATGCCACATAAGTGCCACAAACTCGCCACATAAGTGCCACAAACTCGCCACAAACGTGTCACAAACTCGCCACAAACTCGCCACAAACGTGTCACAAACATGCCACATAAGTGCCACAAACTCGCCACATAAGTGCCACAAACTCGCCACAAACGTGTCACAAACATGCCATATACGTGCCACAAACTCGCCACAAACGTGTCACAAACATGCCATATACGTGCCACAAACTCGCCACAAACTCGCCACAAACGTGTCACAAACATGCCACATAAGTGCCACAAACTCGCCACATAAGTACCACAAACTCGCCACAAACGTGTCACAAACATGCCACATAAGTGCCACAAACTCGCCACATAAGTGCCACAAACTCGCCACAAACGTGTCACAAACTCGCCACAAACTCGCCACAAACGTGTCACAAACATGCCACATAAGTGCCACAAACTCGCCACATAAGTGCCACAAACTCGCCATAAACGTGTCACAAACTCACCACAAACTCGCCACAAACGTGTCACAAACATGCCATATACGTGCCACAAACTCGCCACAAACGTGTCACAAACTCGCCACAAACATGTCACAAACTCGCCACAAACTTGTCACAAACTCGCCACAAACATGTCACAAACTCGCCACAAACGTGTCACAAACTCGCCACAAACGTGTCACAAACTCGCCACAAACGTGTCACAAACTCGCCACAAACGTGTCACAAACTCGCTACAAACGTGTCACAAACTCGCCACAAACGTGTCACAAACATGCCATATACGTGCCACAAACTCGCCACAAACGTGTCACAAACATGCCACATAAGTGCCACAAACTCGCCACATAAGTGCCACAAACTCGCCACAAACGTGTCACAAACTCGCCACAAACTCGCCACAAACGTGTCACAAACATGCCACATAAGTGCCACAAACTCGCCACATAAGTGCCACAAACTCGCCATAAACGTGTCACAAACTCACCACAAACTCGCCACAAACGTGTCACAAACATGCCATATACGTGCCACAAACTCGCCACAAACGTGTCACAAACTCCGCCACAAACATGTCACAAACTCGCCACAAACTTGTCACAAACTCGCCACAAACGTGTCACAAACTCGCCACAAACGTGTCACAAACTCGCTACAAACGTGTCACAAACTCGCCACAAACGTGTCACAAACATGCCATATACGTGCCACAAACATGCCACAAACGTGTCACAAACATGCCATATACGTGCCACAAACTTGCCACAAACGTGTCACAAACATGCCACATAAGTGCCACAAACTCGCCACATAAGTGCCACAAACTCGCCACAAACGTGTCACAAACTCGCCACAAACTCGCCACAAACGTGTCACAAACATGCCACATAAGTGCCACAAACTCGCCACAAACGTGTCACAAACATGCCATATACGTGCCACAAACTCGCCACAAACGTGTCACAAACTCGCCACAAACATGTCACAAACTCGCCACAAACTTGTCACAAACTCGCCACAAACATGTCACAAACTCGCCACAAACGTGTCACAAACTCGCCACAAACGTGTCACAAACTCGCCACAAACGTGTCACAAACTCGCCACAAACGTGTCACAAACTCGCTACAAACGTGTCACAAACTCGCCACAAACGTGTCACAAACATGCCATATACGTGCCACAAACTCGCCACAAACGTGTCACAAACATGCCATATACGTGCCACAAACTCGCCACAAACGTGTCACAAACATGCCACATAAGTGCCACAAACTCGCCACATAAGTGCCACAAACTCGCCACAAACGTGTCACAAACTCGCCACAAACTCGCCACAAACGTGTCACAAACATGCCACATAAGTGCCACAAACTCGCCACATAAGTGCCACAAACTCGCCATAAACGTGTCACAGACTCACCACAAACTCGCCACAAACGTGTCACAAACATGCCATATACGTGCCACAAACTCGCCACAAACGTGTCACAAACTCGCCACAAACATGTCACAAACTCGCCACAAACTTGTCACAAACTCGCCACAAACATGTCACAAACTCGCCACAAACGTGTCACAAACTCGCCACAAACGTGTCACAAACTCGCCACAAACGTGTCACAAACTCGCCACAAACGTATCACAAACTCGCTACAAACGTGTCACAAACTCGCCACAAACGTGTCACAAACATGCCATATACGTGCCACAAACTCGCCACATAAGTGCCACAAACTCGCCATAAACGTGTCACAAACTCACCACAAACTCGCCACAAACGTGTCACAAACATGCCATATACGTGCCACAAACTCGCCACAAACGTGTCACAAACTCGCCACAAACATGTCACAAACTCGCCACAAACTTGTCACAAACTCGCCACAAACGTGTCACAAACTCGCCACAAACGTGTCACAAACTCGCTACAAACGTGTCACAAACTCGCCACAAACGTGTCACAAACATGCCATATACGTGCCACAAACATGCCACAAACGTGTCACAAACATGCCATATACGTGCCACAAACTTGCCACAAACGTGTCACAAACATGCCACATAAGTGCCACAAACTCGCCACATAAGTGCCACAAACTCGCCACAAACGTGTCACAAACTCGCCACAAACTCGCCACAAACGTGTCACAAACATGCCACATAAGTGCCACAAACTCGCCACAAACGTGTCACAAACATGCCATATACGTGCCACAAACTCGCCACAAACGTGTCACAAACTCGCCACAAACATGTCACAAACTCGCCACAAACTTGTCACAAACTCGCCACAAACATGTCACAAACTCGCCACAAACGTGTCACAAACTCGCCACAAACGTGTCACAAACTCGCCACAAACGTGTCACAAACTCGCCACAAACGTGTCACAAACTCGCTACAAACGTGTCACAAACTCGCCACAAACGTGTCACAAACATGCCATATACGTGCCACAAACTCGCCACAAACGTGTCACAAACATGCCATATACGTGCCACAAACTCGCCACAAACGTGTCACAAACATGCCACATAAGTGCCACAAACTCGCCACATAAGTGCCACAAACTCGCCACAAACGTGTCACAAACTCGCCACAAACTCGCCACAAACGTGTCACAAACATGCCACATAAGTGCCACAAACTCGCCACATAAGTGCCACAAACTCGCCATAAACGTGTCACAGACTCACCACAAACTCGCCACAAACTTGTCACAAACATGCCATATACGTGCCACAAACTCGCCACAAACGTGTCACAAACTCGCCACAAACATGTCACAAACTCGCCACAAACTTGTCACAAACTCGCCACAAACATGTCACAAACTCGCCACAAACGTGTCACAAACTCGCCACAAACGTGTCACAAACTCGCCACAAACGTCACAAACTCGCCACAAACGTGTCACAAACTCGCCAAACGTGTCACAAACTCGCCACAAACGTGTCACAAACATGCCATATACGTGCCACAAACTCGCCACAAACGTGTCACAAGCATGCCACATAAGTGCCACAAACTCGCCACATATGCCACAAACTCGCCACAAACGTGTCACAAACTCGCCACAAACTCGCCACAAACGTGTTACAAACATGCCACATAAGTGCCACAAACTCGCCACATAAGTGCCACAAACTCGCCACAAACGTGTCACAAACATGCCATATACGTGCCACAAACTCGCCACAAACGTGTCACAAACATGCCATATACGTGCCACAAACTCGCCACAAACTCGCCACAAACGTGTCACAAACATGCCACATAAGTGCCACAAACTCGCCACATAAGTACCACAAACTCGCCACAAACGTGTCACAAACATGCCACATAAGTGCCACAAACTCGCCACATAAGTGCCACAAACTCGCCACAAACGTGTCACAAACTCGCCACAAACTCGCCACAAACGTGTCACAAACATGCCACATAAGTGCCACAAACTCGCCACATAAGTGCCACAAACTCGCCATAAACGTGTCACAAACTCACCACAAACTCGCCACAAACGTGTCACAAACATGCCATATACGTGCCACAAACTCGCCACAAACGTGTCACAAACTCGCCACAAACATGTCACAAACTCGCCACAAACTTGTCACAAACTCGCCACAAACATGTCACAAACTCGCCACAAACGTGTCACAAACTCGCCACAAACGTGTCACAAACTCGCCACAAACGTGGCACAAACTCGCCACAAACGTGTCACAAACTCGCCACAAACGTGTCACAAACTAGCCACAAACGTGTCACAAACATGCCATATACGTGCCACAAACTCGCCACAAACGTGTCACAAACATGCCACATAAGTGCCACAAACTCGCCACATAAGTGCCACAAACTCGCCACAAACGTGTCACAAACTCGCCACAAACTCGCCACAAACGTGTCACAAACATGCCACATAAGTGCCACAAACTCGCCACATAAGTGCCACAAACTCGCCATAAACGTGTCACAAACTCACCACAAACTCGCCACAAACGTGTCACAAACATGCCATATACGTGCCACAAACTCGCCACAAACGTGTCACAAACTCGCCACAAACATGTCACAAACTCGCCACAAACTTGTCACAAACTCGCCACAAACGTGTCACAAACTCGCCACAAACGTGTCACAAACTCGCTACAAACGTGTCACAAACTCGCCACAAACGTGTCACAAACATGCCATATACGTGCCACAAACATGCCACAAACGTGTCACAAACATGCCATATACGTGCCACAAACTTGCCACAAACGTGTCACAAACATGCCACATAAGTGCCACAAACTCGCCACATAAGTGCCACAAACTCGCCACAAACGTGTCACAAACTCGCCACAAACTCGCCACAAACGTGTCACAAACATGCCACATAAGTGCCACAAACTCGCCACAAACGTGTCACAAACATGCCATATACGTGCCACAAACTCGCCACAAACGTGTCACAAACTCGCCACAAACATGTCACAAACTCGCCACAAACTTGTCACAAACTCGCCACAAACATGTCACAAACTCGCCACAAACGTGTCACAAACTCGCCACAAACGTGTCACAAACTCGCCACAAACGTGTCACAAACTCGCCACAAACGTGTCACAAACTCGCTACAAACGTGTCACAAACTCGCCACAAACGTGTCACAAACATGCCATATACGTGCCACAAACTCGCCACAAACGTGTCACAAACATGCCATATACGTGCCACAAACTCGCCACAAACGTGTCACAAACATGCCACATAAGTGCCACAAACTCGCCACATAAGTGCCACAAACTCGCCACAAACGTGTCACAAACTCGCCACAAACTCGCCACAAACGTGTCACAAACATGCCACATAAGTGCCACAAACTCGCCACATAAGTGCCACAAACTCGCCATAAACGTGTCACAGACTCACCACAAACTCGCCACAAACGTGTCACAAACATGCCATATACGTGCCACAAACTCGCCACAAACGTGTCACAAACTCGCCACAAACATGTCACAAACTCGCCACAAACTTGTCACAAACTCGCCACAAACATGTCACAAACTCGCCACAAACGTGTCACAAACTCGCCACAAACGTGTCACAAACTCGCCACAAACGTGTCACAAACTCGCCACAAACGTATCACAAACTCGCTACAAACGTGTCACAAACTCGCCACAAACGTGTCACAAACATGCCATATACGTGCCACAAACTCGCCACAAACGTGTCACAAGCATGCCACATAAGTGCCACAAACTCGCCACATAAGTGCCACAAACTCGCCACAAACGTGTCACAAACTCGCCACAAACTCGCCACAAACGTGTTACAAACATGCCACATAAGTGCCACAAACTCGCCACATAAGTGCCACAAACTCGCCACAAACGTGTCACAAACTCGCCACAAACTCGCCACAAACGTGTCACAAACATGCCATATACGTGCCACAAACTCGCCACAAACGTGTCACAAACTCGCCACAAACTTGTCACAAACTCGCCACAAACATGTCACATACTCGCCACAAACGTGTCACTAACTCGCCACAAACGTGTCACAAACTCGCCACAAACGTGTCACAAACTCGCCACAAACGTGTCACAAACTCGCCACAAACGTGTCACAAACTCGCCACAAACGTGTCACAAACTCGCCACAAACTTGTCACAGGCACAATATAGGGGAAATAGGGAGAACACCATCTGTGTTACAATCTGGCTACAGGTGGGTAGTCTGTGAATAACTATTGAATAACGTTGTTCTTCTCTGCTAACCAAAAAAAAATGCACTGTTTAAAGTGAAGGTGTCTGGATTGTGGGGTAGGGTGGAGCGCAGGAGAGCGGGGGAGGGTCTTTAGGAGGGAGGTTGTGGGGGGGAGGGGGTAAACTATTTTGTCACTACTGGGACTCGCAAAGCCGAGCAGGATTTTAAATGGCAGGCTGCCAATTTCCTGGAGCCGCCGAAACATCTTCTGAAATCTTCCAATAATTGAAAGAAAGCCAGCTCACGCCACATCCCCGAGGGGATAATGTGAGGGCGCCATTTCTCCCTGCCTTCTGTGACAACTGTTTAGTTATGCAGTGGTTTTATGAACTGTTTCCGGTGCATACTAATGGCTTCTTATTTATCACGTCATCGATGCTTTCATTCCGGACAACCTGGGCCAATGAACATCAACGATCGAAGTTTGAAAACTAAAAAAAAAAAAGAAATATCTTGCTGTTAAAATGGCGGTGTGATCCTAAGTGCGATGCCGGCTAGTCTCAGTAGCTGGCAAAATACTAAGTGCATGACTCAGTAAAAAAAAACCACTGTAAACATGAAGGTTTAGGTCAGAGTGCAAAATCTTTAATATATATCAATCATACTAATACTTATAGAAATGATCAAAACTAAACATTTAATCTTGGCTACACATCTCCATATATGCATACATTATGTGTTTCTGTGTATCATTTTATGGGAGAAGACGTCCAGGTTTATTGTTGTTCATGAATTAATGTTATTCTTACGTTAATAGAAAGTAGGCGAGTGATAGAGTTCTGACTTCATATGAACTTATACTGTTAGTTACTGTGTATTAACCTGAATAAAAAAATTATATTCATCTATGATTTTTTTTTTCATGCATTCAGCTAAATTTCTCAAAGAATCAATTGAAATTAATTTATTTACCGCGGAAATTTATTTACATTTACCCGGGATACAATAAAGAAATTATACAAACTGCAAGTATTAAAATACATCACATGGGAAATAAAGTTTTTTTCAAAATTTACATTGCACAATAGAAGAAGCTGTGCAAAATTTACATTGCACAATAGAAGAAGCTGTGCAAAATTTACATTGCACAATAGAAGAAGCTGTGCAAAATTTACATTGCACAATAGAAGAAGCTGTGCAAAATTTACATTGCACAATAGAAGAAGCTGTGCAAAATTTACATTGCACAATAAAAGAAGCTGTGCAAAATTTACATAACACAGTAAATCTTTTTTTTTCTGTATCTGAACAATCTTCACATTTTCTTCATCAGTATTCATTAAGTAGCCAATATAGGGATCTGCCGTACCACTGCTCTCTCCTGTCCTTATAGGGATCTGCTACACCACTGCTCTCTCCTGTCCTTATTGGGATCTGCCGTACCACTGCTCTCTCCTGTCCTTATAGGGATCTGCTACACCACTGCTCTCTCCTGTCCTTATAGGGATCTGCTACACCACTGCTCTCTCCTGTCCTTATAGGGATCTGCTACACCACTGCTCTCTCCTGTCCTTATAGGGATCTGCCGCATCACTGCTCTCCGCTGCTTCTCTCCTATGGACGTTTTACTCCACAATCTCACTCACAATTTTTAAACTCATTTCTATCAGACTTCTTAGAGTTAACATATGGCTTTACTATAAACTGTATAGTCACAACTCATTTATATCAGACTTCTTAGAGTTAACATATGGCTTTACCATAAACTGTATAGTCACAACTCATTTATATGAGACTTCTTAGAGTTAACATATGGCTTTACCATAAACTGTATAGTCACAACTCATTTATATCAGACTTCTTAGAGTTAACATATGGCTTTACCATAAACTGTATAGTCACAACTAGGGCTGTACCGGATTCTAATTTTTAGATCCTGCAGGATCGGAACCGGAATCGGATTTAATTTTTGAATCCTGCCGGAATCGGAACAGGAACCGGATTTTACCGAATTAAATAGTAATTTTTCCGAACGAAGTCATAATTTCTCGCCTAACATAAAAAAAGATATAAGAATGAAAAATAGAATAAAAATTTAGTTTTTAAGTTCTAGATAGCAAAAAACAGTATTAACCATTTAGATCTTGAAGACTGTGACAAACCCCTTCCCCAATCTTGAGTTAAGAAAGGTTCTTCGTTTTAAAATTTTTTTAGTAAAGCTATACCTAATTTAACTTGATTTCTATTACAATCAAACAAAGAAATGGATATCATATCTTAGAAAGTATAATAAACATGTTTATTAATAAATGAATTCCAAAAAAAATATATACTGTGGCACCACCCGATAGCTTATTTTTCTTTAGTTTTCCATATTGACGTCACCAAACCGTGTTATTTCACTCATACTTTCATTTAATACCATTATCTGACTATTTACCATAAAAACGCAAATTAAAATGCATTTCAATTTAATGTTCAATTAAAAATGTATCTTCAAGTTATTTATCTAAATATGCGAAGAATTTTATCCAAATCGTGACAAAATCCACTAAATTAAAAAATGTGCAGAAAAATAAATTATTGAACTTTTTTAAAACTGTAAACACCCAGAAATAGATCGTTGTCTGCTCTTTAAAAAAAAATTAAACTTAAATAGCTAAATATAATTTTTAGAAAACACGGAATCAAAAGTAACGGAAGATAAGGTGTCGTATTACTAGACCAGGGGTCGGCAACCTTTTGAGACGGAAGAGCCTAAAGTTATAATTTACAATTTTCTCAATTTTTAAACAGCCACTAAATTTGTTGTTTCAATTTTACGGATTTTGATCAGTCCGCAATTTGACATCGAAAGAGCCCTTTTAATACATTTGTACTTACATAAGAACTAAAAGCGATCAACGTTATTGTAGTTTTAAAATCAAAGGAAGTTATTGTTTTAATTTAATTGTATAGCGCTAAATATTTCAAAATTATGTTGCGTTAAAAAAATTTCTTACAAAACTCAAACAACAAAGAAATCCAGCTTAAATCCGGCACATTTTAACCGAACCGGAATCGGAACCGGATTTGTTAAAACTGCCGGAATCCGGCTTAACGGGAACCGGAATCGGATTCCGGTACAGTCCTAGACACAACGAATTCATTAGCTATTAATAGATGTTCTACAAGTAGGTTCTGATGAAAACTTTAAATAAAACATGGCGGTTTTGAGCACCCTTCGATTTGTACTTTCGAATGTGCAAACTTTTCTAGCCATGTGGGTAATGAAATAAAATGACATGTGGAATCTAATGATTTCAAAATGTTTGCTCATCCGTGCTCGAAATTAACCAACACAACAAAACAAATAAACATGGAATTACGTGATAAATTACACTGTACGTGAAACATTTTGTATGTTAGAAATGGTGACGTGATAAACTACACTGTAAGTGAACCATTTTGTATGTTAGAAATGATGTTTACTGATGTATGAAAACATTGCACACACCATCTTTCATAATTAATTGATATCTCCACAGAAATTGTAATAATATTCTGTGGACATCTTCAGAAAGTTGTTAGAGTACGTTGGAAATACATTAAGAAGTAATTTTTTATGCAACATTTATTAAGTTGTACATTACAACAAACTAGCTTAACATGTTCATTTATCAAAATTGTCTCTCAGTCTTGTCAACATATCAAACAAAAAAACTCCATTAATATTGTAAAATGAATTGAAGTATTGTTGACGGACAGAATTATTTTTTTGAGAAAAAAGAAAATTAGGAAATAATAACGGAAGTGACACAAGGGGGGCGTTGTCTTGACGTAAGTTTCTAGTGTAACAATAGATTCATTTATTTATTTTAAAATATCCCATAAATACACGCATAAAAACAACATAATTATACTCAAGAGAGAAGTTATTTGTATTCAGAGAGAGTGTTTGTATTGATGGGGAGTGTTTGTATTGTGGGAGAGTGTATTGTGAGAGAGTTTTTGTATTGATGGAGAGTGTTTGTACGTCTGACATAAAGTTTGAATTTCATGTATGGGGCCATGTGAGTTTCTTGGATGTTATAAAGAGGATTGTCTGTCTTTGTACAAAGTGGATGGTCTGTAATTGTACAAAGAGCATTGTCTGTTTTTGTACAAAGAGGATTGTCTGTTTTTGTACAAAGAGGATTGTCTGTTTTTTGTACAAAGAGGATTGTCTGTTTTTGTACAAAGAGGATTGTCTGTTTTTGTACAAAGAGGATTGTCTGTTTTTGTACAAAGAGGATTGTCTGTTTTTGTACAAAGAGGATTGTCTGTTTTTGTACAAAGAGGATTGTCTGTTTTTGTACAAAGAGGATTGTCTGTTTTTGTATAAAGATGATGTACAGCTTATGTTTATCTTCTGTATGTGTGAGAGTCACACGGTTGACATAGCGGGGACTTTCACCATGACCTGTGAAATCCATTTGTCCTGACCGGAGATTTAAACCGAGATTCCCAGGTCCACCGTCGATCGCGTTACCTCCCGACCACACGCACCCCTGTTTGTTTTCTGAAGATATGTCTGTTTGTTTTCCTATGAAATGCATACAATGTGTACATGCCTGTGTTTGTATACAATGTGTACATGTCTGTGTTTGTATACACTTTGTACATGTCTGTAATTGTATACAATATGAACATGTCTGTATGTGTATACAATGTGCACATGTCTGTATGTGTATACAATGTGTACATGTCTTTGTATACAATGTGTAAATGTCTGTATGTGTATACAATGTGTAAATGTCTTTATGTGTAAACAATGTGTACATGTCTTTGTATACAATGTGCACATGTCTGTATGTGAATACAATGTGTACATGTCTGTATGTGTATACAATGTGTACATGTCTGTATTTGTATACAATGTTTACATGTCTGTATGTGTATACGATGTGACATGTCTGTATGTGTATACAATGTGTACATGTCTGTATGTGTATACTATGTGTACATGTCTTTGTTTGTACACAATGTTTACATGTCTGTATTAGTGTACACTGTTTACATGTCTGTATGTGTATACAATGTGTACATGTCTTTGTTTGTATACAAAGTGCACATGTCTTTATGTGTATACAAAGTGTACATGTCTGTATGTGTATACAATGTGTACATGTCTGTATGTGTATACAATGTGTACATGTCTGTATGTGTATACAATGTGTACATGTCTTTATGTGTATGCAATGTGTACATGTCTGTATGTGTATACAATGTGTACATGTCTTTGTTTGTATACAATGTTTACATGTCTGTATGTGTATACAATGTGTACATGTCCGTATGTGTTTACAATGTGTACATCTCTGTGTTTGTATACAATCTGTACATGTCTGTGTTTGTATACAATGTGTACATGTCCGTATGTGTATACAATGTGCACATGTCCGTATGTGTATACAATGTGTACATGTCTGTGTTTGTATACAGTGTGTACATGTCTGTATTTGTCGAATGTTGTCAAATTATTATTAAGTCCCTGCAAAATGAGATTATGATACCTTGATTGTATAAACCAATGTATACGTCCCCGGTATGTGAATGGGTTCGGGCCCCCCACGGACAATAATCATGCGCGCCTTTGATTCTCCTTACATATTTTCTGCACATTATGATACAAACTATTAAACATATATTAGTATTACTAACAGTGGAGGCACCAAGGATGTCATAGTAAAGCGACTGGTATCACTGAGATTTGAACCCGTGTGTTCTGCATTTAATTGGTCAGTGCTTGCAGGTTAATAACAAACAGGAAAAGACCGCCATCTTGGAATTACCTTCGTATCGTAAAAGAGATACCGTTAAGTTTTATTGTTGAATACACCTTACTCAATTTTTTTTGATCTAATGAGACATGACAATACATAAAAAAAAAACAATCATTATTTAGAGGATGTCAAATCATAATTCTTATAATTAAAATCATGTTTATACATAAAGTGTTTTTAACTTTGTAATTGCTTGTTTAGTCCGAGAATTAGTCATATTAGTTATTGTTACACTACTGCTTAGACTTAGTCCGACAATATGATTCAGTGCCGGCTTTAGGTATAGGCGGTATAGGCAGCTGCCTAGAGCGGCATTATTTCAAAGAACGGCAAATTCCAGCAAAATAAAACAAAATCAAAAATATAAAAATTAAAAATAAAAAATAAAAAAAATGAATTTGAGAAAGTGTAGAATTAAATACAAGCACAAAATTGCTTTGAATGGCGACAACAAATAAGTCACATGGAGTTCAAAATTTACCCCTGAGAGGGCAGTCTGATCGGTTATATACATCTCATAAGGAAACTTTTTGATATTTGTTGAAGTTATTGCTGACTTTGATCCGCTAATGAAAGAACATATAAGACGTAGCCTATAAAATCAGATGAAATTCATGACCATTATTTAGGAAAAAAGTATTCAGAATGAGATCATTCAACTGTTGAGTAAGAAGGTAAAACAGAAAGTGATAAATGATCTAAAAATGCAAAATATCACGCTATAGTTCTCGATTGCACACCAGACGTCAGTCACAAAGAACAGATGACAATGATTGTTAGATTTGTTACAGAAAATGAATCGACAAATGACAAACCTACAGAAGTTTATATCAATGAACACTTCATTGGATTCGTAGAACTTGAAAAATCTATAGGTGCAAGTATGTAGGAAATTTTTACTTAAAGAACTGTCAGATTCAGGCATTTGTCTAAATGATATGAAGGGACAAGGCCGTCACAAGGCTACGATAACGGAGCGAACATGCGGGGAATACATATTGGTGTCCAAGCAAGAGTTAAAGAGATAAATTGAAGAGCCTTTTATGTCCTATGCAATGCGCATTCGTTGAATTTGGTGGTGAATGATGCCGTAAACTGTTGTTTGGAAGCAGTAAGGTTTTTTGCGGTAATTCAAAATATATACAACTTTTTTCTGTATCAACACATCGCTGGAATGTATTGTTAGAAAATGTCCAAAACAAAGTATGTTTAACTGTTTAAAAGTTATGCGCAACACGTTGGGAAAGTCGAGTTAATGCTGTGAAGGTAATTCGATACCAAACAGTTGAAATTTACGATGCACTCTTTCAATTGCTGATGACATTTCACTTTCTGGACTACGTGGAACCCAATCCCGTGCAGAAGCTAAGGGAATAGCACAAACAAATGCTCGATTTCAAGTTTATTTGTTCATTAGTGATTTGGTATGATGTTTTATTAGAGATCAATATAACTAGCAAAACATTTCAAGAAAAAGATCTTGATTTAAAGAAATCAATTCAACAATTGAATGCAACTAAAACTATGCTCCAGAATTATAGTCAGATGAAGGTTTTGCCAGAGTAATTACAATAGCTAAATCATTGGCTGAAGAATTTCTTATTGAGTGCAATTTCCGTACGGAAATACAAATAAGATCTCGACTAAGAAAGAGACAAGTTGACTATGAAGTTTCAGACGATCCAATTGTCGAGCCAGAAATGAATTTCAGAGTAAATTTTTTAAACCAGATATTGGATACAGCAATTCATTCAGGTAATGATCGATTTATGCAGTTAACATCTCATAGCGATTTATTTGGATTTTTGTATGACATTAAAAAACTGGAGAAATGTGATAAAAGAGAGGTTTTCAAAGATTGCATGGACCTTCAATTAGCTGTAATATCTGAAAACGAAGATTCAGCAGACATTAATGCAACAGAAGTGTGCTTTGAATTATTTGCTTTATCAAGGAGAATTACAGAAAAATCAAACCCTAGATTTATATTAGAATATCTATGTGGAATGGGCTTGGTTGCCTAGAGTTATATTAGAATATCTATGTGGAATGGGCTTGGTTGCCTAGCGTTATATTAGAATATCTATGTGGAACGGGCTTGGTTGCTCTTTTTCCGAATGTGTACGTGGCACTGCGAATTTCGCTTACACTCCCGATAACAGTAGCGAGTGCAGAGAGAAGCTTTTCGAAGCTCAAACCCATAAAAACATATCTTTGTTCTACCATGTCTCAGGATCGTTTGGTTGGTTTAGCTACAATATCTATAGAGAAAACGATAGCAGAAGATTTGGATCTGACCGACGTAATTGAAGAGTTTGCCTCTGCCTAAGCTAGAAAAGTATATTTTTCTTGAATTCTCTTCAATCTTTTTAACGCTTAATAAACATGACAATTCATTTTTTTATTTTTCATTACTTTTTTAACTTAGCAAAAAAAAACTTCCCGAAGTACACTACGAATACTTAAAACTCTTTAACTTTTATAAAGTTGCCAAAATTTAAAAAAAATTGTTATGAAGAATGAATACCATTCTTATAGTAATAAAACTATAAATATATCATGTTTTTATTTTCATAATTTGGATTTACTTCAAAATAAATAGCACTTATAGAGTTTTTGTAGAAAAATGAAACTAAAAAGGGCGGCATTTTTGTCCTTGCCTATATCACAAAAATGTCTAAGGCCGGCACTGATATGATTATTATTATCGATTATTATTGACTTACTGTTTACAAAGTTAAAGAGAAACTTAAAATTTAAAAACAAACTCAAATTGCTCTAAATATTAAAACAAAACAACAAAAGTAACAAAAAGTATTAATATTAAACAATTCACCACATTGTGTTGCTGTGTTCAATCAGGAACATTGCAGAGTACAGGAGCTCCATTCCTTTCTTTGGCGTCTGACCTGTGAGCCTGATGTAGTTTATAGACTTGGTTAGTTACAACCGCATCAGTCGTAACTTTGAGAGTAGTTTATAGACTGGGTTTGTTACAATCACATCAGTCGTAACTTTGAGGGTAGTTTATAGACTTGGTCTGTTACAACCACATCAGTCGTAACTTTGAGAGTAGTTTATAGACAGTGTTAGTTACAACCACATCAGTCGTAACTTTGAGAGTAGTTTATAGACAGTGTTAGTTACAACCACATCAGTCGTAACTTTGAGAGTAGTTTATAGACTGGGTTTGTTACAACCACATCAGTCGTAACTTTGAGGGTAGTTTATAGACTTGGTCTGTTACAACCACATCAGTCGTAACTTTAAGAGTAGTTTATAGACTGTGTCTGTTACAACCACATCATCCTTTACTCTGGATGTAGTTTATAGACTGGGTCTAGATATGCACGTGTGCATTTAAAAATAAATATTTGGTATCGGTTCTTAGGAAAAAATATAATATACTGATTGGATAATGCATTGTTGACTCATATAAATAAATGAAAGTTTGTGTACCTGTAATATCTCGTTGGACAAATGTTTGAGGTATACCGATTGGATATTGACCCATATAAAGAAAGTGTGTGCATCTGTAATATCTCGTTTGACGTTTGTATCAGGTATACTGATTGGATATTGACTCAAAGAATGTGCATCTGTAATTTCTCGTTCGACAAATGTATGAGGTATACCGATTGGATATTGACCCATATAAAGAAAGTTTGTGTATCTGTAATATCTCGTTTGATAAATGTATGAGGTATACCGATTGGATATTGACCCATATAAAGAAAGTGTGTGTATCTGTAATACCTCGTTTGACAAATGTATTTCACGTGATACTCAATTGTTCATGCCCAGGTCAATCATCACGGTGGTCAGAGACGGGTTCCTCCTATGACGGATCGGTCGTTACCAGGAAAGGAGCGGCCATTATGACCCATTTATCCATAATTTCTGACTCGTCTTACATAACTGAGAATTCTGCTCCGATGCCTTCAGAAATTCTATCATTGCTGCACCCAGAGCCATTATTTTCTAACCATATTTTCTCCTTGATTTGTTTTAATTGTTGTGTCCGCTGAACTGCCCCAAGGGCAATCACCGACAGGGTCTCCTCTGGTGCAAGGGAGATTATCAGAAATTTAAATAAATCTCTGCAAGGAATACAATTTAAAGCCCTTAATATAGGGCAATTTGTCAGATTGTTATAGCCCAGAAGCAACAAAACGCTCTGTGGTAATGTTATATTCTATAACAAACTATTGTAAGGTACAATGAGTATGTTATAGAAAGACTTTCATAAGCATGACTCTATTTAATGTGGTGTTATTATTTGTAAAATGTGATATTATGGAGTCAATTTAACATAGGAGTCAATGGAAAATGTTTTTATCTTTCTTACACCATTCGCTCAGAATAAGCTGCTCTGTTTGAAAGAGTTAGATGCAAATGGTCTATTCCACTAAAATTAATGTGCATTTTCGAGACATTTTCTCTATATAACTCTGAATTTATATATATATATATATATATATATATATATATATATATATATATATATATATAGTTGTATAAGCATAATAGCAGTAACCTAAAATAATATATATAAAATAACAACACCGTAGGCATAGAACATATATAGAAGCTTCTGTTTACATATGTATGATGAGACTTAAAATACGAAATATTTTGTGGAACACAATTTATATAATTGTCTAGAGTACCAAAGGCCTATAAGTAAAGCAACAAAGAAACATTCAGATCAATAATTCGATTATCTGACAGAACGATATTTTCTAAATAACATATTTAGAGGTAAAACAAACATTCATAAACAAATAAGCAAACTTATTAAAATATATATTATGATATAAAACATATTTTAAAAGATTTTCTATATTGGAACACGCATGATTCACTTTAAAATACCTTGTCTTCTTGAACTCATTGTAATATGAAACAATAATTGTTTATAGCAAGTAGTATCCTACCATTGGACTGACATAGACACGTGACTTTCAGTCTTTATTTATATTTGTGCAATCCCCCATGTGAATAAAAACTACAAAAAAAAAAAAAAATAAATAATAAAGGCTTCTATTACAATTGAATATTTTCCCCCTCAAGTTTTCAGTTAAAATTACATTTAGTTGTAAAGCTTACACAGAGAGATAGTGGTTATCATGCACACATTAATTCTCAGTCTGTTAATTATAAATTTAATTTTGTTTTAAAATCGCAAACTACCTAGAATCCATCCGCGACACACCTGTGGTTTCAGAACCATAAATTAAGGACAGGGGCGCCGAGAACCAACAGGGGCCCCAGGGCAGGACATCATTGCGGACATCAATGAGTCGTGAAAAAATTGACATGGTTGGGGCGGCAGGGCCCCCTTACAGATGCGGGCCACCTGGCAATGCCTGATTGAGAATCACTGGTGTTTACAGTGGTACTAAATATTTTATCATTTTATAGCAATAATTAAAATGCCAAGTTGAAGTATGAAATAGAAAGATAACATTTTGTTCTCAAAATATCTAAACATTAAATGATAAATACACCTAGGTCAAATAAAAAAAACGGTAAAATAAAACTACAACATTTTAAATTTATTAACTAACAAGCATGAAGCTAAACTTTATAACAAACAACATGATACTAGGTCAAAGTTTGTTTGCATGCAGGTTTTTAATCTTTCCAAAGTCTAGCCACTAAATAATCAAGTGAAGTTTAACATTACATACAACTGTGATAGTTAACACAAATACAAGCAATGAAAAGTAAAACTGATGTTTCATTCACCTATAGCCAAGAGTTAGCCAACTGCTAGCCAAATGTTAGCCAACTGTTAGCCAACTGTTAGAAAACTGTTAGCCTACTGCTAGCCAACTGTTAGCCAACTGTTAGCCAAATATTAGCCAACTGTTAGCCAATGGTTAGCCAAATGTTAGCCAACGGTTAGCCAAATGTTAGATAACTGTTAGCCAACTGTAAGCCAACTGTTAGCCAAACTGTTAGCCAACTGTTAGCCAAATATTAGCCAACTGTTAGCCAACGGTTAGCTAAATGTTAGCCAACGGTTAGCCAAATGTTAGATAACTGTTAGCCAATTGTAAGCCAACTGTTAGCCAACTGTTAGACAACTGTTAGTTATCTCTTAGCCAACTGTTATCAATCAGTAAAACAATTTATCTGCCATTATAGAACATATCATCAATGACGGTGGAACAATTCATACGTGATGGTACAACATTCTATCTGTGATGATATACATTTTTTGTTAGTATAGAACATATCATCATTTACGATTGAAAAATGTATACGTGATGGTACAACATTCTATCGGTGATGGTATACATGTTTGTTTCTGTGATGGTAGAACCTTGTTCTCTCTACAGATGTTCTAGGGGCTTTAATGGTGGTTTTCCCCTTATTAAGTCAGACGCTTTTTCTCCAATCATGATTGTTGGGGCATTGGTATTAGCAGATACAATCCAGGGCATGATTGAGGCATCAACCACTCGGAGACCTTTAATACCTTTAACCCTGTTCAATGATTGAAAGACAGAAATATAATTTTGAATGTAATCTTGTATTAAATATTTAAGTCTGTAGTAATGCTAAATGAAATATTGAATGTAATCTTGTATTCGATATTTAAGTCTGCAGTAATGCTAAATATGATGTTGAATGTAATCTCGTATTCAATATTTAAGTCTGCAGTAATGCTAAATGTAATGTTGCATTTATGTTTCATGAAATGTTTTGTTATTTTTGGGTATAATGTTAGATTTATTGTTGGACTACAGATACTATTATGAATGGTGATTATTTATTATTTAACCGTAAACCGTATTATTCTGTGTGGAGTCAGTGGAGGCGATTCATGGGGCACCACACACACAAATAAAAGGAATATTGGGCCCCACAGTGAGTGTACAAAATCACGCTAGTAACGTCTCTAACGGAACAAAATGTATTATGTGTTTATTTGTATGTATATATATATATATATATATATATATATATATATATATACATATATTTACACTTACGACAATGTATCCACATTAGTCCATACAGTACATAATGTGAAAACAGTATGTGTAAACATTAGTTGTAAATATTATGTGTAGATATTACGTGCTACACAGGCATGAACAACTGTACTCAGACATGAACAACACTTTATATGTGTTGGCTCGCCATTGAATCATGTTTATTCTCACAGAAACACGTCCACACAAAAAATTTGAAAACGTGGCCAAATATAAATAACTACAATTTGAATGAGAGACTCCACCGTACACGTTGTTGTGGGGAATGAGAGACTACCGTACACGTTGTTGTGGGGAATGAGAGAGACTACCGTACACGTTGTTGTGGGGAATGAGAGACTACCGTACACGTTGTTGTGGGGAATGACATACACCACCGTACCCATGTTGTGGGGAATGAGAGAGACTACCGTACATGTTGTTGTGGGGAATGAGAGACTCCACCGTACCCATGTTGTGGGGAATGACATACACCACCGTACACGTTGTTGTGGGGAATGAGAGAGACTACCGTACACGTTGTTGTGGGGAATGAG
Source organism: Bulinus truncatus (assembly GCA_021962125.1). Taxonomy (NCBI): domain Eukaryota; kingdom Metazoa; phylum Mollusca; class Gastropoda; family Planorbidae; genus Bulinus; species Bulinus truncatus. The sequence goes on along the minus strand of JAGDYQ010000001.1, from coordinate 6,876,386 downwards.
AGAGACTACCGTACACGTTGTTGTGGGGAATGAGAGAGACTACCGTACACGTTGTTGTCGGAGCGCTGGACAACACTATTTATAGAATTAAGTTCATTCTATGCACAGATTAGATATCATACAGATTTCGCAAGCCTCGTTTTGAAACGATGTTTTCATCGTCACCATTAATGATATTTTACACTCATCTGTCCATTCAATGAATAGAAATGTCTAGTATACACATAAAGATTGTACCTTAGTTCAGGGTCCACCACAGCTGTAGGGTCCTTCGCTGGGCCCATCTTGCAAGTGCCTACTGGGTGATAGATGGTCAGTGCTCTGAATCTGACCATACAGGTCCAGTACTCATCAGAACCGTAGGTGTGTTGTTTACAGGAGGATGGGGGAGAGGTTTCAGTTAGTTCAGCCCCGATCTCCTTCATAGTCTTTGTCTCCACAAGTTTGTGACACTCTCTGATACCTGGCACAGAATACATCAATAGATTAGGTGTATATAGATATAGACCTGGGACAGAATACATCAATAGATTCAGTGTATATAGATATAGACCTGGGACAGAATACATCAATAGATTCAGTGTATATAGATATAGACCTGGGACAGAATACATCAATAGATTCAGTGTATATAGATATAGACCTGGGACAGAATACATCAATAGGTTAGGTGTATATAGATATAGACCTGGGACAGAATACATCAATAGGTTAGGTGTATATAGATATAGACCTGGCACAGAATACATCAATAGATTCAGTGTATATAGGTATAGACCTGGCACAGAATACATCAATAGATTCAGTGTATATAGATATAGACCTGGGACAGAATACATCAATAGATTAGGTGTATATAGATATAGACCTGGGACAGAATACATCAATAGATTCAGTGTATATAGATATAGACCTGGCACAGAATACATCAATAGATTCAGTGTATATAGGTATAGACCTGGCACAGAATACATCAATAGATTCAGTGTATATAGATATAGACCTGGGACAGAATACATCAATAGGTTAGGTGTATATAGATATAGACCTGACACAGAATACATCAATAGGTTAGGTGTATATAGATATAAACCTGGGACAGAATACATCAATAGGTTAGGTGTATATAGATTAGACCTGGGACAGAATACATCAATAGGTTCAATGTATATAGATATAGACCTGGGACAGAATACATCAATAGATTAGGTGTATATAGATATAGACCTGAGACATAATACATCAATAGATTAGGTGTATATAGATATAGACCTGGGACAGAATACATCAATAGATTAGGTGTATATAGATATAGACCTGAGACATAATACATCAATAGGTTAGGTGTATATAAGATATAGACCTGGGACAGAATACATTCATGAGTTGAATGTCTATAAGAATTAGACATGGCACAGAATAGATCAATGTGCTAAGTGTCTATAAGATATAGACCTGACACAGAATACATATGCAAAGAGATGTGCGGATCACAACAAGAACTGGTAACTTTGAGTTAATGTTGAGTTTGAGTCTGACGAGGTCATTAAATGTCATCTGTTAGTCATTATACATAAGGTCAACCCTCATTGTCAGCCACGTGACCTAAAGTCACCTGCTCATCAATCAATTCTCACAAGCCTGTTGAAAGTTTATCTCGCTCACCTTTAATAATCAGGTCGATGTCCTGTTGCTTATCCAGGTAATTGGCCCACAGTATTGGGTAATCGAACGGGTCACGTGATCTGAGAGTGATTCTCCCTTGACTCTCTGGTCTACACAGCGAGGGGAGACACTTGAACCCATATGTGGCTTTATCTCTTTCAGACATCTCCTTCAGAACCTGAAAAAGGGCATCACATTTATCAACTACTTATTGATTCATATTTCTTGACATCTATCAACTACACTCGCAGTAACCACATCTACCAGCTTTAAATTAGTCAACTATCTTGTAAGTTGTTCAATTACTTCTTCAGAGTAACCATATCCATCAGCTGTAGTTGGAGGTAAGATGCTGAAAAAATGAATCTGTAGGTCCGGCCAATCTTTCTCTTGGAACTCTTTAGTTGTACTTTTAAAGGCTAGGACTTCCAGTTGAAATGGGGAATTTAGGTAGCCTGTAAAATTGAGACAGACGATTAGAAGAAGTAACAGTGCATTTCAGCATTTGATGGTGCGTGTCGGAGTGGAAATGACCAATGTTACAATATATGTTAATTGGGATGACCAATGTTACAATCTATGTTAACAGAAACGACCAATGTTACAATCTATGTTAACAGAAATGACCAACGTTACAATCTATGTTAACAGAAATGACCAATGTTACAATCTTTGTTAACAGAAATGACCAATTTTACGATCTTTCTTAACAGAAATTACCAATGTTCCAATCTATGTTAACAGAAATTACCAATGTTCCAATCTATGTTAACAGAAATGACCAATTTTACGATCTTTCTTAACAGAAATGACCAATGTTACAATCTTTGATAACAGAAATGACCAATTTTACGATCTTTCTTAACAGAAATGACCAATGTTACAATCTTTGTTGACAGAAATGACCAATTTTACGATCTTTCTTAACAGAAATGACCAATGTTCCAATATATGTTGACAGAAATGACCAATGTTACAATATATTTTAGTTTTCAAGTCAAAGGATAATATTTGTGTAACAAAACATATTGGTAAATATTGATTAAATACTGGGCAATGACTTCCCTGCTGCTACCACAGCCATTGCACTCTAAACCAAGGAGGTGAGACAAACATGGCGCCACACAATCGCCCCAGTTTGTGGCCTAAATGATCAATTGATTAACATTACATCCTTAAATAGACTTGAATAAAACTTTATTTGGACCGTCATTTGTATATGTGTGCGCATGTCAGATACACACAATGACATCGTTCAGAGATTGCTCTATGTGCACATGTCAGATACACACATTGACATCGTTCAGAGATTGCTCTATGTGCGCATGTCAGATACACACAATGACATCATTCAGAGATTGCCCTATGTGCGCATGTTAGATGCACACAATGACATCATTCAGAGATTGCCCTATGTGCGCATGTTAGATGCACACAATTGCATCGTTCAGAGATTGCTCTATGTGCGCATGTCAGATACACATAATGTCATTCTTCACATTGTGCTCTAAGTGTCCGAACTCTGTCATTGTTTAGTGTTTTGTTGTATATTTACCTGTCCCAAATAAATTGTACTTCAAATTCGACCACCAGCTGTCAGCCTCATCAAACGTTGCTGTGATTGGTTCCCTCACTTTCACTCCGATATCAAACCACATGTGGTCCTGGAGATTCTCCCCCACAGGTAAATCCGCCACAACTGGAATCTGAAATATTTAATTTTAAAAATGTAAACCTCTTAGAAGCCCATTCGGTTTTTACGTCCCATTTTAAAGAAATAATATCTAAAATAAATTGTTTGTAAACTCGATTTAGTAATTATTAAAATTTTCGGTAACCCCTTTCAAATTAGCTTGCATAGCATAAATGGGTCGCGACCCACAATATAAGAGCCACTGTTTCAGATAGTTGATGCGATACTGTTGGGTTGCGACCAGAGATGAGCGGACAGCGGACGCGTCCGCTTGCGGACGCAGATCCGCAGACTTTTCAGAATCCGCGGACTGACAGCGGACGCTTCGTATGGTTAAGGCTTTGTATGGTTAAGTTGCGGACTAGCGGACTGATGCGGATCTTCTTTAGCGTTACCATAAAAAATTTCAAGTCATTTAAACAGCTAAATTTCAGCAATGCGGACGCGCGGACTGACTGCGGACCAATGTTGTAAGATTCTGCGGACGCGGACGCGGATCATTGATAGAAATCCGCGGACGGACGCGGACGCAAAATTTCAAGATCCGCACACCTCTGGTTGCGACACACACTATGACAGCCTCTCTATCAGAAAGTTGATCTGATACTGTTGGGTTGCGACACACACTATGACAGCCACTGTGTCAGAAAGTTGATCTGATACTAGTGGGTCGTGACTTGCAATTATGAGAACCACTCTAGTTGATTTATTTCATATTTCATTTTAGAGAAGTAACGTTTTACAATGTGAGACTAATATTAAAAATAAACAATTTACAAAAAAATAAAAGCATGATGGCGGACATCTTCAACCATCTTGAACCAATAAATATTGCCATCTTGACATCAGCATATTAAAGTGAGTACTGTCATGAAAGATATACATGTTAGTCAAGTGAAATAGTTAAGACTGAATATTGAGTATTGTCTATAAATCTGATGAATGTTTTGATGTATTATTAATAAAACGTACACCAAGAGATTCCAAATGTTTCCTGGGCCCAACACCGGACAGAAGCAGAATCTGTGGGGACCCTATGGCCCCGGCTGACAAGATGACCTCACGCTTGGCGCCAATGACGTATTTCTTCCCGTCTTTGATGACTTCAACACCTTCTGCTTTCTTGTTTTTAATCACAACCTTAACGGGTGAATTCGAGGAGCAAAAATTGTCAATGTACGTCACAAGATATAAATAGAAAAAAATGTTACATAACTCTCAACATACATATCAGATACAACTTATTTAGGTCAATAGCACTGAAAGGTCGTCGTTTGACACTCCCTCCTTATCATTTCGACCGTTTTGTTTACATACCACATTAGTCTGTATGCCCCCTGCGTGAAATGACACAAGGAAATAGATAAAGAAATGAAATAATACATGCATCCTCCATACAGGTTTACCATTAAAACATGTACCCTGCACACGGGGTTAACAATAATACATGTATCCTGTACACGGGGCTACCAATAATACATGTATCCTGCACACAGGTTTACCAATAATACATGTGTCCTGCACACAGGTTTACCAATAATACATGTGTCCTGCACACAGGTTTACCAATAATACATGTATCCTGCACACAGGTTTACCAATAATACATGCATCATTCACACAGGTTTACCAATAATACATGTATCCTGCAAACGGGTTTACCAGTAATACATGTATCCTGCACACGGGTTTACCAATAATACATGTATCCTGCACACGGGTTTATCAATAATACATGTATCCTGCACACGGGTTTACCAATAATACATGTATCCTGCACACGGGTTTACCAATAATACATGTATCCTGCACACGGGTTTACCAATTATACATGTATCCTGCACACGGGTTTGCCAATAATACATGTATCCTGCATACGGGTTTACCAATAATACATGTATCCTGCACACAGGTTTACCAATAAGGTTTAATAACAGTTGATTCAAAATTATTTTTTTACATTTCTTTGAACAACTTTCTAAAAAGTCAGTAAATCGAAATATAAGCACCTTTATATCGATACATGTTAACACAGTTTAGAAATATTGTGTCCTAGGCGAGATATTTGAAGATTTACAACGTCAGTGTCACAGGTCTTATAGAGAACTGTGCTTAGCTAACAACAACAAATATGAAATGAGTTACTCTCCCCTGAATCAGTTAAAGGTTCATGTTTTAGTTTAAATTATCAAGAGTTTAATTTCTTTGAAACCAAACATTACGTTGAAATATCCAATATTTGTCAATTGTATTTAAAATCATAAGAACCACTTTTTATCGATTTCTTTTTATTCAATGATGGGAATTTTGGATTCCTGTTTACATACATCGCTATGATCAGCCAAACTGACATTCATTTATAGATGTGTAGATGTATGTATGTAATAAACCAAACTGACATTCATTTATAGATGTGTTGATGTATGTATGTAATAAACCAAACTGACATTCATTTATAGATGTGTTGATGTATGTATGTAATAAACCAAACTGACATTCATTTATAGATGTGTAGATGTATGTATGTAATAAACCAAACTGACATTCATTTATAGATGTGTTGATGTATGTATGTAATAAACCAAACCGACTTTTATTTATAAATATGTAGATGTATGTATGTAATCAACCAAACTGACATTCTTTCATCTTGTGATTTAATATGTGGAATCAAATATACGATCCAATGTCAAATTTGAATATATAGTTCTGAAAAAATTGTAAGTTAAAAAAAATTTTAAGTTAAGCTTCTACTTCATTGTTTTGTATGCTGTGGGTCAAGGGTTCGAATCCCGATGTGTCCAGCCACCTACCTATATTTACCGTGTTTCCTTGCCAGTGCACTATTGACAATGGTGGGGTTGAAAGAAGGGCATTATAAACTCGTCCCATTAGTGCAGGGGTGGGCAAACTTTTTCTATGGAGGGCCACTTTGAAAACTTGATTTTTATCGGTGGACCGCATATATATATATATATATATATATATATATATATATATATATATATATATATGGTATACTTCAATTACAGTTTACAACGTATGAAAATATGAATTAATGAAAATAAAACCATGTATTCGTCATTAAATTTCACATTCACACTATATTACACATGTACATCAAATTTCTAAATACGAACTAAATCACTTGCTAATTTGGTAATAAGACTGTTTACTATTTATAGTTATTTCAACTAAAATCTATTTTTATCTGTCAAAATAATTTTGCAGACGTATGAACTTAATTTACATACAGCCTGATCCCAGAGTACAATTAATGAGAAGTATGTAACTGTTCACTAATTTGGACAATTTTCTTGAACTGTGGAACCGGTTTATTGGTTGTGATTAGCAAGACTGCATTTAAATTGCAGTCAGTCAATATCGATTTCTTCTTAGACTTGTTTATTTTCAAACAAAAAAAAAACTCTTGCTCACAAATGTATATCGACCCAAATTAGCGACAAAAACTTGACAGCAAAGAGTTTTAGGTGTGGAGATGCCGCTGCTGGCAAACATCCTTAAGATTCCAGCAAAATAACTGACTTGAACTTCTCCTTCAGGCCATTATCTGGCTGTAGGTCAAGCAGCTTTAATATTCTGGAGCCCTAAAACCATTTAATATCCCTATATTCAAATCAAATGGTCGGAATTAATTTTCAAAATATAACGAAAATTAACGTAGCCATAGGATCACAACATGTACATGCAAACGGCCGCATACTATACTCTGAAGGGCCACATGCGGCCCGCGGGCCGTAGTTTGCCCACCCCTGCATTAGTGCTTTACAGGATATACGAGATAAACATTTCATCCTTACAGGGACTTCAAACACTTCATTGTTAAGAAATGTATTTTTTGAAAAACCAAAAAAAATGTTAAACCTTTTAAATCTATCCTAATGTGTGAATGTAGAAAGTAAGGCACTTTTAAACTAACCGTAGGTTTTAAAAGCTTAATGAACTCACTGAAAAATATATTAAAGAATACAGAATCACTGGTTACATCTAGGACCAACTTCTTCATCTGCCCATCAAGCAACATGTTCACCAATCAACATGTTCACCAATCACATGTTCACCAATCAACATGTTCACCAATCACATGTTCACCAAAGAACATGTTCACCAATGACATGTTCACCAATTAACATGTTCACCAATTAACATGTTCACCGATCACATGTTCACCAAAGAACATGTTCACCAATAACATGTTCACCAATTAACATGTTCACCAATAACATGTTCACCAATTAACATGTTCACCAATCACACGTTCACCGATCACACGTACACCAATCAACATGTTCACCAATCACATGTTCACCAATCAACATATTCACCAATGACATGTTCACCAATGACATGTTCACCAATGACATGTTCACCAATCAACATGTTCACCAATCACACGTTCACCAATCAACATATTCACCAATGACATGTTCACCAATGACATGTTCACCAATGACATGTTCACCAATCAACATGTTCACCAATCACACGTTCACCAATCACACGTTCACCAATCACACGTTCACCAATCAACATGTTCACCAATCAATATGTTCTCCAATCACATTTTCACCAATCAACATGTTCACCAATCAACATGTTCACCAATCACATGTTCACCAATCAACATGTTCACCAATCAATATGTTCTCCAATCACATTTTCACCAATCAACATGTTCACCAATCACATGTTCACCAATCAACATGTTCACCAATCAACATGTTCACCAATCAACATGTTCACCAATCACATGTTCACCAATCACATGTTCACCAATCAATATGTTCTCCAATCAATATGTTCTCCAATCACATTTTCACCAATCAACATGTTCACCAATCACATGTTCACCAATTAACATGTTCACCAATCAACATGTTCACCAATCAACATGTTCACCAATCACATGTTCACCAATCAACATGTTCACCAATCAATATGTTCTCCAATCACATTTTCACCAATCAACATGTTCACCAATCACATGTTCACCAATCAACATGTTCACCAATCAACATGTTCACCAATCACATTTTCACCAATCAACATGTTCACCAATCACATGTTCACCAATCACATGTTCACCAATCAACATGTTCACCAATCACATGTTTTCCCTCTTTTAAAAATGTGGTTGGAGACTATCACTGGGCGGCGTGTTTGGTAATGTTGTCCTGAATTCGGGATCCCCACAGCCCAAAGCTCGCCCTAATCTCACGTGACTTAATTATTACAGGCTATCCCCACTCTTCAGGCCGTATGTAATAACAACATGACATTCATTTTATGCATCTACAAATAACTTTAATTAATGACCGAATATAAAATGATGAAATGTCATAATAATATCTTTTTTTTCTTCACTGTAGGTGTCTTCAAGACTGAGAAGTTGCTAACTATTGTACAAACTAGCCACATACCAGAAAGGCAAACTAGCCACATAACAGAAAGACAAACTAGCCACATAACAGAGAGACAAACTAGCCACACAACAGAGAGACACGCCTACATATTGTGTTACGCAAAAACATGGACTGAAGCCAAATATCAACTCGTTGGACGACTACACGTATCTTGTAATTTGTTTACTTCTGACATCTAGGCCAGGGACGATGTTAGATATATTGCACACGAGCGAGAGATAAAACTATTCCTAGCTCGTACATGTTACTTGAAATGTATTATTTGTGACAATTAATGCATTAAATAAAGAACAAACAAAGACTTGACAGGAATAACTAAAACTATTAATGGCAAGATTCCGAAATGATAACCAGTTATTAAATCGTCTTTACACAAAGATTTTAGTTCATTTATGATCTCAAATTAAAGAAGTAAACTTTACGGCATGCTCAAACGTAGGTTAGATTAGATCAAATTACAATACTGATTCCAATATGAAATAAGATTCGATTCCAGATTCCCATTTTATTGTATAGTCCAAATACTGTATAGTACAAATACTGTATAGGCCTAAAACTGTATAATCCAAATACTGTATAGTCCAAATACTGTATAGTACAAATACTGTATAGTCCAAATACTGTATAGGCCTAAAACTGTATAATCCAAATACTGTGTAGTCCAAATACTGTATAGTACAAATACTGTATAGTCCTACTACTGTATCGGACAAATACTGTATAGTCCAAATACTGTATCGTACAAATACTGTATAGTCCAAATACTTTATAGTCCAAATACTTTATAGTCCAATTACTTTATAGTCCAAATACTTTATAGTCCAAATACTGAATAGTACAAATATTGTATCGCACAAATACTGTATAGTCCAAATACTTTATAGTCCAAATAATGTATAGTACAAATAATGTATCGCACAAATACTGTATAGTCCAAATACTTTATAGTCCAAATACTGTATAGCAGGCTTGCGGAGCCGGAGCCGAGGAGCCGGGAGCCGCTTCTTTTTGCTGGAGCTGGAGCCGGAGCCGAAAAAATCTGGCGGCTCCACGGCTCCCAAATGTTTTTTTTTTTACAGCAGAATTTTTTTTTTTTTAGCTTTAAAATTACAAATTTGTTTGATTGTTTGCCTCCCACAATTTGTAATAGACTAAAAACAAAATGGTAGCTTTCTGTATTTAACAATTTTATTATAAACAGAATATCTGAAACGGAGCAGATAAATTTATAAGGCTGTGGCTATTCGGACCCGGGTCCCAATAAAATTCGATTGTTATTCGGACCCGTGGCAAATATGCACTAAGCTTAGCTATATTTAAACTTTATTAGACGGAACCCGAAAAAATAATAATACAGAGTCCGCTTAGCGAAACCCTAGACACTGAGTAACGATTAAATCATACAATTCAAACAATTATAAAAAAATAAACAATAAACAATAATAAAGTTTATGTATAGCTAAGCTAAGTGCATATTTGCCACGGATCCGAATAACAATCAGACTTTATTGGAACGGGGTCCGAATAAAAATCGGAGTTTATTGGTACCCGGGTCCAGGCCGTAGCCAGAGGGGGCTAGAGGGCTGACCCCCCCCCCGTTCATGACCTGAGTCCCCCCTCCCCCCCCCGTGCATGATTTGAGCTTTTTGACAAAATTTTAATAATAACGGCTATAAAACATCAATCATTTTGTTCAATTTTGTTTTAGGGGCCCGGACTGAGCTGGCCAATCAACTTTTGAAAATATTAATATCAGCACGGGGGCCCGTGTCACCCCTGCCCAGGGATTCGAAATGTCTGTCGGTGGGCCCTTTTCGTAACCTTGTAATAGTTTTATATATTGATATCTTCTGAGGACAACTAGCAACTTAAATAAGTTAATAAAATAATATTGACTTCTGACTTCACTTTTATACATATGTATAATAAAATAATAAAGTACAAACTCCGTGATTTCTGAGTGATGTTATTTAATTTGCAAATTTACTTTTTAGCAGAATTAATTTTATTTTAAATTGAATAATTGCGACTGGTCAATTTGTTGTTGATAGATCTGTTCTTTGTTTTCAATATTTTATAAGAAATATCACACAAATAGCTAAGCTATATTCGTGCATCTTTGTCGTTCTTCCCGGGTTGTACGTTTAACCAACAGTATAATGATATAAATCAGGTATCTATTATGTAACAATTGTGTAGCAGAACAAATGGTCAATATATTTATAACAGGAATCAGAAATTGCTCAGCCTCAATAAATTTTTGTCATTAAAACTCTTTACTATTTAAATTATTTTTAACAAAACTGCAACATGCCATGCACTATTGAAACGTAGTTAAAATTATATATTTCTAATTAATAGCTAAACAATCGGTACTAAAATGCACCATTCCAGATATGGAACTGCAAAAAATTTTTTGGGGAAGGGACTCACTGAGGTCCTCTCCCAAAACTCCTCCTCTCCGTTCGCAAGCTTTCGGCGCTTCGCACCTCCATCTTCGCCCCCCCCCCAAACATTTCTTCTACCCCACCAGGGGCGGAATTATGGGGAGAGGCCGGGGGGCATGTCCCCCCCCCTCCGGTTATCGCAAGTTTAGGTAATACATCATTAAATTATCGAAATATTTTTTGTTCAAAGACCAATTTTCAACACTGAAAACAGTTTCGCCCCGCCCCCGGGGTCAAAGTTTTGCCCCCCCCCCGTCAAAGTTGTCTAGATCCGCCGCTGTACCCCAGAATAAGTTCTTCGGCACGCCCCCCCCCCCCGCCGAAAAAAAAATCCCCCCCCCCAATGCAATAATCCTGGCTACGGGCCTGCCCGGGTCCGAATAGTCACTTCGAATTAATCAATAATAAATATAAATACTGAAGTCTTTAAAATATTTTAAATAATGTATCATTTTACTATTTGCTAATTTGATCATTGAAATAACTTTTTATTACTTATGAAAATGGCGACTAGTGAAACCTCCATCGAAAATAATGATACGTTTCTGGATGCACTGAAATGGTTTGTTTTTAGTAAAACCGACAATGGACAATGCGTATATTTTTCAAGTTCCTGACTCTGGGGGTGAACGCGGCAAAATTTGCATAACTTTTTATCAGCGGGATGTTAGCGTGGAGCAATTACACAATTTTTTGTCTCGTGTGATACTATCTTAATAGGGAGCCGGAGCCGGAGCCGTCAAAATTTGTGGGAGCCGGAGCCGGAGCCGAAAAAAAATATGGCGGCTTCGCAAGCCTGCTGTATAGTACAAATATTGTATAGCACAAATACTGTATAGTCCAAATACTTTATAGTCCAAATAATGTATAGTACAAATAATGTATAGTACAAATACTGTATAGCCCAAATACTGTCTAGTACAAATACTGTATAGTCCAAATACTGTCTAGTACAAATATTGTATAGTACAAGTACTATGAAAGACAAATTGATGTAGACACCTAAAAATACCTTTTGAACATGGGCGTGTACAGCGACATGGAGGTTGGGGCGTTGACCGATGTGTGGGTGAAGAAATGACCGACTTGTGCTGTAGCGTTGGTTGTCCTTGGAGTTGACCTGGGAGGGGGAAATACCTGGGGACCAGAGCACATAGAGAATAAATGTTTAGTTAAACCAACAAGTGAGCAGTGAATGACTCAAAGTTGTACGATGTAGATTTGACATCCATATTCAAATGTAGCTAGTGATGCAAGCTGTTGTACTATGTAGATTTGACATCCATATTCAAATGTAGCTAGTGATGCAAGCTGTTGTACTATGTAGATTTGACATCCATATTCAAATGTAGCTAGTGGTGCAAGCTGTTTTACTATGTAGATTTGACATCCATATTCAAATGTAGCTAGTGATGCAAGCTGTTGTACAGGGGAAGGATGGTCGTGCGGTAGAACGCTCGACTGTCGACCTGAAGATACCTGGTTCGATCCCCGGTGAGGACCAAGGAAATTTTTCAGGTCTTGGCTCAAGTTCCCGATATATCTCCCGTGGTGCCTCCATGGCCATTGCACTATGGTGCTATGGCGGGGATGAAAGAAGGGCAACATAAAAACCGTCCCATTAGTGGTTTATAGGATCTAAGAGATTTCATCTCATCCTTACAGGGACTTCACACACACGCAAGCTGTTGTACTATGTAGATTTGACATCCATATTTGAATGTAGCTAATGATGTAACCTGTTGTACTATGTAGATTTGACATCCATATTTGAATGTGTAGCTACTGATGTAAGTTGTTGTATTATGTAGATGGACATAGATTTGTTAAAGCAGCAAACAAAATGTATTCAACGACTTTTTTAAACAGACGGTGTTTTAACAAACAAATATTTAAAAAAATAAATTGGCTGTTGGAGTAGGAAAATCTTACAACATACACTTTGGGAACTAATGTGGCTGTTGGAGTAGTAACATCTTACAACATTGTGAACTAGTGTAAAAAATAATTTCAACGTACCATTCATAGATTTTCCATTGTAATCTTTGTTATATGGGTAGCCAATAAGCTGACCAGCTTCAATAATTTTTTGAGCGATTTTATGAGATTTGATTCTGTTGATTGGCCATGGTCCACCATGTCCATGGTACTCTGATATGAGAGAATGATTGAAACTAGATAATTAATTGGTAAATCAAGGTAAGAAAAAATTAAAATTTGATATTGAATAGGTAAATCAAGGTAGGGAATGATTAAATACTATATATATATATATATATATATATATATATATATATATATATATATAGAATAGGCAAAACGAAGAAGGGAAAGAATAAACAAGGCAGAAAAACATTCAATTAAGGGAAAAAATATTTTAAAATAATAGAACTAATGAAACCAAAGTGTATATTCAAATACTAATTTTGAATGGTAATTTGAAGTCATTACCTGTAGATGTCAATATATACACGTTTGTTATTTATGCATAATAAAAGAGTATTTAGTCTCTAGTCGATCACATTGGTTTCCCTATTAATGTATTTCAATGTACAAAATTATATATATATATATTATTGTAAGTGTCTGAACGGTCTGCCGGTCATTGCTATCGAGATGTAGGCTATAACTTGATTATCCTTCATATATTTGGCTATCGGTATATACATATAAATACACACAATTCACGAATCTCCCCAATCCAATGCACATTTGGCTTTGGTGAGGGTAAAGTAATGGAATCACATTAACTGGCCAATCAATCGTTTAAAGCAGGGGTCGGCAAAATTTAAAATTTGCATTTTTCTCAGTTTTTAAAGAGCCACTAAAGTTTTTGTTTCAATATTATGGTATATGATTAGGCCGCAATTTGACATCGAAAGAGCCGCAACTTGACATCGAAAGAGCCGCATGTGGCTCGCGAGCCGCAGGTTGCCGACCCCTGGTTTAAAGAATCAATAGATGAACAACTCTTCCTTACAGGGACTTTGATAACAGTATGTGACTAATTTTAACTTTTTTGTTCCCGGGTTCAAAGTGTGTTTTCCTAACCCACTGTGCCTAAAATAAACAGAAAAAGCCATTTTCTCACAAACTCTTTGTTTTTGTGATCAGGATAATGATATTTTGAAATTCGTGTTATCTGGAAAAAGTCTTTATTCGCACTGGCAAGAATGCACCTCTTATCGTTTATCCAGACATTCCTCCCTCCATTGCCCCAGTGCCACACTGCCTCCATCTGCCTGTTTCCACTCCCACCCCCTCCCCCGGAGAGAAATCAACCATCTTCAGGAGACAGCAGCAAGTAAGACATCGAGGAAGACATTGGAGATACAGAATTACAATTTCACAGATACGATTGAGGAGGGAAGGGCACACTTCCCTAACCTGAAAGACGTTAACTATATGATAAGAGACCTTGGTCCAATGCTGAGCTTTTGATATCAAAGCTCAAGCAGTTGAACTTATTGGATTAATGAGTGACTGATCGGAGAAATCGTCTGAAAACATTCTCCAAATTCTCCAGTCAGCAAGATGGACTGTGCTTGTGCAACAAAGTGACAGGTCAATAGGTATCATCCATAACCCTAATGAATGGCACCTATTCATAGACAGCTCATCCCGGAGTCCTAAAGATGTGCTGCATCACAACGGAAACAACTACCTGTCTCTCCATAAGGCTCACCGTGTACATCTCAAAGAGGACTACACCAGTGTAAAGATGTTGCTGAGTGCATTAAGTATGACGACTATGGATGGGAGGTGATCGGAGACATGAAAATGGTGTCATTGCTGATGGGCCTTCGAGGTTCGTCAACAGGGACAGTATAATGAAAACATGATGGGGGACTTTGCATTTTGGGTGTTTCTCGGAGAAAGCGATTTGAAGTAGACTAGCAAATATAGGAAATCTAATTATTTCTAAATATTTTAATGTAATTTTCGTCTGTCTTTGTCTATTGATCATGCTAGTGTTGTTGTTGTTTTTAGACCGCATGAACGAATAAACATTGCCTTGTTTTGTCACAATAAATACGACATTTTTTCAGGGCTGTGGTCATGAAAACAAAGTTTGTGCTGAATGCATTTGTTTTTTTTTTTATAGTTTCTAGACATAAGAAGTTGAAATATAACACTTCGAAGCCAGGAACAAAAACTGTGTAACATAGTGCTATTATTAGAAATGAAGAAAATCAATAATAATAATGTAAATGGACAGTAACACTAAGGCCCTATCCCCTCTGCCCTACCTGAGTCCTGCAGCTCTGGTATTTGAATGTCTTCTGACCTCTTAAAGTAGGGCAGCACGTGCTGATAGTTCCACTCAGGTACACCTGTGTACTCCGCCCACCTGTCGTAGTCGTGCCGTGACGCCCTGACATACTGCATGGCGTTGATGCTGCTGGACCCACCAAGGGCCCTACCCCGTGGCCAGAAAGATTGCTGTGAATGAGGTCTCAACCGTTAGTGGTGAATGTTACAGTATGAAATACAGAAAGATTGCTGTGAATGATGTCAACCGTTAGTGGTGAATGTTACAGTATGAAATACAGAAAGATTGCTGTGAATGATGTCAACCGTTAGTGGTGAATGTTACAGTATGAAATACAGAAAGATTGCTGTGAATGATGTCAACCGTTAGTGATGAATGTTACAGTATGAAATTCAGAAAGATTGCTGTGAATGATGTCTCAACCGTTAGTAATGAATGTTACAGTATGAAATACGTATATTTTCATACCAATAAGGTTTCAAAGCCAATCCCCGTGAAAAATTTCTAGTTTTTATTACATTCTATTAGATTCTATTGTCATTATGAGCAATGTCTAGTTTTTATTACAATCTATTAGATTCTATTGTCATTATGAGCAATGTCTAGTTGTTGTTTTTTTTCGAAATTACATTCTATTAAATTTTAATGCAGTTGTGAGAAAATTAGTTTTCAAAAAGGCAGATGATCAAACGTAATTAGAATAATCATGTCATTTATTTGAGTTAATTTAAGAATGAGATTTTATCTCTTTAATCTTTAAAAAATTCCATGGGACAGTTTTAGCAGTGTCCTTATTTCATCACCACAATGGACAAGTGTGCAACGGCCATGGAGGCACCACTGGAGTGACTGAACAAACTATTATGCGAATCTATAACCTACAGCACGAATGTTGGGCTACAGCAAGCAGGTCTGGCTAACAAGCGTGTCGCCACAAAGTAACCAAAGGAAAGCCACTATTTTACACCCTGTAGGTCACACGTGAATGCTCAACTGACCCCAGTTTTCATTCCGGTCAAGGTTCCATTCTGAGGCTCAGAGTAATACTCCCAGTCGTTGACGCTCCTCCAGTTGGCTGTGGCCAGACCAGGTGTGTAGATGCTCGGTACCTCCCAGTCGCTCTCACCTGCCTCAAGCAGCAGGACCGTTGTGTCTGGGTCTTCTGATAGACGGCTGGCGACCACACTGCCTGCTGACCCTGCACCGACTGAAGTGAGAAATAATGTGAAACTGATAGTTTGGTATTATTTACTTCAGGTGAAAGCTAATGAAGTAATGACAGAAAAAAGCATTTTCAAGTAATGAAGAAAAGAGTAATGAAATAATAGTAACACAAATAAAAGTAATAAAACCAACGAATGAAGTGAAAATGCTGGAAGGTATATAAAAATGAATGAAGCAAAAGTAAAGAAAGATTTGAAAATATATGAAAAAAGTAACAAATTTATGAAAGTAATGTATTCATTAAAAATTATTTAGAAAAAATAGTTTAAGGTAAAACCATTTTTAATTTGACGATTTACTTAAGATTTTTCCCTGTGTAAAAAAATAGAGCTTTCAATTTATCAGTGATTGTTTTTGAATGTATTGAAATAAGATTAATTGCAATCAGACAATGGAAATAACATGCCAATAAAATAAATTAACAAATATTTATCGGATTTAATATATATATATATATATATATATATATATATATATTAGTGTTAGTTTCAAAAAGGAATAAACATTAATTAATTTTTCGTTGTTTTTCAACGTTTTAAACCTATTTATTATTAAAAGAAAAACATGAAAATGTTCATGTATATACATATATAGCCTATACGATTTACTGCCACTTTTAAATTATTTAACTGAAAAGTATGCCCATAGATTTATAAATTTTCCCATATATAGATATATGTAAGCATGACCAAAGATTTATAAGTATGCCCATATTAGATATAAATATATATTTATAAGTATGCCCAATTATATATTTTTAAATAAGTTTGCCAACTCATAATAAAGAAATTCATATTGAAGAGCGATGCCAAAGTAGTCAAAATAAAAATAGAAGATAGTGTGAAAAAAAAACAAAGAAAAATGTAAGATGTAAGTGAAGTATATAGAGTCGAACATCAGTATATTTTACAGTATTACCGGTAGGACTATTACTTTCTTCCTTATTTCTTGAATGAAAGTTTTAAAGTATTTTTACATGATCTGTTTGTTATCATGTTTTCTTCTGGATCAGGTTCTGCGCATAGCTAATTCAATGGGGCCCCTACACATTGCTTTTAAAAACACTATTTAAAGAAGGGAGATACTGAACAGGGACAATTTCTGTACTATTGTACTTTCTTCGTTTCTACCAGACAAAAACATTGGCTACGTTCTCTTGTAAACAGAACGATGAACATGGGAGGATAAGTAAAGTATAACTCAGTTGGTCGCATCACCTCACAGAAAAATTGTTTACCTCCCTTGGAACGTGATGGTATCTTTGAAGATCTATTTCAATCAAACACAATCGCAAACACAACACACAAACGCAATAAAAAAAACGCAGCCGTACAACACAATAACAAATACAATGCAAACACAACACACACAACACACACAAACACAGCACAAAATCACAACATACACAACACGCAAACACAACATATATGCACAGCACAAATACACACATGTAAATAATTAATTAAAATAATTACACCCCCCCCCCCGTTTTTTACCACTTAACTCGGTAAATGAGTCGGGTTGACATTCTGAGGTTAAAGTGACACAACATTTCCCTAGTTCACTGTAAGTCAACAACACAGCACATCACAGCACAGCACACAAGCACAGCACACAAGCACAGCACAGATGTTTATAAACATTGGACGGTTTACGTTGGTTTCATTATCTGCTGCTTAATCTTTTTTTTTTTGGTGTATACATACTCAAACATTTAGCACAAGTAACTACAAATATAAACACATTTATATGCAGATAGTAAAAACATATTAGCGCACACACACATTAATATGTACATATTACATACCTTTGTATTAACATACACATACTGAAATTTATATAATACATACATGTGTATTAACACACTCAAGTATATTTACAAAATACACACGAGTGTATTAACACACACACACACACACACATGCTTGTTTATTTACATAATGCATACATATGTATTAAGACACAAACGTATATGTACAAAATACACAGATAGGTATGAAAGTACAAACATCATATGTATGTTGGTGAACATTTTACTTAAAGAGAGCAATGAAAAAAATGAACAAAGCCCCCCAGACTTTATGTCATTACTGAAAAAAATGTTTGCATGTTTTGAGAGCCACTGGGTATAAATGGACATTCTTTTTTGAGAGCCACAGGGTATCAATGGACATTCTTTTTTGAGAGCCACAGGGTATCAATGGACATTCTTTTTTGAGAGCCACTGGGTATCAATGGACATTCTTTTTTGAGAGCCACTGGGTATCAATGGACATTCTTTTTTGAGAGCCACTGGGTATCAATGGACATTCTTTTTTGAGAGCCACTGGGTATCAATGGACATTCTTTTTTGAGAGCCACTGGGTATCAATGGACATTCTTTTTTGAGAGCCACTGGGTATCAATGGACATTCTTTTTTGAGAGCCACTGGGTATCAATGGACATTCTTTTTTGAGAGCCACTGGGTATCAATGGACATTCTTTTTTGAGAGCCACAGGGTATCAATGGACATTATTTTTTGAGAGCCACTGGGTATCAATGGACATTCTTTTTTGAGAGCCACTGGGTATCAATGGACATTCTTTTTTGAGAGCCACAGGGTATCAATGGACATTCTTTTTTGAGAGCCACTGGGTATCAATGGACATTCTTTTTTGAGAGCCACTGGGTATCAATGGACATTCTTTTTTGAGAGCCACTGGGTATCAATGGACATTCTTTTTTTTAGAGCCACTGGGTATCAATGGACATTCTTTTTTGAGAGCCACAGGGTATCAATGGACATTCTTTTTTGAGAGCCACTGGGTATCAAGTGACATTCTTTTAAATTGTGTAACTGTATTGAGATATATTAGGTAACTAGTAAAACATGGTAGGAGTAGCTGGACCACCCTACCTCTGGAGACACCATGCCTCTTGTCGCACTCAGCCATTGGCGGCTCTTAATTTGCCACCAGTAAGGGGTGCCTTTTCAACACTTGGTATTTTTTTGGACCGGTAAAGTTGCATTAGTTCTAGTCCACTACCTAGCGCCAATAACGCAGGCCCCACTGCAGTATTCCACACATGAAATAGATGAATTAATACAACACAATACTTTTTTTTAAAACTCCTTTTAAAGAAGTGTCCAGCTCAAATTGACATAACCAGATACATAGCATTCACCAACATGTATATGAAGTTACTGGCTGCATTTTTACTCACCTACAATGTAGTCGTAACTTTCTTTAAATACCGTGGTGAGTGGTAGAGAAGAAGATCCTCTCATGCGGTCAGTTAATACTTTGACCACTATAGCTGCTATAGCAACAGCAAAAACTGTGGTCACTCTACTTGTCATCTTGGTACTTTAGTGGACACAGAGACGACCAAGATTACCTTAATTTCAACTTAGCACAAACCTCGTTAGAAAAAATAATAATAATGAACTTGCACAGTTAATAAGGTTGTTTCCACACACTGACTATTAAGAGACTGTTCAGTTCTTGGTGAGGATTTCCACGGAACTGTATTTATAGAATGTGTTGTGTACCTGGCATGTGATCAAATTCACATTGTGATAAACCTTCTGCTTTTGTCTGAAAACAGACCTGCAGATTTGTCGACAATAATGCAGTCACTTCACCTTGGCCTACTTGTAATCATGCACTAAGGCTAAACTCTCCTTTAAACACAAGTTGCAATATGCACACTTTTACTTTCCACAAGATAACATTGTACACTTCTGTGTTTTTATGGTACATGAGAACCCAGTAAAAAACACTGTCTGAGAATGTAAACTTAAACTCTGTGTATACAATGGTGGATGAAGCACAGGCTAATTTATTACTTTCACTTTTAGTTCTACACAGAGGCGGAGTTACAAGTTCAGTTCCTGGGGCATTGAGCATCTGTGTATCTTTCACACCACCCCCTCAGGCGCCGGGGCTGGGGCGGTTGGGTTGACCGTGTCCCTACCCCCAGAGAGAGAGAGAGAGAGAGAGTAGGGCTTATACAAAAACCGACTTTTGAAAAAACCGGTTGTCGAAGGTCAATTTCTCAAAAAACCGGCGAAAACCGGTTTTCGGTTTTACTATAAAATGTGAAATAACGGATATTTTAAGCATTCTAGCAATAATTATTTTCAATGTATGTAGTATTTAATTAACGTGTATGAGAAAGAATGAAGGATAATGTAATTAAGTCAACCAATTTTTACATTAAAAAAATAAATACAAGAAAAAAATTATCAATATGACAGTAACAATACCACTACTGTCTACTGGGGACCTATATATTCATTTAAACTGCTTTATAACTAAACCCCTTTTTAATCATGACCTTTCTTTCTCATGTTTCATTTATATTATATTGTCAAAGACAAGAGGTTTGGTTTGACGCACACAGACCAGTTCTGAAATCAGCCGTTGTGATGTAGACCTCAGTATAGAGCTTATTTATGTATATAGTCTATAGATATTACGGTTCTATTTCTACTCATGGTATTCACTTTCTGTCTTTCCCTCTCTCTCTCACATCCTCTGTATAAGTTTCTAACGTTATCTATATATGTGACACAGTACACAAACACCTCTGCACCTCTCCATGGACTCACATCGAGTGCCCATTTAAAAACATTCCTCCACTGTTGAACTCCTCGCCCCTCCCTTCCTACAATTGTCTCCCCACCTACCCCCTCTCATCCCTGAGATGTATTAGTTACACTATTCATTACAACGGCTGTACGACGGTCCTGCCATGTGAATGCCTTGTTTAGGTTAGACGGGTTGGTGGTGGTGGAGGTGTTGGATGGCGAACATAATTTAGTCAACTTGAAAAAAAAATAGCCCCGTTCTGTCTATTGCTTAGTGATGAGCTAGGGAGGCACCGATTATATACCCCCCCCCCCCGTTTCAAGTTGTATACTTCCCGCAAGTCAACACTAAATACGTGCGCTAAAAAAAAAATCGGTTGTTTTGTGGAATTAGTTGACGACTTGAATTTAGCCCACATTCCAGGTCGAGGAAACGGATGCAATGAATCTCTCAATGTGTATATACCGTCCCCTCCACCTCCATCCAATCCTCAAGTTACCCATGTACCACTTGGGCACGCCTTCTCTTTTGTATCGGTCAACAGTTACTTTCTATCAATGCCAGTGTACACAGGTCGCACTGAGGAGGGAGTTCATTGGAAAGTCACAGTTTCCTAGATTTCTCTGTAATATCGTGGAATGTATCAACATTTTTTGCTATTTGTTAAGTTCTAAGCTAAAACCGACTTTTAAAGCCAAAAAAACCGGTTTTTCGCCGCCGGTTTTTAAAAACCGACAACCCCTAAGAGAGAGAGAGAGAGAGAGCGACGCGCTGGGCTTTATAATAGTATCATATTCTGAGCCGATAGTTAATACATATCGCCTCTCCCCCCTCTCTCCAATCCCCCGTTCCCCTATACCGCCACTGCTTTCATGATAAAAATGGTGTTTAAAAATACAACATTACTTTCATAACTAATACTTCTGTATCTGGGTTATTAAGCAGAATGTTATTACTTCAGTTAATCTCTAGTTCCAGACAAACTTCTTACATGTGGTCCTCGTGACATTATCACCGGGTTGAAGTTCTACCACTGCCGCTATACAGTCTTTGATCTGTTAAATCTTCATGATTCATACACGATTGAAGTTGATGTGTTAAGTCTCTCTCTGTACGACTTACGATCACACAGAATGGAATATCAACTCTAACCATTTCAATATTTACTTAAGTATTGAGTTTCTTCTATTTAGACTGGTAACACTTATGTTAAGTTTTGAATTACATTTAACGCTGACAAACAAGCCAGTCATTCAGATTCGACAATTGTATTTATACAAAAAAAAAAACCGATGAAAGATTCCCAAAATGTAACGTACTTTGAAGTGTCGACTTCGTCATCGTTTTGGCCAGTTTTCCTATTTTTTTTACTAAAGCCAACAATGGGTGCAATCCAGTCTGGATTGACTGGATGCCTTTGTATTGCCCGATGTTACTTGCAATCGGAATTATAAGTCGGAATTGCGGTCAGTGATTTGTAATATATTACAAAACAAAACAAAAAAAAATCATACATTCAATCCAAATCATCAGAATACCTGTCACAGGAGAGGGGGAAGTCTGAATATATTTCTAAAAGGGGAGAGTAAATTACAAAAGAAATACTTTTCGCGTTGTATGCTGTGTGAGCGGATCCGTTACATAATTGTATGTCTTCATTCCCATTAACTTATTGCACATTCACGTCCTGGTATCAGAGTGCACGTCACGCCCTGGTATCAGAGTGCATGTCACGCCCTGGTATCAGAGTGCACGTCACGCCCTGGTATCAGAGAACACGTCACGCCCTGGTATCATAGTGCACGTCACGCCCTGGTATCATAGTGCATGTCACGCCCTGGTATCAGAGTGCATGTCACGCCCTGGTATCATAGTGCATGTCACGCCCTGGTATCATAGTGCATGTCACGCCCTGGTATCAGAGTGCATGTCACGCCCTGGTATCATAGTGCACGTCACGCCCTGGTATCATAGTGCACGTCACGCATTAGTATGTTTTAATACTATATCCACTATGACAGTTTTTCTAGTGCCCCCCTTGCTTCTTCCTCATCAGAGATACGCCTTCATTGGAGACACGATGGGGGTCATATGTGACGCGAGTTGCTAGGAAGTTAATTATTGAATTCAACCCCATTATGATCGGTCGTAAACATGTTCGCCATGACTTACGCCTGTTAGCCACCAACTTACCCCTGTTAGCCACTGAGTTACCCAGTTAGCCACCAACATACCCCTGTTAGCCACCAACACACCCCTGTTAGCCACTGAGTTACCTCTGTTAGCCACCAACTTACCCCTGTTAGCCACCAACATACCCCTGTTAGCCACCAACACCACTGTTAGCCACTGAGTTACCTCTGTTAGCCACCAACACACCCCTGTTAGCCACTGAGTTACATCTGTTAGCCACCAACGTACCCCTGTTAGCCACCAACTTACCCCTGTTAGCCACCAACATTCCCTTGTTAGCCACCTACTTACCCTGTTAGCCACTGAGTTACCCCTGTTAGCCACCAACTTACCCCTGTTAGCCACCAATATTCCCTTGTTAGCCACCTACTTACCCTGTTAGCCACTGAGTTACCCCTGTTAGCCACCAACTTACCCTGTTAGCCACCAATATACCACTGTAAGCCACCATCTTACCCTGTTAGCCACCAACTTACCCCTGTTAGCCACATTATTCTTTAAAAGATATAACAAAATAAAAAAGATGGTGCTTCCCCAGCTTTTGACCTTCATTACCAACCCGACGCCATATTTGTTATTTGTTTAAACTGTAATAATTTATATTGATACATCACCGGATCATTGTTTACTGATAATCTTTACATACTTAATCGGTAAAGTCTTTACAAATAATGCTGTTTAGTTGTTATTAGCAATCTATTATTAAGATTTTGAAAAGTATTTGTTTAAAATGGATGAAGTTATTTCCGAATACATTTATTTTTATTTCTTATTAGTCAATGTTTGTAAAGACCTTCTGTTTAATACGATGACTATTTATAAATTCACTATTTTCGTGATATACCATCAGAATTTCAAGATATAATTAAAGATATAATTGCTAAAAGGTAAAACAGTCGCCCCAAACGTTAATATTACGGCTTTTAAAAACTGTTTAAACAAATAGAAAACTTTCTATTTCATTTAATTTTTTACCTCCCAGAACCCGAGTTTTTAAAATTGATGTAATAGAAAAAGTCCATTGCAACAAGCCGCCATTTGTACAAAATCAGTGTAACATACTGTTTAGTCCAAGAGTTTGTCTTTTCTACAGAGCCTATGTTGAGTCAAAGTCCACACCTCTAGGTGGAGTTGAATGGTGCCTGACCCATACCTATGTCTGAGATGAGACCACAGTGGACACAGGTCACTGGATCCCCTGATGATCTATGTTGTGGCACTCTCAACGCCGAACGTAATCACCGCTTCAGATGTCAGCCAGTTGGAATTACTAGTTTCATTATGTCTGTCTCTATGTCTGTCTGTCTATATGTCTCTATGTCTGTCTCTATGTATGTCTCCATGTATGTCTCCATCTCTCTCTCTTTCTCTCTCTCTCTCTCTCTCTCTATGTATGTTTCTATATCTTGTCTCTACGTATGTCTCCATATATGTCTCCATCTGTCACTCTATGTATGTTTCTATATCTTGTCTCTACGTATGTCTCCATATATGTCTCCATCTCTCACTCTATGTATGTTTCTATATCTTGTCTCTACGTATGTCTCCATATATGTGTCCATCTCTCACTCTATGTATGATTCCATATCTTGTCTCTACGTATATCTATATGTATATGTTCATGTCTGCCCGCATTTACGTCTATGGGGCAATACACGTAAATCTTCCATATGTTTCTTATGACTTTATGTAATTATTGTATTTAAATCTCAAGATAATAATCGCGAATAAAACAAAATGAATAGATACATAAAAATTGCCCATAATTTTTCATTTTTTTTTAAACATGTTGTTGTTTTTCTTTGTTTGTTATCTATAATGTAATCCATTAGCAAGCATTCATTAAACATAAGACCTGTTCTGTACATCAGATGTCTTTGTCAAACACTCTCTGAAGACAGGATCAGACAAACTACATTTGAGATCCATTGACTGACACTCACACACACAGCAGTTTTTTCCCTGGACTCACCATGGACACTCACACACACACACAGCAGTTTTTTCCCTGGATTCACCATGGACACTTTGATCCCCGAATATAATCCTAGCCATGATAACAAAACCTAGTTAACAAAATTTAACAATCTACAAAGCATTATGGGAACCGTGTTGGTGTTAGTTGCACAGACCTAGTTCTCAAAGGTTATATGCAAACATAAAAACCAGGCTGTCTTTGTGTGTTGCAGTTCAAAAAGTAAAAAAAAACTGTTAATGATATCTCTCACTTGATTACAATAAAATAAATATAACGATTCTCCAAAGTTCATATCAAACTACTTTCACCGATGACCATTGTATAGTTTAGTTACAGAAAAATATGTTTTGTGTTATGTGGCGAAACATGTACGAGGTTAATGCAATATAATATATATATATATATATATATATATATATATATATATATATATATATATATATATAAATATATATATATATAATGAGAGAGATAGAGAGATAGATAGATAGATAGATAGATAGATAGATAGATAGATAGATAGATAGATAGATAGATAGATAGATAGATAGATAGATGGTTGAAGTGGCAAGTTTTTATGAATATATATTGTTAATGTTTTGTTGGTTCTGTAGGTTCTAAAGACATCTCACAAGAAGTAGTGTACCAATAGTCACAAGAAGTAGTGTACCAATAGTCATAAGAAGTAGTGTACCAATAGTCACAAGAAGTAGTGTACCAATAGTCAGAGGAAATTCGGGAAGTTTATTTTCAACAGTGTCCTCATTGGTTAGGATTCAGAGAGGATATCAATAGTAAACATTGATAATGGATTTAAAATAAAAACTATCTATCCATTTATCTATCTACCAGTCTATCTATCTATCTATTTATCTATCTATCTATCTATCTATCTATCTATCTATCTCTCTATAACTTTATATATATTTACATATATATTATATTTTATGATCATTTTAATTTGCAAAATAAAATGCAAAGAAAAAAATATTTGTAACGGATTTCGAAATAAATGTAATTTTTGTGAACACATTTTTAAAGTTAAGCTTAAATACTGACAGAAACATTTAAAATGTTCTTGTATTTACATGTACTAAAAACATTTGCTTTAAGTAAAACGAGTCTCACATTATACATAACTTCATTTCATTAACAGCCAGAAAGAGGCTTATAATAAATAAATTATCTACATAGCAATAAAATGTTCAAAATGAACAATCAATGAAAACTACCACATCTGTTGGACTAACATTGATTACGATAAAAAAAAGCAGTTTATCTTATCTCGCATAAAGCATGGATTGGATTATTAGACGCGCACTTATAGGCCGACATCTGCCAGTCCAATGAAGACTCCAGAAACATGCAGCTGTTCTCTGGGCCTGACTTGGGCTCATTTGCGGCCCAGTTCAAGTAGTCCACGGGCCTGCCGCTTTGCCTGTACAGCCACTGCCCGTTCACGTTGGTCGCCCCGACGTATGTGTAGAAGACCCCCGTCAGGTTACGGAGCAGGTTGTTCTTGATGAAGTTGTACTCGTCCTCGCTGTTGATCTCTGCCAGGTAGCCGTTGTAGGCGTGGCACAGGTTCTCGGCGGAGACCACGTCGTTAAACTCACCTTTAGACATCAGGTAGGTCGAGTTGTTGTTGCTGTCGAAGAACAGCGTCGGCTTCAGGTAGAGGAGGAGGTTGCGGTGGTTGATCTCCGTCTGCATGGCTTGAGCCACCACGCTGTTGAGTCTCATGGCGTTGTTGTAGCAGCACGTCTCCATCTGGGTGATGTTGCTGTTGAGGATGGCGTAGTCCGTGACCCAGTTGTCGTTGATGCCAACGATTCTGTCCTGGAGATGTCGCAGCAGGGTGTCCATCTCCTGGATCTTGACCAGCAGGACATCCTGGTCAGGGAGGGTGTACTGCACAATGGTGGTATTGTCGACCATGACGTTATGTCCAACATCGTCAGGCCCCTGGGCGGAACATTTGTAGACCCCGGCGGCCGATTCCGGAGGGGAGTCCCAGTGCAGGTTCAGAAAGGACTCGCCGCCCGAGTTGATGACCCCGGTACCAGTGACCGGTTCAGTTGTGAATATGCTGACCTTATTACCCAAAAACACGTTGATGGAGGCCAGGTCGTCGAAGCCTGTCCCGTTGTTTGACCGGGACAAAATCAGGGACACCAGTGCCGATGGGTTGTTACCCCCAGACGGTTTGTACGAGCATCTGACGTCAAGAGAGCTGGTCAGGCCGGCCACAAGTTTGGAAGGTGTCGACGTGACACTTACCTCACAGTCTGGAATGAAACATAAGTACAAACTATGAAACATAAGTACAAACTGTGAAACATAAGTACAAATTATGAAACATAAGTACAAATTATGAAACATAACTAGAAAGTATGAAACATTAGTAAAAACTATGAAACATAAATACAAATTATGAAACATACGTACTAACTATGAAACATAAGTAAAAACTTTGAAACATACGTACAAACTATGAAACATACGTACAAACTTTTAAACATACGTACAAACTTTGAAATATAGCTACAAACTTTGAAATACAACTACAAACTTTGAAATATAACTACAAACTTTGAAATATAACTACACACTTTGAAATATAGCTACAAACTTTGAAATATAGCTACACACTTTGAAATATAACTACAAACTTTGAAATATAACTACACACTTTGAAATATAGCTACAAACTTTGAAATATAACTACAAACTATGAAATATAACTACAAACTTTGAAATATAACTACAAACTCGAGCATATTTTAAAGAGCCGTGCCAAGCTCTGGAGCTTTGTAATACCCCCCCTTTTCTTAATATAATGTTCTACTTTAAGTTCTACTTTATGTTCTACTTTATGTTCTACTTTAAGTTCTACTTTATGTTCTACTTTAAGTTCTACTTTATGTTCTACTTTAAGTTCTACTTTATGTTCTACTTTAAGTTCTACTTTGTGTTCTACTTATAAATCTACTTTTTTGTTCTACTTAGACTTGAATTCAATCAATGCTCCTTATTTATGTCCCCTTTGCAATGTATTCAGCGTTCATTATATGCGTCATTTACAGTGCTCAGCCAAAAAAATTCTATGCCAGAGGTGTTAAATGACACCAGTCTTGGCTATTTCAGATGTGTTAAATGACACCAGTCTTGGCTATACCAGATGTGTTAAATGACACCAGTCTTGGCTATACCAGATGAGTTAAATGACACCAGTCTTGGCTATACCAGAAGTGTTAAATGACACCAGTCTTGACTATTCCAGATGTGTTAAATGACACCAGTCTTGACTATACCAGATGTGTTAAATGACACCAGTCTTGGCTATACCAGATGTGTTAAATGACACCAGTCTTGACTATACCAGAGGTGTTAAATGACACCAGTCTTGACTATACCAGATGTGTTAAATGACACCAGTCTTGGCTATACCAGATGTGTTAAATGACACCAGTCTTGGCTATACCAGATGAGTTAAATGACACCAGTCTTGGCTATACTAGATGTGTTAAATGACACCAGTCTTAGCTATACCAGATGTGTTAAGTGACACCAGTCTTGGCTATACCAGATGTGTTAAGTGACACCAGTCTTGGCTATACCAGATGTGTTAAGTGACACCATCATTTGTTGTTCTAATGGTAGTTAATGAGACAAACTCAGGTTATACCATAGAAGCATATATAGTAGAACGGCAAAGCCAAAGCAATTAGTTTAAAGGGAGATAAAAGAGGTAAGTAAGTCTCGGACATAACCCAAGAAGAGTTACCGAAACCAAATTCCCAGATTGCAACACTTTGATAGTACAAGGGTTAAAAAAAAGGAGTCACTATGGACGTAGCTAGAGAGTTACCGATAATCGGATCGGTATCGGACCGATATTGGCACTATCGGTAAACTATCGGACCGGCCGTTTTTTGGCTGCCGATACATTGTTTTTTTTTTTAGACAAATCTAGTAACTCTAAACTGGTTTTGGTTTACAGAGTTAAAGTTTACTTACAGACTTCCAGTTGAGTTCCCCTTGAGTGAAGTGATTTACTGATATAATTAAGTATTTTTAATTTTTCAAACTTTTTTAGAAATCT
Source organism: Bulinus truncatus (assembly GCA_021962125.1). Taxonomy (NCBI): domain Eukaryota; kingdom Metazoa; phylum Mollusca; class Gastropoda; family Planorbidae; genus Bulinus; species Bulinus truncatus. The sequence continues at coordinate 6,846,788 of JAGDYQ010000001.1, read as the reverse complement.
GCTACAAGTAAATTCAGTAAAAATTACAAAGATTTACGAAGAAAATTATTTTAATTTCATCACAACTTTCACAAGTTAGTGAAGTTACAATTAACAATTAATACATTTTTACTTTTTTAGTTTGACAATAATTATTTACAACTTTATCTTACTTTTCTGTTTGTGTACAAGTATAAAGTAAAAACAACAAATTGTTTGTTATACAATAAACATGCAGATTTCTGAGATTATGTAGGCATGGTTTGAGTTTCTGACTTCGGTCTTCCGGTCTGTCTTTTCAAATCTTTTGTTCTTCTAATCTTCTTCTTGTGCAAGACACCCTTTCATTAATAGCAAAATATCGGTATCGGTATCGGCAAAAATGCTGGGGAAAAATATAGGTATCGGACTATCGGTAAAGAGGCATATCGGTCGCTCCCTAGAAGTAAATCAGAAACAAACAATCCGGTTCAGTACATGAGAATCAAAGTACTACTTGAGAGTCCACAGATTGTGTATTACGATTGAAATGAAACAAATAAATAAATTGATTATATAAATGACTGTGTGGTGATGTGTTATCCAAGAGCTCATCACCAGACTTTATAACATTATATATAAACATTGTCAAAAAAAACTAATTATCTTCGGACTGCATAAAAAATTTAATTGACTCCAAAGGTAAAAAAAAAAATTGTGTATTATCATCAAGAAAACACAAGAATTCAAAATTTCAGATCGAATCACCTTTAAATTGGTGATAATTGATTTTTTTAAATGTCTCAAAACCTTTGTAAATCTACCGACAGAGAAAGCAATTGTAATAAAAGCCTTTAAAAAAACTGAAAGTAACAATTGGCTCAGTGGGACCTGTTTACAATTAAAAGAGGAGCCACGTGCGGCTCTACTGCATGCAAACTTAAAGAAGAGCCACTTGGCACACAAACTAAACGAAAAGTCATATGAGCTAATCATCAAACTGAGCCACGATTGATATCGCAGATATTATTTCTAAAGAAATGCTCTAAAACTATATCAATTATGTGTATTATCAATTTGTTAAAAATTAGATTTTTTTTTTAAAAGAAAAGGGCAATCATTTGTATTGATCATTGTTTAATAAAATTGTTTTATGTAATTGCGGGTTGATATTTAGAATTTAGAGTGATTTGTCTTTTAAAACAATCCTGCGACAAATAAAACAATCAGATTTTGTTTTCAAATAATGGTCTACATATTCAGGCCAGGCTTTATTTGATGTTAGGCAGCTGGTCTATTTTTATAGACCTTTTGGGCCCCTTGAAGTCAACGAATTCCGAACAGCATTATGGGTAATGTTAGGACTAGTGGCTCTTACAACCGCCATTTCAAGAAATGTTTATAGTGTATTTACACGGGGCATTTATGCCCGTTGTGTCATCACCTTGTGGGCTTCAGTGAACTACTCTGTGGGCCTATGGGCTTCAGTGTGTACAATTACAATAGTAATAATTAGTTAATACTTTAAAAACATTTACCTGCTAGTGTAATAAGAAGTAATAGCAGACAAAGTACATTAATCACATTAACAGCCAACATTTCTATAGATCAGTATTTACCCGTCAACTAATTGAACACTAACTGGTAAAAATTATCACCGAAAGTGGACCAGAAAGATAATGAGAGGGCATATCAGATGGCCTCAAATTAGGAACTAGGGTAAAGTAGTGTGTCTCAAATGGAATTTTTTAAAGCACACGAGAGTGTGTCACCAATTTTAAACATTTATATGACATGAGACAAGTATCAATACCATATTAAGTGACATTTACCAACACTATGTGACATTTATCATCTTCACACTTTGCGGAATTTATCATCTTCACACTCTTCGGCATTTATCATCTTCGCAATTTGTGGCCTTTTTTATCTTCACACTTTGCGGCATTTATTATCTTCACACTTTGCGGCATTTATCATCTTCACACTTTGCGGCATTTATCATATTCACACTTTGTGGCCTTTATCATCTTCACACTTTGCGGCATTAATCATCTTCACACTTTGCGGCATTTATCATTTTCACACTCTTCGGCATTTATCATCTTCACACTTTGTGGTCTTTATCATCTTCACACTTTGCGGCATTTATCATCTTCACACTTTGTGGTCTTTATCATCTTCACACTTTGCGGCATTTATCATCTTCACACTTTGCGGCATTTATCATCTTCACACTTTGTGCCCTTTATCATCTTCACACTTTGTGGTCTTTATCATCTTCACACTTTGCGGCATTTAACATCTTCACACTTTGCGGCATTTATCATCTTTACACTTTGTGACATTTATCATCTTCACACTTTGTGGTCTTTATCATCTTCACACTTTGTGGTCTTTATCATCTTCACACTTTGCGGCATTTATCATCTTCACACTTTGCGGCATTTATCATCTTCACACTTTGCGGTATTTATCATCTTCACACTTTGCGGCATTTTAAATTATCATCTTCACACTTTCTGGCATTTATCATCTCCACACTTTGAGGCTGAAAGAGCTGTAATGTAGTGTTGTTTTAGTCCCAGGTCATATTTTAGTTTCAGTTTTTATTTCGTTTTTTCTGTGATAATTTCAGTTTTCGTCTAGCTTTAGTCTTGCTTTTAATTTTAGTTTTAGTTTTAGTTCTCGTTGACGAAAATTCAACATTTTCGTTAACGAAGGTTTTAGTTTTAGTTTTCGTCGACGAAAACAACACTACTGTAATGGCACCCCTCTGAGCAATGGTAACTGGTGTCACTATATCTCACTACCAGTTGAATAGTACCAGAATATATTGGTGATGTTCAGTACAGTGTTCACTCAATAACACATGTAAAGTTAAATGTAAAGCTATGTGTACATTATTGTGTAAAGATATTTGTTAAGTTAAAGAAGATAATGCAAAAAAAAAATTAAATGAATTTATCAAGTGATCCTTTAGATATAGCTACAGGAGTTATCAATATGTTCATGATAGTCAGTGGGCGTGTACCTCGGTATAACAAGACTATTAGATAACAAGGCCATCCAACAGACAAGTAATACACGTTTCGCTACTCGATAGTTGAGATCATTGTATCGATAAAGGAGATAATGTATTGTTAAGTGCATGAACACTGTGTATGATAAAACTAGTGGTATAGACGGTACATTGAGTTGAACACATGACGTTTAACGTGTGGTAGAGACGGTACATTGAGCTTAACACATGACGTTTAACGTGTGGTAGAGACGGTACATCGAGCTGAACACATGACGTTTTAAAGTCTGGTAGAGACGGTACATCGAGCTGAACACATGACGTTTAACGTGTGGTAGAGACGGTGCATCGAGCTGAACACATGACGTTTAACGTCTAGTAGAGACGGTACATCGAGCTGAACACTAGAAAAAAAAGTAAAGTTTCCTTAACCCTAACGGGCCATCGGGACAGATTAAGTGTAGAATTCATCTGTTTCTATAACCTCAGCATATAAAGGGATTGTGTGGTTAGCACAACGCCCAGCCGCCCTTTACTTCCCCGACTAAAGTCAGGTACCCATTTAAAGCTGGGTGGACTTGTGGGACGACTTTGCACCAAATTTCACCTGGAAAAATTTCATGGGTCTCACCGAGGATCAAACCCAGGACTCTTAGGTCGACAGTCGAGTATCTAAACCACTCGGCCATCCGTCCCACTGAACACTAGAAGTTTTAAATAAAACTCTCCGAAACCTATTGCATCCTTTCTTGTGTTGTCTTATTGATTTATTTATTTCTCAATCAAAACATTCATAATATTTCAAGACGACCACATGGGTAAAACGTTTGAAGACCCACCCCTTAATTCTGGATGTTTAAAAAAATTTAGACATGTTTAAAATGCAATTAAAAAATTTTCAGAAGATCTTTCATTGGGCAACGAAACGGTTAAGGAGTTCGAACACAGACTGAGTAATTTGTAGATAACAATATTGTGGGTGTTAATACAACATGCTGAAACTAAAACGACATATTATCAGAGCGATACTTTTATGTAATGTTATGTTGGTAGCCCATTCATTGGATCAAAACATATTAGGGGTGGTTTATTGATTACGTCAACAACGGGGTGAAAGGGGGTGGGGGGGGGGTCTGAAAAAGTTTGACAGTTGTAGACATGGGAAAGGGGGTGAAGTGGATTTTTGTCGTCAACAATGTAATTCACTTTAAAAAAATGGTATGGAATTTATTGGTAAAATAAATCTACAATTCTTAGTGAATATCCAACAAATATCCAATAAATATCATATAAAGTTTATCTCAATTATTCCGTGGCTTCTTAGACACGTGTTTGACTTTTTTTATAAAATATTTAGCATTCAGTGTACTAATCAGCCCCGTAGCGTGAAAATTCTACAGCAGGGGCCTGGCAATAGCAGGGGGGGGGGCAGGTAATACATTTTACTAAGTAGAACAAATAAGCAGAGGGGCCCAGAGAAATCGCACGAGGGGGGCCGGCCCCCTGCCCCCACCCGCACGATACGGGCCTGTTACTAATGAATCTAAATTAACTCAGAACAATTTTTAGCCATTACAATTTTAAACGCATAGATTAAATCTAGTCTAGTGTGTCAGTCTGAGCAGTCTTGTCAGATATTCTTGTCGGTGGAAAGCTTATTCAGCAATCTTAAATTGGTACAATATGTTTTTACATGTACAATGTCACAACCGTTCTTTGCGGAGCTAGCGATGCAGATGTAAACTTTCAAAACAAAAAGACATTTATTTTGGACATCTAGAACAACACAGTATATTAAGTGAATTTTATTATTGCCTTTTTAGCCATAATCAATATCGAAATCGAACAATATAATATTATTTTATTGGGAAGATACAGCAGACTTTCGACTATCTGACCTAATGTCGATCTACGATGGTATGGTGAGCTCTATGTACAACGACTTGAATTTTAATTGTATGTTATTGGTGCGATCTGATGCTTTTTTTTTTCAAAAAGAGAAAAAAGCACTGATTATTACTTGAACTATAAGCGTGGGTGTCCACTTGACGTGTCGATTATTTGTTTATTGCTACATATAAACTAATGACGTAAATATTATAATAACTCACGATTTTCATTTTAGTAATGTATTTTATATAAATAATTTAATTTTAAATTCACTAAACTTTTTTTTTTTGTATTTTATACTTTAAGAATTAAGTCTTTAAAAAAAGCACTGTTGCACTGGTGCTATACAACGTTGATGTTCTTTGTGCATACTAAACTTAGGGCGAATTAATCCCCATTAAAAGTGATGCTAAAAAGTAATTCTCTTTTAACTTCAATAAAACTGACAGAGAGTGAAACTAATTAAAAGCTTGTGATAATACAAATTCTCACCTTGGTTGGCGGCAGATGTTGTGCCCATAGATATCTGTCGTAGTGCCGTTCGGAACAGACACCCGTAACGTAATGGGCAGTACATCACAGAATACAACTCTAACGTTAAGGGCGGTACATCACAGAATACAACTCTAACGTAATGGGCAGTACATCATAGAATACAACTCTAACGTAATGGGCAGTACATCACAGAATACAACTCTAACGTTATGGGCAGTACATCACAGAATAATACTCTAACGTTATGGGCAGTACATCACAGAATAATACTCTAACGTTATGGGCAGTACATCACAGAATAATACTCTAACGTTATGGGCAGTACATCACAGAATACAACTCTAACGTCATGGGCAGTACATCACAGAATACAACTCTAACGTTATGGGCAGTACATCACAGAATACTACTCTAACGTAATGGGCAGTACATCACAGAATACAACTCTAACGTTATGGGCAGTACATCACAGAATACAACTCTAACGTTATGGGCAGTACATCACAGAATACAACTCTAACGTTATGGGCAGTACATCAAAGAATACAACTCTAACGTTATGGGCAGTACATCACAGAATACAACTCTAACGTTATGGGCAGTACATCACAGAATACAACTCTAACGTTATGGGCAGTACATCACAGAATACAACTCTAACGTTATGAAAAGTACATCACAGAATAATACTCTAACGTAATGGGCAATCAGATGTACATAATGTGTTATTTTAAACTGTATAAGCCTGAACAAACAATTAATACAAATGATACATGGTGCAGGAAGAATTTTATTAAAATATATGTTAGGTGTTAACCACTCACTCGTCTATGGTAGAAAACTGTTTTGTATAATGCTTCTGTTTTGATTTTTCCTGAGAAACAGAACGTTTAACATAATTAGGTAGTGGCTGATTGTTTTTGTCTTATATCCACCGTCTAAATACCGAAAAAAAAATAGGTGATCCCACTCATCCCAGACGTCAACTAATTCAACTTCACAAATAACACTTTCTCTTTAGTTTTTCTCTTATAGCTTTAAGTTTCTCATCATACTTTTGCATTGTAGAAGTTGCTTGGGAGTATCGATTATTATTAACTCTTTGTTGGTCTGTCAGACTGAGATATTTCATATTGGTGGTCTGTCAGACTGAGATATTTCATATTGTTGGTCTGTCAGACTGAGATATTTCATATTGGTGGTCTGTCAGACTGAGATATTTCATATTGTTGGTCTGTCAGACTAAGATATTTCATATTGTTGGTCTGTCAGACTGAGATATTTCACATTGGTGGTCTGTCAGACTGAGATATTTCATATTGTTGGTCTCTCAGACTGAGATATTATATACTGATGGTCTGTCAGACTAAGATATTTCATACATTACATACTGTTGGTCTGTCAGACTGAGATATTTCATACTGTTGGTCTGTCAGACTGAGATATTTCATACTGTTGGTCTGTCAGACTGAGATATTTCATACCAACATATGAACGTTCGCTAATTTTTAAAACCGTCTATCCGCCACAATAAAATACAGCATGATCAAAATGTAAATGGCATGTCACTAACCTACATCCTAGAGTTTACCACTTTACTCAACCGATGTGTATTACTAAAGAATAAAAGTTAAGCTGCTACTTAATAGAGTAGGTATACGTTTAAGCAATATTTATTTTCTAAAGAATCTTTTTAGTCCACACTGGCCGTTGTCATTAGACTTAGTAATTAATATTTCAACATCTCAAACTGTGGAGGCTTACATGTTTTTTTTTAATGTTGTACAAGTCTTCACCTACACCATCTGTCGCCCTAGTCTAGTAACTAACATGTTTGCTTTTATCAAGTGCTCATTCAGTCTGCAGTAGAATTCTCCCACGTTACATCATTCAGTTTGCAGTAGAATTCTCCCAAGTTACATCATTCGGGTCAGTCGTAGAATTCTCCCAGGTTACATCATTCAGTCTGCAGTAGAATTATCCCAGGTTTCATCATTCAGTCTGCAGTAGAATTCTCCCAGGTTACGTCATTCAGTCTGCAGTAGAATTCTCCCAGGTTAATATCGTCCAGCTCCCGGTTACTAGGCAAACGACAATTATTATGGCTGACGGAGGGACAGATCCAACACGAGATTTTCTAAACTACACTTAAGGATGAGATTATGGTTTCTCAGCCTTTCGACACAAGTGTACCCACTTTTTATTTTCGTAATACTGTGTATCCCTAGTAATAAAATAACAGCATCCAGACTTGGCTATTACAACATCCAGACTTGGCTATTACAACATCCAGACTTGGCTATTACAACATCCAGACTTGCCTATTACAACATCCAGACTTGCCTATTACAACATCCAGACTTGCCTATTACAACATCCAGACTTGCCTATTACAACATCCAGACTTGCCTATTGTTGTTACGGTCATGGTTTCTCTTCATTTATTTTTTTCGTCTTAGCTTCATGTTTACCTGATGTTCTCGTTCCAATGTAGCTCGTACGCCCACCAAACTATTCGCGAACCCCCTGGGATACGCATACCACACTTTGGGAAACATTGCTATAAACCAAAAATACGGCGGTACAAGAATAATAATATAATAATAGCGATTTGGGTTCTGCGCTAAATCAAAAGTAAAGAATTAATACAACAGTATTCCAGTTTAAAATCGTCAAACGTAAACAGTAGTAATAAAATTCATGAAAACATTGGATCTGTCCGAAACCAAAAAATAACCTAACCTACTGATCAAACCTAAGGGAATATAACTCTATGCAAAGGTTATTCAGGGTACAGCTAGTATATATATATATATATATATATATATATATATATATATATATATATATATATATATATATAAGCGATTTGGGTTCTGCGTTAAATCGAAAGTAAAGAATTGATACAAAAGTATTCCAGTTTAAAATACAATCATGAAAAAATCGGATCTGCCCGAAACCAAAAATAACCTAGCCCACCGATCAAGCCTGAGGGGATATAACTCTATGCAAAGGTTTTGCAGGGTACATCTAGTAATGTTTAATATTATTACCAGTGGTTAGATATAAATGAACACAAATATTTGACCCTTTGAAAAAATAAAAATGGACTCTTGAAGGCGGTTTCATTGACATAAGCTATATTGTTTACAAAAACAATGTTTTCTTACTCTAACATGTCCTATCGTTTTTTTTTTTCGTCTGTCTGTCAGATTGAAGGATTGAATCACTAGATCTGATTTTTACATCATTAAAACGTATTAGCCCTATACCCCCCTCTCCACACACTATACAGTTTTATTTTATTTTGAAATGACCAGTCAATGGTGTACAGTAAGCGGTGTCCACCTTGAGACATCCTTGGTATGAACACACACACACACACACACACACCCACAAAAACAAAAAAAACTGAACAATAATTACTGAAAGACGTGTAGGTATGGTTATCAAGATGGCTCTTGAGCAAAGCTGGGCAAATTTTTACGAGCTTCGGCCACATAGGGTTCTTAAATTTGACAGAAGAATTAGATCAAAAGCAGATCGATATGGTGTTTATATGAAATAGTAAGAATGAAATGTAAATGTCATTGTTGTCATGGGAACGAACTGCAGGCCGGATCAAATAGCCTGACGGATCAGACTTGGCCCGCGGGCAGAAGTTTGCCCATAACCCGCTCCATGATACATACAGGGCTCAGGGCTGCGCCCTCCCATGGTGCAAGAGTGTGCCAATGAGAGGGTGGCTTAATGTACCCTGGAATACAAAAATGGGAGCTAAAAAATGTAACTTCAATATTACAAAATTATGATGAGAAGTTCAATCTTTTCACACAGTTAGAAGAAACTTGAGAAAGGGTTATTTGTGAAATTGTTTATGAGGGTGTGTCTTATGTGAAATTGTTTATGAGGGTGTGTCTTATGTGAAATTGTTTATGAGGGTGTGTCTTATGTGAAATTGTTTATGAGGGTGTGTCTTATGTGAAATTGTTTATGAGGGTGTGTCTTATGTGAAATTGTTTATGAGGGTGTGTCTTATGTGAAATTGTTTATGAGGGTGTGTCTTATGTGAAATTGTTTATGAGGGTGTGTCTTATGTGAAATTGTTTATGAGGGTGTGTCTTATGTGAAATTGTTTATGAGGGTGTGTCTTATGTGAAATTGTTTATGAGGGTGTGAGTTATGTGAAATTGTTTATGAGGGTGTGTCTTATGTGAAATTGTTTATGAGGGTGTGTCGTATGGTCCAAATGCTGTCCAGCAAGGCAGTAAGTTTTTTTTTCTTGATACCTGATATGAAATGTGAGTGCGTTATATACTCTATACAACCTAAATGTAATATTTTAAGTAATCCAGAATGACATTATCTAAAGTTCGGTGGTGTATTATTGTTTTCAGTGGGCATCCAGCCCGACACCCCCAGGTAGACAGTCGAGGACTTTACCAACCGACCATCCGTGTAAAAAAAAGCTACAAATAAAAATTTCCGTTAGAGGGTTTTGGAAATGAGCATTCAGCATTGAGCAAGTAGTTTAGCCATACAGACACCAAATCACATTTATTCTTATATGTTTCTAGTTTATTATTTTAAAGGTAGCTCGGCTATCTTGCACTTGTATACGCCGTTGTAATATAGTCTTATTTTATAATTTATGAATCAATCATAGCACTATTTAATTTAAAAAACAAAGTAATATGATAGGTCTGAAATCTCTTTTTTTTTTTTTTTAATTTTTCAAAATATCATTTTTTTAAATTCAGATCGACTTTAAAAAAAGCTTTATCTACGGAATTAGTTACGACGAACGCGGCAATTTCCGATCATCGGAGAATTTCCGATTATTACAATTGTTTTCATTGAAGGATTTTAAAATGCTGTCTGTTGTAATAGAAACAACAATTTTTGAATGATAATATGTTTTTATTATTTTTTTTAAATTTAAGACGTTTACAGTTTTACTTCTCATGGGTCAGAAAATTGTATTTATAGTTTAACTTTTTATCTCGTTTCTGCTTAAAGTTAGAACAAGTATTTGTAAATAATTAAATAGTCTTTAAAGTGTTATTATTAATTTAAAATATGTAATTTAAAGGTGTAATGTATATACATTTTAGTGAACCCCATAATCTTTTTATTGTTAAAAATTGCTAATATGTTTATAAGTTATAAGTTTATTAAACTTTTTTTCTAAACATTCTACTTTTATTCATTTTTTTGTTGTAGTTGTAAACCAGTCTATTTAAAATACGCAGTGGTTACGGAACCAAGACCGGGACTCTGTATTTTTTTTTCGGGGTCCAGGGATAGATGCGCATGCGCTCCAACGCTCTAGACGGACTATTTTTACGGCTGTGATGTGCGCATGCGCGATAGCTGGACTCCGATTTTTTTTTCGGGGTCCAGCTATAGCTATTGCTCCTTACCCTAACCCTAGCCCTATCCCTAACCCCCCAACCCTAATCCTAACTCTATTCCTAACCCTAACCCTAACCCTAGCCCCGAAAACAAAAAAAATATGCATTAATAAGCAGTCCGTCAGCCGCGCATGCGCATCTATCCCTGGACCCCGAAAAAAAATACGGAGTCCCGTTCCTTGGTCCCGTAGTCACTTCGTTTAAAATACTGCTTTTTCCATTTTATGGTTATTTAAAGGGGGGTGGGTAATAAAATGGTGACTTAATTTTATAGGGGGGGTCTCTGGAAGTTTGACAAGTTGTTGACAAGGGGGGGGGGAGGTAAAATCGCCAAAAATTTGTTGACATAAATAATGGACAGCCCCTGATATAAGATATAGTGATGATATTATACATTTAACATTTCACGATTCTCTTGTTATATTGAGATGTACAGAGTTGACGGAAGTGTTGTCATTTTTAAAATAAATTGTGTATGTACTCTCCAACTCTTTCCCCAATTTCCGTTTTATATCCATTTTTCTATTACGAATTCTTTTTCCCAACCTCAGTATTCTGTAACCTTTTCACTAACTTATTCTCTTCCCTCCGCCCTGCTTTCATATCTTTCCATCCTTTGTACATGTTTTATTCTCTCCTTCCTATTATGTATTATATCCTGTCCTCTCATATTGACTTTTCCTACTCCTCCTTGTTTGGGTATTCTCCTTATCCTCTATATTTTGTATTATCTCCCTCTCTCCCACTATTATATATTCTTTTCATCTCTGTAATGTATTTGACCTGATGACATTTCTCATACACTCAGTTCAGGCATCCTAAGGTCAACGGTAAAAGGACCTGCTAAATGAGGGGAGATGGATTCGATTCATATTTTAAAATATGATAAACCACGAAGGTTTATAAGATTAATTAACTAAGAGCATTCTAAATAGTGACATGCCATATTTATTGATTACATCATTAATAAAAAATCATCGTTCAAATTTTGTTCCAATCTATTGATTTGCTTTTTAGTTGATTTGATTTGATTTCCCTTCTGAACCCTAACGGGCCATCGGGGCAGATTAAGTGTAGAATTCATCTGTTTCTATAACCTCGGCAAATAAAGGGTTGTGTGGTCAGTACAACGCCCCGCCGCCTTTACTTCCCCAACTTAAAGTCAGGTACCCATTTAAAGCTGGGTGAACTTGTGGGACCACTTTGCACCAAATTTCATCTGAAAAAATTTCATGGGCGTCACCGAGGATCGAACACTTTACACATACGACGACGGTCGAGTATCTATTGAGTACAATCGTATTTGTGTTGATGAAACTGTTCATTTGTTTTTATAGTTAATAGACTACAATCGTATTTGTGTTGATGAAACTGTATGTATGTGGCAACAGTTGGTCATTAGAATGTTATTGCGGTTATTTGTTTATATTGAAATAATAGATTTCTTCAATAAAATCTTCATTGAAATAGCTGGCAAGTAAAGTTGAATCTCTGGATTGTAATTTTTTTTTAGTTGTCTCCCTTTAGTTGTGGTGGTGGTAAGGAAGGCGTTGTGTCATGGAATAAAAATATTTATTTATAGCTTTTATAAAGTAAATAAAGTTCCCTTAACCCTAACGGGCCATCGGGACAGATGAAGTGTAGAATTCATCTGTTTCTATAACCTCGGCATATGAAGGGGTTGTGTGGTTAGCACAACGCCCAGCCGCCTTTACTCCCCCAACTTAAAGTCAGGTACCCATTCAAAGCTGGGTGGACTTGGGGACTTTCACCAGGACCTGAAAAAATCCCAAGGTTCTCACTGAGATTCGAACCCGGGACCCTCCTTTATATAGTCTTCAATAATGTGTAATGACTGTACCATACTGTTTTATTTCAAACTAATTATTGTCAAACTGGTGTATGTATTAGGATTGTATGCAATCACCTTTATCATCAAAGTACTTTGTTTGTATGTTTATTGAAGACTAAAATAGTTATTTTATTTTATTGTTCATTTTCCACACACACACAAAAAAGTGAACACTATCTGGTAGTCTATAAAACTATCTGGTAGTCTATAACACTATCTGGTAGTCTATAACACTATCTGGTAGTCTATAACACTATCTGGTAGTCTATAACACTATCTGGTAGTCTATAACACTATCTGGTAGTCTATAACATTATCTGGTAGTCTATTGTGTTTATTATTCACATATCACAAGAAAATAAATAAGCATTCTATAACAAAGAAATTTAATTTGTTTCGATATCTTTTCTGCACACTCTTTATTAAGAGGTAGCAGCAAATTTAACAACACATGCAACAAGCTGGAGAACAACATCAGCTTTGCTTCGTAACAAGCCTGGAATTAATGACAGTATTTTGAATTCCTTCAGTCGTTGATTTGGCACGAAAGAAGCTATTACTTGTCTCAATGAAGCCTACTTTTCGCTAAACTGGGTGGTCAATAAAAAAATGGAGGAATGTTCACAGCTACTCCATGTGGAATTGATGCAATTATAAAAACAAAACCTGTATCTTCTAGAATTAGGTCCCTTGAAGTTAGAAGTGTTAAAACGCCACAGTCTTTAAAAATGATTTTTATCCCAAATAGATCCGGGATAAAGTTTTCAAACAAAGTTTATCACACCAGTTTGGAATAACACCCACTAACGCCTTGAAACTATTAAAGCTCCTATAAGAAGAATATGTAAACTTTTTGCTTTGTCCATAGACATTGGAATTGTAATTTTAAATTCAGTGCAGTCAATGATATTCAGTGCAGTCAATGATCATTCTGCAATTTGGAAAATTTACAAATGAATTTAATGCTGCAGTTTTATTTTAAAATCTGGATGGACAAAAACCTTTTTAAAAAAATCCTCAAACAACAGAGAATGAAGCAGGCTATTCAGGCCTGGATTAATCATTGGGAAAGCTAGGCGCGTGCATGGGACACCAAGTGTTTACAGGGGGGGGGGGACCACAAGTCCTCAAGAAAAATGTGAATATCTTTCCGGTAGCCGCGCGTAATCGACAAGACATTAGCAAATCGCAAATGTAATATAGAATCACAAATGTAATATAGAATCACAAATGTAATATGGAATCACAAATGTAATATGGAATCACAAATGTAATATGGAATCACAAATGTAATATGGAATCACAAATGTAATATAGAATCACAAATGTAGTATAGAATCACAAATGTAATATAGAATCACAAATGTAGTATAGAATCACAAATGTAATATAGAATCACAAATGTAGTATAGAATCACAAATGTAGTATAGAATCACAAATGTAGTATAGAATCACAAATGTAGTATAGAATCACAAATGTAGTATAGAATCACAAATGTAGTATAGAATCACAAATGTAGTATAGAATCACAAATGTAGTATAGAATCACAAATGTAGTATAGAATCACAAATGTAGTATAGAATCACAAATGTAGTATAGAATCACAAATGTAGTATAGAATCACAAATGTAGTATAGAATCACAAATGTAGTATAGAATCGCACATTATTTAGCCTTGGTCCCACAACCTGGGGAGGGGGGGGGGGTAAAATACCTCTCAACCAGTTGTTTTTTTTTTGCTATTTTTATTTGAGTTTTTTTTTTAGATATTTTTTTTTTACTTTTTTTTAGGATATGTTTATGCTACGTAACGCAGTAATGTATGACGACAAACGCGGTTTAGTCAGCTAATGAAAGCAATTATGAATATTGTTAATTTGTCGACTTGAATGACTGTACATTTATATAATTGCTTAAAACTACTTTACATTTTAAAGATTTGAAGAAGCTGCAAAAGAAATAACACCAGGTGTGGATTATAACTTTGACCCGTAATCGTAAACGAAAACCAGTGGTCATTGATGGTGATGCCACCGGGGTATTTCTGAATGCCAGAGACACATTTTGTATGTCTGCTTTCTACGCCTTTGTTGACAAGTTTGAGACAGAGATGAGTAAACGAGGACAGGTGTATAATGAAATAGCAGTTTGATTTTTGTAAATAACCATCCATTTTATTGCGTATAAATATTGATTACTATGCCGGATAGTCAGTAGCATAGGAACTGTTGTTGAAGTAATAAGTGGCCATTTAGTGTTTGCAAAATACTGGAATTAAATTATGACAAGAGTTACATAAAATGATGAAATATACTGTAATAATTATATTTGGCATAGAAATTTAGAGTAATTAACTGGCCAATTAAGGAAGTAGATATTGGCAGACGAGAAAAATTCAGACGATGAAAGATATTCATAAGGGAAGGACGTTATTTATATCACATCATTTATTCTACTATATTATGTATGTATTTCATATTAGTAAATATAAATAAATATATAGATCAATTAGCCAACTTTCTACTCAGTCATTTACAACTGTTTTTATGTGTAATGTCTCATCACACATATCTGTGGACATTTAATTAATATACAAGAAATAGGGCTGCTGATTAAACTGCGTTAATTTGCGATTAACGCGTCAAAAAAAATTTGCGATTAAAATTTTTAACGCAAGACTTAAATGCGTTAATTTGACTAAATGCGGAAAGTTCACCAAAACGATAAATAACAGAATTTCACCATTTGAAGTTTAAGTTCCGTCCACTTATTAAGTAGATCTACCACACCCACCCTGCCGCAATTCGCACATACCCTCACCCCCAGGTATGTCGACTGAAGCCCCACTTGTAATATATGATGAAGATGTTTTGGTTATTTAGCCCTTCGACAAGTAAACTCCTGCTCCCTTCCCGGTCGATGTGAAAAGAGAAAACTTTCATTCACTAGTTTACATTATATACTGTAGTGTATTGGTGGAGGTACTATAGTGTATTGTTGAAGGTATAATGAACCCGTTTATTATTAGATCAAAATAACGAGATGCTAGAAATTTTGTATCATCATTTTTTTTTGCGCATAATTTTGTATCGTATTTTGATAGTATAACATCTTGCTAATACATCTGTACCCGAGACAGTGGTTGTATTTTTCAGAATTATTGTGATACTGAGTCAAATTTTATATATGGCTGTTGATTTACTGCAATTAAAGCGTAATTAATGCGTTAAAAATATGCGATTACATTTTTCTAACACAAACACCTTAATGCGTTAAATTTTACCCAAATGGTGTTATTTCAGAGTTGCAGATGAAATTAAAAAAAATCAGTTAATAACCCAATTCTATAACCAGATCAGACAAGATTTAAAAAAAAAAGGAAGAAAAAAAACCCGAGTGTCACGTTTACATAAATCATAGCAGCTATATGACCTTGAAACAATAGGATTAACATTTCTTAATTCAAACTTATGACCCTGAATGATGCAATTAATGAACATCTGCACGTGTTATAGTTTGATTGACAAGTGTCATGGCTTTGAAACAATGTAACTTGTGGTTGGTAAGTGACGTCATCTACCAATATTAACATTACCCACCTCCCCACCAATACAACCACAGTCATCGATTTGATGGACAAATTTACTTTTAATCTTCTTTGGAAGTTTTTGCTTTGCGCGTTGCAGTCTATAAATGTTATTCTTATATTCTTTCATTCATTTACTTTCTTACTATCAACTATTTGTTTAATGTTTTAGTGAACAACAAAAAAGAATTTTATTTTATCGGTCTGTCAGTTATATTAATAAAAAAAATATTGTGTAAAATGACACACTCTTTGATGTTATCGGTCGGCTTTCATTTTTCATCTTCTGTTCTTTCTTTCCTGTTGACGACACACTTTATAACAAGTCGCGACCCACATGTGAGACTGAGAACAAATGAATAAGGATGCTTACTTGCTCGCGTCAAAAATGAGTCGAACATTTCAAGGTCTGGCTTGTCAAAGACGTCACACACACACACACACACACACACACAAAGGTTTAATACTCTATTGCTTAGGCCAAGTAAGTGCAAAAAATAACACATTGTTATTATTTTAAAATGACATGTTGATTGAATTAAAAAATGTTACAATTAATAAATAAAGTATTTTTTCGATTAAATATGCGTTAATTTGCGATAATTTTTTTTTAATTATGCGTTAATTTCGATTAAAACTTTTAATCGAACAGCAGCTCTAACAAGAAATAATAAAATAAACTCCAAAGAGACTGACTATACTACACATTGATATACACCTTCCCAGAAGCAGAAGATCCACAGAATAAATAATATATATATATATATATATATATATATATATATATACCATAAATAATACTACAAGAAGAAAATATACCCATGACAGATACAAAAGATAGATGTTCCTGGTTTGTTTATAGAAAACATAGAAAGACGTGAGGTTAGTATATACACAATAGGCAAAATACGAATGACGTGATCTAACACACAAATTAAACATGAAATGTGTAGTTAAGAATGATATGCACTGTGAAAGGTTTGACACATTTCTGATCGGTGGGTAGGTACCAGAGATGAGTGGACAGCGGACGCGTCCGCTTGCGGACGCAGATCCGCAGACTTTTCCGAATCCGCGGACTGACAGCGGACGCTTCGTATGGTTAAGTTGCGGACTCGCGGACTGACGCGGATCTTCTTTAGCGTTACCATAAAAAATTTCAAGTCATTTAAACAGCTAAATTTCAGCAATGCGGACGCGCGGACTGACTGCGGACCAATGTTGTAAGATTCTGCGGACGCGGACGCAGACGCGGATCATTGATAGAAATCCGCGGACGGACGCGGACGCTAAATTTCAAGATCTGCACACCTCTGGTAGGTACAGGGCGCCGAATAAAAAACTCAAACATGCCGCCACAATAGCTAGGTATGGCACTGCGGATATTGCTGTGGCACTGCGGATATTGCTGTGGCAGGATAATTGCAAAGCGAATTGTCAATAATGTAAAAAACCAAATTCATTATAGACCCGCATTTTGTTTGAATATATTTTTTATAAATATTTTAGGGCTGGAGATGAGTTCCAGTTTCTGTTAAAAGTTTGTTAAATAGGGAAAGAGATTCATTGAGTGTAATAGTTTAGTTCAATTACATGTCAATGATTACAATTAGGAGGCTGGAGCTTGTTTATTAACATTATATTTGGGAGGGGGGGGGGAAATTTATGTTTTTCCGTTTTCGTTTTTATAAGTTTGTATTTTTAGGGTGGAAGGGGGTGTTAAAATATTGACTTTATTTTAATAGGAGGGTCGCTGACACTGGTTGAAGGAGGGAGGAAGGAGGGTGGTCTAAAAAGAGCTACAATTTGTTGACGTACTTAATGGACTAGCCCAATTGTCGTGACTCTATGTGTAGGTAGCGGGTATATAGAGTAACTCAACACAGGCATATATTCAACGACAACCAATTAGAATGGCAATTGAAGTTGTTTATTAATAAACTTATATACACACTGGATAAACTTATATATATAAAGAATAAACGACTGGTTCTTTTAACCATTGATATGTGTGTACTTAGTACTTAGTATTTAATGTTCGATACTTTCTCATTCACTATTGGTCTATGCATCATCTTTATTTCTAACGTCATACCGCCATCTTGAATATCTTTCTTCCTGTTTTTCTTCTTCCTGTTTTCTTTCTTCCTGTTCTCTTCTCTCTCTCTCTCTCTCTTTCTCTCTCTCTCTCTCTCTCTCTCTCTCTCTCTCTCTCTCTATCTCTCTCTCTCTCTCTCTCTCTGACGCGGGAAACAACTCTATATTTTTTTATTATCCTTATTGTCAAGAGTTGTGTCACGACACCAACAATATACTCATACTTTTTTATTTCCATTTAAACATAATCAAAATGTGACAAAATAAGTTTTTTTGAACAGGCCTACAGACACACTAACATATAAAGCGAAGAAAGAACACACAAATTCATAAAATATTAAATTTATTTCTAAAGTTTTCAAAAAAATATTTCTTCTTTTCAATCCTTTATGAGGTATTTAAGAGTGTCATGAACAAGAGGGGCAACATTTACACGGCAATGTCTCTGGTTTTTCTCCTTTGGCACATTTGGGCGGTGTGCAGGAAAAATTAACTATGTGTCTCATCCATAATTTGTATTTATTATCTTTTAAATGTACACATGTTTGAGTTATGCAAGGAGAATCGCAAAGTACAGTTGATTCTCCTACCTGATAATAATAGAAACAAAGAGTGTTGCTCTATACATTTGTACAACTACCTGATAATAATAAAACAAAGAGTGTTGCTTTATACATTTGTACAACTACCTGATAATAATAAAACAGAGAGTGTTGCTCTATACATTTGTACAACTGATTGTCCTACCTGATAATAATAAAACAAAGAGTGTTGCTCTATACATTTGTACAACTGATTGTCCTACCTGATAATAATAAAACAAAGAGTGTTGCTCTATATATATGTACAACTGATTGTCCTACCAGATAATAATAAACTTGTCAATGCTTCGAATCATTTGTTTTCCTTTTATACATGGTATTAGATGCATTAATTCACATATAAAAAGGATCCACCCCCCCCCCCCAAAATAAATTAGCCGCCGGCTAAGTCCGGCGTTATCCATAGTTAGGTACAGATCTGCCATCTATTTCAAGTCTCCTATGCAGGGCCGGAAAAAAAGTGTTTATTTAAGCTAGTGCTAGGTAATCAGGCTTGCGGAGCCGCTATATTTTTTCCGGCTCCCACAAATTTGACGGCTCCGGCTCGGCTCCTGCTCCATATTAAGATAGTATCACACAAGACAAAAAATTTTGTAATTGCTCCACGCTAACATGCCACTGATAAAAAGTTTCGCCGCGTTCACCCCCATAGTCAGGAACTTGAAAAATATACGCATTGTCGGTTATACTAAAAACAAACCACTTCAGTGCATCCAGAATCATATCATTATTTTCGAACGAGGTTTCACTAGTCACCATTTTCATAAGTAATAAAAAGTTATTTCAATGATCAAATTAGAAAATATTAAAATGATACATTATTTAAAATATTTTAAAGACTTCAGTATTTATATTTATTATTTATAAATTCGAAGTGACTATTCGGACCCGGGTACCAATAAACTCCGATTTTTATTCGGACCCCGTCCCATTAAAGTCAGATTGTTATTCGGACCCGTGGCAAATATGCACTTAGCTTAGCTATACATAAACTTTATTATTGTTTTTTTTTATAACTGTTTGAATTGTATGATTTAATCGTTACTCTGTCTAGTGTTTCACTAAGCGGACTCTGTATTATTATTTTTTCGGGTTCCATCTAATAAAGTTTAAATATAGCTAAGCTTAGTGCATATTTGCCACGGGTCCGAATAACAATCGGATTTTATTGGGACCCTGGTCCGAATAGCCACAGCCTTATAAATTTATCTAGTCTATTTCAGATATTCTGTTCATAATAAAATTGTTAAATACAGAAAGTGACCCTTTTGTTTTTAGTCTATTACAAATTCGCGGTCAAATAATAATACGAAATGACGCGTTCTATTTGTCGTCGTAGTAAAAATTTATTTTAAATGATAGATATAATTATTCTATGATATAAAACTGTTTTAACTTTATATATAACAAAATAACATGCCACTAAAAAATTTCGGAGGGTAAACAAGATTTAAAATGAACACAAAACGATTCCCCATTAAAGATTTCTTGTGGTGATGTGTGTGCACGCTATCAATTAAATGCTGTTACTGTTGTGCCGTTCGTAAAACATGACATATTTCAAATTGTAGGAGGCAAACAATCAAACAAATTTGCAATTTTAAAGCTGAAAAAGATTCTGCTGTAAAAAAAAAACATTTGGGAGCCGTGGAGCCGCCAGATTTTTTCGTATCCGGCTCCGGTTCCAGCAAAAAGTAGCGGCTCCCGGCTCCTCGGCTCCGGCTCTGCAAGCATGTAGGTAACAATAAACAGCGTAATAAGAAACAGCCACGGGTTACAGCCGAGAAAACACTAGATCTATGCGATGAAAAAATGAGTCTTTGAAAAATACAAAAAGTCCAACAAGAAGCTAATAAATAAAAAGATAAGATAAAAGATAAGATAAAAGATAAGATAAAAGATAAGATAAAAGATAAGATAAAAGATAAGATAAAAGATAAGGCGGGCTAAAGAAAACTGAATCGACAAGCAGCATCACACAGAAGAACATAGTGTAGCAGCCGGTAGTAGATAGAAAGTAATTTAGACATTAGGAAACCTTACAAATATGTAACATAAGTAAACATCAATAATTGAGGACAACACTGGTCGATAAGCCATCAAAAGCTGGAAGAGGTACATAATTTCAAATACGAAAGCTTCGGGCTAAGATTTGGTGAACGATGGCGACAATGGCTAAACGAAACAGAATCTAAACCAGCAAAAAAACATTAACCAACCAACGAAGCTCAGATTTTACAGAGCTCTAGTTAAAACCTTTGCCCTGTATGGATGTTCTATCAACAAAGGCAAGCAAGTTGTAGGCATTCGAAAAAAAAAATGCATGAGGAAAATCCTTCGAATCTCATACCATAGAACCCAAGACCATTAAGTATGTCTGGGAATACTCCCAATAGCGGGCCCTCAGGAAAACAATTATGGCAACAATCAAGTGACACAAGGTGGCATGGTTCAGTCATAAGGCATAGTAGCCTGCCAAATACCATTTTCAAGGAATGGAAGAAGGATGCCGTCGCAGAGAGCGCCTTCGAGAATGTTGGGTATACAATATAAAATAATGGACAGTGTTACTAATGAATGAACGGGGACGGATGGTCGTGCGGTGGGGCGCTCGGCTGTCTATCTGAAGGTACCTGGTTCGATCTCCGGTGAGGACCAAGGAAATTTTTCAGGTCTTGGCTCAAGTTCCCGATATATCTCCCGTGGTGCCTAGATGGCCATTGCACTTTCGGCTATGGTGGTGATGAAAGAAGGGAACCATAAAAACCGTCCCATTAGTGGTTTATTGGATTTAAGATATTTCATTTCATCTTTACAGGGACTTTACACACACTAATGAATGAAATAAAGACAGTCGCGCGAGGACAGGCAACTAAGGATAAAAATGTCTGATGGTGTATCCATGCGTTTCCCCATAGACCACATCGGTTAACGGTGTATTGATGATGTGGTAACAATTAACATTTCCCTAGCGTGGATCCTCATAGACGATGGGGTTCTACTCAGGCATTGAGGAAAGGGTGGATGCCCCAACCGTCACTCAAAAGAGAAATGCAATATCGGCTATTTTTTTTACTACACAGAGGAATGCAATATCGGCTATTTTTTACTACACAGAGAAATGCAATATCGGCTATTATTTTCCTACACAGAGAAATGCAATATCGGCTATTATTTTTCTACACAGAGAAATGCTGTATCCAGAAGTTCGGATTTTAAATCATGTTTCTATTCTAAGGAATTTGTATACATTTAGTTTAATATCCGAAGTTGCTTACTTTGAAGGCGTTTGGATTTCAAAAACACAGTGGCTACTGGACAGAGGAAGGGGACTCCGTATTACTTTTATTCGGGGACCAACTATAGATGCGCATGCGCTCTAGCGCTCTAGACGGACTTGCTGTGATGATAGCTACACTCCGATTTTTTTTCGGGGTCCAGCTATAGATATTGCTTCTCATACTAGCCCTAACCCTATCCCTAACCCTATCCCTATCCCTAACCCTAACCCCCTAACCTATCCCGAAAACAAAAAATATGCAGTTATAAGCAGTCCGTCTGCCGCGCATGCGCATCTATAGCTGGTCCCCGAAAAAATAATACGAAGTCCCGTTCCTTGGTCCCGTAGCCACTTCGTTTCAAAAAAGGGGTGGCATTTTTTAGAATCTACCGGGACGGCACAAAAGCTATTTATGCCAATGATCACTGTTCACTTAATGGTGCTCTGACATCATTCCATTCATTAATTTAGTATGACTAGTTTGATTTCAGGCTCTAATTTAGTTTGACTAACATCATTGCATTCTCTAATTTACTATGACTAGCATGATTGCATCCTCTAAATTAGTTTGACTAACATCATTGCATTCTCTAATTTACTATGACATGAACACATTTTTAACATATAAATATGTTTAGATAGAAAAATGATATCAGTGCAAACACGGTGGTATCCTATGACGTCATTTATTATGGTATGGTGAAACTGTGATGCCACATGTGCACTAGGTTGGAGTGAAAAAATATTTTTTTTGAGTGTTTTGTTTGGATAGCTGTAAAAACTTGCTAACGCATGCAGTTAGTAATGTGGCATAAAATTAGACATTTTAAAGCATATCTTGAGGTTCCGCAGTGTCATGGTATAGTTGTGTGTACTACGCACACAGGTGTGTGTGTATGTTTGGAGCTTGGCCAACCAGGTCAACCTGAGGTCACGGGGTCAAGACTCTAGTTAATTCGACAGTATAAATATCATGTTTATTGTAAATAGGATTGTCTAAGAAGGTGAGAGAGAGCGACGTTGAACGTTCGAGTATAATGCAAGCAAATTATATAAAGAGGATGTTTGAAAGATAGGGGAGTTCAGTTCAGTTGAGTACAGAGAGAGAGAGAGAGTATTCGAGTTCAGTTCGGAGTTCAGTTGGAGTTCAGTTAGATGATCATCAGTCAATTAGCGAATCAACATATTCAGTGTATCAGAGTATATGAGTTTAGTTAATCAGTTGAATTTATTGTTAATAAGTATTTATTTATTGAGTTGAGGAGATTATCAGTCATTGTGATAATTCAGTTTATATTGGATTTATTCTACTGTTTATATTTTACTGTGTTGTTAAAAAACTATATGAACCATGGAATATGACTTGAGTTTCTCATTATAAACCAGTTCATATAAATGCATCCTTTACACGCAGTTGACCTAAAGTATATGCATATTTCGATAAAAAAACAATTATCTTAAAAAAAAAACAAGTTTATATATACAACATTTTCATGTTGTTGTTTATCTTTTTAACAGTTTATACAAATGTTACAAGTAAAAAGAACCATATATTTGAAGGGAAAACACATGGAAACTGTCTAACATGTTTTTATAGCTACAAATGGTGTTGGGTAGACTTTGGATAGTTATTAAAACTTGCTCGGTGGTCAGTTAGATCTTTATGTGTGCTAGTAATCAGCTTTGAGGCTACTAGCTACATCCGTGTTTCCCAACATGGGGCCCACGCCCCACAAGGGGGCAATTTGATTTTTAAGGGGGGGGGGCAATTCGAAAATGGACTCGAAACGAGTTTTACCCTTTTGATCCGGGCCATTTAACCCTTTGGGAACTATAGTCGCCGCGCGTCGCCTCTACTGATTGGCAACTATAGTCGATTTCGGGTTGTTCCGTTGCCGATAGTGCTACATGTTTTTAATTGCTTATTTTAAGCTTTTTGAATCTCTGAACATAGATAGCGACAGTTATTCTAATTTATTCCATAGTAGGATGAGTGGAGCAAGCAAGAAAAAAACTCGTCAATATTCAGAGGACTATTTAAAATTTGGATTCATACCCGCTGTCCAAGATGCGCGGATGCCTTTTTGTCTTTTATGCCAGCAATGCTTGACCAACGAATCAATGAAACGAGGTCGTCTTGAGGCACATCTTAAGGCAAAACATAGTGCTCATATTAATTCAGATTTGAATTACTTTAAAACTTTAAAGACAAATTTTGAAAAGAGAACAACATCAAACTCCCTATTTACTGCTCATACTTCAACTATTAATCGTGTTCTTGAAGCTAGTTATCAAATTTCTTTATTCATCGCAAAAACTGGAAAAAATAATACTATAGGAGAGAATTTAATAAAACCTTCAATATCAGCATTTCTTAAAACGGTTCTTCAAAAAGATGGCAAAGATGTAAAAGCTATGCCACTCAGTAACAATACTGTTAGCAGAAGAATAGATGAAATGAGTGAAGATATTGAATAACAACTTGTTGAAAAGTTGAACACAACAAATTTCTCAGTGCAAATGGATGAATCAATTTTTGAGAGACAATGAGGCAGTATTAATAACTTACGTAAGACATATTGATAAAAGGAATTTTTCTGAAGAAATGTTGTTCTGTAAAAGATTAGAAAGCACCACTACCGCCAAAGATGAAATATCTGTTAACAATCGATGGTAAAGCATTTGTGAGTTATTTAGCCGATATCTTTGAAAAATTAAATATATTAAATAAACAACTTCAAGGAACAAATAAAACAATTGTCGATGCAAAAGCGAAGATATTTGGTTTCATTACTCTTATTGAGTTATGTCAGAAACAAATTAACAACAAAAAACTTTGAACAGTTTCATTGGCTCCAAAAATGTGAAGTAACTCATACCGTTTTTACTTGTTATTGTCAATCATCTGAATATTTTATCGGCTGATTTTAAAGAAATATTTTCTGATTTAAAACAAATTGATTTTCCAACATGGATGATGCAGCCAATGTTAGTGGATTTGTCTGATATATCAAATATGCAGTATCAAGAAGAACTCGCAGAATTGCAAAATGATGAGTCAGTTAAAACTTTATTTAATATAAAAGGTGCGATGGCATGGCTTTGTGAGGAAACAGAAATCAAATACCCAAATTTAACCAAATGTGCAAGAAAACTATTGCTACCATTTCCATCTTCATATCTAGCGGAATGTGGATTTAGTGCTGTAAATGATTTACTGTTAAAAAAAAAAGAAGTCGGCTGGATATAACACGACGCGGAGACTTGA
This sequence comes from Bulinus truncatus, assembly GCA_021962125.1. Taxonomy (NCBI): domain Eukaryota; kingdom Metazoa; phylum Mollusca; class Gastropoda; family Planorbidae; genus Bulinus; species Bulinus truncatus. The sequence continues at coordinate 6,821,321 of JAGDYQ010000001.1, read as the reverse complement.
GACTGAAGCAAACCAAATTGGAACCTAATATAAAAGCTCTGTGCAGCATGCATCAAGCGCAAGGATCTCACTAAACTGGAATAATAAATTAATATAGAAATATGTATATTTAATTTTTTTGGTATTAGAATTTCAGTTTAACATTATATTTTTTGAAAATGTACTTATTATTTTTCGTTAACATGTTCCTAGTGATTTCTTCCTAAAACTTATCATTTAAGTGAACAATCAATCAATCAATTTTTTGATATTGAAAATTATGCATTTTACTTGGGGGGGGGGGGGCATAAGAATTTGAGAAATACTACGGTGAGGCACGACATGAAAAAGGTTGGGAAACACTGAGCTACATAGACATGATCGATTGGCAGAAAACTCCAATCACAGAGCCTCCGATCGTAATGGACATTTATGACGATACTTTGTTAACCATGATCTGGGAAGAAGATACACCAAGACTGGAATTCACCCGCCATCCTTGTCCCACCCAGTCAGTAGAGAGACATATCAAGTTAGTTACAGAAGCTTCCTATGTGGTGTGTGGTCCAGAAAAACGCGACGGATTCATAAAAACACACTTGGATTCGAGATCGAAAATGTCAAAACTGGACACCAAAGCCCAACACCATTTGTAGCTATAAAACATGTTAGACAGTTTGCATGTGTTTTCCCTTCAAATATATGGTTCTTTTTACTTGTAACATTTGTATAGACCGTTAAAAAGATAAACAACAACATGAAAATGTTGTATATATAAACTTGTTTTTTTTGAAGATTATTGTTTTTTTTTATCGAAATATGCCTATACTTTAGGTCAACTGTGGAACCTCAAGATATGCTTTAAATTGTCGAATTTTTTGCCACATTACTAACTGCATGCGTTAGCAAGTTTTTATAGCTATCCAAACAAAATATTCAAAAAAAATTTTTCACTCCACCCTAATGTGCAGCCAAAACATAATTAAATATTTCTCTGCGAACTTGTGTTTAAATCCTTTCAATATATTTTTCTTTACTGTCAATAAATGTGTGAATGTGTCAGTGATGACAATGTGTATCTCAATAAATGTGTGAATGTGTCAGTGATGACAATGTATATCTCTATAAATGTGTGAATGTGTCAGTGATCACAATGTGTATCTCAATAAATGTGTGAATGTGTCAGTGATCACAATGTGTATCTCAATAAATGTGTGAATGTGTCAGTGATGACGATGTGTATCTCACTAAATGTGTGAATGTGTCAGTGATGACAATGTGTATCTCAATAAATGTGTGAATGTGTCAGTGACGACATTGTGTATCTCAATAAATGTGTGAATGTGTCAGTGATCACAATGTGTATCTCAATAAATGTGTGAATGTGTCAGTGACGACATTGTGTATCTCAATAAATGTGTGAATGTGTCAGTGACGACATTGTGTATCTCAATAAATGTGTGAATGTGTCAGTGATGACGATGTGTATCTCAATAAATGTGTGAATGTGTCAGTGACGACATTGTGTATCTCAATAAATGTGTGAATGTGTCAGTGACGACATTGTGTATCTCAATAAATGTGTGAATGTGTCAGTGACGACATTGTGTATCTCAATAAATGTGTGAATGTGTCAGTGACGACATTGTGTATCTCAATAAATGTGTGAATGTGTCAGAGACGACAATGTGTATCTCAATAAATGTGTGAATGTGTCAGTGACGACATTGTGTATCTCAATAAATGTGTGAATGTGTCAGTGACGACATTGTGTATCTCAATAAATGTGTGAATGTGTCAGTGATGACGATGTGTATCTCAATAAATGTGTGAATGTGTCAGTGATGACGATGTGTATCTCAATAAATGTGTGAATGTGTCAGTGATGACGATGTGTATCTCAATAAATGTGTGAATGTGTCAGTGATGACGATGTGTATCTCAATAAATGTGTGAATGTGTCAGTGATGACGATGTGTATCTCAATAAATGTGTGAATGTGTCAGTGATGACGATGTGTATCTCAATAAATGTGTGAATGTGTCAGTGATGACGATGTGTATCTCAATAAATGTGTGAATGTGTCAGTGACGACATTGTGTATCTCAATAAATGTGTGAATGTGTCAGTGACGACATTGTGTATCTCAATAAATGTGTGAATGTGTCAGAGATGACAATGTGTATCTCAATAAATGTGTGAATGTGTCAGTGACGACATTGTGTATCTCAATAAATGTGTGAATGTGTCAGTGATGACGATGTGTATCTCAATAAATGTGTGAATGTGTCAGTGATGACGATGTGTATCTCAATAAATGTGTGAATGTGTCAGTGACGACATTGCGTATCTCAATAAATGTGTGAATGTGTCAGTGATGACAATGTGTATCTCAATAAATGTGTGAATGTGTCAGTGATGACAATGTGTATCTCAATAAATGTGTGAATGTGTCAGTGACGACATTGTGTATCTCAATAAATGTGTGAATGTGTCAGTGACGACATTGTGTATCTCAATAAATGTGTGAATGTGTCAGTGATGACGATGTGTATCTCAATAAATGTGTGAATGTGTCAGTGATGACGATGTGTATCTCAATAAATGTGTGAATGTGTCAGTGACGACATTGCGTATCTCAATAAATGTGTGAATGTGTCAGTGACGACATTGTGTATCTCAATAAATGTGTGAATGTGTCAGTGACGACACTGTGTATCTCAATAAATGTGTGAATGTGTCAGAGATGACACTGTGTATCTCAATAAATGTGTGAATGTGTCAGAGATGACAATGTGTATCTCAATAAATGTGTGAATGTGTCAGTGATGACGATGTGTATCTCCTTCGATAGTTAAGTGTGTGTGTGTTAGTGTTTCTGTGTGCAGGTTTTGTGTTTGTATGTATTGTATATGAGTGTACCTACTTAACGTGAGTAACATTATAAAAGTTCAATGAGAGAGCTTAAACTGGATGTTAATCAAACGGTGAATTCATCATTGTGTTTAATGTGAATCAAACGGTGACTTTATTGTGGTGTTTAATGTGAATCAAACGGTGACTTCATTATGGTGTTTAATGTGAATCAAACGGTGACTTCATTATGGTGTTTAATGTGAATCAAACGGTGACTTTATTATGGTGTTTAATGTGAATCAAACAGTGACTTCATTATGGTGTTTAATGTAAATCAAACGGTGACTTCATTATGGTGTTTAATGTAATCTAACAGTGACTTCATTACAGTGTGTTTAATGTGATTTAAATAGTGACTTCATTATAATGTGTTTAATGTGAATCAAACAGTAAAGAAAAAAAAATTACAAAATATTTCTTCACACAACACCCCAACCCCCCCCCCCCCTGAGATGACTCAATCCTCCCATCATCAAGATAATTAAAAGGTCAAATAACTTCACAGAATAAAAGAGGACACTGGCCTTGTATTACCTGATTTGACCAACATCGATACATTGAAAAAAAACCACTTCGTTCTATTGGCCCGACTTCGTGCATCTACCCACATCATTGCATCTTCTTCTTTGTTAAAGTTAATGGGTTCTGTCTTACTACCTGTCTCCCTTATCCAATTACGTCCTGACCGTCCTCTCCACCCTAAGACCTATGACACAAATATGTCGGGTGAGACTAAGTTCCCCAAGCCCCCCCCCACCTCCAGCCATCTTTTTTTTTTCACTGTTTTACTAGAAAGTATTTATCTATTTTTATTTTATTTTATAAAATAAGTCCTCTCGTGCAAAATAATATTGCCGAAATAATCATTTAAATGACCTACTGATATTGTTGTGTAAGACTAAATGAATATTATTTACATTACCAACTGATGTTGTATAAGACTAAATGAATAACATTTAAATGACCAACTAGTCTTAGTCTTAAGTATATATATATATATATTAGGGTGCCAATGTAATACATGTAAAAAAATGTGTTATTGTTTTTTGTTCCCACTGTTTAATTATGTACCTATTGGTATTACTATGTACTGTACAAAATTTCATTACATTTTATTGATATTTACAGGTCGCTCAAGCATTTTGAAGTTTTGAAAATTTTGTCTTTTCAATAACCACAAGAGTTTTAATGGCTCTTTATTTTTTTTTTGGCTCTCCATAATGAAGTGCCATATAAATTAACTAAAATCTTTTTACTAGCAAGCTTATCAGCACATTGTTTTCAAGAAAATTTTATTGTTTTCATTTTTACTATAATATAATAAATTACAAATAAGTCATAAATTTTACAAAAATAGAAGTTATTTATTTAGGATTTATGTTCCATTATTGGTACTCGATATAATTAATACATAATATACATAATATAAATATATATCATAACCATTATTAGATATATTTTTATCTACTGTCTAGTGCTTATTATTCAGACAACTATTGTGCATCTCAACTTTACAATAGGGCAGCCAATCATGGATTAAAACAATATCTTACAATAAAATTATTTTTACTTTCACACACAGTTACTTTTTATTAAAGCTCCAGATACGGCTCTGACCATACACTTGTATTGCAAGATGTTACTTGCTTTAATGTCTAAAAGAGTCAGTGAATCGTCTGGCGGTTATTTGTGTCTGGAAATGGGATAATGAAGCTTCTAGGCGTTCCTCAACTGCCGAGTGGAACGGGAGAAGCACAGGCTAAAGCTGTTTTCGATTTGATACAGGAGTGGAATTTAGAGACTGGTATTCAGTTCATGTCTTTTGACACAACAGCAAGTAACACAGGTCGAATTTCTGGTGCATGTGTACTGCTGGAACAGGGACTGAACAAAAGTCTATTAAGTTTAGCCTGCAGACATCATATTCATGAGTTAATTGTTGTAAAAGTGTTTGATACACTCATGTGCAGACATCACTGATGTCCATATTCATTCATCAGGAGCATATCACAGAGCAAGATGGATGTCAAAACCCATCTACTCAATTAATTTTTTTTTGTTCAGATCTCAATTCCGCCTCACTGCTCGTGAATTATCAAGTCTTCTAGATTTCAATATATTTGTGATTAAGGTTTATTTGAAGGCATGGTATACTTGTGCACATTCAATATCGGCACCTCAAAATGATCTCAACCTTTTGCGTGAACTGGATTCCTACAAGAAAGTCAACACTATTGTTGCTAATGCTGCAATCAAGTCATTCTCTGGTCACTTGTGGTACCTAAGTGAAACATTGGTTGGGCTTGTGTTTTTTGACTCCACCGTACCTTCCGAAATAAAAAGAGCAATTGTAGAAGCTTTGAAAACCGATGGAACAAATGATCCACCTCGCCGTATTAGAATTAATCTTTCAACTATACAACAAAGGCAATTGCCCGATTTTGTGTCAAATAACACAATGAAATTATTTACAGCATTGGATATATGTCTGGAATTTCTTACAGATAATACACACACATGGGAAAACAACAAAGGATTTATTGAGGCATATAAAAAAGTGCAAAGCTTAACAGTTGTTAACGATGTGGCCGAAAGAGGAGTTGCATTAATCCAGACTTTTAACGGCATAATAACTAATCAAGAGGAACAAAAACAATTTTTGCTGCTAGTGAAAAGCATCGTCAAGAATTTCCCAATGCGAACAAATCAACGGTTGAGAAACGACAAAATCCTGGAAAATGAACATACTATAAATTTTCGAACAGTTTCACTGATTAAATAAGCAACAACAGTTTAAATAGCTACTTTTATTATTTTTTTCTTTGAATGTTTTTTTTTCATATATTACATTTGTTACATATTGATATTTTTTTTCTTGAAAATTTTACGAATTTTCCAAATTTGCGAAAAGTTCAGTTGTCTTGAGCTACCAATAAATATTGTCTGATTTAATTCATATTTGCTGTGATTTATTCTGATATCAAAAGGAACACACACACAAAATGTGGGCACTTCAAATTTAAAAAAAATAATTTCATTGGCATCCTAATATATATATATATATATATATATATATATATATATATATATATATCGAAGTTATTAGCTTCAAAAATTCACCTTGAGTATTTTTTCCATAAATAGACAGCTCTCTTCCTCACACAGTGCTAAATTTAGAACCATCATCAAACATGCAATCAAAGTAAATTTCATCTTCTAGATCTTGACAAGTTTCAATCAGTTGAGATACCCCTGCAACTTATAATAAGAATAAAGAAGTCACTGATCACTAGAATAACCAGTTGTACAGCTAACTTAAGTTGCGTCCTTTATACAGTGGTAGATATGTCTAAGTTGCGCCCTTTATAAAGTGGTAGATGTGCTTAAGTTGCGCCCTTTATACAGTGGTAGATATGCCTAAGTTGCGCCCTTTATACAGTGGTAGATGTGCCTAAGTTGCGCCCTTTATAAAGTGGTAGATATGCCTAAGTTGCGCCCTTTATAAAGTGGGAGATATGCCTAAGTTGCGCCCTTTATACAGTGGTAGATATGCCTAAGTTGCGCCCTTTATAAAGTGGTAGATGTGCCTAAGTTGCGCCCTTTATACAGTGGTAGATATGCCTAAGTTGCGCCCTTTATACAGTGGTAGATATGCCTAACTCGCGCCCTTTATACAGTGGTAGATATGCCTAAGTTGCGCCCTTTATAAAGTGGTAGATATGCCTAAGTTGCGCCCTTTATACAGTGGTAGATGTGCCTAAGTTGCGCCCTTTATACAGTGGTAGATATGTCTAAGTTGCGCCCTTTAAACAGTGGTAGATGTGCCTAAGTTGCGCCCTTTATACAGTGGTAGATGTGCCTAAGTTGCGCCCTTTATACAGTGGTAGATGTGCCTAAGTTGCGGCCTTTTAACAGCGAACTGAGTGAATTGTTAACAATGTTAATGGTTATTAAAATCAAATTCAACATATTCAACAACGATCTCTAGTAAAATAAAAAAAAAACAAAGTTATGTGCAACAGTACGGCAGTTCAAATGTGAAATTAGTGCAGAAAGTCTGCCTTTGTTTCTATTGTTGGCACGTCTGATCTTGATTTCTTCCTTTAAATAATAGCACCATGGCGTCTATCATGTCCGCATACTTTGACACAAACTGCTGTGACATCATTCATGTTTCTTTCAACATCTTGCGAATGGCATGGTAGAATCACCTGGCCGTAACTGGCAATATCTTCGGCAGTGATGTCCTGCAGCAGTGGAGGTTAGGGTGATAACAAAAAAAAATATTTTTATAAAACCACTTGCAATCGAGGATCTTTTATGCGTAATATAAGAATATCAATTGCATTTTTGATTTTTTTTTTAAAGTTCTCCCACCTTCCTTTTTTTTCGGAATAAAAAAGTGAAAAAATATTTTTTTTTTTTTTTCAAAAAAAAGCACAAGTTTTTTTTTAGCTTAATTCAAACGAGTAATAATAATAACAAATCAACTTTTATTAACATATAAGATACAGATCAGTTGATAATATGTACAGAGTGTACAAGAAATGTTTAAAAAATATTTTTTTCTATGAACTTCAGATTCAAAAATTTTAAATTTTCTCGATTTTGCATGAAGTTCCTCCATCAGTTTCACAGCACGTTCAGTAATTAGGTTAGATCTGGGAATGTCAATTAATGATTTCCCGACTGACCAATACGTCTTTAAAGACTTAATTGCCTTCTTGCATTTTATCCTGATGAGTGAGGTAAACAGTTCATTGAAGGACGCTTCATTGTAGTATTGCAAATGGAATCAAGCATTCGCCCATTCATAGCAGTTGAAGTTGCAAGCAGGAGCGAGGATGTTGCGCCACTCTGGTATCAAAAATAATGCTATAATAGTATATATCGCATGTGAGTTCCAACTTGCCTAGTGTAAATTTGGCAGTTTCTTCCAGCTGATGCGAGGCCAACGTGAAGTTGTTTTGTAATGACGATATGCCTGGCATAATTCATATAAGAACTTGAAATTATCCCGCCATCCAGGGTTCTCGCCTGTGCTTACATCATCTGTCACAACGAGGTGGTAATCAGCCTGAAGAGTGGCATAGTTTTGCGTTAATTTGTCAATGAAGGAATAGTTCAGTACTGGTTTGCTCGTTGTCTCTTGAATAAGAAAATTCATGACATGTTTCAGAGTGAGGTATAGTATCGGGTACAATATATTGTGGCTCCTAAAAGCCTTTGCTCAAGACATCATCCTGTATGAGCTTTACAATCCCGAGCAAACGACCAGTATTACTGCGGTCGTGTAGCATATTATCACGCACATATTTTCCCAAGCATCATCTTCATCAATTAGCTGATGTAGTTCCTTGTGAATGGCCGCGGCAGAACCACTCTCACATTTAAGAATACCGAGTTTGATTTCGGTTGTCATATTTTTCAGCAGAACTACTTGATACTCTTCCCCTTGCACTCTTTTACCATCAAACTGGAGACAATAGGGATCTTTGCTTTGAGGTTTTTGAAACATTTTGGTTTTCATTTTCCGTCCGTCAGAGATTACTCATTTCCCATCACCCGCCTGACTTGGAAGCGGCACATCGTAACCCTGTTCAGCAATTGTTGCAAGAACGTCATATGCTTTATGTGTAGAAATGTTGTTTTTCAGTACTAGAAAACCCGCTGTTGTAGTGCTTGCTCTTTATTATTTCGGTTTGCATTCAGGAGAAGATGACGTGGAAGAAAAGGTTATCGAGTCGGGTGAAGAAGCAGAGGTTTCAGAATCCGAAGATTTTGAGACAGTTGTATGTGTTTGTGTAGGTTGTGAGACAGTTGTATGTGTTTGTGTAGGTTGTGAGACAGTTGTATGTTTTTGTGTAGGTTGTGAGACAGTTGTATGTGTTTGTGTAGGTTGCGATTGAGAAGAGCTGGCTTGAGATTGTGTTTTGGATAGTCGGATTCGTTTTCTTGGGTGGATTGATTCTAAAGGGGCTTGTTTGACCATTGAATGAGTGATGTTATTTAATTCACAAATGAACTTTTTAGCAGAATTAATTTTATTTTAAATTGAATAATTGCGACTGTTCAATTTGTAGCAGAACAAATGGTCAATATATTTATAACAGGAATCAGAAATTGCTCAGCCTCAATAAATTTTTATCATTAAAACTCTTTACTATTTAAATTATTTTTAACAAAACTGCAACATGCCATGCATTATTGAAACGTAGTTAAAATTATATATTTCTAGTTAATAGCTAAACAATCGGTACTAAAATGCACCATTCCAGATATGGAACTGCAAAAAATTTCTTGGGGAGGGGAGTCACCCCCCCCCCCCGGGTTATCGCAAGTTTAGGTAATACATCATTAAATTATCGAAATATTTTTTGTTCAAAGACCAATTTTCAACAATGAAAACAGTTTTGCCCCCCCCCCCCGCGGGTCAAAGTTTTGCCCTCCCCCCGTCAAAGTTGTCTACATCCGCCCCTGTACCCCAGGATCAGTTCTTCGGCACCCCTCCCCACCCAGCCGAAAAAAATGTCTTCGCCCCCCCCCCCCGAAAATGTCTTCGCCCCCCTGTCATGGTATAGTTGTATGTACTACGCACACAGGTGTGTGTGTATGTTTGGAGCTTGGCCAACCAGGTCAACCTGAGGTCACGGGGACAAGACTCTAGATAATTCGAGAATATAAATATGATGTCTATTGTAAATAGGATTGTCTAAGAATGTGAGAGAGAGAGCGATGTAGAATGTTCTAGTATAATACAAGCAAAATATATAAAGAGGATGTTTGGAAGATACGAGAGTTGAGTCTTAAGTGAAGTCAGTCAGTTCAGAAGTCTTCGTTCAGTTCAGTTGAGTACAGAGAGAGAGAGTATTCGAATTCAGTGTATCAGAGTATTAGTTAATCAGTTGAGTTTATTGTTAATAAGTATTTATTCAGTGAGTCAAGGAGATTATCAGTCATTGTGATAATTCAGTTGATGTTGGAGTTATTCTACTGGTTATATTTTATTGTGTTGTTAATAAATTGTATGAACCTTGGAACATGAATTGAGTTTCTCATTCTAAACCAGTTCATACAAATACATCCTTTACACCCCCCCCCCAATGCAATAATCCTGGCTACGGGCCTGCCCGGGTCCGAATAGTCACTTCGAATTTAGAAATAATAAATATAAATACTGAAGTCTTTAAAATATTTTAAATAATGTATCATTTTACTATCTGCTAATTTGATTCATTGAATAACTTTTTAGTACTTATGAAAATGGCGACTAGTGAAACCTCGATCGAAAATAATGATATGTTTCTGGATGCACTGAAATGGTTTGTTTTTAGTAAAACCGACATGCGTATATTTTTTAAGTTCCTGACTATGGGGGCGAACGCGGCAAAATTTGCATAACTTTTTATCCGCGGCATGTTAGCGTGGAGGAATTACAACAATTTTTGTCTCGTGTGATACTATCTTAATAGGGAGCCGAGCCGGAGCCGGAGCCGTCATATTTGTGGGAGCCGGAGCCGGAAAAAAATATGGCAGCTCTGCAAGCCTGCTATATACAGTGGTAGATATGCATAGGTTGCGACCTCTTTACAGTGGTAAATATGACTAAGCCATTGTCGTTCGTGATAATATTCTCCCATTGACATAGGCTAAATGTGAATAATCAGACCCAGGGCTATGTTAACCACTAGGCCCTGGACAAAGCATTAACCCTCAGACTGTACTATTTGTTTTTTTACCCGCTAACTTTATACAGGAGAAAAATAAATCTTTAAACATCTTCTTTAAACAGCCATTTTATGTTGGAACTTTTTGTAAAAAGCATTAGGCCTACATTAACTTGACTCCAACCCTAATTGCGCCACTTTGAAACTCGGGACTTGCCTATATCTTTAACATTTTATACAACGTTATTTTTCAACACAATTTCGCTTATTTTTTAATTCTCTGAAGTTTTCCATTTTAATGAAGCTTTTGAAAATAACAAGAAAAACTTTCAATATTATTATTGATTAGCTTTTAAGCTTAAAAAATCTAATCACTGGAAAATACATATTGCTACATATTAATATTATTTAATTCTATATGGTTTTAAATAAAATTTTAATATATGGATACACAAATCTTGCAATAAGAAAATCTGGAGTTCTGTGATGTAACAGTCAAATTTAACGCCGGCGTAAAAATACGAAATGATTTTTGAATTATATGTGTGGCTTATGGGAGCCTATTCAGCCTAAGCTGCATACTTTTGTTGGACTCTAGTCGGATGAAATAATGATCCCGTCAAAGATGCAACGCCCATTTTTGGGATTAAAGTGTATGTTGTTTGACGTATCGAGTTTCGGGAAACTTAAAATATATTGTTCATTGTGTTAAGATCGCAGTATCTAATAACACAGCTAGCCCCATATATTGTTAATTGTGTTAAGATCGCAGTATCTAATAACACAGCTACCCCCATATATTGTTAATTGTGTTAAGATCGCAGTATCTAATAACACAGCTACCCCCATATATTGTTAATTGTGTTAAGATCGCAGTATCTAATAACACAGCTACCCCCATATATTGTTAATTGTGTTAAGATCGCAGTATCTAATAACACAGCTAGCCCCATATCATGTCCTCCTCATCCCACCACCTAATGGGCTGTGGTCAGCAGAGCGCAGATAAAAGCGCTTGGGAGCTGGACAAAGGTGCGACTTCCCGTGGTTGGTCACCAACCAGCATCAAAGCCTTACTCAGTGCCGGCCTTAGGTATAGGCGATATAGGCAGCTGCCTAGAGCGGCATTATTTCAAGGAGCGGCAAATTCCAGCAAAATAAAATAAAAGCAAAAAAATAATAATAATAAAAAAAAAAATGAATTTGAGAAAGTGTAGAGTTAAATAAGAGCACAAAATTGCTTAGAGTGGCGACAACAAATAAGTCACGTGGATTAACGTTCTATCTTAATTTATTACATCAATATTATGACATCACTATTTTCAAAATTATTTTCGTCTTTTGCATTTAACAAAATTAGATTCATATATAATGGAGGATCCTGCTAAATGGCCAGATATAAGTCATAATATTCGTTGTTTTCTTATTCAGCATATAAATCGTGAAGCGAAACTCTGGAAAGATGTATCAGAAAAAATAATATCTTTGGTCAGAGTACATGGAGTTCAAAATTTACCCCTGAGAGGGCAGTCTGATCGGTTATATACATCTCATAATGGAAACTTTTTGAAATTTGTTAAAGTTATTGCAGACTTTGATCCGGTAATGAAAGAACATATAAGACGTTTTAAATCAGAAGAGATTCATGACCATTATTTAGGAAAAAATATTCAGAATGAGATCATTCAACTGTTAAGTAAGGAGGTAAAACAGAAAGTGATAAATGATCTGAAATGCAAAATATTACGCTATAGTTCTCGATTGCACACCAGATGTCAGTCACAAAGAAAAGATGACAAAGATTGTTAGATTTGTTACAGCAAATGAATCGACAAATGACAAACCTTCAGAGGTTTCTATCAATGGACACTTCATTGGATTCGTAGAACTTGAAAAATCTACAGGTGCAAGTATGGTGGAAATTTTACTTAAAGAACTGTCAGATTCGGGCATTTGTCTATATGACATGAAGGGACAAGGCTACGATAACGGAGCGAACATGCGAGGAATACATAATGGTTCCCAAGCAAAGTTAAAGAGCTAAATCGAAGAGCCTTTTATGTCCCATGCAATGTGCATTTGGTGGTGAATGATGCCGTAAACTGTTGTTTGGAAGCTGTACGGTTTTTTTGCGGTAATTCAAAATATATACACCTTTTTTTCTGCATCAACACATCGCTGGAATGTATTGTTAGAATATGTCAAAAACAAAGAGGCAGCAGGTTTACATGTTAAAAAGTTTTGCGCAACACGCTGGGAAAGTCGAGTTAAAGCTGTGAAGGTAATTCGATACCAAACAGTTGAAATTTACGATGCACTCGTTTCAATTGCTGATGACATTTCACTTTCTGGACCACGTGGAACCCAATCCCGTGCAGAAGCTAAGGGAATTGCACAAAAAATACTCGATTTCAAATTTATTTGTTCATTAGTGATTTGGTATGATGTTTTATTTGAGATCAATATATCTAGCAAAACATTTCAAGAAAAAGATCTTGATTTAAGAAATCAATTCAACAATTGAATGCAACTAAAACTATGATAGAATTATAGAACAGATGAAGGTTATGCCAAAGCGATTACAACAGCTAAATCATTGGCTGAAGAATTTGGTATTGAGTGCAATTTCCCTACGGAAATACAAATAAGATCTCGACTAAGAAAGAGACAATTGGACTATGAAGTGTCAGATGATCCAATTCTCGAGCCAGAAATGAATTTCAGAGTAAATTTCTTTAACCAGATATTGGATACCGCAATTCAATCAGTTAATGATCGATTTATGCAGTTAACATCTCATAGCGATTTATTTGGATTTTTGTAAGACATTAAAAACTGGAGAAATGTGATAAAAGAAAAGTTTTCAAAGATTGCATGGACCTTCAATTAGCTTTAACATCTGAAAAACGAAGATTCAGCAGACAGTAATGCAACAGAACTGTGCGATGAAGTATTTGCTTTATCAAGAAGAATTACAGAAAAATCAGGCCCTAGAGATATATTAGACTATCTATGTGGAATGGGCTTGGTTGCTCTTTTTCCGAAAGTGTAAGTGGCACTGCGAATTTAGCTTACACTTTTGATAGCAGTGGCGTATGCAGAGAGAAGCTTTTCGAAGCTCAAACTCATAAAAACATATCTTCGTTCTACCATGTCTCAGCATCGTTTGGTTGGTTTTGCTACATTATTTATAGAGAAAACGATTGCAGAAGATTTGGATCTCACCGAAGTAATTGAAGAGATTGCCTCTGCAAAAGCTAGAAAATCATATTTTTCTTGAATTCTCTTCAATCTTTTTAATGCTTAATAAACATGAAATTTCATTTTTTTCTTAATTTTTCATTACTTTTTTAAGTTAGCAAAAAAAAAAAAAACTTCCAAAAATCCACTACGTATACTTAAAACTCTTTAACTTTTATAAATTTTAAAAATGTGTTATGCAGAATGAAGACCAGTAATTAAACTATAAATACATCATATTTTTATGTTCATAATTTGGATTTACTTCAAAATAAATAGCATGTATAGAGTTTTCTTAGAAAAATGAAACTAAAAAGGGCGGCTGTCCTTACAAAAATGTCTAAGGCCGGCACTGGCCTTACAGGAAAAACCTCTGAGTCAGGCTTTGATGTCCGACACGCCCATCGCCTACGCCCCCAGCGGACAAAATCTTTTTCATTAAAAAAAAAATAAAGTTTACCGGAAGTCAAGTTAATTAGGGGTCATTCATTAATTAGTTCAACAACATAGGAGGGGGAGGGGTTGAAAAGGTTTGACAGTTGTTGACATGGGGAGGGTGTAACGAATTTTGAAGTCAACGCAAGACGCGTTCAACAATGTTCGAAAACTCGCGTTGTTTTCTGATTTCTTTATAAAACCAGATTTTGAAAATTTCTAATATGACGTTTTGTCCTTTTATTTAGCTCCAGTAATTTTAAAAACAGTATTATTTGGTCGTAATCATATTTTTATGTGTGCTCTAACTAAGAAACTATTTTATTTATCCCCAGTCGCGGTATATTATGTAGCCGTTTAACCGCGGAAAATGAGGGAATGCTGTATATAAAATAACATTAGCATGTCAACTGATTATTGTAAAAAAAAAATAATAATAATAAAACACTTTAAATAATACAGGGTCTTCGTAAACAATGACATTATTTTTATATTTTTTTTTATCAGGAATTGAGTTGATATTTTTATGTAATTGAGTTGATATTTTTATGTAATTGAGTTGATATTTTTATGTAATTGAGTTGATATTTTTATGTAATTGAGTTGATATTTTTATGTAATTGAGTTGATATTTTTATGTAATTGAGTTGATATTTTTATCTAATTGATTATGATATGCTTCATAAGTGATTTTGTAATAATGTTCCCACATGGATATTGTTTGGTATAGTTTGTTGCCAACGAAATTTTTGAGATTGTACTGAAGAAGAATTATCGAGTTGTGCATGAGTTAATAAGTGACAGTGGTTCAAAGGGTTTTGAATTATTGACTTTTGGAGGAAACTATGTATAATGAGTTAATTGACAGTAGTTCAGAGGGTTGTAGTTGTGAATTTTCTGTCATATTTTTTGGAGGTATTGGTGGTATTAAGTGTCAAACTTTAATATGTTTGACACTAAAGGGGCCATGGGGGAGTACATCTCTTTGGCTGTCAGTAATAATGTTCAGCATTTCTTCGAAATATTCCGCCCACCTTTCTAGAACCAATTCATTTTATATAAGGAGGTCGCCTGATTTGCTAAGACACATGTGAGAACTTGCTTGAAAGCCGTTGCTTTCCTCTTTGATGGCCAAACACATTTTCCTTGTTTCTTTTTCATTTGGGAATTCCTCTAGTTTTTCTAGTTTTCCTTTTCCCATTCACTCTCTTTTTTTCTGTATATTTTAGTAGCCTTCCTTGTAGCCTCAGTGTATGTGTGAGTTGACTATCTGGTTCCTTGTTGTAGCATTCTCAATCTTAATCCTTCTTGTGCCGTTAGACGTCACATAGGTCTCTCATCGTGTCTCTCCAGTTCTCTCTGTTTTGAGCTAGCTTTTCTATTATTTTTAGGCAGTCTATATTGGCATTTTTCGCCTCTTTGATTAGAGTTCTTTTCAGTGTTTTGCGAGGTCTTCCCCTTTACCTTCTTCCTGTTGGCTCCCAGCTAAGCGATTGTTTCACTATTCTTCTTTTGTCTCTCCGCATCACATGTCCCACGAATTGCCATCTTCTTCTTTTGATCACGATTGAGATATAGGGCTGTCCTGCAATGTCTCTAATTTCTTTATTGGTTTTAAGGTCGTTCCATTGAATTCCTAAAATTTTCCGTAAGCATTTGTTCTCAAAGGAGTCCAGTTTATTACTAATTATTTTTTAATAAGTAATAAGTAATAATACTTTTTATTACTTATTAGGGGGGGCGGCAACAATGTATAGATTAAATTGAAATACCTAAATGAGAGGGCGGCAAAATCGTCTTCCGCCCTGGGCGGCCGATACCCACGCTACGCCGCTTAGTACAATGAAGGTCCAAAAAGTCGGGAACTGGATTTTGCATATCTACTCCAATTCAAATTGGCATTTACAAAGGTCTTATGAAAGAAGGAGAATAATAACAAAGTAATTTCAAGGAAAACTTTAAAAAAAAGAACACTGGTGCTTACAGTTTGATGGAAAGACCATACAGATTAAAGCATATGAGGTTGTTGTTATAAAAAATGAAAAAAGGGAGGTCAGACTCGCTGTTCTTCAGCTGGCAAATGCAAAAGAGGAGATAATATTCAATTGGAAAAAAATTGTAAACTTCACGTGGTATGTAACTATACAGCTGCTGATCAACCTTAGGCCAAAATCGTTTAAAACGTTTGAACATTGGAATGGTAGGGCTGTTTGTGGAGCAACGGAGAAAAAACAACTCCAATGATCAGTTCCTGCACATGATGTCGGCAGGCAAAATGTAACAGCTCCTCGTGCAACAATGTACATGTCCCCTTAGTAACACCAGTGTTGACGGATGTTGTGTCAAAACACCAATAATCTCATCAGATACCTCCCATAGTCTTAACAGCTGTATTGTTGCATTGGCTTGTGCCTTACTAGCACGGTTGGTATTTTTAACTATTTTAGCTAAACCTTAAATCTTCTCAACTTCTTACTCAGTTAAGGAAATAATACATATCTGTCTACGTGTGACTGCAGCTCTGGATAATCTGTAGTTTCCTCCATTATCTTTCCGTTCCAGTGAATGACCAATGGGCATTTACTTCTAAATTGAAATTCTGATTTCAAATTTCTTCGTCTGGCATCGAACCCTCTGACAGAAGCTTCTTGTAGTAAACAGGAATCTCAATTTCAAAATTGTCGTCATCTTTACATTTATCCTCACTTTCGCTGTGGCTTATAGACTAAGTAACAGTTGCCTCCTTATCTTCTTTCGCCTTCAACTACTCCTTGATTCTCTTCGACTACTTTTCTTTTTGAAGATCGTTAACAGTTACATTAATGCTTTCGGATATTTTCTTCTTCAGTACTGCGATTATAGAAAACCATCTTCATAGCATGACCCAAGGTCAGCCCCATAGCGTGAAAATTCTACAGCAGGGGCCAGACATTCTACTCAGGGGTCAGGCAATAGCAGGGGGGCAGGCAATAGTAGGGGGGGCAGGTAATACATTTTACTAGGTTGAACAAATAAGCAGGGGGGCAGACAAAACGCAGGGGGGGGGATGCCGGCCCCCTGCCCCCCCGCACGCTACGGGCCTGACTTGTTTTCACTTTATGTTCTGGCTTTCGTAGGCCCTTGAAAAGTCCGTAGGCCCTATGCACAGTGCCTAGTTGATAAAGCGGCCCTGTGCAAAATACTAGAATGAAATCATGGCTAGGGCTACAATGTTAAAATATAGATGTTTCAGAACTATTCTTAGAGATGACAGAATGACAAGTGATAACACTGCATATGGAACAGTCAATATATGAAGGAAGTGATCTTACACAACAGTTTAACATGAAAAGTGTAGTTTTAAAATGTTTTCTATTGTTAAGGAATACGCACTTTTCAATAATGTTTTATAAGTAATGTTGGAAAAAACATGTCCTAAATTTAGAATAGTTTGACAAAGGTTGGCTTAAAATTCAATATGAATGTGATGAAAATATAGGCTATATCTTGCTGTGATATTTCAATCGTCAATGGCTTTTCAGTGGAAAAATACTAATTAAAATTATAACAATTAAGACTTGTAAATATGGTAACAATCTAGGCTATAGTGTAAATAACCAATGTTTCAGTTATGCTTTTATAATATTACAGCATTTTCCGTTTTATTGTTGTAATGGATGAAATACGTATTAAAGATATTATTTGTTACATATTTCAGCAATCAGTAGATTAACCAATTAGAGGATGTCACTTGTCAGTATGCTGTTTGGGAGAGGGGGGAGGAGGTTTTTGGCAAACAAGTAAAGCTTAAAAGAGTGAACTTAGGTACCGTTTGTAGAAACAATAGAAATCTTACCTAAAATTACCAGCAAATATTTAAATATGCAATTAAGGTTTGTTATATTATATTTAAATTTAAATTGTGTTAACTTTTTATAATTTTATCTTATTACTGAAAGCAGATATACTTTAATTTTAATTGTGAAAAATACAGCATGGTCAACTTATAATTAGCAGATGCACAAATGTAAAACAAAACACTTGATATTTTTCCTTTGATATGTATTATTTCCTTAAAATATTATGCATCTTTAATAAAAAGTAAAACAATGAAGATAAAACTTTTAAAAAGAAAATGCAGCTCATTAACAGAGATATTTCAAAATTTATTTCATTAGATATTATTGAAAATACCCTCCTATATATTCTTGAGAGTTGTGAAATAACAAATAAATGTAAATCATTGATAATAAAAAGATTTAAATCATGAAACAAACAATCATAAGCATATTTCTATATTTAATAAAATATAAATAGTTTACCTAAAGTATTTACAATAATTATGTTTCATTTTTAGTATTAGAATATTTAGATAGTCTCTCTTATATAAATCATGCTATTTATC
The DNA here is from genome assembly GCA_021962125.1 of Bulinus truncatus. Lineage (NCBI taxonomy): Eukaryota > Metazoa > Mollusca > Gastropoda > Planorbidae > Bulinus > Bulinus truncatus. Next base: position 6,802,700 of record JAGDYQ010000001.1, on the reverse strand, counting down.
AAATGAAATTTACTTCTCTCTATATGTACAAAATAAAAAAAAAAATTTCAAGTACAATTAAGATGAGCTGATTGAGTTTAATATCTAATAACATGTATTAAATATCATCAGAGGTAAACTAATTACAGCTATTAAACTAACAAATATGGATTATACTTAGATAAACAAAATTATTTTCTTATTAACTTAAAAAATTAATGCTAATCAGTGATAGGTTTTGACATCATTGTTTTTATATAATTTTTATTTCTTACAATATTAAAAAAAATGAAATTAAAAAAACTTTTCATATATAACAAAAAAAGAGATTAAACCATGGTTTGAAATCAATATACACCAAAAAAAAAAAGATTAAAGTAAGGTATGATATCAATATACACACAAAAAAAGGTTTAAACCAAAGTATAATATAAGTAATACACACAGTATACCAACTAGACAAAGAACCAAATATAGCAGATGAAATTAAAATGAATAGATTGAGATGGGTATGGGCACATAGAAAGAATGGAAAAGTACATAGGTCCAAAACCAACACCCAATGAGAAAAGTCCTAATGGCAGACCAATTTAAGGAGCAGATGGTTAGATGAAGTGGAGAAAGACCTTAAAGCCATAGGTGTGAAGACTGGAGGAAAAAGACCATGGATCTGGAAAAGTGGAGAAGAGTAGTTTGGCAGGCCAGGGCCCTAAACGGGCTGTAGAGAGTAGTTTGGCAGGGCAGGGCCCTAAATGGGTTGTAGAACCAAAGAAAAAGATATCAGAATACACAAAAAAAAGATTAAAACAAGATATGATATCAATATAAACATAAACAAAAAGTAGAGATTAAAACAAGGTATGAAATACAAGTCTTTGTTTTGGTACGTTGGTCTGGATATTATCAATGTCAGTTACTGAGACACAGATTTGTCTTCTCTCTATTTTTGAACTTTCAAATGGTGTACCTAAATGGTTCTGAAGCCAACTAGTTTTTATCAGTGATTTTCAGTCTACTCTACTTGATTTTGCACTTTTCCCTTTCCTCCAACCTTCTTTAGCTTAGATATATGTGAAAGTACCATTATTCAAGTTCTTGATTGAAATGACATAAAAAATATGTATGATAATGTATGATGATGATTATAAATCAATGATCTTAAAATAAACAACATAAGCATGTTTAATACATTTAGTAACACTAAATGGAATGAATATCAGAATGTAGGAACAATATCAGGGGATATTACTGCTATTGTTCCTACATTATGATATCCCCTCATCAATTATGTTTTTTTAATGAATGTTTATGTAACTATATTATAACAAGAAAGATAACTGGTTATGAATTTCCTTATGAAAAAAAAAGAAAATCTTGATATATCATCAACTCAAAATTATACAACTATTCAGATAAAGCAATTGATGATTTAAAAAACACAACAAAGTTTTTTTTTTTTTATATTTCTTTACATCTTGTATGCTAAATTTAGCCTTTTTACTAGCTCTTTTCAGAATGATTTTTCTGTCAATTAAAGCGTGCTATTTATTTTGTTTTCAAGTTGGTCAATGTTAAAGAGCCTTTATTGTTTTATTTTTTTCTATTGTTCAAAGTTTATTAATTTTCTAGCAAATTGACTGTTTAATATTTTAAGTCAGTTATAACATTGAAATAAACTAGTAAAATATGAATTAAACTTTAATAAACAAATTCTTTTCTTTTTATTTTAATTAATTAATAAAACCAGTTAGAGGATTAAAACCATTAATTGTTGGTTATTTTAGTAAAATAAAAAACTAAATACAACAAAAGACAAAAGCTGGAATTATGGTGGGATATCCAGAGTTATTTTCTGACATGTTGGTCTTGGTCTGAATATTATCAATGGCGTCTGCTGATTTATTCTTCTCTCTATGTTGTTTGTAACTGTCAGCTGGTGCACTCAATTAAGGACGTAAATGTTCATCAGAATCTTTTGGTAAACTCTAGATGATTCTTCACATTGCAGTTTCTTGCAACCATCTTTATTTCACATTCTGGTGTTATCCAAGCTCTAAAGTAAAAAAAAAAAATAAAGCTAAAATATGTTACAATACAAAAAATTAAAATGCCTAAACATTTGTCTCATTTGTCTTATAACCAATAAGTTGAATTTCAATCCACTATGTAAATAAAAAAAAAATAAAAAAAGAAATTTTAAAAGTTAGGCTACTTCTATCAAAGGAATATATAATAACCATATCATATATATATGTGTATGGTGTGTGTGTGTGTGTGTTTGGTGTGTGTGTGTATTGTATGCGGTTTGTGATGTGTGTTGTGTTGTGTGTGGTGTGGTGTATGGTGTGTTGTGTGTATGGTGTGTTGTGTGTCTGGTGTGAGTGTGTGGTGTGTGTGAATAAATATATTTTTAAAAAGACAATGTGTACAAGACTTTTTATTGTATTTAACAATTAAACAGGAGCTTTAATCTCAATAGATAGACAATAACAATAATAGATTTCTGGGGTATACAACTGAAATATTGTGCCCTTGTTTGACATTTTTGTAATGAGAACATATAATAGTTGTGTAGTTGTTGTTTTTTTTTGCATATATACGACATAAAAAGGCATGCATTATGTTACTGCTATTACATAGCAATTTGCGAAAATGTCTAACTGCATTAACATTTCTTTGTCTATAGTAGACATTTATTCACAAAAAATCACTCACAATTGTTTTTAGCTTAAAAAAATGCCCACTCATCTTAAATTAACATTTTTAAGCATTTGATACAAGATAATCTTTTTTTTTTTATACTTGAATTTTTTATGTAACAATGTTTGATTAAATTAAGTTTAGAAACTGACTATTTTTTTATTACCATAAAGTAAGTAAAAATGCAAAATTCTCTTACATGTTTAACCATATTATTCTGTAAACTTATATGCTTATATTTTAATATTTATTAAATTATAAGTATTGAAAATATTTTTACTCAAATAATTAAGAAAATTACAGAACCTACCAAGGTATTATCATTCTCAAAATTAAAGTCGTCATCATTGTTCTGATATCCTACATATGGTAGATCTGCTGTTTCAATATTGGTATGTATGTCTGCTTGAAAAATTTGCTTTTTATATTCAACAGCAGGTTTTTTGTTAGAAGTGTCCTCAGCACCACTATTGCTTTTCCCTTTTTCTAGGCAACTTTTGGTGCTGCATTTCTGACTCTTAAAAACAGCATTATGGAACAAAGGGAACTCGTGAACTTTTTCACTAACAGCTGAGCTATGCTTCACTAAGTAAAGAAATTTGGAAAGAAAAAAAAAGAATACAGATTTGGCATGATTTTTTATTTTTTTTTTAAAGATAGAGAATGATCTAAACTTACCATTGTAGATTTTTGATTTTTTAGAATCAAAGTAGTGTTGGACCTGTTCAAATAAGTGGGAGAATTTAATTTAAATGTAAATTATTATTTGATAGTGAAGCTTTTTAAAAAAATACATGAATTAAAAAAATTGAAAAGAGATTATTTAAGAGCTGATAAAACAAATTAACAATAACAAAGACTTACAGATTTGGATGTAGAGGACAGTGTTTGACCTGGATCAGTGGAATGCACTTTATATTTGCGATACGTTTCTTTCAATCCAGTTTGCACCTGAAAATTATAATTGTTTTTCATTGTTTTAGAAGCATTTTTAAGGATTGGACATTCAATGTAAACAGAACAATTTATAACTGAACCAATTTCTTGCTAAGTATTGAAAGTTTGATTATGATACTGATAGTTTTTAATTGTGTAAAAGAAATCAATAATAATGAATATTTATCAGGACGAAAAGATACTTTTAAAAAAGTATTACAGCAGTGGCGTCATTTCACCAAAATGTGGGGGGGGGGGGGGCAAAAAAATGTTGGAGGGGGGGGAGGGCAAATAGTGTCTGGTTTTCATTTTTCCATCAATTAAGTATCAAAATCCATTGATTTTACCAATTAATTTAATTATTTTAATAAATGACGCCACTGTATTACAGCGCAACAAAATAATAGTCCATAAATGTATTTATATTGACCAACAATAAAATACTTTCAGTATCTTAATCTCCTGTTTTACCTAAATCAAGTACATGAAAAATATTTCCATTACTTCAAAAAAAATAATATATATATAAGTGAGCAATACAAACCTGTTTCTGCAGTATGCAATGAAAGATAAAAATAAATAGGCCCTGGAAAAAAAAAAGAAATGAAAAGAAAAACATAACAACCAGATAAGATAATGTTAAAAAAGAAATAATTAAATGTGTTTAACAAATCAAGTTTTTATTCTCATCATTAAAATTAAATACGGTACACTACTGACTATGTAGCTTAAAGCTTTCCTCTAACCAAAGCGAAGCGTACCGCTGCGCTATTTCTCACGTGAGATTTTTCAAAGCGCGAAAAAACCCTCGCTACACCTAAGCGAAGCGAACGTAGGCGTCAGCCGACCGGATATAATGATTTTTTTAATTTTCTTTTTGTTTATTTGAAGACGTCGGCAGACATTTTCTTCTTATGATATATTTTCTACAGTTATGGTATTTTACAAGTAAAAAGTGAAAAAAACACTTACTTTTTGGTACAATCTGATATAATTCAAGTTGCTATATATAAATGTAAGTCTTATTTGTTAATTTTAGGACATTTATATCAATTTTAACCTTGATTTTCATTTGAGTCGATGTTTCTAGGCAGCCATTTTGGATTGTTTACACTCGCGAAACGCGAAAAAACTCTGAAAGAAGCGATGCAGCGAAATTTCTCTGCACCGCCGCGGAAATTCTACGGGGTTTGAGCATCTCCATATAAATACATTGCCGCGAAAGAGGGGCGAATTTCGCGAGCTACCTAGATACGCGAAATTCGCTTTGGTTAGAGGAAAGCTTAATTTAGCTGAAAGGCTTGGTGTGTGCAATAGAATTATAAATGATCTTTTGCTTCCACACTTATTAACAAATCCCTTAATGTAATCCTCATTTTATTATAAATATTTTTAACACCAGGCTGGATAGTATGGAGGCTGAATAACCTTAAGCCATGCAGAAAAATCTACTAAATTAGCAGTAAATAATGAACTGTTGTTTAACCTGCAAAGAATTTAATATTGCGAAGAGATATTGAAAGACTACTGATTCCTTGTTAACAGACAACACTCCAAATATCCAGGCCAAGCCCAAAATTGGTGACAGAATACAGAGAGACCTGAGAGCTGATCTAATAGAAACATGATTTTAAAAAGCATATGCATTATTATAATATTATTATTTAACAAAGTCAAGAAAATGACATTGACAACTTAAACTAGAAAAAAAAATTTTTAATTATTGAAAATTGTACTTTAATATGCAATGTTGACTTTGTTTTTTTAACTAGTGTTTTTTTTAAAGAAAGCTAAACTAAGACTTTAAAAGTTTAATTGTGCAAATAATACACCAAAAAGTAAAGCAATATTTTTCAAGGAAAGAAAAAGATTTGAAATTAAATCAATGGTTTAAAAAAGTTGTAGATTACTGTAAGGCTTACTTGACTTTAACTGGAAGATATTTGTTTTTCATCATCTGGGATGTCTGCATTGTTCTTATTACCTTTATGAAAATGACCAAGTTTGCCTGTTTAAAATATATTATAGTTAAACTACAAACAAAATTAATTTTACATTGAATTTTCAATAAACTATTTCAAATAAATTCTGAATCAGGTTTCTGTTATTTATCTTTGTTCAGTTTTTACATAGGCTGAAGTGTAACTATTTTTTTTTTTATTTATTAGATATTTAAATAGTAGGCCTATTGAAAAAGCCCTTACTAGAAATACCATGATCATCGGTATTAAAAATGCCCATACAAGTCCATCATCTATTGAGAGCCAGCAACTAAAAGGCAATAAAGAATAAATATTTCTACATGCAATTTGTATCAAATAAAATATCTACTTGAAACTGATTTAGGTATCAATGTAAATTACAAAATGTTTTACTTACTATTTATTGTTTCCATATCCTTCACTCTTAGTAACTGCCAGTGATACACAAACTATTACGAATGGTATACCTGAATAACAATTTATTATGCTATTAAAATCAATGTATTGCTTATTAAGGATAGTAAAAGAGAGGCAGAAACCTTTATTCATTAAAAAAGAAAAGATGTCAATTTATAGCACCATACAATAAAGTGGGATGGATGGTCGAGTGGTGTAGATACTCGACTGTTGATCTAAGAGTCTTGGGTTCGATCCTTGGTAAGAACCATGGGAATTTTTCCAGGGGAAAGTTGTTTTAAAGTCGTCCCACAAGTCCACCCAGCTTTTAATGGGTACCTGACTTAAGTTGGGGAAGCAAAGGCAGCTGGGCTTTGTGCTAACCACATAATCTCTTTATATGCCGAGGTTATAGAAACAGACGAATCCTACACTTCATCTGCCCTGATGGCCCTTTTGGGCTAAGGGAACTTTTACAATAAATAAAGCTTTTAAATAAAAGATTTAAATTAAAAATAAGAAGAAGAATTAAGTGGATGATTTAAGACCAATTATTAGAAACCTAATAAAAAAATTACCCTTTAAGTTACTATTAGTGTTTAAAAAAAAATAAAGTAAAGATTCCTTCTTTTACAGCCTATTATTTTAAACTCTACAACCACTTAGTAGTAACACTTATAAATTATAGTTTGTACACTTATTCTCAATATTAAATTTATAAAATATCAATTAATAATATAAAAGTACAATTTTAATTTAACCAATTACCAAAAGCTCCAGCTAGTAAATAGTACAGGATGGATTTTGAAGTAAAAACAAATAAAATTGATTTTAAAATTTCTATGCCCTCAGCCAACATGATAAAAAATACTGCTAAAAAGAAAAAATGTAGCAGAACTGCAACCACAATGCAGCTGACCTGAAACAGTCAAATGTAATGTCAGATGATTGGTAAATATTTGTACAAATTTGACAAACAATGATAACTTTAGACAATGACATATGTTAAAAATTTATTTTTCTTAATGGCAGCACAAAATGTTTGTTTACGTATCAATTTAAACATCAATAATTAATTTTATGTCTCTAGAAAATTGTATGAAATCCTATTAGGTCCATAGTGGGACAGTTTGCAGAGTGGTGTAGATACTTGAATGTCAACCAGAGAGTCTTTGGTTTGATTCTCCAAGAGAACCATGGAATTTTTCCAGGTAAAATTTATTGCAGAGTTGTCCCACAAGTTCACCTAGCTTTAAGTGGGTAGCTGATCTAGAAACAGGTGACTTCTACACTTCATCTGCCCCATTAGGACTAAGGGGACATTACTTTACTATTAGGTCAATATTTATTTATTTAAATGGCTAAATGAATCCTATTAGGTCCATATTTGTTTATTTAAATAGCTAAAATTTCTAAAGCATAATGATACTAATCTTTAATCATATTCCTGTGTGAGCATAAAAAATAACTTTTGAATTCAAGACTTACTTTATCTTCTGTCCTGTCAATTCCAGATAGAAAAACGATATAACCAATAATGAGGCAAAGACTAAGATTCATATGTAGAACAGATCGATCACTTTTGATGTATCTGTGATGTATAACAAAAACAGACCTTTTATTTTGTTAAAGTTTAAAATGGTAATTATTTTATTAGTAATACTGCCTAAAAAAGTAACTGGTACATATGTTTTTAAGAATTAATTAATAGCCTTCTGAGCATAGTTTTAAAGCTAGCAAAATATTGATGTTTTCACTACTTATAAAAGTCTTTGTTCCACTTTTCATAATGACTAACTCATAAAAAATAAATATAAATAAGCTTGATCATTTTTAACCCAAAAGTATGAATCATTTTATATCCATTTTTAACTATCTTTATAAATTTTACAAAATCAGTTACTTTTTTTTTATTATCTAATACATTTATAATTTTTCAGTTGACTGAAAGTTGTTAAAAGCACATGTTACTGCAGTATTCTCACAAGATACCTCCTTATGTAAACTTCAACTATCAACTCCACCTTTTGAGTAAAATTTAGAGTTTTACTTGCTGATCGTTTTATTTTATCTTCATTATATCTAAAATTTTATTTAAATTTTTTTTGGGAAAATCAACATAATTAAAAAAAAATGTAAGCCATAACAGCCAAAAAAGAAGAAAGTTTACAAGCATAAATGTTAGAATACAAAGAAGATACTCAACTATTATTCATCAAGATAATTTAAGAAAATGTAAATAAACAGGTTATGCTAAATGATGATGCAAAAAAAAGGATCTATTTCACAGCAGTATTAATTTAAGTATAAGATATCATTGTTGTTTTATCAAAATTGTACAGTGTATGAAGAGGCACTGTCTCAGGAAAATTTTATTAATGGGAATAATTGTAGGTTGTATATGGTAGCCAAACACTGTTATATTTATATTTCTTGTTTCTTTTTCATAAATTAACAAACTTTAATAGGGTTCCTAGAGTACTAATTTAAAACATTTTCTCTTGCAAGAAATGGTCATATGATGGCATCTTTCCTTGAACTGATTGTGCACATATAGTGACTAAGATATATATTGATATATACAAAATAATCTGTTTAAAAAGCTAACCATTATGATTCATTGAAAAATAATTCAATGTTAAATTTACAAAATATAATTCTGCTTGCCCTGCTTTTTTATTCAATGCAATAACAAAAGTGATGATTTTTTTTTAATTTTTCTTCAAGATTTTCGTGTATTTTTTGAGTTGCCAATGTGAAAGAATTAAACAATATTTTTACTGTCACATATCTTTTCTTCAGTAGCCCCTTTTGTTTCAAATATGATGATATTTTTGTGCATGTTACTATGGATCTTAATATGACTTTGAAGACCGAAGCAGAAGCACATTGATGACCACAGTGTTGGCAGTGTATGCTGGTAGTCAATGCAGCAGTTATAGCTGCCTGGTATCATCTTACTCTTGCATCTGAAAGACAATGAGGGTAGTTCTCCAGCAGGACAGATGGGCGTTTTATATATGAACATCATTGAACTCTGCTAGTAGTCTCAAGCAACACTGGGTTTAGATTAGCCCATTTTATGTGTTCATTCAGGTTATCTTGCTTTGGGTGCCCTCTTTGACTTCATAGAACATTAGCCTGGCATTCTTCTTAGGCACTAAAAATGAAATGGTTAGACCATTTAAGACTATTATCATGGTTTCAACATATTATGTCAGCTCTCTCATAAACCTCTTCGATGGTGATATTGCCCTGTCAATGGATCTTCATAGCAGAGCAGAGAGATTATTGATGAAACTTTTTGAGTAATTTGAGATTCTTCATGTACAGAGTCTTGCACCCATAAAGGAGTTATATAAGGGCGACTGCCTTATAGATTTCAAGCTCATTATAGAAGTGAATGACATTTTGTTGCAAAATTATGGAAATTTAATGTAATTATATATATATATAGTATTACTTTTTTATCTGCTAAGTGCAGATGTCTGTTCATCATACAATTTAATTTTAAAATACATGATACATGATGCAACTTACTTCCATATTGCCAAGTAAGTGACTAGAGTTAACACTAAACAGCATAAAGAAACACTACATCCAATGATTGAAATTATGCTGAGTTCCAGATTGTATTCAGGCTAAACAGAGAAAAAATTTAAACTATGTGTAGCTATTGAATAATCAACAACAAAAAATACTATTTTATTAATTTAAAATTATATAAAAAATATTATTAAAAAGTAGGCTATTATTATACTGGACTAAATATAATAGCTTTAAATGTGTATCTCCATCACACAAAGAAAGAAAATAAATTAAAAAAAACAAAATCTACTTTAAAATGTATAAACAAATAAAATATAAGTTAAAGAAACTGATATATTTTTTAAATCATTAAATCACTATCAGTTCTAACTATAATTTTGACATGAGGTAAATTATACAAATGATAAGAATGTTTCAAAGTGTCATTGATATATATATATATATATATATATATATATATATATATATATATATATATATATATATATATATATATATGTGCTCCTGTCTAGGTTACAATGGAGATGATGAATAAACAGTAGACAAATATATTTATCTAGATCAGTGAGTCAGTCCATCTAGATTGTAATGATAAGTCGATAAATGGTTAAAATTATGAAAAGTTTTATTACCATTTCTACTGGACTCATAAGTACAGCAAAGTTGGTAAGGTGGCTGCATGTACAAGTAACATGATCTTTGGTGATTGATTCAGTAGTACATCCACGAGTAGACCAAAGACTTTTTTCATAGATAAAAACAAAATAAAATTATTCTTAATAAAAAAAAAAAGAAACATTTTGAAGAACCAAGTATATGCTTATTTCAAAGGATTAAAAGTTAAAAAATAATATTCACCTTACTGAAGTGTTAAGGAAAGAGCATATGGGTTCTGAATACGTTTTCTGTAAATCAAAAAGAGATTTTCATCATTATTTGTCTAATCAGAGTTTACATTCAAATGTTTATACTTCACAGAAAATCAAATCCATTGAAAACTAAAAATTTGATGTTTTCTTAAATATCTAATTTGTTACCTTACAAAGTTGTAACAATTAAAAAGAAAAACTTTTTCTTAATGAAAAAATAATGTGTAATGAAATGATATCTTACATTCAGATAAGAAAAGGTTATTTTTACTGGTTTAGATAACCTTCTGCCATTTGTCACATAAATGCTCAATATTTTGGAATTAAATGTTTTATTAAGCAAATTGTCCTCATTGTATCTGTTAAAAATAAATTTTAAAACAATAAAAATTAAAATCTATAAGCATTGTATTGATTAAAATGCAGTGTTTTTATTGAAATTATAGGCCAATTAAATAAAATAGTGTTTAATTTGGTACTGACCTCTCTTGAATTGATCTGTTTAGCATCATTGAATAAGCCAGATTCTTATAGAATATTAATGAATAGTTAAAAGAACCTAAGATGAATAACACAAAAAATAATATTATGTTAATTATAAGTGTATGTCTATAGATATTTTACAAGTGTTATTTGTAGTTAAAAAATCAATTTAAAAAAATCCAGTGTTGAGCTAATTTATTTAGAAATGAATAAGCTATTTAATGATATAAAACTTTTGATGTAATAGAAATTTTTAATTTTGTAAAATTATAGTGAAAATGATTTTTATTATTATTTTTTTTAACTAAAAATTCAAATACATCACAAACAGTAAGAATAAAAAAAAGTATGAAGAATTTAAACAAAATCTTTATTATTTACATAAACATTATTCATTTGTACAACACATAAATAAATTTGGACGTAAAATTATGATAATTTTTTTTTATTCACCTTTAAATGATACTATAGTCACTATAGAAATTGGAAAAAAAAAATAAGGACTGATGCCTCTAGAGTGAAAAAAGACATATAATTTTCACACAATGTTAGACAAGACAAAATTGATCATTAAAATTTCTATATTATTATTATAAGTGACAGGAAACACATTTAAATGAATAAAAAAATAAAGTTTTCCACCATTTATTTGTTTTTCTAAGCATATTATATTTGTTTAAAAGTTGATCACTTTTGTCTATTCCTCCCATACTAAAAAATCACCAAAGTTCACTTTTCCCAAGAAATCACGCTTAGTCACCAAACAGCCCGGCCTCAAAAGCGCGAAGCACTCCCTTTTCTGACATTTTGTCAAAAAAGGGAGCCGCAGTCACAAACATTCCTAGTGCATTATGTTTTTTTTTTAACCCAAACTTGGAATATTTTACCAAGTCACACATTTTCCAAAAAAAAAAAAAATCAGGGTCAGCGTTACGCATATATAATAAAACATTTAACAAAAATTGATCAAAAGTAAAAATATAAAGAATTATAACATAAACAAATTGTCGACCATTGGTGATCGAAAAGTCAATGCTACAAATGTTGAGCGTTAATATTTTGTTCAGATACCTGCTGTACCATCAATTGGAAGATATATTTCATCATCATCTTGGTTTATCCAACCCTTTTCTTGGCTGCTCTCAAATACAATATCTTCACAAAATGCATTCAAAATTACAGCTGAAACAAAAAAAATTCTATTAAGTCACAAAGAATATGATCCTACATGTATAAAAACGAAAGTAAATTATGGGTGAACATTTTTCATAATCAATAGAACAGTGGTTCTTAAACTTTTACTATTTGAAACGCATTTTGAGAACCACTGTAAAAGAACATTACAAGATTTCAGTTTTACCTATATTATTTTTAATTAATGTCTCTTTTTTTCTAGCTTTAGTGAGCAACTTTGTTGCTGCTGAAGCGAATATTTCCAATGATTCTAGGAGAGTTGCAGCTTCATTTTCTATATTAACTAATGTTAATGTGTTTGCTACCAAAAGCTGATCGAAAATAGTCACAACTGTCTGAAAAAAAAAACAATAAAAAAAAATCATTAAAGTACACTAGAAAATAAATTACACAATTTTTTTTCCTTTTAAAATGTGTATAACTTTTATGTTATTAACTTGCAATGACTTGAAAAAGTAATTATTATTTAACAAACCAACCTCAAGAGTAACAATGTCTATTGCAGCTTGTGATTCTCTGAAAACATTGCTTACTTTTTTCAAGATATAAAATATAGTCTTTATATCTTTTGAAGCAGGTATTGCATCTTTGTTCAAACTAATATTGACAATTTCAAATATCTCTTGAGCAACAGATGTATTCAGTGTGCTACTATTAAGTTTTTCAGCCTTAAAAAAAAAAATTACATGAAGGTTGCATATTTCAATTGACACACTATTAAACTAATATTCATTCTAGAAAAATATAATGTCAATATTCTTATTAAATAAACAAACAATGCCACTTAAAGTACTTGCTCTTTATTTATATATTTTTGTTTACAAGTTATCTGATGAACATAAAACCAAATAAAAGATTCTGAGATTATCGAATAATGGTGGAAAAGATGCCCAAGTGGTGTGCTAACCACACAGTTCCTTCATATGCTGTGGTTGCAGAAACAGCCCATATAGCTTATTGGAGCTATTAGGCTAAGGGAACTTTATTTTTATTATCTCAACAAGTAGAATATGAAAAGAAATATCAACAATGCAAAGCAACAGCATACAACAGTGAACATAAAATGGCAAGTAATGTGTTCTTAATCTCTTATATTTCTAAGCCATTTAATGCCATTATAAAAAAAAGAAATCTATATGGCTGACACAATCATTTGTGGTATTTTAAAAAATGACAAGACTTGGTGAAAAGTCTTTAAATAATTTTATAAAAGGAAGTAAACAGAAGGGGGAATTAGTTTTTTGTTGGAAATATTCAGAAACTTTACCAATCTTTTTTTTTTAAATCTCACCAAAGCAGCAGCATAGCTTAGATCTTGACTTATACAGCTTTTCAAACTATAAGATTCCCATGTTGAATTCTTTTGGCAAAACCTCACAATATAACCTAGAAGCATTATAAACAAAATGCAATTAAATTAATTGTGTAACGATGTTAAAACAATTTCTAAGAATTTAAAAAGATGGAATGTTTATATTTCAATTCATTTCCAATAATATTCAGTTACTATTTTAGAAAAATATTTTCGTTTGAAATACAAATGGGAAATTTGTTTTTAGACATTCATTAAAAAGATTATAATTAAGTCTTAAATACTTATAAAGAATTAATTGAAAAGTAGCATTAAAACTTAAAGCATCCTAATAAATTAAAACTTATTAAATAGCGGAATCACCTGAGAAATAATGGGGACAATTCACTTTATAAAAATGTTCAGTAAATGTCTCTGTAAATTCCACACCATCATTCTCAATGACTTTGGGACAACTGTCTTCTATGATTAAATAAAGAAAAAAAAATATATAATGTTAAATTTATTTCATATTCCCTGTTATTATGAATTCTTCAAAAAGTCTTACTTTTTTTAACAGAAGAAAAAAAATTAAACCATATTTATTGTTTCAATAATGGCAAAAAGCTTTATAAACCAATTATTTTATTAAATTGCAATTTAATTTTATTTAAAACAGTCAAACGTAAGTTTAGAAATAACTTGGTTTCTGAGTGTTTTGCAAGATGAATAAAATTATATGAGCAATGCTTGCAAGACAAGCAAATGTAAAAAAAAAAATCCAAATTGATATGAAAGCAAGGTTTAGCAGAAAGAGTAATAGTATTTTCTGTGTCTTCTTGTAAGATTCATGTGCTAAGTACTGGACCAACAGTTTATCTCTCATATCTTTGGTCTATGAAAAAGTTCCATGTTAACCCCACACTAGAATAAAATACAATCCATAAAAATAATTTTACCTTTCAGAGATTCCATTATTTAACAAAAGGAAATCTGCTTTGATAGAAGTGTTTATAAATTGTATGCACCTCGTGGGAGCAAACTTAGCTCATAAATTGATGTTTTACAGTACTTATTTAATGTCATTACTTACTGAATAGAAACTCAATTTTAACATATTCAGTCACATTTTCATATGTAGCAGAGACTACTGTTGTAAAATTCATCCAGTTTTTTGGAGGATCTTGTAATAATATAATTGAATCATTCTTTATTTTCAAATGTACATCCCCTAGAAGTAGATATAATCTAATTTAATGTAATTCAATGAGTAAAATAGTTTAGGTTATTCATTAATTAATATTTTCAAGAAAATATGATGTAACTCAAAGTTTTTTAAAAAACTTAATATTACTAGCTGATAAAATAATCATATTATTTAGATTTAGTGAATGTTTCATGTTCCATGCGTTGTCTGCAGAGAAGCTAAGTAATTATTGTGTATTGAATTTTAATAGACACTTTTAAGATAATTTTATTCCCAATAGCTTCATTAAATTAAGGGATAATCAAACAGCATTATTTGTGAAATTGATGGCTAAAATTTAAATCAGCACCTATTTAGAATAAAAGATGTAAGGTGTTGCTCTTGGGTTGAAAAAAATAAACAAGAATATGTTTTTTTAAAGATTATACTCACAACGCTCAACTTATGGAAAAGATTTCACCTACATTTTTTTATATTAATATAGTCGTCTTATTTTACATTTATTTTTTATTCACTTAAAATTTATAGCTAAAAAATGGCATTTTGTCTTTAAAAAAGTGTTAAACAGGTGTTCTTTTTTTAAATGTGTAGCTCTTATAGGCACCCAATCACTGATCTATAAATTTACCTAGTGCTGTATATATTAAGCTAATTTAATCCATACGTGAGCAGTTTATGTTCCATTTCTATTTATTATTGTTTTTAGCATTGGAAGCTACTTTTTCTACATTCATGAGTTTTAGAACAAACTGCGCTTAATTGTATGGAAACAAATTTAAATTTGCTTTTAATAATTACACTTATTTATTGAGTTAAAATATTTTATTTAATCAACTAGAAAGAAGTAAAATTATGTAATAATTGCACCAAATGAAACAATTTTAACTATTAAATATATTTTTTTTTAAATCATAAGCTTTATATGTAGCACTAAGCTATTATATAGGTTTGTTTGTGTGCCTATAGCATCAGCATATTAAAAAGCATTTACCTGTCATCATTTTCTACAGATATATTTTTATGATATTATAGCCCCCCTCCTCCCAATTAAGTTTTTGAGATGATGCTGTGATTTTAGATTAAGCTAACATGATCATAAAAAATAGCCATATATATTTGTTTTTGTTGCACCATAGAACTCAGCCTTAAGAAGATAACATTACAAATTTAAAGATTTTGTCCTTAAAAAAAATTATTGATTCGGTCGTTCACCCCCGCCTTAGTGCAAGTGATGAAATAGTGTAATTTGCACTTGCAAACCACGCTATGACCATCACCCTACATTTTGGCGGGAAAATGATGGTTTTAGCGTGGGTTCTAGGAAAAAGGAACTGTGCTGTGATATGGACGAACAAGGGATGAGAGAACAAGTCAAACAGAACGAATAGGTTGGACAGAAGAAGCGGAGAATCCCAGGTCTGTTGATGCAGCAAGTACGTTATCAGCACATCACCAGCAATTACACGTAGACTCGTTTCAACTGGATTAGTTGTATGTATAATGGACTTTGTTGTTTTGTTTTAGCTTGGACTTACTATAACCTGTACATTGTAGGCTGTGAATTAATCTTATTATTCAACGAACAAACCCACGTGTCCTTTAGTGCCTACCTAGAGAGATTTTGGGAGTTCGCAACAATATTTTACAAATAAAAAAAAATTCTCACCACTTTTCAATACTTTATATTCTATTTTTGCATTAGTATTATTTAACAGGCAAGAGCAATTCATTTTATATATTTCCTGATCTTTTTGTGTTTGATATCTTTTCAGATATACTGGATGTCCACATGTTTGTGATGCCTTCACAGTAACATTTATGTATACTTTTGTATCATTAATCTGTTAACAAAAAAAAAGACATTACTATAAATAATTAAAACCCTATATTAAAATGAATAATTGATAAGTTCATCCAGTGGCGTCACTAGGGTTGGTGTCACCCGGTGCGGTAACTCAGGGTGTCACCCCCTCTCATGACACTCCGGTCTCCATATTTTTTTTCAGACACCGTATATATGTGCGCATGCGCGACTTAATTTTTTTTTTCCGTTTCCGGGGTCAGGATTTTAGCGATAATTGATATCTATAGGTCAGTGTAAGTATACCAATAATTTCATTAAAATAACGCACTGGCTCCAGATACGTCTAAGACGTACTATGTATTTTTTTTCGGGATACGTCTAGCAAACTTTGATGACGTCAGTAAACAGAATGAATGAGAACTCTTATTTACTGCAGACGTTGATGACGTCATTTACTGTTAATAATGGGAGATATATTTTTTTTTCGGGGACCATCAATAGATATTGCTCCACACCCTAATCCTACCCCTAACCCTAATTCTGAAAAAAAAAAATCTGAAAAAAAAATATATGTCTCTGAGAGGAATCGAACCCGCATATAGTTAGCCCTAAATGGGTCACGGCCAAACAATTAGCCCACTCTGCCAGCGCACCACAGAAACGAAGCTACAATTTTAATATATAATCAGAAAGAATGGCTCGGTTATGCAATTTCCCGCGAAAAGAAAATAACTTTAAATCATAAGAGTTCATCTTAGACGTATCCGGAACCGGTGCGTTAAAATAATTAATAATAAAAAGTACGCAGTGTCTGTTAATAATCGGAGATATTTTTATTTATTTATAAAAATTAAATACGGCTTTGAATTATTTTAAGAATATAGGCCTAAAACTAGATATTTTGCATTCGGGTGTCACCCCTCATGAGGGTGTCACCCGGTGCGGTCCGCACCCCCCACAACCCCCTAGTGACGCCACTGAGTTCATCTAAAAAGTTATAAAGTTTTGTAAATAAAAATAGTTTTTTTTTTAATTTTTATTGAGTATTAAAAAAATTTTTGAAGTGAGCAAGTTCGTTAATAAAAATGTGTACTTAAAAGAATAAAGAGAAAAAAATTAAAAGCGAAAAAAATGCAAGCCTCTGAGGTATAATTTAAGTTTTGAAATAAAATATTCAAATGTAAGCGTTCAAAATATTCTGAAATTGGAAAAGAAATAAAAAATTACTAAAAACCAAAATAGTTTAATTAATCATCTAAAGTTAACAACATACAGTAAATGTTAGGCCATAAAGGCCAACATCTTTTTCTGACAGCTCCCGGGATAAAAGTAGTTGTAGTTTTCCTTCATTTTCCATCAATAAGAACATATTTCCCAGATCCCCAGCTGAAAAAGTTGAAAAAAGATAACAGAGTTTCTTCAAACTAGATACAACTGAAAAAAACTTTATTAATAGTGATTTTTTTGTTCACATTACTTTGATTGACATCATTAGATTAAGTTGATTTTAAAAAGTTGCATTTCTTACTAAGATTTCCATTAAAATAAGACTTGGTGTTGACATTGTCAAATGAAAAAACTGCTGCTGTAACTGATTGAAACACATAAATTTCAGCAAATACATGTATGAAGAGTTCTTCTTCGGTTCTTTGTGTAGATGGTATGATCTAATAATTATGAAAAGCAACAAGGAAATTGCTATACAACATTTATTTATCATTAAAACTAATCTTTCATCTAAATAGAATTTTAACAATTTCTTTTAAATAACTTATTTTGAATGAGCAAATGTAATAGTTATAGGCCAGTTTTATATTTAATTAATATTATAATAAAAAAAGTTAAAATAATACTGAGTAGGTCACTGATGTTATGGTTGATTTTGTTGAAGACTCAGCAGCTGTTGTAATAGATGATATTGTTGAAGGCTCAGCAGCTGTTGTAATAGATGATATTGTTGAAGGCTCAGCAGATATTACACAATGGTCCTGACATTCTTCATAAACATCATAAACAAATGGATTTTGGCTTGTATCAATTCTTTGAATACATGTGCAGTCTGTAAATTATAAGAAATGTTATTTATATGACTTTATGTATAAGTTGTATATATTTTTGGACTAAATTATAAAATGATGGTTGTTATTTATACTACGTGTGTTGTAAAATATTATCAAATTTATCATAAATATTCATACAATATTAGGCTTTTTATATTAAACATGAAGCAGATTTTACCTCCATAATTGTTAGCCATTACCAGCCAAGTAAAATTAGTTTGATAATCTCTGTATGATATACATATGTACAAAGAAGAGTTTAAGAGGCATGATCCATTTAGTATAACATCTCCATTGTCAGAAACAGATAAGTTGGCATTCTCATCATCCTGTACTATTAAGGTAAATAAAGAGTTATTAATTTAAATTCCTCATTAAATATAAAAGTTTGTTATTAAAATACGGCGACCAGGTGTTTCAGTTTACCTGGGACAGTGCCATAACCGCATCATTTGTCCCAGAGTCCCGAAATAGTCAACGAATATCCCGACAAGTATAATAAAAAGTCCCGGCGTATCCTGTTTTTTTTTTGTTGAAATGTAAATTTTCCTTCATTCATTATGATCTAAGTCATACTTTTTGTTGAAATGTAAATTTTCCTTCATTCATTATGATCTAAGTCATACTTTTTGTTGAAATGTACATTTTCCTTCTATCATTATGATCTAAGTCATACTTTTTGTTGAAATGTACATTTTCCTTCTATCATTATGATCTAAGTCATATTTTTGTAGATAATGAAGCCAGATCTATTAATAGCTTAAATTTTAATGTGCAATCTGTTCAATATCTCAATTGTAAAAATGTTTTTTTTTTTTCGAATGAAAAACTTACAATTAGCTCCACACCAAATATACATGAAGAAAATTAAATCACCCAAGTGTGTATTGTTGTATCATCACCCAAGTGTGTATTGTTGTATCATCACCCAAGTGTGTATTGTTGTATCATCACCCAAGTGTGTATTGTTGTATCATCACCCAAGTGTGTATTGTTGTATCACCACCCAAGTGTGTATTGTTGTATCACCACCCAAGTGTGTATTGTTGCATCATCACCCAAGTGTGTATTTTTGGGTCATCACCCCAGTATGTATCGTTGTCTCATCAGCATAAAACAAGCGAGCCTCACATCCACCCATCCCTTAAAGATATATGGAACAGCAAGAGCGCCAGTTATTTTACTTTAGAATAGTTATTACCATTACAGCAGACTAAATTCTTTAATCTTTACGATGCTGTTTAAGTGAACTCATATCATTCATTCCAAAGCAAGACAGTCTCGGACACATTACTTAAACCAGGGGTGGGTAACAATCGCCACATAATCCAGTTACAGAGTTTTATATGGCCCACGGAAGAATTGGGTAAAAAATTGTTTAAAATGCAAAACTACGTTCATTAATTACGCTTTGTTTTTACGTTTATTTGTTTGTATTATATAATTACGGTATGTTCAAAATCATTAAGCATGTATAAACTAAAAACAAAGAAGTGTAGTGAATGTAGGGGTAGATGATATGTAAACTAAACTGCATGTCATTCAATATTGGATGATTTTAGATTAGATTGGTTTCTGATATCACAAACATTTTCAAAGATGCTGTTAGATGAGTAAGATGATGGACGGGAAGTTTTCGATGGAACAATTACACTGGACAAGCAAGTGGGTTGACTTTTATAAATACAGGAAAATTTTTAGTGTGAAAGATAAAAGAAACGATATCCTAGCTCTATAAAGATAGTATTTCAGTATCAGTATCAGTATTTTTCTGTGCGTGAAGATAGGTCTACATCAGTATTTCTGTGTGTGTTAAGATAGGTCTACATCAGTCTGTGTGCGTGAAGATAGGTTTACATCAGTATTTGTGTGTTTGTGAAGATAGGTCTACATCAGTCTGTGTGTGTGAAGATAGGTCTGCATCAGTATTTGTGTGATTGTGAAGATAGGTCTACATCAGTCTGTGTGTGTGAAGATAGGTCTACATCAGTCTGTGTGTGTGAAGATAGGTCTACATTAGTATTTGTGTGTGAGTGTGTGAAGATAGGTCTACATCAGTCTGTGTGTGAAGATAGGTCTACATCAGTATTTGTGTGTTTGTGAAGATAGGTCTACATCAGTATTTGTGTGTGTGAAGATTGGTCTACATCAGTCTGTGTGTGAAGATAGGTTTACATCAGTATTTCTGTGTGTGTGAAGATAGGTCTACATCAGTCTGTGTGAAGATAGGTCTACATCAGTCTGTGTGTGTGAAGATAGGTTTACATCAGTCTGTGTGTGAAGATAGGTTTACATCAGTCAGTGTGTGTGAAGATATGTCTACATCAGTCTGTGTGTGAAGATAGGTTTACATCAGTCAGTGTGTGTGAAGATAGGTTTACATCAGTCAGTGTGTGTGAAGATAGGTTTACATCAGTCTGTGTGTGTGAAGATAGGTCTACATCATTATTTGTGTGTGTGTGAAGATAGGTCTACATCAGTCTGTGTGTGAAGATAGGTTTACATCAGTATTTCTGTGTTTGTGAAGATAGGTCTACATCAGTCTGTGTGTGTGTGAAGATAGGTCTACATCAGTATTTGTGTGTTTGTGAAGATAGGTTTACATCAGTCTGTGTGTGTGAAGATAGGTCTACATCAGTATTTGTGTGTGTGTGTGAAGATAGGTCTACATCAGTCTGTGTGTGTGAATATAGGTCTACATCAGTATTTGTGTGTTTGTGAACATAGGTCTACATCAGTATTTGTGTGTGTGAAGATATGTCTACATCAGTCTGTGTGTGTGAAGATAGGTCTACATCAGTATTTGTGTGTTTGTGAAGATAGGTCTACATCAGTCTGTGTGTGTGAAGATAGGTCTACATCAGTATTTGTGTTTTTGTGAAGATAGGTTTACATCAGTCTGTGTGTGTGAAGATAGGTCTACATCAGTCTGTGTGTGTATGTGTGTGAAGATTGGTCTACATCAGTCTGTGTGTGAAGATAGGATTACATCAGTCAGTGTGAAGATAGGTCTACATCAGTCTGTGTGTGAAGATAGGTCTACATCAGTCTGTGTGTGTGAAAATAGGTTTACATCAGTCAGTGTGTGTGAAGATAGGTTTACATAATTCTGTGTGTATGAAGTTATGTCTACATCAGTCTGTGTGTGTGAAGAAAGGTCTACATCAGTCTGTGTGTGAAAATAGGTTTACATCAGTCAGTGTGTGTGAAGATAGGTCTACATCAGTCTGTGTGTGAAGATAGGTTTACATCAGTCAGTGTGTGTGAAGATAGGTTTACATCAGTCAGTGTGTGTGAAGATAGGTTTACATCAGTCTGTGTGTGTGAAGATAGGTCTACATCAGTCTGTGTGTGAAGATAGGTTTACATCAATCAGTGTGTGTGAAGACAGGTCTACATCAGTCTGTGTGAAGATAGGTCTACATCAGTCTGTGTGTGTGAAGATATGTCTACATCAGTCTGTGTGTGAAGATATGTCAGGTTTACATCAGTCGGTGTGTGAAGATATGTCTACATCAGTCTGTGTGTGAAGATAGGTTTACATCAGTCAGTGTGAAGATAGGTCTACATCAGTCTGTGTGTGTGAAGATAGGTCTACATCAGTCTGTGTGTGAAGATAGGTTACATCAGTCAGTTTGTGTGAAGACATGTCAGGTTTACATCAGTCAGTGTGTGTGAAGATATGTCTACATCAGTCTGTGTGTGAAGATAGGTTTACATCAGTCAGTGTGTGTGAAGATAGGTTTACATCAGTCTGTGTGTGTGAAGATATGTCTACATCAGTCTGTGTGTGAAGATATGTCTACATCAGTCTGTGTGTGTATGTGTGTGAAGATTGGTCTACATCAGTCTGTGTAAATATAGGTCTTCATCAGTCTGTGTGTGAAGATAGGTATACAACAGTTTGTGTGTGTGTGAAGATAGGTATACAACAGTCTGTGTGTGTAAAGATAGGTAAAAAACAGTTTGTATGTGTTTGAAGATATGTATACAACAGTTTGTGTGTGTGTGAAGATAGGTCTACAGCAGTTTGTGTGTGAAGATAGGTCTATATCAGTCTGTGTGAAGATAGGTCTACATCAGTCTGTGTGTGTGAAGATATGTCTACATCAGTCTGTGTGTAAAGATATGTCAGGTTTACATCAGTCAGTGTGTGTGAAGATATGTCGACATCAGTCTGTGTGTGAAGATAGGTTTACATCAGTCAGTGTGAAGATAGGTCTACATCAGTCTGTGTGTGTGAAGATAGGTCTACATCAGTCAGTTTGTGTGAAGATATGTCAGGTTTACATCAGTCAGTGTGTGTGAAGATATGTCTACATCAGTCTGTGTGTGAAGATAGGTTTACATCAGTCGGTGTGTGTGAAGATAGGTTTACATCAGTCTGTGTGTGTGAAGATATGTCTACATCAGTCTGTGTGTGAAGATAGGTTTACATCAGTCAGTGAATGTGAAGATATGTCTACATCAGTCTGTGTGTGTATGTGTGTGAAGATTGGTCTACATCAGTCTGTGTAAATATAGGTCTTCATCAGTCTGTGTGTGAAGATAGGTATACAACAGTTTGTGTGTGTGTGAAGATAGGTATACAACAGTCTGTGTGTGTAAAGATAGGTAAAAACAGTTTGTATGTGTTTGAAGATATGTATACAACAGTTTGTGTGTGTGTGAAGATAGGTCTACAGCAGTCTGTGTGTGAAGATAGGTCTACATCAGTCTGTGTGTGTGAAGATAGGTCTATATCAGTCTGTGTGTGTGAATAGAGGTCTTCATCAGTCTGTGTGTGTGAATAGAGGTCTTTATCAGTCTGTGTGTGTATGTGTGTGAAGAAAGGTATACAACAGTTTGTGTGTGTGTGTGTGTGAAAATAGGTCTACAACAGTTTGTGTGTCTGTGAAGATAGGTCTACATCAGTTTGTGTTTGGAGATAGGTCTACAACAGTATTTGTGTTTTTGTGAAGATAGGTTTACATCAGTCTGTGTGTGTGAAGATAGGTCTACATCAGTCTGTGTGTGTATGTGTGTGAAGATAGGTCTACATCAGTCTGTGTGTGTGAAGATAGGTCTACATCAGTCTGTGTGTGAAGATAGGTTTACATCAGTCAGTGTGTGTGAAGATAGGTTTACATCAGTCAGTGTGTGTGAAGATAGGTTTACATCAGTCTGTGTGTGTGAAGATAGGTCTACATCAGTCTGTGTGTGAAGATAGGTTTACATCAGTCAGTGTGTGTGAAGACAGGTCTACATCAGTCTGTGTGAAGATAGGTCTACATCAGTCTGTGTGTGTGAAGATATGTCTACATCAGTCTGTGTGTGAAGATATGTCAGGTTTACATCAGTCAGTGTGTGTGAAGATATGTCTTCATCAGTCTGTGTGTGAAGATAGGTTTACATCAGTCAGTGTGAAGATAGGTCTACATCAGTCTGTGTGTGTGAAGATAGGTCTACATCAGTCTGTGTGTGAAGATAGGTTACATCAGTCAGTTTGTGTGAAGATATGTAGGTTTACATCAGTCAGTGTGTGTGAAGATATGTCTACATCAGTCTGTGTGTGAAGATAGGTTTACATCAGTCAGTGTGTGTGAAGATAGGTTTACATCAGTATTTGTGTGTTTGTGAAGATATGTCTACATCAGTCTGTGTGTGTGAAGATAGGTCTGCATCAGTATTTGTGTGTTTGTGAAGATAGGTCTACATCAGTCTGTGTGTGTGAAGATAGGTCTACATCAGTCTGTGTGTGTGAAGATAGGTCTACATCAGTATTTGTGTGTATGTGTGTGAAGATTGGTCTACATCAGTCTGTGTGAAGATAGGTTTACATCAGTATTTCTGTGTGTGTGAAGATAGGTCTAAATCAGTCTGTGTGTGTGAAGATAGGTCTACATCAGTCTGTGTGTGTGAAGATAGGTTTACATCAGTCTGTGTGTGAAGATAGGTTTACATCAGTCAGTGTGTGTGAAGATATGTCTACATCAGTCAGTGTGTGTGAAGATAGGTTTACATCAGTCAGTGTGTGTGAAGATAGGTTTACATCAGTCTGTGTGTGTGAAGATAGGTCTACATCATTATTTGTGTGTGTGTGAAGATAGGTCTACATCAGTCTGTGTGTGAAGATAGGTTTACATCAGTATTTCTGTGTTTGTGAAGATAGGTCTACATCAGTCTGTGTGTGTGTGAAGATAGGTCTACATCAGTATTTGTGTGTTTGTGAAGATAGGTTTACATCAGTCTGTGTGTGTGAAGATAGGTCTACATCAGTATTTGTGTGTGTGTGTGAAGATAGGTCTACATCAGTCTGTGTGTGAAGATAGGTCTACATCAGTATTTGTGTGCTTGTGAAGATAGGTCTACATCAGTATTTGTGTGTGTGAAGATTGGTCTACATCAGTCTGTGTGTGAAGATAGGTTTACATCAGTATTTCTGTGTGTGTGAAGATAGGTCTACATCAGTCTGTGTGAAGATAGGTTTACATCAGTCTGTGTGTGAAGATAGGTATACAACAGTTTGTGTGTGTGTGAAGATAGGTATACAACAGTCTGTGTGTGTAAAGATAGGTAAAAACAGTTTGTATGTGTTTGAAGATATGTATACAACAGTTTGTGTGTGTGTGAAGATAGGTCTACAGCAGTCTGTGTGTGAAGATAGGTCTACATCAGTCTGTGTGTGTGAAGATAGGTCTATATCAGTCTGTGTGTGTGAATAGAGGTCTTCATCAGTCTGTGTGTGTGAATAGAGGTCTTTATCAGTCTGTGTGTGTATGTGTGTGAAGAAAGGTATACAACAGTTTGTGTGTGTGTGTGTGTGTGAAAATAGGTCTACAACAGTTTGT
Source organism: Bulinus truncatus (assembly GCA_021962125.1). NCBI lineage: Eukaryota > Metazoa > Mollusca > Gastropoda > Planorbidae > Bulinus > Bulinus truncatus. The sequence continues at coordinate 6,777,420 of JAGDYQ010000001.1, read as the reverse complement.
GTGTCTGTGAAGATAGGTCTACATCAGTTTGTGTTTGGAGATAGGTCTACAACAGTATTTGTGTTTTTGTGAAGATAGGTTTACATCAGTCTGTGTGTGTGAAGATAGGTCTACATCAGTCTGTGTGTGTATGTGTGTGAAGATAGGTCTACATCAGTCTGTGTGTGTGAAGATAGGTCTACATCAGTCTGTGTGTGAAGATAGGTTTACATCAGTCAGTGTGTGTGAAGATAGGTTTACATCAGTCAGTGTGTGTGAAGATAGGTTTACATCAGTCTGTGTGTGTGAAGATAGGTCTACATCAGTCTGTGTGTGAAGATAGGTTTACATCAGTCAGTGTGTGTGAAGACAGGTCTACATCAGTCTGTGTGAAGATAGGTCTACATCAGTCTGTGTGTGTGAAGATATGTCTACATCAGTCTGTGTGTGAAGATATGTCAGGTTTACATCAGTCAGTGTGTGTGAAGATATGTCTTCATCAGTCTGTGTGTGAAGATAGGTTTACATCAGTCAGTGTGAAGATAGGTCTACATCAGTCTGTGTGTGTGAAGATAGGTCTACATCAGTCTGTGTGTGAAGATAGGTTACATCAGTCAGTTTGTGTGAAGATATGTAGGTTTACATCAGTCAGTGTGTGTGAAGATATGTCTACATCAGTCTGTGTGTGAAGATAGGTTTACATCAGTCAGTGTGTGTGAAGATAGGTTTACATCAGTATTTGTGTGTTTGTGAAGATATGTCTACATCAGTCTGTGTGTGTGAAGATAGGTCTGCATCAGTATTTGTGTGTTTGTGAAGATAGGTCTACATCAGTCTGTGTGTGTGAAGATAGGTCTACATCAGTCTGTGTGTGTGAAGATAGGTCTACATCAGTATTTGTGTGTATGTGTGTGAAGATTGGTCTACATCAGTCTGTGTGTGAAGATAGGTTTACATCAGTATTTCTGTGTGTGTGAAGATAGGTCTAAATCAGTCTGTGTGTGTGAAGATAGGTCTACATCAGTCTGTGTGTGTGAAGATAGGTTTACATCAGTCTGTGTGTGAAGATAGGTTTACATCAGTCAGTGTGTGTGAAGATATGTCTACATCAGTCTGTGTGTGAAGATAGGTTTACATCAGTCAGTGTGTGTGAAGATAGGTTTACATCAGTCAGTGTGTGTGAAGATAGGTCTACATCATTATTTGTGTGTGTGTGAAGATAGGTCTACATCAGTCTGTGTGTGAAGATAGGTTTACATCAGTATTTCTGTGTTTGTGAAGATAGGTCTACATCAGTCTGTGTGTGTGTGAAGATAGGTCTACATCAGTATTTGTGTGTTTGTGAAGATAGGTTTACATCAGTCTGTGTGTGTGAAGATAGGTCTACATCAGTATTTGTGTGTGTGTGTGAAGATAGGTCTACATCAGTCTGTGTGTGAAGATAGGTCTACATCAGTATTTGTGTGCTTGTGAAGATAGGTCTACATCAGTATTTGTGTGTGTGAAGATTGGTCTACATCAGTCTGTGTGTGAAGATAGGTTTACATCAGTATTTCTGTGTGTGTGAAGATAGGTCTACATCAGTCTGTGTGAAGATAGGTTTACATCAGTCTGTGTGTGAAGATAGGTATACAACAGTTTGTGTGTGTGTGAAGATAGGTATACAACAGTCTGTGTGTGTAAAGATAGGTAAAAACAGTTTGTATGTGTTTGAAGATATGTATACAACAGTTTGTGTGTGTGTGAAGATAGGTCTACAGCAGTCTGTGTGTGAAGATAGGTCTACATCAGTCTGTGTGTGTGAAGATAGGTCTATATCAGTCTGTGTGTGTGAATAGAGGTCTTCATCAGTCTGTGTGTGTGAATAGAGGTCTTTATCAGTCTGTGTGTGTATGTGTGTGAAGAAAGGTATACAACAGTTTGTGTGTGTGTGTGTGTGAAAATAGGTCTACAACAGTTTGTGTGTCTGTGAAGATAGGTCTACATCAGTTTGTGTTTGGAGATAGGTCTACAACAGTATTTGTGTTTTTGTGAAGATAGGTTTACATCAGTCTGTGTGTGTGAAGATAGGTCTACATCAGTCTGTGTGTGTATGTGTGTGAAGATAGGTCTACATCAGTCTGTGTGTGTGAAGATAGGTCTACATCAGTCTGTGTGTGAAGATAGGTTTACATCAGTCAGTGTGTGTGAAGATAGGTTTACATCAGTCAGTGTGTGTGAAGATAGGTTTACATCAGTCTGTGTGTGTGAAGATAGGTCTACATCAGTCTGTGTGTGAAGATAGGTTTACATCAGTCAGTGTGTGTGAAGACAGGTCTACATCAGTCTGTGTGAAGATAGGTCTACATCAGTCTGTGTGTGTGAAGATATGTCTACATCAGTCTGTGTGTGAAGATATGTCAGGTTTACATCAGTCAGTGTGTGTGAAGATATGTCTTCATCAGTCTGTGTGTGAAGATAGGTTTACATCAGTCAGTGTGAAGATAGGTCTACATCAGTCTGTGTGTGTGAAGATAGGTCTACATCAGTCTGTGTGTGAAGATAGGTTACATCAGTCAGTTTGTGTGAAGATATGTAGGTTTACATCAGTCAGTGTGTGTGAAGATATGTCTACATCAGTCTGTGTGTGAAGATAGGTTTACATCAGTCAGTGTGTGTGAAGATAGGTTTACATCAGTATTTGTGTGTTTGTGAAGATATGTCTACATCAGTCTGTGTGTGTGAAGATAGGTCTGCATCAGTATTTGTGTGTTTGTGAAGATAGGTCTACATCAGTCTGTGTGTGTGAAGATAGGTCTACATCAGTCTGTGTGTGTGAAGATAGGTCTACATCAGTATTTGTGTGTATGTGTGTGAAGATTGGTCTACATCAGTCTGTGTGTGAAGATAGGTTTACATCAGTATTTCTGTGTGTGTGAAGATAGGTCTAAATCAGTCTGTGTGTGTGAAGATAGGTCTACATCAGTCTGTGTGTGTGAAGATAGGTTTACATCAGTCTGTGTGTGAAGATAGGTTTACATCAGTCAGTGTGTGTGAAGATATGTCTACATCAGTCTGTGTGTGAAGATAGGTTTACATCAGTCAGTGTGTGTGAAGATAGGTTTACATCAGTCAGTGTGTGTGAAGATAGGTTTACATCAGTCTGTGTGTGTGAAGATAGGTCTACATCATTATTTGTGTGTGTGTGAAGATAGGTCTACATCAGTCTGTGTGTGAAGATAGGTTTACATCAGTATTTCTGTGTTTGTGAAGATAGGTCTACATCAATCTGTGTGTGTGTGAAGATAGGTCTACATCAGTATTTGTGTGTGTGTGTGAAGATAGGTCTACATCAGTCTGTGTGTGAAGATAGGTCTACATCAGTATTTGTGTGCTTGTGAAGATAGGTCTACATCAGTATTTGTGTGTGTGAAGATTGGTCTACATCAGTCTGTGTGTGAAGATAGGTTTACATCAGTATTTCTGTGTGTGTGAAGATAGGTCTACATCAGTCTGTGTGAAGATAGGTTTACATCAGTCTGTGTGTGAAGATAGGTTTACATCAGTCAGTGTGTGTGAAGATATGTCTACATCAGTCTGTGTGTGAAGATAGGTTTACATCAGTCAGTGTGTGTGTGAAGATAGGTTTACATCAGTCAGTGTGTGTGAAGATAGGTTTACATCAGTCTGTGTGTGTGAAGATAGGTCTACATCATTATTTGTGTTTGTGTGAAGATAGGTCTACATCAGTCTGTGTGTGAAGATAGATTTACATCAGTCAGTGTGTGTGAAGACAGGTCTACATCAGTCTGTGTGAAGATAGGTCTACATCAGTCTGTGTGTGTGAAGATATGTCTACATCAGTCTGTGTGTGAAGATATGTCAGGTTTACATCAGTCAGTGTGTGTGAAGATATGTCTTCATCAGTCTGTGTGTGAAGATAGGTTTACATCAGTATTTCTGTGTTTGTGAAGATATGTCTACATCAGTCTGTGTGTGTGTGAAGATAGGTCTACATCAGTCTGTGTGTGTGAAGATAGGTCTACATCAGTCTGTGTGTGTGAAGATAGGTCTACATCAGTATTTGTGTGTATGTGTGTGAAGATTGGTCTACATCAGTCTGTGTGTGAAGATAGGTTTACATCAGTATTTCTGTGTGTGTGAAGATAGGTCTAAATCAGTCTGTGTGTGTGAAGATAGGTCTACATCAGTCTGTGTGTGTGAAGATATGTCTACATCAGTCTGTGTGTGTATGTGTGTGAAGATTGGTCTACATCAGTCTGTGTAAATATAGGTCTTCATCAGTCTGTGTGTGAAGATAGGTATACAACAGTTTGTGTGTGTGTGAAGATAGGTATACAAAAGTCTGTGTGTGTAAAGATAGGTAAAAACAGTTTGTATGTGTTTGAAGATATGTATACAACAGTTTGTGTGTGTGTGAAGATAGGTCTACAGCAGTCTGTGTGTGAAGATAGGTCTACATCAGTCTGTGTGTGTGAAGATAGGTCTATATCAGTCTGTGTGTGTGAATAGAGGTCTTCATCAGTCTGTGTGTGTGAATAGAGGTCTTTATCAGTCTGTGTGTGTATGTGTGTGAAGAAAGGTATACAACAGTTTGTGTGTGTGTGTGTGAAGATAGGTCTACAACAGTTTGTGTGTCTGTGAAGATAGGTCTACATCAGTTTGTGTTTGGAGAAAGGTCTACAACAATATTTGTGTTTTTGTGAAGATAGGTTTACATCAGTCTGTGTGTGTGAAGATAGGTCTACACCAGTCTGTGTGTGTATGTGTGTGAAGATAGGTCTACATCAGTCTGTGTGTGTGAAGATAGGTTTACATCAGTCTGTGTGTGAAGATAGGTTTACATCAGTCAGTGTGTGTGAAGATATGTCTACATCAGTCTGTGTGTGAAGATAGGTCTACATCAGTCTGTGTGTGAAGATAGGTTTACATCAGTATTTCTGTGTTTGTGAAGATAGGTCTACATCAGTCTGTGTGTGTGTGAAGATAGGTCTACATCATTATTTGTGTGTGTGTGAAGATAGGTCTACATCAGTCTGTGTGTGAAGATAGGTTTACATCAGTCAGTGTGTGTGAAGATAGGTTTACATCAGTCAGTGTGTGTGAAGATAGGTTTACATCAGTCTGTGTGTGTGAAGATAGGTCTACATCATTATTTGTGTGTGTGTGAAGATAGGTCTACATCAGTCTGTGTGTGAAGATAGGTTTACATCAGTATTTCTGTGTTTGTGAAGATAGGTCTACATCAGTCTGTGTGTGTGTGAAGATAGGTCTACATCAGTCTGTGTGTGTGAAGATAGGTCTACATCAGTATTTGTGTGTATGTGTGTAAAGATTAGTCTACATCAGTCTGTGTGTGAAGAAAGGTTTACATCAGTATTTCTGTGTGTGTGAAGATAGGTCTAAATCAGTCTGTGTGTGTGAAGATAGGTCTACATCAGTCTGTGTGTGTGAAGATAGGTTTACATCAGTCTGTGTGTGAAGATATGTCTACATCAGTCTGTGTGTGTATGTGTGTGAAGATTGGTCTACATCAGTCTGTGTAAATATAGGTCTTCATCAGTCTGTGTGTGAAGATAGGTATACAACAGTTTGTGTGTGTGTGAAGATAGGTATACTACAGTCTGTGTGTGTAAAGATAGGTAAAAACAGTTTGAATGTGTTTGAAGATATGTATACAACAGTTTGTGTGTGTGTGAAGATAGGTCTACAGCAGTCTGTGTGTGAAGATAGGTCTACATCAGTCTGTGTGTGTGAATAGAGGTCTTCATCAGTCTGTGTGTGTGAATAGAGGTCTTTATCAGTCTGTGTGTGTATGTGTGTGAAAAAAGGTATACAACAGTTTGTGTGTGTGTGTGTGAAGATAGGTCTACAACAGTTTGTGTGTCTGTGAAGATAGGTCTACATCAGTTTGTGTTTGGAGAAAGGTCTACAACAATATTTGTGTTTTTGTGAAGATAGGTTTACATCAGTCTGTGTGTGTGAAGATAGGTCTTCACCAGTCTGTGTGTGTATGTGTGTGAAGATAGGTCTACATCAGTCTGTGTGTGTGAAGATAGGTCTACATCAGTCTGTGTAAAGATAGGTCTACATCAGTCTGTGTGTGTGAAGATAGGTCTACATCAGTCTGTGTGTGTGAAGATAGGTTTACATCAGTCTGTGTGTGAAGATAGGTTTACATCAGTCAGTGTGTGTGAAGATATGTCTACATCAGTCTGTGTGTGAAGATAGGTTTACATCAGTCAGTGTGTGTGAAGATAGGTTTACATCAGTCTGTGTGTGTGAAGATATGTCTACATCAGTCTGTGTGTGAAGATATGTCTACATCAGTCTGTGTGTGTATGTGTGTGAAGATTGGTCTACATCAGTCTGTGTAAATATAGGTCTTCATCAGTCTGTGTGTGAAGATAGGTATACAACAGTTTGTGTGTGTGTGAAGATAGGTATACAACAGTCTGTGTGTGTAAAGATAGGTAAAAAACAGTTTGTATGTGTTTGAAGATATGTATACAACAGTTTGTGTGTGTGTGAAGATAGGTCTACAGCAGTTTGTGTGTGAAGATAGGTCTATATCAGTCTATGTGAAGATAGGTCTACATCAGTCTGTGTGTGTGAAGATATGTCTACATCAGTCTGTGTGTAAAGATATGTCAGGTTTACATCAGTCAGTGTGTGTGAAGATATGTCGACATCAGTCTGTGTGTGAAGATAGGTTTACATCAGTCAGTGTGAAGATAGGTCTACATCAGTCTGTGTGTGTGAAGATAGGTCTACATCAGTCAGTTTGTGTGAAGATATGTCAGGTTTACATCAGTCAGTGTGTGTGAAGATATGTCTACATCAGTCTGTGTGTGAAGATAGGTTTACATCAGTCGGTGTGTGTGAAGATAGGTTTACATCAGTCTGTGTGTGTGAAGATATGTCTACATCAGTCTGTGTGTGAAGATAGGTTTACATCAGTCAGTGAATGTGAAGATATGTCTACATCAGTCTGTGTGTGTATGTGTGTGAAGATTGGTCTACATCAGTCTGTGTAAATATAGGTCTTCATCAGTCTGTGTGTGAAGATAGGTATACAACAGTTTGTGTGTGTGAAGATAGGTATACAACAGTCTGTGTGTGTGTAAAGATAGGTAAAAACAGTTTGTATGTGTTTGAAGATATGTATACAACAGTTTGTGTGTGTGTGAAGATAGGTCTACAGCAGTCTGTGTGTGAAGATAGGTCTACATCAGTCTGTGTGTGTGAATAGAGGTCTTCATCAGTCTGTGTGTGTGAATAGAGGTCTTTATCAGTCTGTGTGTGTATGTGTGTGAAGAAAGGTATACAACAGTTTGTGTGTGTGTGTGTGTGAAAATAGGTCTACAACAGTTTGTGTGTCTGTGAAGATAGGTCTACATCAGTTTGTGTTTGGAGATAGGTCTACAACAGTATTTGTGTTTTTGTGAAGATAGGTTTACATCAGTCTGTGTGTGTGAAGATAGGTCTACATCAGTCTGTGTGTGTATGTGTGTGAAGATAGGTCTACATCAGTCTGTGTGTGTGAAGATAGGTCTACATCAGTCTGTGTGTGAAGATAGGTTTACATCAGTCAGTGTGTGTGAAGATAGGTTTACATCAGTCAGTGTGTGTGAAGATAGGTTTACATCAGTCTGTGTGTGTGAAGATAGGTCTACATCAGTCTGTGTGTGAAGATAGGTTTACATCAGTCAGTGTGTGTGAAGACAGGTCTACATCAGTCTGTGTGAAGATAGGTCTACATCAGTCTGTGTGTGAAGATATGTCTACATCAGTCTGTGTGTGAAGATATGTCAGGTTTACATCAGTCAGTGTGTGTGAAGATATGTCTTCATCAGTCTGTGTGTGAAGATAGGTTTACATCAGTCAGTGTGAAGATAGGTCTACATCAGTCTGTGTGTGTGAAGATAGGTCTACATCAGTCTGTGTGTGAAGATAGGTTACATCAGTCAGTTTGTGTGAAGATATGTAGGTTTACATCAGTCAGTGTGTGTGAAGATATGTCTACATCAGTCTGTGTGTGAAGATAGGTTTACATCAGTCAGTGTGTGTGAAGATAGGTTTACATCAGTATTTGTGTGTTTGTGAAGATATGTCTACATCAGTCTGTGTGTGTGAAGATAGGTCTGCATCAGTATTTGTGTGTTTGTGAAGATAGGTCTACATCAGTCTGTGTGTGTGAAGATAGGTCTACATCAGTCTGTGTGTGTGAAGATAGGTCTACATCAGTATTTGTGTGTATGTGTGTGAAGATTGGTCTACATCAGTCTGTGTGTGAAGATAGGTTTACATCAGTATTTCTGTGTGTGTGAAGATAGGTCTAAATCAGTCTGTGTGTGTGAAGATAGGTCTACATCAGTCTGTGTGTGTGAAGATAGGTTTACATCAGTCTGTGTGTGAAGATAGGTTTACATCAGTCAGTGTGTGTGAAGATATGTCTACATCAGTCTGTGTGTGAAGATAGGTTTACATCAGTCAGTGTGTGTGAAGATAGGTTTACATCAGTCAGTGTGTGAAGATAGGTTTACATCAGTCTGTGTGTGTGAAGATAGGTCTACATCATTATTTGTGTGTGTGTGAAGATAGGTCTACATCAGTCTGTGTGTGAAGATAGGTTTACATCAGTATTTCTGTGTTTGTGAAGATAGGTCTACATCAGTCTGTGTGTGTGTGAAGATAGGTCTACATCAGTATTTGTGTGTTTGTGAAGATAGGTTTACATCAGTCTGTGTGTGTGAAGATAGGTCTACATCAGTATTTGTGTGTGTGTGTGAAGATAGGTCTACATCAGTCTGTGTGTGAAGATAGGTCTACATCAGTATTTGTGTGCTTGTGAAGATAGGTCTACATCAGTATTTGTGTGTGTGAAGATTGGTCTACATCAGTCTGTGTGTGAAGATAGGTTTACATCAGTATTTCTGTGTGTGTGAAGATAGGTCTACATCAGTCTGTGTGAAGATAGGTTTACATCAGTCTGTGTGTGAAGATAGGTTTACATCAGTCAGTGTGTGTGAAGATATGTCTACATCAGTCTGTGTGTGAAGATAGGTTTACATCAGTCAGTGTGTGTGAAGATAGGTTTACATCAGTCAGTGTGTGTGAAGATAGGTTTACATCAGTCTGTGTGTGTGAAGATAGGTCTACATCATTATTTGTGTTTGTGTGAAGATAGGTCTACATCAGTCTGTGTGTGAAGATAGATTTACATCAGTCAGTGTGTGTGAAGACAGGTCTACATCAGTCTGTGTGAAGATAGGTCTACATCAGTCTGTGTGTGTGAAGATATGTCTACATCAGTCTGTGTGTGAAGATATGTCAGGTTTACATCAGTCAGTGTGTGTGAAGATATGTCTTCATCAGTCTGTGTGTGAAGATAGGTTTACATCAGTATTTCTGTGTTTGTGAAGATATGTCTACATCAGTCTGTGTGTGTGTGAAGATAGGTCTACATTAGTCTGTGTGTGTGAAGATAGGTCTACATCAGTCTGTGTGTGTGAAGATAGGTCTACATCAGTATTTGTGTGTATGTGTGTGAAGATTGGTCTACATCAGTCTGTGTGTGAAGATAGGTTTACATCAGTATTTCTGTGTGTGTGAAGATAGGTCTAAATCAGTCTGTGTGTGTGAAGATAGGTCTACATCAGTCTGTGTGTGTGAAGATATGTCTACATCAGTCTGTGTGTGTATGTGTGTGAAGATTGGTCTACATCAGTCTGTGTAAATATAGGTCTTCATCAGTCTGTGTGTGAAGATAGGTATACAACAGTTTGTGTGTGTGTGAAGATAGGTATACAAAAGTCTGTGTGTGTAAAGATAGGTAAAAACAGTTTGTATGTGTTTGAAGATATGTATACAACAGTTTGTGTGTGTGTGAAGATAGGTCTACAGCAGTCTGTGTGTGAAGATAGGTCTACATCAGTCTGTGTGTGAAGATAGGTCTATATCAGTCTGTGTGTGTGAATAGAGGTCTTCATCAGTCTGTGTGTGTGAATAGAGGTCTTTATCAGTCTGTGTGTGTATGTGTGTGAAGAAAGGTATACAACAGTTTGTGTGTGTGTGTGTGAAGATAGGTCTACAACAGTTTGTGTGTCTGTGAAGATAGGTCTACATCAGTTTGTGTTTGGAGAAAGGTCTACAAACAATATTTGTGTTTTTGTGAAGATAGGTTTACATCAGTCTGTGTGTGTGAAGATAGGTCTACACCAGTCTGTGTGTGTATGTGTGTGAAGATAGGTCTACATCAGTCTGTGTGTGTGAAGATAGGTTTACATCAGTCTGTGTGTGAAGATAGGTTTACATCAGTCAGTGTGTGTGAAGATATGTCTACATCAGTCTGTGTGTGAAGATAGGTCTACATCAGTCTGTGTGAAGATAGGTTTACATCAGTATTTCTGTGTTTGTGAAGATAGGTCTACATCAGTCTGTGTGTGTGTGAAGATAGGTCTACATCATTATTTGTGTGTGTGTGAAGATAGGTCTACATCAGTCTGTGTGTGAAGATAGGTTTACATCAGTCAGTGTGTGTGAAGATAGGTTTACATCAGTCAGTGTGTGTGAAGATAGGTTTACATCAGTCTGTGTGTGTGAAGATAGGTCTACATCATTATTTGTGTGTGTGTGAAGATAGGTCTACATCAGTCTGTGTGTGAAGATAGGTTTACATCAGTATTTCTGTGTTTGTGAAGATAGGTCTACATCAGTCTGTGTGTGTGTGAAGATAGGTCTACATCAGTCTGTGTGTGTGAAGATAGGTCTACATCAGTATTTGTGTGTATGTGTGTAAAGATTAGTCTACATCAGTCTGTGTGTGAAGAAAGGTTTACATCAGTATTTCTGTGTGTGTGAAGATAGGTCTAAATCAGTCTGTGTGTGTGAAGATAGGTCTACATCAGTCTGTGTGTGTGAAGATAGGTTTACATCAGTCTGTGTGTGAAGATATGTCTACATCAGTCTGTGTGTGTATGTGTGTGAAGATTGGTCTACATCAGTCTGTGTAAATATAGGTCTTCATCAGTCTGTGTGTGAAGATAGGTATACAACAGTTTGTGTGTGTGTGAAGATAGGTATACTACAGTCTCTGTGTGTAAAGATAGGTAAAAACAGTTTGAATGTGTTTGAAGATATGTATACAACAGTTTGTGTGTGTGTGAAGATAGGTCTACAGCAGTCTGTGTGTGAAGATAGGTCTACATCAGTCTGTGTGTGTGAATAGAGGTCTTCATCAGTCTGTGTGTGTGAATAGAGGTCTTTATCAGTCTGTGTGTGTATGTGTGTGAAAAAAGGTATACAACAGTTTGTGTGTGTGTGTGTGAAGATAGGTCTACAACAGTTTGTGTGTCTGTGAAGATAGGTCTACATCAGTTTGTGTTTGGAGAAAGGTCTACAACAATATTTGTGTTTTTGTGAAGATAGGTTTACATCAGTCTGTGTGTGTGAAGATAGGTCTTCACCAGTCTGTGTGTGTATGTGTGTGAAGATAGGTCTACATCAGTCTGTGTGTGTGAAGATAGGTCTACATCAGTCTGTGTAAAGATAGGTTTACATCAGTCTGTGTGTGTGAAGATAGGTCTACATAAGTATTTGTGTGTGTGTGTGAAGATAGGTCTACATCAGTCTGTGTGTGAAGATAGGTCTACATCAGTCTGTGTGTGTGAAGATAGGTTTACATCAGTATTTCTGTGTGTGTGAAGATAGGTCTACATCAGTCTGTGTGAAGATAGGTCTACATCAGTCTGTGTGTGTGAAGATAGGGTTACACCAGTCTGTGTGTGAAGATAGGTTTACATCAGTCAGTGTGTGAAGATAGGTTTACATCAATCAGTGTGTGTGAAGATATGTCTACATCAGTCTGTGTGTGAAGATAGGTTTACATCAGTCAGTGTGTGTGAAGATAGGTTTACATCAGTCAGTGTGTGTGAAGGTAGGTTTACATCAGTCTGTGTGTGTGAAGATAGGTCTACATCATTATTTGTGTGTGTGTGAAGATAGGTCTACATCAGTCTGTGTGTGAAGATAGGTTTACATCAGTATTTCTGTGTTTGTGAAGATAGGTCTACATCAGTCTGTGTGTGTGTGAAGATAGGTCTACATCAGTATTTGTGTGTTTGTGAAGATAGGTTTACATCAGTATGTGTGTGTGAAGATAGGTCTACATCAGTATTTGTGTGTGTGTGTGAAGATAGGTCTACATCAGTCTGTGTGTGAAGATAGGTCTACATCAGTCTGTGTGTGTGAAGATAGGTTTACATCAGTCTGTGTGTGAAGATAGGTTTACATCAGTCAATGTGTGTGAAGATATGTCTACATCAGTCTGTGTGTGAAGTTAGGTTTACATCAGTCAGTGTGTGTGAAGATAGGTTTACATCAGTCAGTGTGTGTGAAGGTAGGTTTACATCAGTCTGTGTGTGTGAAGATAGGTCTACATCATTATTTGTGTGTGTGTGAAGATAGGTCTACATCAGTCTGTGTGTGAAGATAGGTTTACATCAGTATTTCTGTGTTTGTGAAGATAGGTCTACATCAGTCTGTGTGTGTGTGAAGATAGGTCTACATCAGTGTTTGTGTGTTTGTGAAGATAGGTTTACATCAGTCTGTGTGTGAAGATAGGTCTACATCAGTATTTCTGTGTGTGTGAAGATAGGTCTAAATCAGTCTGTGTGTGTGAAGATAGGTCTACATCAGTCTGTGTGTGTGAAGATAGGTTTACATCAGTCTGTGTGTGAAGATATGTCTACATTAGTCTGTGTGTGTATGTGTGTGAAGATTGGTCTACATCAGTCTGTGTAAATATAGGTCTTCATCAGTCTGTGTGTGAAGATAGGTATACAACAGTTTGTGTGTGTGTGAAGATAGGTATACAACAGTCTGTGTGTGTAAAGATAGGTAAAATCAGTTTGTATGTGTTTGAAGATATGTATACAACAGTTTGTGTGTGTGTGAAGATAGGTCTACAGTAGTCTGTGTGTGAAGATAGGTCTACATCAGTCTGTGTGTGTGAATAGAGGTCTTCATCAGTCTGTGTGTGTGAATAGAGGTCTTTATCAGTCTGTGTGTGTATGTGTGTGAAGAAAGGTATACAACAGTTTGTGTGTGTGTGTGTGAAGATAGGACTACAACAGTTTGTGTGTCTGTGAAGATAGGTCTACATCAGTTTGTGTTTGGAGAAAGGTCTACAACAATATTTGTGTTTTTGTGAAGATAGGTTTACATCAGTCTGTGTGTGAGAAGATAGGTCTACACCAGTCTGTGTGTGTATGTGTGTGAAGATAGGTCTACATCAGTCTGTGTGTGTGAAGATAGGTCTACATCAGTCTGTGTAAAGATAGGTCTACATCAGTCTGTGTGTGTGAAGATAGGTCTACATCAGTCTGTGTGTGTGAAGATAGGTTTACATCAGTCTGTGTGTGAAGATAGGTTTACATCAGTCAGTGTGTGTGAAGATATGTCTACATCAGTCTGTGTGTGAAGATAGGTTTACATCAGTCAGTGTGTGTGAAGATAGGTTTACATCAGTCAGTGTGTGTGAAGATAGGTTTACATCAGTCTGTGTGTGTGAAGATAGGACTACATCATTATTTGTGTGTGTGTGAAGATAGGTCTACATCAGTCTGTGTGTGAAGATAGGTTTACATCAGTATTTCTGTGTTTGTGAAGATAGGTCTACATCAGTCTGTGTGTGTGTGAAGATAGGTCTACATCAGTATTTGTGTGTTTGTGAAGATAGGTTTACATCAGTCTGTGTGTGTGAAGATAGGTCTACATCAGTATTTGTGTGTGTGTGTGAAGATAGGTCTACATCGGTCTGTGTGTGAAGATAGGTCTACATCAGTATATGTGTGTTTGTGAAGATAGGTCTACATCAGTATTTGTGTGTGTGAAGATTGGTCTACATCAGTCTGTGTGTGAAGATAGGTTTACATCAGTATTTCTGTGTGTGTGAAGATAGGTCTACATCAGTCTGTGTGAAGATAGGTCTACATCAGTCTGTGTGTGTGAAGATAGGGTTACACCAGTCTGTGTGTGAAGATAGGTTTACATCAGTCAGTGTGTGTGAAGGTATGTCTACATCAGTCTGTGTGTGAAGATAGGTTTACATCAGTCAGTGTGTGAAGATAGGTTTACATCAGTCAGTGTGTGTGAAGATAGGTTTACATCAGTCTGTGTGTGTGAAGATAGGTCTACATCATTTTTTGTGTGTGTGTGAAGATAGGTCTACATCAGTCTGTGTGTGAAGATAGGTTTACATCAGTATTTCTGTGTTTGTGAAGATAGGTCTACATCAGTCTGTGTGAAGATAGGTCTACATCAGTCTGTGTGTGTGAAGATAGGGTTACACCAGTCTGTGTGTGAAGATAGGTTTACATCAGTCAGTGTGTGTGAAGGTATGTCTACATCAGTCTGTGTGTGAAGATAGGTTTACATCAGTCAGTGTGTGAAGATAGGTTTACATCAGTCAGTGTGTGTGAAGATAGGTTTACATCAGTCTGTGTGTGTGAAGATAGGTCTACATCATTATTTGTGTGTGTGTGAAGATAGGTCTACATCAGTCTGTGTGTGAAGATAGGTTTACATCAGTATTTCTGTGTTTGTGAAGATAGGTCTACATCAGTCTGTGTGTGTGTGAAGATAGGTCTACATCAGTATTTGTGTGTTTGTGAAGATAGGTCTACATCAGTCTGTGTGTGTGAATATAGGTCTACATCAGTATTTGTGTGTTTGTGAACATAGGTCTACATCAGTATTTGTGTGTGTGAAGATAGATCTACATCAGTCAGTGTGTGTGAAGATAGGTTTACATCAGTCAGTGTGTGTGAAGATAGGTTTACATCAGTCTGTGTGTGTGAAGATAGGACTACATCATTATTTGTGTGTGTGTGAAGATAGGTCTACATCAGTCTGTGTGTGAAGATAGGTTTACATCAGTATTTCTGTGTTTGTGAAGATAGGTCTACATCAGTCTGTGTGTGTGTGAAGATAGGTCTACATCAGTATTTGTGTGTTTGTGAAGATAGGTTTACATCAGTCTGTGTGTGTGAAGATAGGTCTACATCAGTATTTGTGTGTGTGTGTGAAGATAGGTCTACATCGGTCTGTGTGTGAAGATAGGTCTACATCAGTATATGTGTGTTTGTGAAGATAGGTCTACATCAGTATTTGTGTGTGTGAAGATTGGTCTACATCAGTCTGTGTGTGAAGATAGGTTTACATCAGTATTTCTGTGTGTGTGAAGATAGGTCTACATCAGTCTGTGTGAAGATAGGTCTACATCAGTCTGTGTGTGTGAAGATAGGGTTACACCAGTCTGTGTGTGAAGATAGGTTTACATCAGTCAGTGTGTGTGAAGGTATGTCTACATCAGTCTGTGTGTGAAGATAGGTTTACATCAGTCAGTGTGATGAGAAGATAGGTTTACATCAGTCTGTGTGTGTGAAGATAGGTCTACATCATTATTTGTGTGTGTGTGAAGATAGGTCTACATCAGTCTGTGTGTGAAGATAGGTTTACATCAGTATTTCTGTGTTTGTGAAGATAGGTCTACATCAGTCTGTGTGTGTGTGAAGATAGGTCTACATCAGTATTTGTGTGTTTGTGAAGATAGGTTTACATCAGTCTGTGTGTGTGAAGATAGGTCTACATCAGTATTTGTGTTTGTGTGTGAAGATAGGTCTACATCAGTATTTGTGTGCTTGTGAAGATAGGTCTACATCAGTATTTGTGTGTGTGAAGATTGGTCTACATCAGTCTGTGTGTGAAGATAGGTTTACATCAGTATTTCTGTGTGTGTGAAGATAGGTCTACATCAGTCTGTGTGAAGATAGGTTTACATCAGTCTGTGTGTGAAGATAGGTTTACATCAGTCAGTGTGTGTGAAGATATGTCTACATCAGTCTGTGTGTGAAGATAGGTTTACATCAGTCAGTGTGTGTGAAGATAGGTTTACATCAGTCAGTGTGTGTGAAGATAGGTTTACATCAGTCTGTGTGTGTGAAGATAGGTCTACATCATTATTTGTGTTTGTGTGAAGATAGGTCTACATCAGTCTGTGTGTGAAGATAGATTTACATCAGTCAGTGTGTGTGAAGACAGGTCTACATCAGTCTGTGTGAAGATAGGTCTACATCAGTCTGTGTGTGTGAAGATATGTCTACATCAGTCTGTGTGTGAAGATATGTCAGGTTTACATCAGTCAGTGTGTGTGAAGATATGTCTTCATCAGTCTGTGTGTGAAGATAGGTTTACATCAGTATTTCTGTGTTTGTGAAGATAGGTCTACATCAGTCTGTGTGTGTGTGAAGATAGGTCTACATCAGTCTGTGTGTGTGAAGATAGGTCTACATCAGTCTGTGTGTGTGAAGATAGGTCTACATCAGTATTTGTGTGTATGTGTGTGAAGATTGGTCTACATCAGTCTGTGTGTGAAGATAGGTTTACATCAGTATTTCTGTGTGTGTGAAGATAGGTCTAAATCAGTCTGTGTGTGTGAAGATAGGTCTACATCAGTCTGTGTGTGTGAAGATATGTCTACATCAGTCTGTGTGTGTATGTGTGTGAAGATTGGTCTACATCAGTCTGTGTAAATATAGGTCTTCATCAGTCTGTGTGTGAAGATAGGTATACAACAGTTTGTGTGTGTGTGAAAA
Source organism: Bulinus truncatus (assembly GCA_021962125.1). Lineage (NCBI taxonomy): Eukaryota > Metazoa > Mollusca > Gastropoda > Planorbidae > Bulinus > Bulinus truncatus. Next base: position 6,760,783 of record JAGDYQ010000001.1, on the reverse strand, counting down.
TAGGTATACAACAGTCTGTGTGTGTAAAGATAGGTAAAACAGTTTGTATGTGTTTGAAGATATGTATACAACAGTTTGTGTGTGTGTGAAGATAGGTCTACAGCAGTCTGTGTGTGAAGATAGGTCTACATCAGTCTGTGTGTGTGAAGATAGGTCTATATCAGTCTGTGTGTGTGAATAGAGGTCTTCATCAGTCTGTGTGTGTGAATAGAGGTCTTTATCAGTCTGTGTGTGTATGTGTGTGAAGAAAGGTATACAACAGTTTGTGTGTGTGTGTGTGAAGATAGGTCTACAACAGTTTGTGTGTCTGTGAAGATAGGTCTACATCAGTTTGTGTTTGGAGAAAGGTCTACAACAATATTTGTGTTTTTGTGAAGATAGGTTTACATCAGTCTGTGTGTGTGAAGATAGGTCTACACCAGTCTGTGTGTGTATGTGTGTGAAGATAGGTCTACATCAGTCTGTGTGTGTGAAGATAGGTCTACATCAGTCTGTGTAAAGATAGGTCTACATCAGTCTGTGTGTGTGAAGATAGGTCTACATCAGTCTGTGTGTGTGAAGATAGGTTTACATCAGTCTGTGTGTGAAGATAGGTTTACATCAGTCAGTGTGTGTGAAGATATGTCTACATCAGTCTGTGTGTGAAGATAGGTCTACATCAGTCTGTGTGTGAAGATAGGTTTACATCAGTATTTCTGTGTTTGTGAAGATAGGTCTACATCAGTCTGTGTGTGTGTGAAGATAGGTATACAACAGTCTGTGTGTGTAAAGATAGGTAAAATCAGTTTGTATGTGTTTGAAGATATGTATACAACAGTTTGTGTGTGTGTGAAGATAGGTCTACAGCAGTCTGTGTGTGAAGATAGGTCTACATCAGTCTGTGTGTGTGAATAGAGGTCTTCATCAGTCTGTGTGTGTGAATAGAGGTCTTTATCAGTCTGTGTGTGTATGTGTGTGAAGAAAGGTATACAACAGTTTGTGTGTGTGTGTGTGAAGATAGGTCTACAACAGTTTGTGTGTCTGTGAAGATAGGTCTACATCAGTTTGTGTTTGGAGAAAGGTCTACAACAATATTTGTGTTTTTGTGAAGATAGGTTTACATCAGTCTGTGTGTGTGAAGATAGGTCTACACCAGTCTGTGTGTGTATGTGTGTGAAGATAGGTCTACATCAGTCTGTGTGTGTGAAGATAGGTCTACATCAGTCTGTGTAAAGATAGGTCTACATCAGTCTGTGTGTGTGAAGATAGGTCTACATCAGTCTGTGTGTGTGAAGATAGGTTTACATCAGTCTGTGTGTGAAGATAGGTTTACATCAGTCAGTGTGTGTGAAGATATGTCTACATCAGTCTGTGTGTGAAGATAGGTTTACATCAGTCAGTGTGTGTGAAGATAGGTTTACATAAGTCAGTGTGTGTGAAGATAGGTTTACATCAGTCTGTGTGTGTGAAGATAGGACTACATCATTATTTGTGTGTGTGTGAAGATAGGTCTACATCAGTCTGTGTGTGAAGATAGGTTTACATCAGTATTTCTGTGTTTGTGAAGATAGGTCTACATCAGTCTGTGTGTGTGTGAAGATAGGTCTACATCAGTATTTGTGTGTTTGTGAAGATAGGTTTACATCAGTCTGTGTGTGTGAAGATAGGTCTACATCAGTATTTGTGTGTGTGTGTGAAGATAGGTCTACATCGGTCTGTGTGTGAAGATAGGTCTACATCAGTATATGTGTGTTTGTGAAGATAGGTCTACATCAGTATTTGTGTGTGTGAAGATTGGTCTACATCAGTCTGTGTGTGAAGATAGGTTTACATCAGTATTTCTGTGTGTGTGAAGATAGGTCTACATCAGTCTGTGTGAAGATAGGTCTACATCAGTCTGTGTGTGTGAAGATAGGGTTACACCAGTCTGTGTGTGAAGATAGGTTTACATCAGTCAGTGTGTGTGAAGGTATGTCTACATCAGTCTGTGTGTGAAGATAGGTTTACATCAGTCAGTGTGTGAAGATAGGTTTACATCAGTCAGTGTGTGTGAAGATAGGTTTACATCAGTCTGTGTGTGTGAAGATAGGTCTACATCATTATTTGTGTGTGTGTGAAGATAGGTCTACATCAGTCTGTGTGTGAAGATAGGTTTACATCAGTATTTCTGTGTTTGTGAAGATAGGTCTACATCAGTCTGTGTGTGTGTGAAGATAGGTCTACATCAGTATTTGTGTGTTTGTGAAGATAGGTCTACATCAGTCTGTGTGTGTGAATATAGGTCTACATCAGTATTTGTGTGTTTGTGAAGATAGGTCTACATCAGTATTTGTGTGTGAAGATAGGGTTACACCAGTCTGTGTGTGAAGATAGGTTTACATCAGTCAGTGTGTGTGAAGGTATGTCTACATCAGTCTGTGTGTGAAGATAGGTTTACATCAGTCAGTGTGTGAAGATAGGTTTACATCAGTCAGTGTGTGTGAAGATAGGTTTACATCAGTCTGTGTGTGTGAAGATAGGTCTACATCATTATTTGTGTGTGTGTGAAGATAGGTCTACATCAGTCTGTGTGTGAAGATAGGTTTACATCAGTATTTCTGTGTTTGTGAAGATAGGTCTACATCAGTATTTGTGTGTTTGTGAAGATAGGTCTACATCAGTCTGTGTGTGTGAATATAGGTCTACATCAGTATTTGTGTGTTTGTGAACATAGGTCTACATCAGTATTTGTGTGTGTGAAGATAGATCTACATCAGTCTGTGTGTGTGAAGATAGGTCTACATCAGTATTTGTGTGTTTGTGAAGATAGGTCTACATCAGTCTGTGTGTGTGAAGATAGGTCTACATCAGTATTTGTGTTTTTGTGAAGATAGGTTTACATCAGTCTGTGTGTGTGAAGATAGGTCTACATCAGTCTGTGTGTGTATGTGTGTGAAGATTGGTCTACATCAGTCTGTGTGTGAAGATAGGATTACATCAGTCAGTGTGAAGATAGGTCTACATCAGTCTGTGTGTGTGAAGATAGGTCTACATCAGTCTGTGTGTATGAAGTTATGTCTACATCAGTCTGTGTGTGTGAAGAAAGGTCTACATCAGTCTGTGTGTGAAAATAGGTTTACATCAGTCAGTGTGTTTGAAGATAGGTCTACCTCAGTCTGTGTGTGAAGATAGGTTTACATCAGTCAGTGTGTGTGAATATAGGTCTACATCAGTCAGTGTGTGTGAAGATAGGTTTACATCAGTCTGTGTGTGTGAAGATAGGTCTACATCAGTCTGTGTGTGAAGATAGGTTTACATCAATCAGTGTGTGTGAAGACAGGTCTACATCAGTCTGTGTGAAGATAGGTCTACATCAGTCTGTGTGTGTGAAGATATGTCTACATCAGTCTGTGTGTGAAGATATGTCAGGTTTACATCAGTCAGTGTGTGAAGATATGTCTACATCAGTCTGTGTGTGAAGATAGGTTTACATCAGTCAGTGTGAAGATAGGTCTACATCAGTCTGTGTGTGTGAAGATAGGTTTACATCAGTCAGTGTGTGTGAAGATAGGTTTACATCAGTCAGTGTGTGTGAAGATAGGTTTACATCAGTCTATGTGTGTGAAGATATGTCTACATCAGTCTGTGTGTGTGTGTGTGTGAAGATTGGTTAACATCAGTCTGTGTAAATATAGGTCTTCATCAGTCTGTGTGTGAAGATAGGTATACAACAGTTTGTGTGTGTGTGAAGATAGGTATACAACAGTCTGTGTGTGTAAAGATAGGTAAAAAACAGTTTGTATGTGTTTGAAGATATGTATACAACAGTTTGTGTGTGTGTGAAGATAGGTCTACATCAGTCAGTGTGTGTGAAGACAGGTCTACATCAGTCTGTGTGAAGATAGGTCTACATCAGTCTGTGTGTGTGAAGAAAGGTCTACATCAGTCTGTGATTGAAGATAGGTTTACATCAGTCTGTGTGTGTGAATAGAGGTCTTTATCAGTCTGTGTGTGTATGTGTGTGAAGATAGGTATACAACAGTTTGTGTGTGAGTGAAGATAGGTATACAACAGTCTGTGTGGTAAAGATAGATCTACATCAGTCTGTGTGTGTATGTGTGTGAAGAAACGTATACAACAGTTTGTGTGTGTGTGTGTGTGAAGATAGGTCTACAACAGTTTGTGTGTCTGTGAAGATAGGTCTACATCAGTTTGTGTTTGGAGATAGGTCTACAACAGTTTGTGTGTGTGTGAAGATAGGTCTACATCAGTTTGTGTGTGAAGATAGGTATACAATAGTTTGTGTGTGTGTGTGTGAAGATAGGTCTACAACAGTTTGTTTGTGTGTGAAGATAGGTCTACAACAGTTTGTGTGTGAAGTTAGGTATACAACAGTTTGTGTGTGTAAAGATAGGTCTTCATCAGTCTGTGTGTGTATGTGTGTGAAGATAGGTATACAACAGTTTGTGTTTGAAGATAGGTCTACAACAGTTTGTGTGTGAAGATATGTCTGCAGTTGTTTGTATGAGTATGTGTGAAGATAGGTGTACAACAGTTTGTGAGTGAAGTCAGGCTTACTACAGTTTGTTTGTGTGTGTGTGTTTGCGTGTACATATAGGTCTACAACAGTGTGGAATTGATGAAAATGTCATCACAAGAGAATTTTTCGGTGTGAAGTTGATGAAACAAACCACAACTTGTCAGGACTGGTTAGATTTGGTCATGAATTGTGTGGAGAAAAGTAGTTATGTCATGTTATAAAATGAAAAGTAGTTTTGTCATGTTATAAAATTAAAAGTATTTTTGACAAGTTATAAAATGACACACATTACATTATAGTGCTAGAGCATTTACTGGAATATGTTTTGAAGATTGAACTGTTTGATATCAAGTTGACCATTATGTTGACTGACAAATTTCTATCTCAGTTTTGTGATTTGTTTTTGTTTGTTTTTTCGCGATAACAGCCCTTAGGCCCTAAGAAACCTTAAATCCTGTCCCAAATTAAATGCATTCTGCAATCCTGTTAATTTTATTTTAGTGTGCTTTTTTTCTTTAAAAACGTGTTAATGTGTATAATTGTTTTGTCCTATTTATTAAATACTAGTTGAAAAGCCTGCTGAAGCTGTCTGCTGCCTGCGATTGATAGCATTACTAAACAAATTTTATAACCGTGTTCAACTACGACAAACGTCTAATAAATGGGCTATTTCCCTTGCATCAATCCTGCGAGGGAAACACGCATAGGCATGCATAGGCTAGAGTCGGCTAGACGACTATGTATTTATATAAAAAAAAGGATTATGCATTTCACACATGGATTAAACGAAGATTTATTTAAACCAATTACTATAATAATTTGTTTATATTTACTCTGCTCACTATAACCATCTAAATGTGCCCCCCCTCCGGGACCAAAACTGTTGCCCACGCCAGAATTAAATGATTGGGAACGAGTTAATGGAATCAATATGTATGGAATCGATGATAAATTAATGTAATTAGGTAGAGCTGTTTTTTTATTAGGTCTAATGTTCGTTTGAACAATAAAGTTTCAAGTTTATTTGTGTTTTTTTTTGGTGAAAGGTAAGTAAATAATAATACCTTAGTTATAAAGCTGTATAAATTTTGTTTATGTTTTTGTTCGTTTTATAATCTAATATTATTCATCCAGATTTGAGTTTAGTGGTAGGTGAGTCAGAGTACCCCCCCCCCCGCCGGGAAACAAAAACTTAACATTGACATCTTATTGATTGCAATGGGTGAATTTCGATGCTTTACAACCAAACATACATACATTAATTTTCCGCGCCCGATAGTATACTTGGTGCGTAATGTTTTTATTAAATGACACTTGGATATAATGAGTTGAAAGGAGATGAAACAAATAATTTTGTTTTGGAGATCATGAAATAAAATGATAAATGTCAGTCAACAAATACTTTGTTTTAGAGATCATGAGATGAACTGATAAGTACCAGCAACAGGGCATAGCAAAAAATACTTTTTAGTATTTTATTTACACATTTGTTATTATAAATATATATATATATATATATATATATATATATATATATATATATATATATATATATTACGAATGATTTATTCATGAATACAAACTAAAATAAAATAACGCTTACTTGTTATGTTCGGTAAGGCAAGAATTGAAACCAAGCCAAGACATTTTAATGTGCCAACTTTAGTAGATAGGTGTAACGTTTGACACCAAAGTGGATTCTCAACTGTCAAATTACACACAGGAAGTAACTGAATTCTAAGATCAGTTATTGTTTCCAGTTACTTCTATTGTCTTTTATCTGTTCAGATAATAAAGAACGGAAATTTAAAATAATGTAGATATTTTAATGTGCTAAAACGTAGAACTAGACATTATAAACAAAGTGTGAGCTCAGCGCTTTTAGGTTCACAGTGATCAGCAACAGACGTGCCACAGCAACAATTTAATAAGATGTGTGAATGTCGAAAGTCTCCATTCATATTGGTTTTTTTAATAATGTATTTTAAAAGATTAACAATTGGCATGCTCTGTTCATAGTAAGTGCAATGAGTTCAAGACAAATTATAGAAATAAACGATGCGCAAAAAAAAAAATGAAAAAAAAATGAATAATCCAACTCTATTAATAGATGTAACATCTTCCACCAATTAGGTTATAACAATATCCCGCGCGCAGGAATGTGTGTGTGTGTTTTGTTGTGATACTTCTGGACGTTTTCTTAAAATCATCTGCTGTCTCTTTTACTATAAAGCTTTAATTGGAAAGAGGTGGAGGGAAAAAACGGGGGGGAGGATGGCTCCAAATCTAGTGACCCGGAAACCTTACCTCGGCGCCTTATATTTTTTAAGGTATTTTACGTGCTGAAGTAGTAAGAAAGATAAATGTAAGGATGGTTGTGTATTTTTGTGACGTACATCAAAAGAAGTAAATCTTATTTTCATTATTTTGTCAATTCCAAAAAAATAGTAATTTGGAAAATTGCGAGAGCTAGAGAACTACCGAAACATTAGCCGCATAAATTATGCCACTTCAGAATAGTTGCTATAAGAATAACAGGCAGGTTTCAGACCAGGAAGAAGCACAGTGGAGCAATCTTAAACTGTCCTATTATCATACATTGAACACCAGCCAGAGATCTCTGTCATAAATATATTGATTTCAAGAAAACTTTCAAAAGAGTTTGACATGATGGCATGTATTGGTCTTAAAGGATTTCAACATAGAGCAGGGACTGATACAAGTCATCGAAGCTGTGCAGTGCTCAGAAGTAGCAAAATCGGTGAGTCCTTCCAGGATAATGTAAGTGTTATGCATGGGTGTCTCGTATCGCCAGCGTTTATCTGGTGATATAGACCAGATAGGAGAAATGAACTCCAATACCTCACCACCAAACTTGTAACATCAACAATGTTTACTGCATGGAAATTAACACTGAGAAAAGCAAAGTTATGATCGACTGCCCAGTTGAAAGCAAGGCAGAAATTACCATGAATAGAGAAAAACTGGAGGAGGTGGAAAGCTTCAGGTACTTGGAATTAACGCCCTCGAATTACAAGTATGGCTGCCATAACCAGACCAAATAGGATCTGGAAAAGTAAGGGCATTAGCTACTCTAGGGGTGCAATCCTGGACCCTACATGCTGAGACAAAAAAAGGGATACATTTGAGAAGCAGGTCTTTAGTAAAAATACTCCAAATCTTATATAAAACACACAAGCAGTGGCGTAGCGAGTGGTGGGTAAGGGAGCACCATGACCCGGGCGCTACTTACAAAGGGGCGCCAAATTGTATATTTTACATATAATATTATATGGTTTTCGAATGGGGGGTGGCGCTAAACAGGTATTGTGACCCGGGCGCGAGTTAAGCTCGCTACGGCACTGCACACAAGACACATACGTATGTAAAAGAATGGATTAGTAGCCTGCTGGGCCCTTAGGAACTACTCCTGTCTGTGGTTAAAAAACGAAAGTTGATGCCACAATACCATAAGCAATATTACAATGCAGGGTACCACTGAGGGAGTTCGGAAGAGAGGCCACCATAGAAAAGAATTAGATGGGCAACATTAAGGAATGTACTAGACATAATGTAGCGACTTTTCTCAAAATCAGGGGACAGAAATGAATAACTTATGTAACCTATGTTGGAGCTCACAAATTCTTCAGTCAATATATATGTCTATAAATATTTGTATGGTATAAGCCAAAGGAAATATCTTTTTTACTTTTCATACATGTTTATAAAACTACTTCTAAAAAAAAAGGTTTATTATGTTATAATACTTTTATGGATTTTTTTTGTTGCATGCCCCTATGTATCAACACAATTTTAAAACGGTTTAAAAAACTATTGGGTAAAGTTATTATCCCATTAACGGATTTCGTTTTCAAAAGCATTAAAAATACCTCAATTTTTAGTGTATACACTTCTCTGGTAGCTTGACTTAATTCCTCTGTAAGAAGCACGGTTCCATTGTTTGAGATAATTGAAAATAAATCATCACTGTTTCCCGCTAAAAAAAGTTGTAAAATTAACTCAATTTTTTTTCCAGGCATAAATTGATGTATGGACCTATAGGATTACTATGAAAAAAATTAAGCATATTTATAAATTAAATGACCAGTTGAACAATATGTTGAATCTAGGAAATAGTTTTGCAAAGATAAATTAATAATGTAAACCTAATTACCATTAATTTTGAAAAACAAGTCTGCATTATGTGCAATGGTTGAGGCTTTAATATCTGTAACATGATTATTTTTCTGCTGATTCTCAAAAAGAAATGCATAGTTCAATTTCTCAACAACAGGTCTGTTATAAACATTTACTGGTATTGTGAGTGAAACTTTTTTTTTCCCACCTAAGACAACCACAAAATCAATCTGAAATATAAATTATGTTGAATTACATAGCGAATAACCTTTTAGTAGTGATAAAAAATACACAATTAGATCATGCTATCATTATAAATACTGAGGTGAGCAAAATAGTCAACTGTAAAAAAATAAGCTATTTTAGGCTTTTTTAGACTAGCCAGATTAAAACTAAATGGTATAAAAAAAAGCAAAAAAATTTCTATTAAAATTAAGCTTTCATTGAAAATTTATTAAAATGTAAGAAAGAATAAAAATAACAATCATAATAATGATTCCTTAGATGATACAAATATTTATATAAATTATTATTACTAAAATTAAAAGCGTGGGTAAATATAATGTACAGTCATTAAAATGTCTTACCATTAGTAATAATTGCAGAAAATAAATAACTAGAAAAAAATCTATATATAGATTAGCAGCCATGTTTAAATTTTAGAAATGATAAATTAAAAGAACATAAAGTTTTTATTATCTGGATAGATGTATTTATGTATTAAAAAATCGCAGTGGCTACGGGACCAGCCAGCGGGACTCCGTATTTTTTTTTCTGGGGACCAGCCATAGACATCTATAGGTCAGTCCAAGTCTACCAATAATTTCATTAAAATAATTAATAATGAAAATGTGGACTGACCTATAGATATCTATGGCTGGCCCCCGAAAAAAAAATACGGAGTCCCGCTGGATGGTCCCGTAGCCACTGCGATTAAATATTGTTGTAACCCTCTTCCAGTTGACCCACGACACTGCACCATTCTCATCTGGACAGGTGTGTACATAGGAGATGGGGGTGAAACACGTGCCCTGCCCTCCCCTCTCAACTGGCGCTAGCATCAGGACGATGCGACGAGAGATGAGTCACGTGACCTGGCCTGAGGGGGGCGGGGGTCTACTGCGAACTCTGAGATATAAGCTAGTGACAATAGTGAAAGGACAGAACATGTGTAGTTAGGAAATTAATTGGTAGACAACAAGTTTGTTACCTTAACGCAGTGGTCGGCAAACTTATCAGCCAAAGAGCCAAATATGAACATTACAACAATTAAAAAAAATTGGGACCCAAATATGCTTGTTTAGTAAACTTTTATTACACTAAATAAGTAGTACATTAAATTAGTTGTATAGTAAATAAAACTATATGCCACAGTCGCACTTAAGGAGCCACAGAGCCACATGCGGCTCCGGATCCGCACTTTGCCGACCACTGCCTTAACGTAACACGTTCAACTCGCTTGTCGCCAGTAATGATTTTCCACCTGGATCTATTAGTTTAGCTTAGTGTAGATTTCATGTTTAGTGAATTTGTAGAAGTAATAAATAAAGTGTTAGTGGTTATATTGAACCCACGTGTCCTGTGTCATTCTGTATATATAAAGTTACTTCATTGGTGTCAGAAGTGGGACTATTCTTAGAAAGGCAAGTAGAAGTATCTATGAAATTTTCGGTAAGAAGCTAAACAAACTTTTAGTCAAAGAGTTAAAGGAAGAATTAGAAGAAAGGGACCTTCCAACTGACGGCAACAAACAACAACTGGTTGATAGAAAGTCACGTTTTTTTCACGGAAATCGGGCAGTTAAGAAGTGATATAGAGGACATTAAGAAAGGTTTAAAAGGTGATATCCAGAAAGCAAAGATTGAAATAAATGAAGTCGTACCTGAGGATGTGGTCATCCATGAAGTGGTACCTGAGGATATGGTCATCCATGAGGTGGTACCTGAGGATGTGGTCATCCAGGAAGTGGTACCTGAGGATGTGGTCATCCACGACGTGATACCTGATGATGTGGTCATCCAAAACGTGGTGCACGAGAAGGAACTAATCCAAGAAGAGCCACCTGAAGAGCTGGTGACCCGAAAAAAGCCACCTGAGAAGTTTGTGACCCAAGAAGAGCCAACTGAACAGTTGGTGACTAGAAAAGAGCCACCTGAAGAGCCAGTGACCCGAAAAGAGCCACCTGAGGAGTTGGGGACCAGACAGGTTTACTGGGACCAGATACGTTTAGTGGGACCAGGCCCGTTTAATGGGACCAGACAGGTTTACTGGGACCAGGCTCGTTTACTGGGACCAGACAGGTTTACTGGGACCAGACAGGTTTACTGGGACCAGTCACGTTTACTGGGACCAGGCACGTTTACTGGGACCAGACAGGTTTACTGGAACCAGGCACGTTTACTGGGACCAGGCTCGTTTACTGGGACCAATCACGTTTACTGGGACAAGACAGGTTTACTGGCACCAGTCAGGTTTACTGGGACCAGGCACGTTTACTGGGACCAGACAGGTTTACTGGGACCAGTCAGGTTTACTGGGACCAGACACGTTTACTTGGACCAGACAGGTTTACTGGGACCAGAAGAATTAATGGCACCAGACATGTTCACTGGGACCAGGATCTTTTACTGGGACCAGGCTCGTTTACTGGGACCAGGCTCTTTTACTGGGACCAGGCTCGTTTACTGGGACCAGACATGTTCACTGGGACCAGAAGGTTTACTGGGACCAGGCATTTTTACTGGGATCACGCAGTTTACTAGGACCAGGCACTATTACTGGGACCAGGCCCGTTTACTGGGACCAGGCAGGTTTACTGGGACCAGAAGGTTTACTGGGACCAGCCACGTTTACTGGGACTAGACATGTTTAATGGGACCAGGCTCGTTTACTGGGACCAGAAGGTTTACTGGGACCAGGCATGTTTACTGGGACCAGGCACTATTACTGGGACCAGACAAGTTTACTGGGACCAGGTCCGTTTACTGGGACCAGGCACGTTTACTGGGACCAGGCCCGTTTACTGGGACCAGACACGTTTACTGGGACCATGCCCGTTTACTGGACCCAAGCACGTGTACTGGGACCAGACAGGTTTAATGGGACCAGGCACGTTTACTGGGACCAGACAGGTTTACTGGCACCAGGCCCGTTTACTGGGACCAGGCTCGTTCACTGGGACCAGGCTATTTTACTGGGACCAGGCACGTTTACTTGGACCAGACAGGTTTACTGGGATCAGGCACGTCTACTGGGACCAGGCATGTTTAATTTAAAATGCTTACGTTTATTTGTGAGAAGAAGCCATAATTAATAAAGTTGAATAAAATTATAATTTTATTTATTTATTTTTAAATGTGTAAATCAATTCGCAAATCTGTAGAATACCCAAATAGAAATATGCATCCTCTTTATATTTAGACAATATAGTGAGATAAATTATATTTATAGTAAGACAATGTATTCAGATATTTTGTTCTTACGTAACAATAAATGTATTTGACTGTACTTTCTGAGTATGCACCTTCAATAAGCTCCATCAGTATGAATGTTATCATAAATATACTTTTATCCTTGGTTATATTGATATCAAAGGGGCTGTTGTATTCAGCTAAAGCATAGGCGTCAATCACAAAAGAGTCACATTGCACCAGTACACTAAATGTACTGTCGATAGTCCAATTACTTGGTAATTTACTAGATACAATCCAGCGACAAACACTATCTACAGGACCTGGTACTGAAAAACACATGTTTTATAGTTCTTTAAAAACAAATAGAAAAATGTTGTTTGAAACAATTCAATTTTGTGAAATATAAATGAAAAAAAAAACATAAGCCATGCGTTAAAGATTATAATTGTATACAACATTTGCTAGGAAACTCGTTACTTGGATAAATTCCTTCTAGTCCCATGACAGAAAAACGTTGAATCCTATGTAAAAATAGACTTTGCAATTTCTCATTTTAAAAATACAAGTCAAGATTAACGAGAGTGTTGATGAGATAATATATATATATATATATATATATATATATATATATATATATATATATATAGTTCGTCCATCGTATTCGATGAAGACCATCTAGTCATCAGAGGTTGGAGTGTTGGTTGGTGGGTGTCGGTGTGTGCGCAGATGGCTGACTAGTCCAATCCTTGCGTGGAAATGTCTATGACAGTGGGGACAGGGAATGGTGGCTGTCAGATGGTGGTCGGCAGCGCGAGCTTTGCGAACCAGGCGTCGCGTTTCAGCAGCAACAGTTCTATTTGCCTCACATAACCCAGCGCCTATGTGAACAGAGTGACGCCACAAAGCTCTGTCCTGGGCATCTTCTTCCCAGCAATCAGGATCCATGTTGAAAGCCTTCAAAGAGGACTTCAGCGTGTCCTTGTAGCGCTTTTTCTGGCCTCCGCGAGAGCGCTTTCCCTGCTGCAGTTCTCCGTAGAAGATCTTTCGAGGCAGTCGGTGGTCTGCCATGCGAGCGAGGTGGCCTGCCCAGCGAAGCTGAGAGCGCATTAGTATGGTGTAGATGCTGGACATGTTGGCTCTGGCAAGGACTTCAGTTTCGGGAACCTTGTCTTGCCATCTGATCCTCATTATGCGCCTGAGGCAGGTTGTGTGAAAGTGGTTGAGTTTCTTGGCATGGCGCTGGTAGACTGTCCAGGTTTCGCTTGCGTACAGTAGTGTTGGGAGGACGATGGCGTGATACACCTTCAACTTGGTGGGTAGGCTGACACCTCTTCTGTTCCAGACGTTGGAGTGAAGTCTACCAAAGGCTGCACTGGCTTTGGCGATTCGTGCGATAACTTCGTCGTCCATTACAACACAACGAGAGAGAGTGCTGCCAAGGTAGGTGAATTTCTCCACCGTGTTCAGTCTCTGGCCGTTAACGTGGATGTTGGGGTCAATGTATTGTTTGCCTGGGGCTGGTTGGTACATCACTTCGGTTTTCTGTGTGCTGATGGTGAGACCAAAGTTGAGGCATGCACGTGAGAATTGGTTGAGAATTGATGAGATAATATTAAGTAAATGGAAGGTCAGACCATGTCCAGATTAACGAGAGTGTTGATGAGTAAATATTAAGTAAATGGAAGGGTCAGACCATGTCCAGATTAACGAGAGTGTTGATGAGTAAATATTAAGTAAATGGAAGGGTCAGACCATGTCCAGATGAGAGTGTTGATGAGTAAATATTAAGTAAATGGAAGGGTCAGACCATGTCCAGATTAACGAGAGTGTTGTTGAGTAAATATTAAGTAAATGGAGGGTCAGACCATGTCCAGACGAAAGTGTTGTTGAGTAAATATTAAATAAATGGAAGGGTCAGACCATGTCCAGATTAACGAGAGTGTTGATGTGTAAATATTAAGTAAATGGAAGGTCAGACCATGTCCAGACGAAAGTGTTGTTGAGTAAATATTAAGTAAATGGAAGGGTCAGACCATGTCCAGATTAACGAGAGTGTTGATGAGTAAATATTAAGTAAATGGAAGGGTCAGACTATGTCCAGATTAACGAGAGTGTTGATGAGTAAATATTAAGTAAATGGAAGGTCAGACCATGTCCAGAAGAGAGTGTTGTTGAGTAAATATTAAGTAAATGGAAGGGTCAGACCATGTCCAGATTAACGAGAGTGTTGATGAGTAAATATTAAGTAAATTGGAAGGGTCAGACTATGTCCAGATTAACGAGAGTGTTGATGAGTAAATATTAAGTAAATGGAAGGTCAGACCATGTCCAGACGAGAGTGTTGATGAGATAATTTTAGTAAATGGAAGGGTCAGACCATGTCCAGATTAACGAGAGTGTTGATGAGATAATATTAAGTAAATGGAAGGGTCAGACCATGTCCAGATTAACGAGAGTGTTGATGAGATAATATTAAGTAAATGGAAGGCCATTAATGTTAGTGAGCGATAAAGAAAAAAGTTCGGGCCATATCTAACATCCTGACGGGCCGGGAGGGGCTTTACGTTTTCTCATGGATCTTAGGTGGCCCAAAAATTATATGGTAAAAAATAAAGTTTCTCACATCTAACGGGGCACCCTCTTGTTGAGTACCATATATCTTACTTAGTAACTGACAACAATTTCAGCTTCCTACTGCTATTGGAAGGGAATGCTCAAGAGTTACAAAGTTTTGCTATATTAATAAAAAAAACGCATTTTCGTTTAATTTTTTATTACATTTTCAAATCATGCCATTACTTTAATGTAACTGTTAAGTAACGAAAATGTCAACATAAAATGTAAATTGTTGAGTGCAGAAGAGTCAGAGTACATTGTCTAAACATTGTCTACATCGAAACAGCACAGATGGCAGACTTCTTTGTAGTTTGTGTAGGGATGACTGTTCTGTGGGCTTCAACAACTTGTAAAATAAATTGTTTTTCTTCCTCGTTTTTTGTCAGCAGTTTATTATATTCCTCAAAAAGTTTAACTCCACATTCTGCAGTATTGTTGATCACACACAAGTCGTTAATGCGCTGCCTACCCTTCTGGTATTCAATATTATCATTCCACTGTTCTGGAGGAAGAACTAGAAAGGAGTTGCCTATGTGTAGCTTTGTAAGCAGGTTTTGTGAACGCCTTGTGGAAAAGTGACCCACGCTGACGCCTTCATTTTGGAGCAATGATGTATCACCTCAAACATGTCGCTCATTAGGTTCTATTCCAAAACCTGTTATTATTTTCTGTTTCTCAATTGGTGACACTTCATCGGAAAACAATGCCAGGCTGACAGTCTCATCAGACAGATACCACATGTGATTCTGGAGAATTTTTGGTGCTACAATACTGATGTCGCGATCAACAGACTGATATTGCCTAAGGTCTCCTCCTGGTGCTTCCGTTGCACAGGGTGCTTGAATCCAGGACTTTGTGTACAACAAGGTTCCAGACTGTACAAATCGTTTGAGTTGGCTCTCTTCCTTGGATGTAAGACTGAAAATTTCTCTCAGATGACGGAACATGTAAATTTTGATGGCATAGATCAGCTTAGCCATCCACCTAGCATGATGTACAGAGCCTGGTGCTCTCCTGTGAATGGTTTTTGGTGGATCTCCTA
Source organism: Bulinus truncatus (assembly GCA_021962125.1). Taxonomy (NCBI): domain Eukaryota; kingdom Metazoa; phylum Mollusca; class Gastropoda; family Planorbidae; genus Bulinus; species Bulinus truncatus. The sequence continues at coordinate 6,745,077 of JAGDYQ010000001.1, read as the reverse complement.
AAATGCTCATTGTCAGTTCAATAAGTTCTTCATAATCATCTTTGACCTGGGACTTTAAGTCAATGAAATTTGTCAGGAAGCTTGTCAGGAAAACATCAGTGCTTGAAGGCAGTTCCAACTTACTATAGTTGTTAAGCTTTATGCGTCCCCAAACTTCTCTAAATCTTTTGAAGATAGGTATGTTTGGTGAGTTAAAGGGACCGCAACACAAACTGAAAGTCTTTGCCAATACCAGTTCAAGAACATGATGACGACATGCCAGCCACAATAGTTCTCGACCAATAAGATTCTCAAGCAGTACACAAGCTACATTGAAACGACCAGTGTTGACAGAAGTGGTGTCGAAGCTCATAGCCTGGATTCTTTCTACCAGTGCCCACTGTTCTAACTGACCATAAATAGCATCAGCAGCATTCCGTCCTGTCCCTGATGTTAGTTTAAGGACACCTAGTAATTTTTCACTGCCATCACCAGAAACCAGCACTGGCGAGCGGTCAACATCTCCAAGACCCAGGATTTCAGGTATTATTTTTTCATCCCAGTGTAGAACTAGAGGATAGTCAGGCTTGAATGAAACCTTTATATCTGCTGCTTGTTTACACCTGGCTTTCTTTCTGGCTCTTTGTATGGTGCTTCGTGAAACTGTCAAAGATGAAGGATCATGTCCCAGCGCTGCAGCAATAGGAATCATCAATCGCAAAGCTTCACGATCAGACGTTTGGTTGCGATCCAAGGCACTGGTGACATGCTTAGTGAACAATGAAGTATGATACCCAATCTCCGTCTTGTTTGTCCGTTTTTTAGTTGAGCTTGGACTTGGTTCATATTCAACTAGGACTTCAAATTTATTGAATGATTCACAGCTCTCTGTTTCATTTTCACCTGATTCACGTTCTATAGTTTGTTGCTGTCATAAGAAATATTTGTTGATTTTCCGTCTGCACAATGTTCATAAAAACAACAGGAAGTCATGTATCTAAAATGAGAACTAGGTCACCATGGAATAGGTCATAAGTGAAAACAAGCAATTTAAGTCTTTTCCGTTTCGGACAAAGAACGTTTTAGAGCATTTTCGTTTATGGGTTTTGATAAATAGAGAGGGAACTAATCATGTTTAATAACTGTTACAATAATAAATAATGATTACGCCCTTTTGTTAATATAGCGTTTATTTTATGCATTTAAAATATAAGTCATATATAGTATCATAACAAACCCTGAACCCCGATCCTGAGAGGTCAGATCGCGAAATGGACTTATGATGTACACATGGCAGGCCAAGAACTACAAAATGGTATATGCATCGTGGGTCTAGGACTTATGGTTGCTGATATCTAGGGCTCCCCTTTGTTAATATAGCTTATATAGTAAAAAAACGCTATCTAAGGAACCCTTGTATTCGGCCCTGAGAGGTCAGATCGCAAAATGGACTTCTTTTGCACACATGGCAGGCCAAGACCTACAAAATGATATATACATCATGGGTCTAGGACTCATGGTTGCTGAGGTATAGGGTGATGACATACAGACAGACAGACAGACAGACAAAACGTGGACAATAGAGCATTTTTTTTTCGAAAATGCTCTAAAAACGTCGTACTTCCACCAGTCAACAAAATCGAGTAAAATGCCGTAAAAGGTAAAACAACAAGGCCTGTGAGCATCCCCTTCTACTTGGAATTTAGTTGTAAAATTTTAACAGTATACTACCTAAGGCAAAAGGAACTCAAAAAAGGGTGCCCCGGTATGTGGCACGAAGTTGGATTTTTTGGGCCACCCTAATGGATAGCCTATCTGTTACGCTTCAATCTATGGAAAAATATATTAAGAAGTTATCACCACTGGGGGGGGGGGCTTTGTTTTTTGTAGCCCCTGGTCTGAGTCTAGTCAATGTTATGGTTGTTGAATAGTTGTTATTTTGCTGATTTCTTACCAAATGGTTAAAGTGGTTTATATTTGTTGTTTTTTTTTTACATCAGGGTCTTGCCTCGAAGGACTGGAAAATCTCTCTGTATCAACTTGCAAGTTTCTAGGACTCGCACCTCTAGAGCATGTTGAGGATCTTAAGTGGCTTAAAAAAACATGTGTTTGCTTCTGAAGTTGACCACTCTTTAGCCCCACGCCTTTGGAGGACAGCACTTGAAGATATGTTTCGCCTAACTTTAAAAAGCTTAACGTGTATTCCAAAACAAAGTAGGTGTTATAACTGTGCTATATAACCTTTGGTCAGTGCATGTTGTGAGTTTGTATTCAATATGAAAAAAGTGTGCTAGTGGTGGAGAAAATGAGGGCTAGTGAAAATGCTGACCAGTGGTAAAGAAGTTAGAATAAGAGACAGTTAGTGCTAGGACAGCTAAGGATAAAGAAGTGTTGTATAATGTTGTGTGAATATAGGAGCTGGACAGTTAGAGTGTGATATTAAGCAGTTGAGATGTTATATAGAGAGATATGTGTATTTAGTTGATATCATGGACATGGGCGTCGCAAGGAATTTTTCCAGGGGGGGGGGGCAAAAATTTTCCAGGGGGGGGGGCAAATAACAACTTTATGACATTTTTTTTTTAAATGTAAGGGGGGAGCAAATGCCCCCCTCTTATATGACATTTTTTCAAAATGCCCCCCTTGCCCCCCCCCCATGAATACGCCCATGATCATGGACTATTCATATTGTGGATTTCTGTTATTTGTAGATCTGTATATTTAATATTTTTCACTATTCATGTTGTGGATTTATATATTAATTAATGAACCACGACCATCGATCTTTCTTGTGATTTATGAGTGAACGTGAAAGCTGAAAAATAACATTTGAAGATAATTTAAAATAATGAGCCCACAACAATTGAAGAAGTAATTTTAGTCTCCTGCAGAGACACGACAGTAAGAGAGGGGAAATATTGTCAATAGCCAACAGACTAAATAAATAGTAAAAGATGTTAGATTTATGTTCCTTGTGTGCTGTAAGTTGATGGTATGGTCTGGACCATCGAAACCTCAAATGCACATTTCTTTTTATGTGGTACGGTGTTCCCGAGCTGTAGCATTAACGTCCAGAGTCGGAACCTCGGGCGATGGCACTCAAAATTATATTCTGCAGATAAGACATTTCCCCTTCCATTCCAAATATTGTCAAAATGAGAGTCATAGGATTGATCCTCGTTGAGAAACGAGGGAGTTTTTCCAGTAACTTGTAAAAATTGGTTAAAAGTCCCTAAAGTCCACCCAGCTTAAATGGGTACCTGGGGTAGAGAATCACTAAATATGCTACCCCCTCCCCTCCAATTGTCTTCATCGAAAAACGATTAGCAGCATATTAATGACCATGTCGGTGTTTTTTTTTTAATAATATCACTTTAACGAAAAGCAAATGTTACTTCTGCTGCAGCAAGTTGTTTCAATTAGGTTTACAATGATAGTAAAATTGGTATTATATATGAAGGTATAATGTTTCTGTAATAAAATTTTCAAATAAAAGTACAACTTAGAAATCATTTTAATTATTTTCAAATGGCATAACATGAAACACGGAACATGGACTTTACAATTGATATAATAGTCATAATATTTCTACTAAATTGTAGTTAATTTTGTTTCCTTTTGTCACACACTCTTTGTTGTTCTGTATTATCTTAATTAAATGTAAAAAGAATTACCTCTGATAAATATGAAAACCTGCATTGCAGTATCTGGATCTTGGACAAAAATTTTGAAAGAATGAGCTCCAGGCTCTAAACTGATTAATGGCTTTATCACTTGCAATACACCATCTTCTGTCACCATGAAATAGTCTGCAAATATTTTTTTTTTTTTGGAAAATCAAATTTTATTGCAAATTTTTTTTTAAAAAAGTAAAAATCCACCAGTTAATTAGAAAGATAAGGCTAATTAAAGAATGCCCTACATTATGATTAGTCTTAGGGACAGTGACGTAAAGTCTTAGTATTACCATTGTCAGTGTAGTTGCTACCATGGGCGTATCCCCCCAATTATCCCGCTGCCTAGAGGTAATACACACACAATCCTCTATTACCTGAATATGGCTCATCAACGGTATAATTTATTTTGTCCAAATAATGGCTTGTACAGTTTATTTTCGTTAGATTAGCCTTTTGGAGACTTATATCAACATCTGACAGGTATAAAGTCATGGTTTGACAAAAAACTTTATCTGTAATAATTGTAACCGGCATATTCACAGAGTTAAGACCTGTTGCATGTACCACAGCCTGGTTAAAGAATTAAAAATAAAATGCATTAATGAATTTTGTAACCAAATCAGAGTTATGTAATAGAACAATTTAATGTTTTGCTTGGCGATACATGTTGTGCCGTAAGGAAATAATCAGATGAGGAAATACATTACTTTTTATAGTTGGAACAGCTATCAAATAACAAATAGAAAGATTAAATTAAATTACTAGTCCTAGTCCATCTGACGCCTATGAGCAAACAGTATCCCCCCCCCCCCGCTCCAACGGATAAAGAATAAAAGTCCTCTTTATTTTCACATTTGAAAGTGTAAATTAGTTATACGGGTAAATATAAAACATCGATTACTTACCTCATGATTGGTCCTAATTATTTTGAGCTATAAATTATGCATACTTGATATGCTAACACTTTAGATTGTCATTATGAGTAAATGTAAACAACTTTGGAGCATCATTACCACTTGAAATTGTGACACCTTATCAGTGGCGTAGAGAGTGGGGAGGGGGGGACCATCATGCCACGGGCAATACTCACAAAGGGGCGCAAAATGGTATATATTTTTCATATAATATATGGTTTTTGAATGGGGGGAGCGCTAAAAGTGTATTGTGCCCCGGGTGCGAGTTAAACTCGCTACGCCACTGCACCTAATTTATGCCTTAGTTCTAATCATTGGTATATTTTTAATCAAATGATAATTAAATCGACATTCGCGTACTCATATAACACAAACTGATATTCAATTTATTTCATAGTATCATTCTTAAACCTCTTGATACTCACGTGTTCTATCTTACTCACATTCTGATGAGAACACCCTGCAAACAGTTCAGGTTAACCGAAACAAAGGGCAAACTTAATCATTGACAAGAACCCCAGGCTAAAATGATTTAACAGTTGGGGAGGGTTTGATTCTAGGGCCGCATATGTCAAATATTGTCAGGCAAACACTACTTGTGGCACCCACCGCTTCCTGGCACCCACTACCCGCTGTAACCCACTACCTGCTGTAACCCACTACATGCTGGAATCACTACCTGCTGTAACCCACTACCTGCTGGCGCCAACAAAAATGGATGAATATTTGAGACAAAATGAAAATATATTAAAAGTTTTTTAGTTGTAGTGAAGGGTTGAAAAAACGTGTACACTGGTGACACAAACTACTTCTGCTCTTAAGTTCAAGAAACTAATTGCCCGGTGAACTCTCCAAACCGTCTCTGTTTAATTACTCATCGCAACTTTTTAATAAAGTTATTAAATGCTCAAACTGCTTATGGGCCTATTTTAATAAAGGATAACGCAAGTTCAGTAAATAAATAAATGTTAATATCAATCAAAAGTACCCTATTTTTATATTGTGAACATGGAAAGATGTTGGAAATATAAAAATGAACAGTATATTTACAATAGGTGATTGCTGAAGATTTAAATTGCACTTTACTAATCAGGTTACGAATTTTTTCTTATAAAGCTGTAGCCTGTAGACAATAAATTAAAAATTTATTAGAATTTAATGATCTTTTTTTAACGGAAGTGAGTGAGTGTGTTAGTAAATGAGTGTTTGATAGAGTATCTTTGTCCAGGAAAATATTTCTTCTATTTTATGAAGGTTGTGTGAGGCCCTAACTATTGGGTATGCCCAACTTTAGAGGGAAATAAATAATTGTATACATAACAGGCCTAAAAAAGAGTAGTCTACTTAGAGTATACTTAAAGTCTACTTAGAGTATACTAACATTGAGGTGTTCAGGCCGATAGAGAGATGTTAAACACATTGTGAATGAGATAGATCCATTGCTTGATTCATATGAGACGTTGACCTCAGGTGTTTCCGGCATTGACAACATTAAAGGTGTTGTCAAACTGTCACCTGCCACGTAACATTCCACCTGCGATGGCTCACTACAGGTGCGATCGAATGCTGCGAAAAAGACGTCATCTGCTTTACAATAGAGCTGTAGGTCCCCTGCAGATGTTAAAATGTGACGAGAAGTGGATATGATCATTTAAAGTTGTTAAAAAATGTTTTCCAGCGCTCTTTCAAAATCATGTGAGGGTTCTATGACTCTATAGTGGACATCAAGTTAAATTGTGAATTATCTGATTTCAGTTCACGTGGTTCGAAGTAATTTTATAAATTCTTTTAAGTACGTTAAAACCAGAAGCTTCAATAGCGGGAGGGGAGCGGAGGGTGGCAGACAAAAACTCTTTCCCCCCTCCCCTTCCCCCCAACCGGAACATTGAAAGAGATTGGTACCCCGATCGCCAATAGAAGTGTAAAATAACTAACCCCTTAGCTACTAGAGACAGTTAAGAATGAATATTGTTTCCAATCATATAAAAAGTTAAAACACATCTTTAGTTTATTTTGTTACAAATAGTCATTAAATCTATCAAGTTTGCTCAACTTATTTTTAAATCGTTGATTTAAAAAAATCAAACTTTATTGAAAAAAAAATAATCTCGTACCATTGCCTGATATAGACTTTAAGCAATTAAATTAAATATTCTTTAAAATTGTATCTATTTTCAAGCTATCAGTGACCAGTCAAGCCAGTGCTACTAGAGATTATATACCGAAAACCGGGGAACTCATCAAGAAACCAGACAAAACCAGTCAGATAGGTAAAATAAACAATGTCAAAATGTACTTCTGTTTATTTTTATTTCTGTGTAGAGGAGAAATAAAAAAAAATGTAAAAATAAAAAAAACAACTAAAAATACCCCGCCAAAACTGCAAAAATTAATGGCGGGCCAACAATATACTACCTAACTGGCCCCCATACTCACCAAGCAGTACCATAAAGAAAGTCCCTGATTAGCTCCACGTTTACTTGATTTTTTCATATCCCAATTATTAGCCCTTGATGTCCTATATACTCTTTAGACATAATGTATCTCTTATATCACACTTTTATTATAAGCTCATTCTATTATTATATTATTCCTTACCTTCAGAGCAGTTTAATCCACTGTATCCATCAGGACAATAACAATTATATCCCACTGCATAGTCCACACAATGACTTGCGTGTAAACAAGGATTGGACTTTGAACATTCATCTTCTACATCTTTACACCATGATATATTAATTTCAATAATACATTAATTACCAATTAAACACAAAATAAAAAAGGAACACAAATTTTACCAATAAAATATATTTATATAGTTACGTAATTTGGGAATGAATGGTGTCTTATGTTTCATTTCATTAAGTAAATCAAATGACGAAAATTAAAGACAAAAAAAGTATGTGGAAGAAACATCAGGAAATATTTATTTTAGTGTCGAATAAACAAATCACATTTTGACACGACTTGTGCCATTTTCGTCACGAATGAATTTCTAAATTATAATTTTATAGGATGTAGTCTAAGCAATACAAGTGAAACAGAAAGAAAAAACTCTTTAAGCATAGATTGAATCATGACCTCTGAGATCGTGAATTACGATAAGCCTAAATGAAGTAGACCGAAGTGGAAAACAATGTATGCATATAACTATTTCATGCTTACCCCCAATCTTAACTTCACAGCTGGATGAAAACTTTAGATGACCACAAACCCATTGGGCAGTATAGTTTCCAAATGTTAAGTTGTAGATCGAAGTGTGAAACAAGGTGAAATAGTATTGCAAGCCATTGGACTTTCCTAAAACTGTGATCTGTAAATATCAGTAAAAAGTGACTTGACATAATACATAAAACTAATTAATATATACTATGTATGCTAAATATCCTGATTAATTTTACGGTATTTATGTTTCTGGTTTTAAATGAAGGTCTACCTCATAGCGGAATTCATGCGCATTGTCTTCGTAGTGACAAACTCTGCTTTCACAGATGATTGAATCAACTGATTTAACACCGACAGTGAGATTACTTGCTAAAGTGCATCCTGTGGGTATGTCATGGACCTCTAGGACTATTTCATAATCCACATTGTTCACAACAGGTGGACAGAACAATCCTACATGTTGTTCTTAATGGAAATTATAAACTTTAGGTTTACAAATTGTTACGATGTAGGTTATTTTTAGCACAATAGTTTACGAGTTCAGAAACAAAGTCAGCTTGGGAAAGGGGGGGGTACCATGTGACCAGACAGATGAATCACTTAAACGAAATCAAACCCCCATTTCCCAGTTAATTGTCTGTGAGTCGCGGGTGGTACTGAGGGCTCACGGAGTTAATTTACCGGGAGAAAAATGATCGTGACCGTGACACGTAGGATGAAGTTTGGGGACCGAGCTACAAATGGCAGGTGACTGCATCTAATTAGAAAAGCCATGTGGTAGAAGTTACTCGGGGGATACTTACTCGGGGGATACTGAGTTAGAAAGTTTCACAGGTCCCTTGTTCAGATGTCAAATCTCTTTCTCACGCCCCAGACCAAAGTTGGTGGGTTAAGAATTAATTAGGAATAAAAAATCACTGATGCCAAGCCAATTGTATACTGTATAAAAGCTGGACGATTCTGTATGAGAGGAGACAGAGAAGAGAGACTGAGAACTATGTAGTCGAGCGACACTCGAGTGAGATAGCAGAGTAGGACGTAAGCTGAAGTATAGAACTGGCGTCAACATAGCTACATAATAAACTTGTTTTATCAGCAAAGAAAACCGGTATTTGTTGACTTATTAGCGGAGACTGAAAGTGAGCTGTGAAAATAGAAATATTGTCACCAGAACATCTACATCTACTCTTTCATACTTCTAGACAACGATCTGTTCGTGGCAAGGACTGCCATTTGGCTTATCCGCCACGTAACACAAATACTGAATTAGAAAAAAAAAGGTTTTCTCCACATATAACACAGCCCAACAAAGAAAATTTTTTTTGTGAATTGCCAAGAATGTTTGAATGAATTTATAGCAATTCATGGGTGCTGATTTCAAAACTGCCACTGCTTTTGCTGAATTGGCTCTAGTATCTGAGATATTGGACACCCTTGAAAATATGATTGTACCCTTTGTGTAAAACAAATGCAATAGGTCTGTTGTTTAATAAAATTATACCAAGTTATAACTTGGTTTTTTCTTCTTTTTTATCTCTGCTTTCTAAAGACATCATGCGTTCATCACGAAGATGCTGCAAAAATAATCAGAATGTATTCTGTTACATCTCTGGAAAATACATGATTGAAAAGCAAAGAAGAAATATAACCGACTTTGTGCAGCAGGCATATTTGGCTTATTTCGGTGTGAAGCTGGGAGACCAAGACATGTCTTGGGTTCCCCATAAGGTCTGCAAAAACTGTGTGGAGAGCCTACGGCAGTGGAAAAATGGTGAGAAGAAAAGTCTAAGTTTCGGTGTACCAATGGTATGGCGAGAGCCGAAAGACCATTTTGGTGATTGTTATTTTCGTATTGTGAATGTTAAATGCTTCAATCGCCACAAGAAATCTAAGTGGCATTATCCTGATATTGAATCTGCAATGAGACCAATTCCACGTAGCAGTGAAGTTCCTATACCAGTGTTTACTGGATTATACTTCATGCAATTATTGACAAATTCCAAACACGGTGCATAAATTATTTAATTAATTTTAATTATCTCGTAAAATAGAGCCAATCTAGCAAAAGCACTTACATATTCTAAAGCAGCATAGTTGACTTTGTATAAAATGATTCAAATATCACTGGCAATGAATTCACTGTTTACCAGTGTAATTTGTTTCTAAATGTTGGAAAGTTGAAGTATAACGCAGCATACAGCATCTCACTCTTTCCCTCCCCCCACCATACACACACACAACCACAAGAAAATGTTTCAATATATATATATATATATATATATTGTTCCAGAGTGACTGTGTGCGCTGAGGGTTGAATAACGGTATGGTATGAATGAGCAGGGGAGAGCACGAGTGTGTAACTGGAGACTGAGTTGTATTATCTGTGGGTGTCTGTGTGTGTGTAGATGGACTGTGTGTACAGTTAGTTGATGTCCAGTTGTTGAGCGAGAGTCGTGAAGTACACCTGGTATGAGAGGTCGTTCTTTAACCCAGTTATCAGAGTAGACGGGGTCAGTTAGCTGTTGTAGTTCAGTGGCTTTGTAAATGATATTGTGCTGATACGAATTAAAGAGTGATCGGGTATCTTCAAAAGGATTTTGTTAATTTTGTTAAAGTGTTTTCTTTTGTGATATCTGTTCAGTATATAAAAGGCGACGGAAGATAAAATTACATTGTGATATATATATATATATATATATATATATATATATATATATATATATACATATATTTCCTTTGTCTTTATACAGTAAGCTTAATTACACGAGCACCTAGCAAAAAATTTACAGTAAAGAAAACTTAATAATTTATTTCTGTGGAACATTACGATGTATTAATGTCCTGATCTTCACATTTCTCTGATTTAGATAGTCAAACACAGTCAATCGACGTTTACTTTCGACAATGCAATGGTTCAAGTAATTATATGAGTTTTAGTAGAAATGTTTTAATCGATATTTTGTTCCATGGTTGTTGTTTTTTTTTACGTTTTCTATTTAAAGGTAAATTAACCCGTACACCACTGTACATTGTCTATGCTGCTTAGTGAAATAATTAATGAATAGTTATTACAAAGACGTTCAACCAGAGATATTTGTCGATAACAAAATAATTGAAATATGCAAATCAACAGAAACAGTATGAATTATATAAAGATGTTACAATGTCAACACATTTTTTCAATGATTACATAGTTACATATGTAATACATGTATTCAGTGATTTAATAGTTACAGATGTAATATATGTATACGTACGTGAGCAAATTGTCCTCAGCTGGAGGTAAAATAAAAATGTTACCAGAGTTACTTTAGCCGATGTTTGATTCATCTTTTTTATTTCATCTTATGTTCGTTTGATTCTGTTAAAAAAATGATAACGTGTATATTAGTGCAGGAAATGATCATTATATGGAGCTTGTTCTCCCCACAATATTTGTCAAATAGTCGAGTAAATCTAAAAGTTGTGCTACTGATTCGCAATTAAAAGTTACAATGTTTCAATGTTGTTTCTACACATGGACCCGCTGAAAAAATGCCTCAAACACAATCAGAGCAAAGCTGTCTTAGCTTATAACCCCCGATGGAAATTGACCCAGGCCACCGAATGATAAATTCTGTCTTTACACATGGACCAGGTGGAAATTGACCCAGGCCACCGAATGATAAATTCTGTCTTTACACATGGACCTGGTGGGAAATAGCACGCTTTACTTTGCGATCACCTTATAAATGTACATTAGGTTGCCACTCAAAAATGAAGTTTTTTTTTCTGCAAAGTTTTACATATTTTCGTATAAAATTAATTATTAAACATCAACTTGAAAATCATCCATTTGAATAGTTTGTAGTTTAACAGCTGACACAAAGTCTAGCAGTTGATAAGTAAGCAGTGATTGTTTGTTTGTCATGTTGTCAATAGCTGCAATTTTGTAACTATGGCTGATTTTAACAGCTTATAAGCTGTTAGTCAAATACTGAGTGACTTGGCAATGAATTGTACTGTAAATAATTTTTGCCATTCAACATTCCTAATGGCAAGCTTCAGTGGCTCAAATATGTATGTCTGAAGGTAAAATTTGACGAGAGAAATCATAGAGACACGTGATAAATGTGAACGATAATAGTTATGTACCTTAACTCTCTTGGTTGATGTTGAGTGAAGTAATTCATGAACAAAATAATTTCTAACAGCATTAGGAAAAATGCAATGAAGTTTACATCTATTCCACTTTCATAGCGTGTGAATGGAGTCCCAATGTTCACAAAATCTCTAAAACAAATTTGTGTTTGGTCCGATGGATGGTGACAGAGAGACATGGATTCGTTGTAATACTTACATGGTGACAAATGACAGACACAATGATTTATTGTAATATATTTAAGGTGACAAATGACAGACACAATGATTTATTGTAATATATTTAAGGTGACAAAAGACAGAGACAATGATTTATTGTAATATATATAAGGTGACAAAAGACAGAGACTATGATTTTTTTGTAATACTTATAAGGTGAGAAATGACAGAGGCTAAAATTTTACACTAATTGAAATTAAATTGACACCAAAAATATTTTTATTTTTTAAACATTCACAATAACAAATATTACTTTTTACATAATTTCCAAAGACTATCAATAATAAATAGACACTTAAAAAAATACTGTAAATGTCTTTTATTTGGTCATCATCTGGTGGTGTTTTTTTTATTAAATTTAACATTTTGGGGCCCCTTATTTCGCGGGGGCCCTCGGCCATGGCCTAGTCGGCCTATCTGTAAATCCGGCCCTGACTGCAATCTAGCTAAAGCAAATACATATATTTATAATCAGCATCGTTTACTTTGTATTAAATGTCTCAAATATGATCATTATCAGAATCGCTGTGGACGAATATAACCATATTTTTTTTTTAAGATAAAGACAGTAACGGTGGTTTCCGAGGCTGTTCGTATCAAAGTCAAGTTGACACAATTATTGACACCAAAAAACCTGGGCAGTGCTGTCTCTGAAAGGCCCATGACGAGCAGTGGTAACATGAGCCACTGGTATTACGATGTTAAAACATCTGCACATCCGTTCATTGAGTTCAACGTATTATTTATGAAAAATAGTTAAATTATTGTATTTTTTAAATGTACATGTAAATAGTGGTTTATAAAGTCTTTAATAGGTAAATTAATTTCATCTCCTTATCAAACTTAATTCAATTTATTTTGTTCACAGCTAAAAAAAAAAAAGGCCCATGACGTGTGTTCGCCGTGAGGTCCTATGCCAGCATGTCTATGACTGTCAAAGACGTTCTACTTGTAAAACTCACTGACCAGTGTAAGTTGGGCTACAGCAATAAGCCCTCTGATAGATTCTGACCAAAAAAAATATTTTAATTTGCTCATAATCCTTCCATTATAATGTATGTTATTCAATTACAAATGTAAATAAGTTGCTGATCACAGTGATCTTAGAAGTTATGAAAACAAAGGGTTGCTCTCTTCTCATTGGTTCATTTTTCAAGCTTTTACGTTAAAAAAAAAATGACTTCATTTCATTGTCTGTAACACTGTTACCTGAACAGAGAGTTCCTTCCCCCTGCTACATATCAGGCTTATTATCTCTGGCATACAAATCACTTTCATTGGCTTGATCACAATTCTTCACTAACAGACAGGAGAGGTTAGGGGGTGTAACGGGGAAAGTGGGGGTGGGTATAGGGGAGGGGAGATTTTTTTTATTTTAAAAATCATTAAATAGCTTGATAATGTCCTGGCCTTTAGTTTTTATTATCGTCTGGATCTTTTATTGCATACATGTCTAGCTCAGGAGTTTTTTTTTAAAGAAACTGTAAGGCCTTAGGAGTTGATTTAAAAATATGTATATGTTACGGCCTACACCTGCTAGCTCGCAACTAGGCGACCAGGGACGAGATGAAAATGTTGCCGGTCTTAACTCTTAGAGAAAAATTTGCTGATGTTTTTTTATGCTATATACTATATACAAAGCACAAACGAACATAGATTTAAATATTTGTATAAATTATTAGACCAACAACATACACGATTTATATATAAATGAATGTTATAAATATTTAAACTTGTATTCATTTTATTATGAATGATTATGCTCACTATATTCAATAAACACTTTACCATTATATAGCATTTTAAAAATAAATATGACTATGACCGGCAACACTCACGCCTCGTGCCTGTGGGTGACCAATAGCAGACATCGGCCAGCGACCGGAAAATGTCGAAGTGACAATGGGGGAAAGTATCGTGTGAAAGATAAGACATTAATTATGATAAATTTACTGCAAACAGATAGCCACTGGGCGTGGCCGACATCTTTTATCTCATTTGAACAGATAGAGTTGAGATTTTTAGCTCTTTTGATACTAATTGACATAATTAAAACTGTTATTTGTTTTTCTTTGTTACCCTACGAAATTGAGCTTTTTTCTTTGTCAGTGTTACTCAGTTCAAAGTATTACAAATGATAAATTATCCTTCTCTATGACCATTAGTTGCAACAAGATGAACTTTTGTGACATATAGAAAAACATAAAGGCAAGATAAATTACTTGAAACAGATTGACCGCTAGGCGTGGCCGATTGTCTTTATTTAATATAAATTGTTGGGATATTTGTGTGGTCAGTGTGGTGACTTTTTAAATTACTGACAGTGTTGACATGGGCGTATTCGGAAAAAAATGTCATAAAGTTGTCACAATAAAACTGAACTAAATTTCCTGAAAGTTTATTACATTGAAGAACATGTACATATATCAAACATTAAAAAAATTATATCTGCAAGTATAACTTATTACATTATTGTCATTTTTAAAAGAATGGTTTGAGTTTCGAACAATTGCTATACCAAAAAATATTTCCTATTGTGTTTCGTACAGCATTCACATTATTTAAATCGTTCACGACAAGATTTAGTTTATGTGAACTGCAATGCACAAATGCTGCTTTTGGATCTTTTTTTCGAATTATTGTCTGGACTCCGCCTTCTTTACTTGCCATTGTAGAACATCCGTCTTATCATTGACCAACAAGATTTGTCATATCTAATACGAAGTCTAATGAATTTGTAATGATGGTGTTCTTTGACAAATCTAACACCACGTGACATCTGCTAAATGCCTGAAATTATGTTGTCTCGTCGGCACGTAAGTATAGAAATTGAGACTGGATTATCTGCTTCACGAACAATGTCTTCACGCAACAGAGACCCACTAATTTCGATCATAGTGTTATGTGTAGTTGCCAAGATATACTTAGCACTACATGAACAAATTGACAAATGATTACCTAGAACTTCTTCTCCAGATTCAACACAAAACTCTAACAGGTTTTAAAAATTACCAGAATTTGATTCTTTTCCACGAAATGCCAAATCATTCATGCCGCTAAAAAAGGATTGTAGAAAAGGTGGGACCCAATTTGTTGCAATTTTCTTGACTTTGTCTTCTAAATTATGAGTTCAACTGCTCATCTATAGAAACTGCTTCGGCTTCCAATAATGCAACAAAATAGCTTGCATCCTTAATAAGAGACTTTGTGCCATGTTCTTTGCATGTGGCTACGTGAATCTTCGTTGAAATCTTTAAATTTTATGCATGGTTTGATGACACATGCCCCCTGAATTCCTGGAATTACTTTTTGCGGAAACAACACGCAAAATTTGTAAAAGACACCTTTTAACATTTGCGAGTATACAACCCACAATAAATAGTCTGATAACCAAGCATATCTAAAACCTCTGTTTCCACCACTGTCAGCTCTAAAAATCATACCATTTATCAGGGGTCCAACAATCATCGATCAGCAGCGATTTCAACTCATTTCAAAGGTCGTATGTCAAGACATACCTTCTAATATTCAATTTAGGAAATGAAGAAGTGACAGCGACAATCAAATTAGAAAAAAATTCTTCAGTTGTTTCTGGCTGTTGAACTTGTACCGTTGTCCTCAATGCATATAATATCCTGCAAATGCTGCAGATGCCCTAAAATCTTCTAATAAAGGCTTTTCGGAATCCCGCGATTGCTCTACTTTTCGTTTTATTGAGCCTGTTCAAATTTTTTCTGATATTCATCTTTTCATATTAATTTAGGATACATTTAAAACTTCACTAAGTGGCAGAAGATTATAAACTATAAAGATTGGCCAGATTAAAATAAACCTGAATGTCAAAACGTTTTCGAAGACAAATCAATTTACAGAAGGCCAAATTAAAAATAAGTAAATAATCGGAACATGGTTGTGTTTGTAATCAAAATGTTTGATTTTTCAAATACATTTATTTATTTCAATATAAAGAATTAATGTTATACTTAACTTGTATTCAATTGAGAAATAACCCTGTATGGCATTGTCAGTTCAAATAAAAAACGTATTTTTGTGTGTTGATATTTGTGTGTTAGAATTTTTCCGTAACATACATAACAAATAAACAAGAAATGCTCAATATCTTAGGAATAACAAAGAAAAATAATTAACAGTTTCAATATGTCTGCTAACATAAAAAGAACTACAAATCTCAACGAAATCTATTCAAATTTAAAACAAGAAGCAGGCCAAGCCCAGTGGCTAATCTGTCCACCCATATCAGGGACATACACTGCCCACCCTACAAACACCCATATCAGGGAATTATTTTTCAATTGGTGGTATTATAGTACAGAGTACATTTCAAGAAATCTGTTAAAGTCATTAATGATAATTAAGTTTGTGACACACATAAAGGAAGACTTAGTTTCAATTCACCAAATTTTATCCATGGATATTATTAACTTTTATATCATACTGTATATGGCTGTAAAGATTGCATCACAGCATCTATACAAATATACCATCCACAGATACATTGTTTTATGTCCACTGCTATATTTAGATACATACGAAATGATGACTAACATTAGTTACAGCAAATAGATAATGATATTTTTACTAGATATTTACTTTCTAAAGAACTTGTGGGCGAATGAAACATTCTGTAGCAAGAAATGTTGTGGGCGAATGAAACAAGCAATAAATGATGTGGGTCAATGAAACATTCTGTAGCAAGAAATGCTGTGGGCGACTGACGCATTCTTTAACAAGAAATGTTGTGGGTGAATGAAACAAGCAATAAATGTTGTGGGCGAATGAAACATTTTGTAGCAAGAAATGTTGTGGGCAAATGAAACAAGCAATAAATGATGTGGGTCAATGAAACATTCTGTAGCAAGAAATGCTGTGGGCGAATGAAACATTTTGTAGCAAGCAATGTTGTGGGCGAATGAAACAAGCAATAAATGTTGTGGGCGACTGACGCATTCTTTAACAAGAAATGTTGTGGGCGAATGAAACAAGCAATAAATGTTGTGGGCAAATGAAACAAGCAATAAATGTAGTGGGCGAATGACACATTCTGTAGCAAGAAATGTTGTGGGCGAATGACACATTCTGTAGCAAGAAATGTTGTGGGCGAATGAAACAAGCAATAATTGTTGTGGGCGAATGACACATTCTGTAGCAAGAAATGCTGTGGGCGAATGAAACATTATGTAGCAATAAATGTTGTGGGCGAATGAAACATTCTGTAGCAAGAAATGTTGTGGGCGAATGACACATTCTGTAGAAAGAAATGTTGTGGGTGAATGAAACAAGCAATAAATGTTGTGGGCGAATGAAACATTCTGTAGCAAGAAATCTTGTGGGCGAATGACACATTCTGTAGCAAGAAATGTTGTGGGCGAATGAAACATTCTGTAGCAATAAATGTTGTGGGCGAATGAAACAAGCAATAAATGTTGTGGCGAATGAAACATTCTGTAGCAAGAAATGTTGTGGGCGAATGACACATTCTGTAGCAAGAAATGTTGTGGGCGAATGACACATTCTGTAGCAAGAAATGTTGTGGGCGAATGACACATTCTGTAGCAAGAAATGTTGTGGGCGAATGACACATTCTGTAGCAATAAATGTTGTGGGCGAATGAAACATTCTGTAGCAAGAAATGTTGTGGGCGAATGACACATTCTGTAGCAAGAAATTTTGTGGGCGAATGACACATTCTGTAGCAAGAAATGTTGTGGGCGAATGACACATTCTGTAGCAAGAAATGTTGTGGGAGAATGACACATTCTGTAGCAAGAAATGTTGTGGGCGAATGACACATTCTGTAGCAAGAAATGTTGTGGGCGAATGACACATTCTGTTGCAAGAAATGTTGTGGGTGAATGAAACAAGCAAGAAATGTTGTGGGCGAATGAAACATTCTGTAGCAAGAAATGTTGTGGGCGAATGAAACAAGCAATAAATGTTGTGGGCGAATGACATATTCTGTAGCAAGAAATTTTGTAGGCGAATGACACATTCTGTAGCAAGAAATGTTGTGGGCGAATGACACATTCTGTAGCAAGAAATGTTGTGGGCGAATGAAACAAGCAATAAATGTTGTGGGCGAATGACACATTCTGTAGCAAGAAATGTTGTGGGCAAATGAAACATTCTGTAGCAAGAAATGTTGTGGGCGAATGACACATTCTGTAGCAAGAAATGTTGTGGGTGAATGAAACATTCTGTAGCAAGAAATTTTGTAGGCGAATGACACATTCTGAAGCAAGAAATGTTGTGGGCGAATGACACATTCTGTAGCAAGAAATGTTGTGGGCGAATGAAATATTCTGTAGCAAGAAATGTTGTGGGCGACTGACGCATTCTTAAACAAGAAATGTTGTGGGCGAATGAAATATTCTGTAGCAAGAAATGTTGTGGGTGAATGAAACAAGCAAGAAATGTTGTGGGTGAATGAAACAAGCAAGAAATGTTGTGGGTGAATGAAACAAACAATAAATGTTGTGGGCGAATGAAATATTCTGTAGCAAGAAATGTTGTGGGTGAATGAAACAAGCAAGAAATGTTGTGGGTGAATGAAACAAGCAATAAATGTTGTGGGCGAATGACACATTCTGTAGCAGTGATAGCCGGCACAGGGATGGGAATCTGGCCTCGGGCTATAATTACTTACAGTTGTAGGGGACACCCAAATGTACCTTTTAGTAGAGCACCCACCTAACGGTTATTTTTATTTAAGCATCAAATGTAAAATTTTTATGTTTCCTACTAGTCAGGTTTGTAAAGCAAGTTGATGTGACCATTGACAGACATAATATTTATGCCGAATAATTATTTTATACAGTGACGCGAAAAATATGAATAGTCTGATTTAGCCTAATTAAAACTCCACATTTTGAAAGAATTTCTTTCATCTTTTATTTTCTATGGCTCAAAGAAACTTTGCCATAAATAAAATGTTCGGGATCGATGACCTATTGGTGTAGATACTCAACTGTCGATCTGGGTTGGATCCTCGGTTGGAACCATGGGAATTTTTCCAGTTGAAATTAGTTTCAAAGTCGTCCCACAAGTCCACACAGATTTAAATGGGTACCTGACTTAAGTTGGGGGAATAAATGCAGCTGGGCGTTTTGCTAACCACACAATCCCTTTATACGCCGAGTTTATAGAAATTGATAAATTCTACACTTCATCTGCCCCGATGGCCCGTTTGGGCTAAAGGAACTTTTATAAATAATATTTGTATGGGTGATGGTGAGGTTTGAAGGAAGAACGCCAAACATTAAACAAATAGAGAATATATTAATTATGTATTTAAATATATATCTATATCTATCTATCTATATATATATATATACATATAAATATATATATTATATATATATATATTTATATTTATATATATATATATATATATATATATGAAATATATTCGTATAAAAAATAAATAGTTCATACCTCTTAAATCCAATGAAGTCTGTTCCAATTAAGTCTTACTGCTGTTTTTGTTGCTGCCTAGACCCAATGCTAGTTTTATACATTGGAATCAGAAGACAGCCAACCTGCCAAGACAAACAAAAGAGAAATTTTGAAATCCGGGTGGTAAAACAGAACGGCACAAATAAAGTAAAACAAAAAACAGTTTCTCAGTGACACTGGCATCTATTGTCGACTGCAGGGCTTGTCATTGTCAATGTGACTAACTGACTGGTGATATTGTGTTCTAGACAACTACTGTATTGTCAATGTCTCTTACTGTTTGGTAATATCGTCCACGAAATGGGAATGAGTGGAGGAGAGGGGGGGGTTTGGTTGCACTTTGGTTGTCAGCCCAAACTGCAATTCGTATAGAGCTTACACCCCAATGAGGTCAGTCACCTGTTAATGTAGCCCCTGGTTCCTCTATAGCTATTTCATACTGGGTTATGGTGGTGATGAAAGAAGGGCACCGCCAAAAAAAACTGCCCTATTTGTGGTTTTATGGCATTAAGAGATACTGAGTGGTCATTGATATTGTTAACAGCTGGGCTAGTGATTGTCTGACTATCCGAATATTGTATACAATATCACCAGCCAGATATTCACAGACAACCACTAACCCTTCATTATACAATATCACCAAACATCTAGTCACATAGACAACCACTAACCCTTCATTATACAATATCACCAAACATCTAGTCACATAGACAACCACTAACCCTTCAGTATACAATACCACCAAACATCTAGTCACATAGCCAACCACTAACACTTCAGTATACAATATCACCTAACATCTAGTCACATGGACAACCACTAACCCTTCATTATACAATATCACCAAACATCTAGTCACATGCACAACCAGTAACCCTTCATTATACAATATCACCAAACATCTAGTCACATAGACAACCACTAACCCTTCAGTATACAATATCACCGAACATCTAGTCACATGGACAACCACTAACCATTCAGTATACAATATCACCAAACATCTAGTCACATAGACAACCACTAACCCTTCAATATACAATATCACCAAACATCTAGTCACATGGACAAACACTAACCCTCCAGTATACAATATCACCAAACATCTAGTCACATAGACAACCACTAACCCTTCATTATACAATATCACCAAACATCTAGTCACATAGACAACCATTAACCCTTCAGTATACAATATCACCAAACATCTAGTCACATGGACAACCACTAACCCTTCAGTATACAATATCACCAAACATCTAGTCACAAAGACAACCACTAACCCTTCAGTATACAATATCACCAAACATCTAGTCACATGGACAACCACTAACCCTTCATTATACAATATCACCAAACATCTAGTCACATAGACAACCACTAACCCTTCATTATACAAGATCACCAAACATCTAGTCACATAGACAACCACTAACCCTTCAGTATACAATATCACCAAACATCTAGTCACATGGACAACCACTAACCCTTCAGTATACAATATCACCAAACATCTAGTCACATACTTTATTTTTATTTTTATTTACACGAATAAATAAATATACAATTACAGTACAAGGGTACAGTATACGAGTACAATACACGAGTACAGTACACGAGTGCAGTTAACGATTACAGTTAACGAGTACAGTTTATGAGTACAGTATACGATTACAGTATACGAGTACACTGCACGTGTGAGTGCACGAGTACAGTATACGAATACAGTGCACGAGTACAGTATACTAGTACAGTATACGAGTACAGTACACGAGTACAGTACACGAGTACAGTACACAAGTACAGTGCACGAGTACAGTATACGAGTACAGTACACGAGCACAGTACATGAGTACAGTGCACTAGTAAAGTATACGAGTACAGTATAGAGTACAAGTTAACGCCTCTTTTATAAACATAACGTCTTATTATATATATATATATATATATTGGCCTATATCTGATGACAAATGTGGCTGCTAGCGAGTCTTATAACTTTCTAGACCAACTTTTACATGGCATTAATTAACGTGATGGGCATAGTGCTCAAAAACAAAAAGACACACACACACAGACACGCACAAACACATACACATAGACACGCACAAACACACACACACAGACACGCACAAACACACACACATAGACATGCACAAACACATATACATAGACACACACACACATAGACATAGACACACACAAACACATACACACACATAGACATAGACACACACAAACACATACACACGCACAAACACATACAAACACATACAAACATATACAAACACATACAAACACATACATACACATACAAACACATACAAAACACTTGGGGCTTACATTCCAAATCTTAATGAGATTCTCAGAAAAAATTCTATATACAAAAATATTTAGATTCCAAGTTATACGATTTTTTTTCTTTTAAACTTTACCAAAAAACGACATTTAAAGTGATCTATTTAAACCTAGTATGGAATGAGAAATGAAAAGACAATTGACTCAAGAGCTGAATGTACGGACACAAAGAACAATGTGTCAATGGAAGTAAAGGGAGAGAAATTTAAAGTGACAATAAAGGGAGACACCTGTGAAGAAAACGATCTATCGGAACTCAGGGGAGAATAATGTGTTAATAAAAACTGCTGGATTTTACTTCCCTTTATGTGAAAAAAATAGGGGGGGGGGGTCATTGCGTAAAGAACATCAATTCTAGTCTGATAAATATAAAAATTAAAATAGTGTGAGTCTATCAGCAGACAGCTACACCACGTAATGTACACTAAATGTGGTTAGTGATTGGCGTGTACGTACGGAACAGTATTATTAGTCCGTGTTAATAGTACGTTGTATTAGACTATCAGGGTTCTCCATTCAATTAAAAGGGATGGATTTAGTATATGCACCCAGAGGCGTATTTACCAAAACTGTGGCCCTAGGCGCATGACCAATTTGGGGCCCCCTCGCCTATAAGGCATTTAAAATGATCAGAATACAACAATAGTCAGAACACTCATGTATTATTTAATATGCATACTACATAGTTATGCGTACTAGCTAGAACGTACAATTGTCAGTTTATTACAGTTATATAACTTTTTTCCTGCTCTTCAATTTAGCGAACGTGTCAATGTGCGCATTGAAATCGTATTCTAATGTCTCCTTTGATTCAATGCATAAAATAGACAAATCTCCCAGCCTACATTGGCTGATGGAATTCCGCAAGTAATTCTTGATCCTTTTCAACACAGAAAATGACCGTTCTTCAGTTGCGTTTGATATAGGAATGGTGAGAAAGATTCTTAGAAGGGTTTCCACATTGGGAAATGTACATTGTAGTCCACCCACTGCTATAAGCTGGTACATCTCTACCGCAGATTTATTGCCTTCTTCTTTAGCGAAATGCAAAAACTGTTTGATTTCATCGGCAGTGGTATCAGAATTAACATCGTCTTTGTATTCTTCGATCAAGGCCGAGATCTTTGTTTTCAAGTCATCTACATTGTTCTTGAAAAATAGACTGAACAAATCATGTATATCTTTGTATGCATCGATTCTGTGATCAAGTTCCGTGATCAATTTATCACAAATGGCGTTTACTGTGTTAACAATAAAATTATCACGACCAGTTAAAATAACTTCCGGTTCATTGCTTTCATCAGAAAACGGTTTTCGCTTCTTCTTGCGGCTCACTTCATCTTGATATTTACAGTCTTTGAGATCCTCGTTCATAAGCAATGCTGCTCGTTCTTCAATACGAGTGAAATCGTTTCGGACTTCGTTGTTAATAAATGGGTTCAGTGATTCTAAAAGATTTACACCAGCATCAAGTTATAAATTTGAATTTTGCAGGGATTAGCTGGTTGCATTCATCCGCTGTAAAACTGTATCCCAAAGAACAGTCATCAATGCAGTTTCAAAAAGATCCATTGTATTAGCAAGAGCGTGAGCCTCATTTCTTACAGCTGCCTTCTGATTACGATCTTCGGCTGCTTGAAGAAGAGCTTCCTGAATACCAATGTAGTTCTGATGCAATGCAAACACTGCATCCGCTCTAGCTGACCATCTTGTGTCCGAAACTTTCTTTATGATGCATCCATTTTTGACAAGATGACATTTCAGGATGTTCCACCTGTGTGTGGACGCTGAGAACCAAACATAAACATGTTGAATAAAGTCAAAGTATGATACTGCTGAAAGCGACGATTCTGCAGCCGCATTACCAACTAGATTCAAGCTATGGCTGGAGCAGGGAATGTAAACTGCATTGGCACTGTGTGCCTTGATTCGAGCCTGCAAGCCCGAGTATCTGCCAGACATGTTAGAAGCATTGTCGTAGCTCTGCCCCCTGCATTTAATGATATCTAATCCCCAGTTCTTCAAAACGTCTAGTATCACTTGCTCCAGATTTTGAGCGTTATGAGCATATATGTCAGCCAAAGTTAAAAATCGTTCTTTAATTTCACCATCAATGAGAACATATCTGAGTAACACAGTTAGCTGGTTCACGTGGCTAACATCAGGTGTTGAATCAACAATCAAAGAGAAATATATCGATTTCTTTACTTCTGATATAAACTGATCTCTGACAGCATTGCCCATTATTTTAATAAATTCGTCACAAGTAGCATGTGACAATAACTGACAGAACCACTTCCCTTGTTACCGTACCGTGCAATATGATTTGCTTAGAAAGGGTCAAATTTTGACAAGTAATTCAAGCAACTGGTAAAATTACCATCATTGTTGGCATGACCACAAAAGGCCAAGCCTTCAGAGGAAAGAAACTGTACAGTTGCTACAATCCTTCATAGAACTTCTCTCCAGTATTGCCTTACATAATCTAACTGTTTGGCCATTGGTTCGTCAATACGCCCTTTTGCGTTCAAGCGTTTAGCGAAAGTGCACATTGCTTGAACGTGGCCATACGAATTCTAATGTTTAGAAATTTTGGCGGCAATATTTTTCCAATCAGAACACCCGTTTGTTGAAAATTGACTAGCTTTATTTGGAAACAGTTTACATACATAACAATACAAGCTTCCACTAGTTTCACTGAACACCAACCATTCACGTCTTTCTTTTTGGCCATTCGCCTTGGTTAAGTAAAAGTTATGTTCAGACAAATGACGAAAATATTTTCTGTCACGATCTGTCATCAACATGCCAGCACGTGAAAGGTCGCCAACATTTTTTGGTTTGAAATCCAAAACATAATTACGCATGGTTTATGTCAAATTCGCTGGCCAAAAATTTCACCACAGTTGTTATCATCAATAGTTTCACTACTCACGACCTCCGGTATAGGACCTTCAGCCGCTGTTCAGGTTCTGGCAAGTCTGTTGGCCCAGGCTCAGAATCCATACTGGCTGTTGCCGAGACGACTGGACTTGGATCATTAGCTGTTATTTCAGTTTGAGTAGTTTCTGATGGTGGAATTACCGGTCGTTTCGCTAAAATGTCAACAAGGCGCCTTCATTTTTCGCATCTTCTGCTTTTCTTTTCTTTTGGATATCATGCTTTTTTGCACCTGAGGGATATTGTCTCATAGACATAGTTTTAATGAAACGATTGTGTCGCAATCAGCTACAACAGTAAAGGAAAAATGATCAATGATCATTCATCCACACAAATCGTAGTGGGTAGCAAGAACAAAATTATCAAAATAGTGTAATAAACTGGCAATTAACAATTAGTTATTGCAATTTGCAAAAAAATAAAATTTGAATTAGAATTATTAATTAAAATCTGTGACGTAAGGTGCGCCAACTACTGGTACGTACCGTACGTTACTTGTCACTTCGAACACTAGCGCCAACGTTATTAATACGTCACAGGAAGCAAGACACACTCAACCACGTTCGACAACTCGCATTGTTTATCAGTTTGAAAGACTATTTATAGATTTGTGGAATTCCAAAACCCTCTCAGCAACCGGATTTTTTATTTCTTTTTTAAAACCAGGTTTTCGGGGCCCCTAAATTATTAACCATTAGGCCAACCTGGTCTAGGAGACATACCATGATCTATGGGGAAAAGATCATTGGGGTTCTCCTGGCCAGGAAAAAAAAAAACCCTTTGGCGACGTCGTGGTGGTACTGTGGTCAATGAGGACCGACAGAGACCATAGTATTCACGGCTGGCGGTGGTAATGGAAGTGGTCGCCGCACAACACCCATCCCTTCTGTCCCACTCAAAGCACACCTTCGCAGCCTGCCAATTCTGGCGGGGGAGGGGGAAGGGGTGGGGTCCGGCACATTAAAATGTCAATGAAGAACACAATGCAACTCCTGGATGTGAAAAAAAAAAATAAAGGAAATGCAATTCAATGTTTGTTTTTTGAATGGTCTGTTGCATGTGATGTGTCCTAACATTTAAGTTTCATGTTGGAAAAACTGAGTTTTGAAGTATTTATAAAATTAGAAATAGGATACAAAATTAAAATAGGACATAATGCGCTGCATTTAAACAAAACATCTTCATTGTGAATAACTTAATTTGAATAATTCTTCTATTGTTTCCTAATCGGTATAACAATTGATTTCGCGGACATTATTTCAACATATTTTTATCTATCTACCATCAAAGAGTCAATTTTTAAAACTATTTTAAGATATATGTCTCAAAACCTTTGCACTAAACAGTATCTGGTTTACAATAGTACATTTATAAAGTACTATTTGATATTACATTAAATGTGTACATTTAGATAATACATTTAGAAAGTACATTTAGACCGCACATTTAGAAGTACATTTAGACAGTACATTTAGATCATTTAGACAGTACATTTAGATCATTTAGACAGTACATTTAGATCATTTAGACAGTACATTTAGATCATGTAGAAAGTACATAAAGACAGTACATTAAGACAGTAATTAAGACAGTACATTAAGACAGTACATTAAGACAGTGCATTAAGACATTACATTAAGACAGTACATTAAGACAGTACATTAAGACAGTGCATTAAGATAGTTCAAATTAAAGGACATGTTACTTTAATTGTTGTTGTTGTTTTTTTTTTTTCATTTTTTAGAAATGTATTACAGTACGTAGCCCCTGTGTATCAATGGTATCAGTCTCCCATTATAATCGACTATTTACATTTCATTCCTAATAGATTGTCACTGCTGCCTCAGAGCAATGTTTCCACAAGATGAGGGACATGCTTGAGCCTTGTGTGCTCCGAAGCAGTAAACTGGCCACACAAATTATTAGTTTTCAAATACAGATTATATAGTAAAACCCTTTGCTAAAAATCTGAAGCATAATGTTTTACACCGAAATGAACTCATGTTATACATATTTCTATACATAAAAACTAGAGTATTTTCTCTAAATCCGAATTTAATCTGTTCTTTGAAGTCTTTCATAATCAGTTTTTTAATCTAATTAATTATATAAGATATTGTATTAATGTAAGTAAACTTACATGTTAATTGTGTTGCACATTAACGAACTCAAATCGATTTTTATGACATTTTATGTTTACTCACTAGTAGATGGTATATCTTTATCCTCCTGTTCAGGGTAAGGGATGTGTTAATGTTATGTGGTACATTATTTTCATTTTTATTTTTTTTCTATTATACTGTTGTGTGATGGTATATATCGCTGACATGGTATACAGGCAGATCAGGACTTTCTACTATCTGGGCCACAATCAGAGTGTATATCGTTTACTCAAGTGATTCGTCCGTTACAATGTTGAGATAATTTATGACCACTGTATTGCCAGAGATCGCTCAGTAGTATTGAGTGATGATAATCACATGAAAGAAGTCAAACCTTCTCTGATAAATAAATCATGTATGTGTGTTATTATATGTGTGTTATTATGTGTGTGTGTTATTATGTGTGTGTTATTATGTGTGTGTTATTATGAGTGTGTTATTATGTGTGTGTCATTATGTGTGTGTCTTTGTGTGTGTTATTGTGTGTGTGTGTGTGTGTCATGTGTGTTATTATGTGTTTGTCATTATGTGTGTCATTATGTGTGTGTTATTATGTGTGGGTGTTATTGTGTGTGTGTTATTGTGTGTGTCATGTGTGTTATTATGTGTGTGTTATTATGTGTGTGTTATTGTATGTGTGTGTCATTTGTGTGTCTGTGCATGTGTGTCATTGTGTGTGTGTGTGTCATTGTGTGTGTGCCATTATGTGTATGTTATTATGTGTGATATTAAACCTTTAAAAAGATTTCCTCCTAATTTTTTTTGAAAAATGTTGTAATAAGACTAAAGTTATAGCATGACTAGAGCTATTAAATGATTTGGTCTATAGCATGACTAAAGTTATGATAATAATAATGCTATCAAGAAAGACTTAAGTTATTGTAAGAAAAAGTTATAGTAAGACTAGAAGCAGGCCCATAGCGTGCGGCGGGCCAGGGGGGCCCACCTCCCTGCGTTTTGTCTGGCCCCCCTCTGCTTATTTGCTCTACTTAGTAAAATGTATTACCTGCCCCCCCCCCCCCCGCTATTGCCTGGCCCCTGCTGTCGAATGCCTGGCCCCTGCTGTAGAATTTTCACGCTACGGGGCTGACTAGAAGTAAGCATTTTGTGAATCTCATCTTGTTTTATGATTGCAAAAATCAACAACACAGCCCAACAAAATTTTTTTTTCGAATTGCCAAGAATGTTTGAATGAATTTATAGCAATTCATGGGTGCTGATTTCAAAACTGCCACTGCTTTTGCTGAATTGGCTCTAGTTTCTGAGATATTGGACATCCTTGAAAATATGATTATACCCTTTGTGTAAAACAAATGCAATAAGTTTGGTGTCTTTTGTTTAATTTAACTATACCAAGTTATAATGTATTCTGTTACATCTGTGGAGAATACATGATTGAAAAGCAAAGAAGAAATATAACCGACTTTGTACAGCAGGCATATTTGGCTTATTTCGGTGTGAAGCTGGGAGACCAAGACAAGTCTTGGGCTCCCCATAAGGTCTGCAAAAACTGTGTGGAGAGCCTACGGCAGTGGACAAATGGTGAGAAGAAAAGTCTCAGTTTCGGTGTACCAATGGTATGGTGAGAGCCGAAAGACCATTCTGGTGATTGTTATTTTTGTATTTTGAATGTTAAAGGCTTCAATTGCCACAAGAAATCTAAGTGGGATTATCCTGATCTTGAATCTGCAAGGAGACCAATTCCACATAGCAGTGAAGTTCCTATACCAGTGTTTACTGGATTATTAGAGCTTTCACCATCAGACTCCTACGAGGGGCAAGATCTGGAGTTTTTGGCAGGTGAAAACAGTGGAAGCGATTATGAAGGAAGTTCTTCAACACCTCAACCATTCAGCCAAAAAGAACTCAATGACCTAATACGAGTCCGAAATCTGTCCAAGCAAGCATCTGAGATTTTAGCGTCCAGGCTCAATGAAAGAAATTTTCTCAAACCAGAGGTTAAAATAACATTTTATCGGAAAAGAGAAGAGTTTTTTCTTCCATATTTCAGCCAAGAGGAAGATCTTGTTTACTGTAATGACATCCCTGGACTTCTGCTCCAAATGGGACTACAAGACTACCATTCCGAAGACTGGCGTCTTTTTATAGACAGTTCCATCAGAAGCTTGAAATGTGTTCTGTTACACAATGGTAACCGTTATGCATCTCTTTCCATTGCTCACTCAACAACACGTAAAGAAGAGTATGAGAATATCAAAACATTATTGCAGAAAGTGGTCAATTTGTGTTGATCTAAAAATGGTAAACTTTTTGCTTGGACAGCAGTCAGGATACACAAAATACCCATGCTTCATGTGCCTTTGTGATAGCAGAGCAAGGCAAGATCATTGGACAAGAGTGACATGGCCTGCAAGGGAAACCATGACTGTAGATAAAGAAAATATCATCAATAAGCCACTGGTTGACAAAAATAAGATCATTCTCGGACCGCTTCATTTCAAATTAGGTCTAATGAAACAATTTGTTACGGCTTTGGACAAATCTGGCAATTGTTTCAAGTACATTTGCAGATCATTTCCCGGATTGAGCCTGGAGAAGCTGAAAGCTGGGATTTTTTACGGTCCTCAGATTCGGAAACTCTTAGGTAATAACAGAGCAGAGAATTACGAAGAACTGGTGCAAGATATGCTCGCTAACTTCAGAAACATTGGAGCAAATATGAGCATCAAGGTACATTGTCATTTGTCATTTAGACAAATTTCCAGGTAACCTAGGGGACTTCAGTGAGGAACAAGGCGAAAGGTTCCATCAGGATATGAGGGTGATGGAGGAGATCTATCAAGGAAGATGGCTGACTACTGTTGGAGCCTCCAGCGCAATTGCACCAACGACACATACAAAAGGAAGTCGAGCAAACAGCGATTTGCTAATGCATTATCATAGACAATTAACATATTAATTAATTAATTAATTAGACATAATTAGTTTTTCAAATGAAAATGTTTTCTTCTATAACACTATTACACATATTTTTGAACAATTTTCTGCATGACTATTAACAGTTTCACTGCTATTTCTTAGTATACTATTTTACTTCATGCAATTTCTGACAAATTCCAAACACGGTGCATACATTATTTAATTAATTTTAATTATCTCGTAAAATAGAGCCAATCTAGCAAAACCACTTACATATTCTAAATCAGCATAGTTGACTTTGTATACAATGATTGAAATATCCCTGGCTATGAATTCACTGTTTACCAGTGCAATTTATTACAAAGTTAATTTTTCATGACTTAAGGAAGTTAATAAATTCTGACGGAAGAATTTATAAAAAAAAAAGAGCATTATTTCTGTGATTACTTTCAGAAAATATTAGCGTAGAGCGCTTTTTGGTTTCAATGACTACAGTTTTAATTAAATTTATTTCTAGTCACCTTCATTAACCGTCTAGTTTGTCTATGAGAACATCTATGTCCGATGTGGTGGAGGAGGGTGCCAAGTTATTTTTCCCAGTACCCCCCTATTCAAACTCCCCATGCACAAACAATTATCCAGACCCTCTTCAATGTGTAAGGCTGTTGTTGTTGTTTGTTTGTTTTGAAGTAATGAATTGCTGTAGTTATCTATGCTGAGTAAAACATATGTATTAATTGTACACTAGGGTGGAGCGAAAAAAAATTTTTTTTTTTAATCTAATAGTGAAAAAAAGTTGCATTATGAATATAAAAATCCAACTGTAAAATATTTACAATATCCCATGATGTTTACCGGTGCCCCAACCCAGTTGAAATTTTCGCTTAACCATATAATAATAACCTTAGCGTAACAACAGTCAACATCTAACTTTTGCGCCCGTCTCAGGAAATATCATACTTACATTTTTTTTTATCTTTAAAAACAATGAAGCAGCCAAATGAGTGATGATTAATGTACTTTTGAAATTTTATAAAAATGTATTATGGAAAACCCGGCTGTAACTACGGTAAATATCGAGTAGTTATCAATCAATTTATAAGATTCGTTTAAAAGACATAATTGAATATAGTAAATAAGTTTTAATTATTAAATGATTATCCTAAATAATATATTTATTAATTATTTCACAATTCTACTAGCCTCTACGGAGCTTACAATTAACATTTTAAAACAAAAATTCCCGTTTCACAGGTTAAGGAACCCATGACTGTCATTTCCATCACCAAAACTACGTCTACTCGTCGTAAGGCTGAATGTCCTTTATTTGGTTTATAGAAGGATTTACCATGTAATATTCTCCCAACATTTTAAGATATAAAATAATTCTTGCTAAAGAAACGTGACTTGAAATGTGCGACAGAAAGAGAACCTACTGTTGAGGAATTGTCAGCTATTGTTGTTGCGGCCATAGAATCCATTTGGGGAAAAGCTTCCATACCGACCGTCAGCCACACGCGAGTATCAAGGATGATAAGTACTTACACAATCTTACAGAAGGTTGTTGAAAAAATTTAAAGGAAGGCATAATAACAACAGCTATAGAAACAAACTGAAAGACTTTGCGAAACGCAGTAAAACAAATTGTTTGATATTGCCGCCTGCAAATGTAAATCTAAGATGTGTGCTTGCCAATTACCACTGCAGAATAAAGTTCCATTGGAAAAAAATACTTTGTTGAAGACCAAAAAACCTTAAGAATGATGTAAATCGGTAAAATAGATGTAAAAAATCAAGGAGAGGGGCAAATGCATTGCAAGGATAGAAGCAATAGGAGCCAGACATATGCGCTATGAAAGTGAACAATCGGCTGCATGTAGTTCAAAGGAACATTTGAAGTCAGATGTTTCTTCGAAAGCATCCGATTCTACAGTGAAAGATGAAGAAGATGAAGATGATTATACATACTCTAGTACTAACCCAGTGCAATCAACTTTAATCACTCACAAAAATGAAACAAATGCATATAACGCTGCCAAATGATGCACAGACTTGCGACAGATATGGAATCTCAGACATAGCATGTGCCACAATAGCTACAACAAGTATAGAAGATGTTGGCTTTGCTACATAACAAAATACAAGTATAATATATCGAAACAAGCTGAGAAGAGAAAGAAAAAGAATTGAACTTACCAAAGCACAGGATAACGTGCAGGGATTATCTTTTGATGGGCGCAAAGACAAAACGATTGTAACAAAGCAAGTGGAATGAGAGAATTATCGTAAAACAGTTTTGGAATAACATGTTGCAAAATTCAGGAGCCATGATCAGAGTATGTTGGATACATTTCACCTTCTTCTGGTGCTGCTGCAGCTGTTGTCAAAAGTATGATTGAGTTTTTTTGTCCAAAACACAATCAGCTCAGACACGTTATTGGTTGCATGTTACAGCAAGCAATACATGTTCCAAAGGCGGCGTGATACGACTTATAAAAGAAAAATTGAATAAGACGGTTCATTGGCTAGTATGTCAGTTGCGAATGAGTTGCCACTTCGACATTTAATCAAACACCTCGGTGGTCCAACAACTGTCCCTCGCAGATTCTATTGGAGTAGCAATTCAGAGTTGTGAAACTCTCCCACCCATTACTTTCAAGAGGATAGATGCTGACTTCCCCGAAAATTGCGTGTAATAATTCAAGCATATCTTCTGGAAATCTGCCAAACTGTAATTAGAGGCAACTGTTCCAATGATCTTTCTCGCCGCGATCCTGGAAAATTGTCTCATTCACGCTGGTTGGCAAAGGCAAACAGAATACTTCGTTTGTATTTTGCAACGACGTCTCAGTCATTCTTCTACAAGAACTTTTTACTTATAATTGTGAGGGTTTCTGACCATGTTTGGTTTGACAAAACCGTTGTGCAAATATTGTGACAGGCAATTATGGGATACCATCTTCCTGTCATGTTATTTGTCTCCTGCCTTAAGAAATTCGACGATCCTGACTTATTGTAAATTGTTAAATTGTTAATTCATAAACATAATTTAGTTCAGCAGTTCATATTTGCACATTAACATTACGAATATTACTAACGAGATGTTGATTTCATTCAAAATTGTTATAATGTTTTAGAGTTTATATCTTTTAAAATTTGAAGCCTTTCGGGCACCGGTAAACGTTACACTACATAAAAGAAATTTTAGGTCATAACTACTTAGACCATTTGGCAACCATTTTGAACTATTAGAATAAAAAATAACAAAAAAATTTCACTCTACTCCATTGTACACATTTATCGTAGAAAGAATAGGTAATAGAATTGTTTTCCTACTTAAACGTGCGTTTTACTGTGAAAACGTGCGTTTTCAAACACTAATAATCAGAGAAATTACGTTTAAAAGCTGCTAATTAGTGTGTAAGTTGATTTTGCACAAAATGTCCCACTCAAAGCACACCTTCGCAGCCTGTCGATTCTGGCGAGGGGGGGGGGGGTCAGGCACATTAAAATGTCAATTAAGAACACAATGCAACTCATGAATGCAAAAAAAAAAAGAAACGCAATGATTTATTTAAAATATTGCGTTTATTTGATATAATGTTTAAAATATTGCATTTATTTAATATAATGTTTAAAATATTGCGTTTATTTGATATAATGTTTAAAATATTGCGTTTATTTGATATAATGTTTAAAATATTGCGTTTATTTGATGCACAAAATTCTGAGATAATAGTGCTTTTTTATACAGATGGAGCCATGGAGGGAGTCATGGAGGGAGCCATGGAGGGAGCCATCTTCAAGACACGAAAGATCCCGTGGATCTCAGCCTAGATGGAATCTGTGACTTTCAGGTCGACGGCCGAGCGGTTTAAAACTTACGATCGCCCGTGCTTTCATTTGATCTATTAAATCTTTATTCCCCCATTTTTATTTACCTTTTCGACAAGGATCTCGTAGGTTTGGACTCAACACACTAAAATAAGTTAAAAAGGCACATAAACTCAAAATAATACCTCGGTTTTCTTCATAGCTTTGAACTCTGACTTAAGAAAATGTGTTATTTACCAAACAATACAGACCTTCTGAATTGGACCGCTTCATATTTTATAAATGAAACAAAATTCAAGAGGTTAGCAGGATATTTTTTGTGAGATTTCTAAAAAAAATATCATCGATTTCTGTAAAATATCTAACGCAGCCCATAAATAAAATCAATAACATTGAACAAATTAGGACCGTGGTAAAACATAAGCTCCCTATGATCACTCGTCCGGGGGTCGTAGGAGTTTGGATGACATATGCTATATGTATCTAAATGTTTTTAGTGTGTGTAGTAGGCCCAGGAGTTTGGAGGACATATGCTATATGTATCTAAATGTTTTTAGTGTGTGTAGTAGGCCCAGGAGTTTGGAGGACATATGCTATATGTATCTAAATGTTTTTAGTGTGTGTAGTAGGCCCAGGAGTTTGGAGGACATATGCTATATGTATCTAAATGTTTTTAGTGTGTGTAGTAGGCCCAGGAGTTTGGAGGACATATGCTATATGTATCTAAATGTTTTTAGTGTGTGTAGTAGGCCCAGGAGTTTGGAGGACATATGCTATATGTATCTAAATGTTTTTAGTGTGTGTAGTAGGCCCAGGAGTTTGGAGGACATATGCTATATGTATCTAAATGTTTTTAGTGTGTGTAGTAGGGCCCAGTGGCGTATCTAGGAATGGGCGGAGGGGATCAGGGGGTCCGCCTCGGGCCGCCCTGATTTGGTGGTCATCATATTTATCGCTTTAGTATTTTATGCATGAAAATGGGGGTGGGATTTTAAAAATCCGTCCTGGAGCCACTATTGCTAGTTACGCTCCTGGTAGAGACCCAACGCTACATCCACCGAGGGCCCAAAATGTCATGACGCCACCTAATAAAGAATATTTTAATCAATGTAGTGTTGATTAATTATACTTACAATAGATCTATTGGGATTATCAATAGTTTCATTGTTGATTTGAGATAAGCGATAGTTTGATTGTCAAATGAAGATGATCAAAAGTTTCATTGCTGATATATTAGTGTTAATTAATTATAAATACAATAGATCAATTGGAGATAAACAATAGTTTGATTGTCATATTGGAGATGAGCATAATTAATTATATATACAATAAGTCAGCGGCGTAGAGTGGGTATCGGCCGCCCAGGGCGGACGACGATTTTGCCGCCCTCTCATTTAGGTATTTCAATTTAATCTATACATTTTTGCCGCCCCCCCCTAAAAAGTAATAAAAAGTGCCGCCCGGTGCGGACCGCACCCACCGCCCCCCCTCTAGGTACGCCACTGCAATAAGTCGATTGGAGATGAACACTAGTTTCATTGTCAACTGGAGATGAGCAATAGTTTCATTGCCAATATATTAGTATTAAATAATTATATATGCAATAGGTCAATTTTGGAGATGAACACTAGCTTCATTGTCAATTGGAGATGAACAATAGTTTCATACAATAGGTCAATTGGAGATAAGCAATTGTTACAATGCCGATATATTAGTGTTAACTTGTAATACTTACAATAGGTCAATTGGAGATCAGCATTAGCTTCATTGTCAATTGGAGATAAGCAATAGTTTGATGTTTGGAGATGAGCAATTTTTTCATTGCCGATATATTAGTATTAATTAATTAAATATACATTAGGTCAATTGGAGATGAACACTAGTTTCATTGTCAATTGGAGATGAGCACTAGTTTCATTGTCAATTGGAGATGAGCATTGGCTTCATTGTCAATTGAAGATGCGCAAAGGATTCATTTTAAATTGGAGATTAGCAATAGTTTCATTGCCGATGTATTCTAAATAAATGAGCGAGTAACAGTAATCATATTTACCAAGATAGAATTCATTTTCAATGTTACTCCATTCTGTTTCTGAAAACACGAGTTTATTTGGTATGGTGACAACACACCTATGTTAAAACGTTGTCCAGTGAATTGAATAGTCTCACGAAAATGCCATCATTGCTTCGAATAAAGTCTAGGTCACATGACTTCAAGGGGGTGGTAGAAGGAGGTGGGAGGGAGGTGTGTCAAGAAAAGGGGTGGGGAAAGGGTTGGACGGAAGTTGAATGGGTAAAGTGAGTTAATGCGTGACACCAATTGTTATGTGGCGCGTTCAGTGTGTAGGATTCGGTCCCATGCTAAAAAAATAGTCCATGTTTTTTTAATTTACTTATTTGAAAAAAAAAAAAACCTTTCGTAATACTTTGTGCCACTGTATAACAACATAATATTATTACACACACTGTTATTTTCAAACCAAACACACAACCAAATAGGTATAGAATATATTTATACATTTGTCTTTGTTTCATTACGTTGTTGACTGATTTATAAGAGTGTTATACTAAGTTGTCAAAACTTGATAAACCATGGTAGTTATCTTTTAGCATTTCTCGCGTCAGGGACGTATTACAGTGTTTGGGGCTCTTGGTAGGGACTTTTGGTGGGAAGGGGGGAAGGCCTCGGCAAAAGTAACTGTCTGGATCATCTTAGCGTCTTGTTTAATCGTCAATAATACTTAAAGGGGGTCCTTTTTGCAGTTGGGGCCGTGGGCCTTGTTTGGCTATCAACAAGATCGATACTGGTTTGTGTACAGTCATTACTACCCTTTAGATTTGGCTTTAGTGTACGCCCATGTAGATATTGCTTGGCTCTATTGTACGCCCATGTAGATATTGCTTTGCTCTATTGTACGCCCATGTAGATATTGCATGGATCTAGTGTACGCCCATGTAGATATTGCATGGATCTAGTGTACGCCCATGCAGATATTGCATGGCTCTATTGTACGCCCATGTAGATATTGCCTGGCTCTATTGTACGCCCATGTAGATATTGCCTGGCTCTATTGTACGCCCATGTAGATATTGCTTTGCTCTATTGTACGCCCATGTAGATATTGCCTGGCTCTATTGTACGCCCATGTAGATATTGCCTGGCTCTATTGTACGCCCATGTAGATATTGCTTTGCTCTATTGTACGCCCATGTAGATATTGCCTGGCTCTATTGTACGCCCATGTAGATATTGCCTGGCTCTATTGTACGCCCATGTGGATATTGCTTTGCTCTATTGTACGCCCATGTAGATATTGCATGGATCTAGTGTACGCCCATGTAGATATTGCATGGATCTAGTGTACGCCCATGTAGATATTGTTTTGCTCTATTGTACGCCCATGTAGATATTGCATGGATCTAGTGTACGCCCATGTAGATATTGCATGGATCTAGTGTACGCCCATGTGGATATTGCTTTGCTCTATTGTACGCCCATGTAGATATTGCCTGGCTCTATTGTACGCCCATGTAGATATTGCCTGGCTCTATTGTACGCCCATGTGGATATTGCTTTGCTCTATTGTACGCCCATGTAGATATTGCATGGATCTAGTGTACGCCCATGTAGATATTGCATGGATCTAGTGTACGCCCATGTAGATATTGCATGGATCTAGTGTACGCCCATGTAGATATTGTTTTGATCTATTGTACGCCCATGTAGATATTGCATGGATCTAGTGTACGCCCATGTAGATATTGCTTGGCTCTATTGTACGCCCATGTAGATATTGCCTGGCTCTATTGTACGCCCATGTAGATATTGCTTGGCTCTATTGTACGCCCATGTAGATATTGCCTGGCTCTATTGTACGCCCATGTGGATATTGCTTTGCTCTATTGTACGCCCATGTAGATATTGCATGGATCTAGTGTACGCCCATGTAGATATTGCATAAATCTAGTGTACGCCCATGTAGATATTGCATGGATCTAGTGTACGCCCATGTAGATATTGTTTTGATCTATTGTACGCCCATGTAGATATTGCATGGATCTAGTGTACGCCCATGTAGATATTGCTTGGCTCTATTGTACGCCCATGTAGATATTGCCTGGCTCTATTGTACGCCCATGTAGATATTGCTTGGCTCTATTGTACGCCCATGTAGATATTGCCTGGCTCTATTGTACGCCCATGTAGATATTGCTTGGATCTAGTGTACGCCCATGTAGATATTGCTTGGCTCTATTGTACGCCCATGTAGATATTGCCTGGCTCTATTGTAAGCCCATGTAGATATTGCCTGGCTCTATTGTACGCCCATATAGATATTGCCTGGCTCTATTGTACGCCCATATAGATATTGCTTGGCTCTATTGTACGCCCATGTAGATATTGCCTGGCTCTATTGTACGCCCATGTAGATATTGCATGGATCTAGTGTACGCCCATGTAGATATTGCATGGATCTAGTGTACGCCCATGTAGATATTGCTTGGCTCTATTGTACGCCCATGTAGATATTGCCTGGCTCTATTGTAAGCCCATGTAGATATTGCCTGGCTCTATTGTACGCCCATGTAGATATTGCTTTGCTCTATTGTACGCCCATGTAGATATTGCATGGATCTATTGTACGCCCATGTAGATATTGCATGGATCTAGTGTACGCCCATGTAGATATTGCATGGATCTAGTGTACGCCCATGTAGATATTGCTTGGCTCTATTGTACGCCCATGTAGATATTGCCTAGCTCTATTGTACGCCCATGTAGATATTGCTTGGCTCTATTGTACGCCCATGTAGATATTGTTTTGCTCTATTGTACGCCCATGTAGATATTGCATGGATCTAGTGTACGCCCATGTAGATATTGCATGGATCTAGTGTACGCCCATGTGGATATTGCTTTGCTCTATTGTACGCCCATGTAGATATTGCCTGGCTCTATTGTACGCCCATGTAGATATTGCCTGGCTCTATTGTACGCCCATGTGGATATTGCTTTGCTCTATTGTACGCCCATGTAGATATTGCATGGATCTAGTGTACGCCCATGTAGATATTGCATGGATCTAGTGTACGCCCATGTAGATATTGCATGGATCTAGTGTACGCCCATGTAGATATTGTTTTGATCTATTGTACGCCCATGTAGATATTGCATGGATCTAGTGTACGCCCATGTAGATATTGCTTGGCTCTATTGTACGCCCATGTAGATATTGCCTGGCTCTATTGTACGCCCATGTAGATATTGCTTGGCTCTATTGTACGCCCATGTAGATATTGCCTGGCTCTATTGTACGCCCATGTAGATATTGCTTGGATCTAGTGTACGCCCATGTAGATATTGCCTGGCTCTATTGTACGCCCATGTAGATATTGCTTGGCTCTATTGTACGCCCATGTAGATATTGCCTGGCTCTATTGTACGCCCATGTAGATATTGCTTGGATCTAGTGTACGCCCATGTAGATATTGCTTGGCTCTATTGTACGCCCATGTAGATATTGCCTGGCTCTATTGTAAGCCCATGTAGATATTGCCTGGCTCTATTGTACGCCCATATAGATATTGCCTGGCTCTATTGTACGCCCATATAGATATTGCTTGGCTCTATTGTACGCCCATGTAGATATTGCCTGGCTCTATTGTACGCCCATGTAGATATTGCATGGATCTAGTGTACGCCCATGTAGATATTGCATGGATCTAGTGTACGCCCATGTAGATATTGCTTGGCTCTATTGTACGCCCATGTAGATATTGCCTGGCTCTATTGTAAGCCCATGTAGATATTGCCTGGCTCTATTGTACGCCCATGTAGATATTGCTTTGCTCTATTGTACGCCCATGTAGATATTGCATGGATCTATTGTACGCCCATGTAGATATTGCATGGATCTAGTGTACGCCCATGTAGATATTGCATGGATCTAGTGTACGCCCATGTAGATATTGCTTGGCTCTATTGTACGCCCATGTAGATATTGCCTAGCTCTATTGTACGCCCATGTAGATATTGCTTGGCTCTATTGTACGCCCATGTAGATATTGCTTGGCTCTATTGTACGCCCATGTAGATATTGCTTGGATCTAGTGTACGCCCATGTAGATATTGCATGGATCTAGTGTACGCCCATGTAGATATTGCTTGGCTTAAGTGTCACCCATGTAGATATTGCTGGGCGGATAAAAGGGGAAAGGTTTAGTATTTATGAACTACAGCACAGAGGAGATTTAACTATTTGTTTAGTTAATTACAGTAATAACTGAAATATCCGAATATTGAATGACTGATCTCCATAGCATCCGGCCTATAAAAATATTCGTAATACAATGATACATAAATGGAAGTTTTGATGATAAGAATAGTTTTTACAACATGTGGAGCAGGCAAGTTTTTGTTTTATCCCTGTAACCGATGTGGTCGTTGGAGGAACGAATGGAAACATTAACAAATTTGCTTTCAAACGTCCTTTCTGTTGGCGCCCAGCTTCTCTCAAAGTGAGCAGCGAATATTTTTTACTTTACCATGGATTGAACCCTGTACCATGTGCATGTGAGTCGAGTTTACTACCGACTTCACTATACATGTATTTATTGAACTCCGGACTAAACTGTCTGCCAGTATTCGCCTTAACCTCTCTCTACCTTATGCCGGGAATTTTGTTTTTTGGTAAAAATATATTTGAATAACAGA
Organism: Bulinus truncatus; assembly: GCA_021962125.1. NCBI lineage: Eukaryota > Metazoa > Mollusca > Gastropoda > Planorbidae > Bulinus > Bulinus truncatus. Next base: position 6,704,624 of record JAGDYQ010000001.1, on the reverse strand, counting down.
TTCCGAAACTACTATACCAGGTCTTGCAACATATCTGATTTTCTCATTATGCTTTGTTGTTATAATGGTGCTTTGTATCATGGTACTTTGTTATCATGGTGCTTTTTTATCATGGTAGTTTGCTATCATGGTACTTTGTTATCTGGGTGCTTTGTTATATTGGTACTTTGTTATCATGGTACTATGTTATCATGTTACTTTGTTATCTGGTGCTTTGTTAGCCGAGCCGTTGGGGCAAGTGAAGCATAGAATTCACTTGTTGCTGTAACCTCCGCATATACAGCACATCGTCCAGCCGACTTTACTTCGCAAACATGAGTCAGGTACCTGTTTAAAGCTGGATGAATTTGTGGGACTTTCACCAAGACCTGGAAAAATTATCCTTGTTCCCACCAACTGTTGACTTATGTAATATAAATTTTAGTTTAAATCTTTTCGTATATTGACTATGTCAACCCACTGAGACTCCACTCATCACACATAACTACCAACACAGCTAACAACACAGCTACCAACACAGCTACCAACACAGTTACCAACATAGCTACCAACACAGCTACCAACACAGCTACCAACACAGCTACCCACACAATTACCAACACAACTACAACACAACTACCAACGCAGCTACCAACACAACTTCCAACACAACTACCAACACAGCTACCAACACAGCTAAAGCACAGCTACCAACACAATTACCAACACAATTACCAACATAATTACCAACACAGCTACAAACACAGCTATCAACACAGCTACCAACACAGCTACCAACACAAGTACCAACACAACTACCAACACAGCCACCAACACAACTACAACACAACTACCAACACAACTACCAACACAACTACAACACAACTGTCAACACAACTACCAAAGGATTTCTCCTTTAGGGCAGCGACTCTTTGCATGTGTTCGGGTTGTACCCACCCCCGCTTGATACAGACAGTGGCGTAACTAACGGTTCAGGGGTGGATTCTGAAAATTCAGCACTAGTTTATGCCAAAAGCACTGGTCAAAAGGCCGCTCCTCGTTGGCCGCATGTTTTTCTGTATGAGCTGAAACAGCATGTCCTGTATGACGGCCAGGGAAACGGGGCCTTCAGGCTTCGGTTGCACTTACCCTGACACAAGCAAGGGGTGGCCTTTTAACCACTTACTTTGACACAACCAAGGGGTGGCCACTTTACCACTTACTTTGACACAACCAAGGGGTGGCCTTTAACCACTTTTTTATACTTTTTGGTACGGGAATAGTGCGATATTTTAAGAGTGTCACCGCGCAACAACTAATACATATGCAACTAAATTAAAATTAGCAATGACTTTTGAAAAGACCCGTGCTTACGTATAATGTAACAGCAAATATTATTTTATTTTTAAAACTACACCATTTACTTCTAGGTGTAAATACAGATTGAGCGTCTCTCTACTCAACAAAATTTCAATCCATTTAGTACTAAAGGTCGGCATTTTTTTGTTTTAAGTTCTTTTGGTGCCCTCCTCCCCACCCCCCACCCCTTTGAAATGTACCACCCTAAACGATCGCCTTGTTTTCCCTAGTGGTTAAACCGGTCCTGTGACTGGTGAGTCGAAAAGGTGGAGAGGTCATTATTGACACTAAACAGTAAAACCTTTATAAAAAATGTGTTTAAAAATGTAAAAAAAAAATGCATACAAACAGAGCCGTGCGGTACAATGGCTAAAGGAGTGACGAAAAATGATAATGAGAAAATTCATTCATATTCTACACAATAGCATTTTGGTGGGAATATGTTCCAATATGCTGTACGCATTTTATTAACACTCCCGAAAACTTTGCCCTGATCAATGTTACATGTGAAGGTACTGCTTACCAGGCTTGCCGAGCCGCCAAATTTTTGTCCGGCTCCGGCTCCCACAAATTTGACGGCTCCGGCACGGCTCCGGCTCCCTATTAAGATACTATCACAAGAGACAAATTTTTTTGTAATTGCGCCACGCAAACATGCCGCTGATAAAAAGTTATGCAAATTTTGCCGCGTTCACCCCAATAGTCAGGAACTTGAAAAATATACGCATGCCGGTTTTACTAAAAACAAACCATTTCAGTGCATCCAGAATCATATCATTATTTTCGACCGAGGTTTCACTAGTCGCCATTTTCATAAGTAAAAAAAAGTTATTTCAATTATCAAATAGTAAAATGATACATTATTTAAAATATTTTAAAGACACAGTATTTATATTTATTATTTATAAATTCGAAGTGACTATTCGGACCCGGGAACCAATAAACTCCGATTTTTATTCGGACCCCGTCCCAATAAAGTCTAATTGTTATTCGGACCCGTGGCAAATATGCACTTAGCTTAGCTATACATAAACTTTATTATTGTTTTTTTTATAATTGTTTGAATTGTATGATTTAATTATTACTCAGTGTCTAGGGTTCCACTAAGCGGACTCTGTATTATGATTTTTTCGGGTTCCGTCTAATAAAGTTTAAATATAGCTAAGCTTAGTGCATATTTGCCACGGGTCCGAATCACAATCGGATTTTATTGGGACCCGGGTCCGTATAGCCACAGCCTTATACATTTATCTACTCTATTTCAGATATTCTGTTTATAATAAAATTGTTAAATACAGAAAGCGACCATTTTGTTTTTAGTCTATTACAAATTCGCGGTCAAATAATAATACGAAATGACGCGTTCTATTTGTCGTCGTAGTAAAAATTTATTTTAAATGATTGATACAATTATTCTATGAAATAAAACTGTTTATATATAACAAAATAACATGCCATTAAAAAATTTCGGAGGGTAAACAAGATTTATAACGAACACAAAACGATTCCCCATTAAAGATTTCTTGTGGTGAAGTGCACGCTATCATTTAAACGCTGTTACTGTTGTGCCGTTCGTAAAAATGACAACATTTCAAATTGTAGGAGGAAAACAATCAAATAAATTTGGAATTTTAAAGCTAAAAAAAAAATTCTGCTGTAAAAAAAACAACCTTTTGGAGCCGTGGAGCCGCCAGATTTTTTCGGCTCCGGCTCCAGCAAAAAGTAGCGGCTCCCGGCTCCTCGGCTCCGGCTCCGCAAGCCTGCTTCTTACTCTAAATTAAATCATTAGCGACTCAAAAAAATAAATAAAAAGAAGTTGACGGTATTAATAGTTCTATATACATGTTAATATTTTTAAAAATCACTTAAATCTTTTTACATTTTCACATTATCTAATCCCCCCCCCCCAATAAAATGAAAATACAACTAGCGTTTTATCTTAGCTGAGTGAGCTATATGCGTAGTAGAGTGAGTCATATACTTAGTAGAGTGAGTCATATTTTTAGTAAAGTGAGTCATATACTTAGTAGAGTGAGTCATATTTTTAGTAGAGTGAGTCATATGTTTAGTAGAGTGAGTCATATTTTTAGTAGAGTGAGTCATATTTTTAGTAGAGTGAGTCATATGTTTAGTTGAGTGAGTCATATGCTCTGTATTACACTAATTATTGAACTAAATTACTTGAAATACGCTTACAGAACAAAAACAACAACAATAATACGCTGACATATTTTTTTCATAAATTCATTCAAGGATCAATAACACTGTGACAACATTTCTATTTACTTCACGGATAAATAAAAGTCATTAGGTTGTGTCTAGTGCATCCAGTGCCAACGTTTATCAAACAAAAATACTGCTCGAAGTATTCTTCACAGACTCATTCAGATTTGACTTAAACATTTCTCTTCACATACATACAATTTGTAGTACACCTATCTTCACATACACTCAAACTATAGTCGACCTAAGACGTACACAAACAGTAGTAGACCACACGCACAAAAACTGTATTACACCACACGAACATAAACTGAAGTAGACCGCACGTACACAAACTGTACTAGACCACACGTACACAAACTGTAGTAGACCGCACGTACATAAACTGTAGTAGACCACACGTACATAAACTGTAGTAGACCACACGTACACAAACTTTAGTAGACCGGACGTACATAAACTGTAGAAGACCACACGTACACAAACTTTAGTAGACCGCACGTACATAAACTGTAGTAGACCACACGTACATAAACTGTAGTAGACCACACGTACACAAACTTTAGTAGACCGACATACATAAACTATTGTAGTCCACACGTACATAAACTGTAGAAGACCACACGTACACAAACTTTAGTAGACCGACGTACATAAACTGTAGAAGACTACACGTACATAAACTGTAGAAGACCACACGTACACAAACTTTAGTAGACCGACGTACATAAACTGTAGAAGACCACACGTACACAAACTTTAGTAGACCGACGTACATAAACTGTAGAAGACCACACGTACACAAACTGTAGTAGACCGACGTACATAAACTGTAGAAGACCACACGTACACAAACTTTAGTGGACCGACGTACATAAACTGTAGAAGACCACACGTACACAAACTTTAGTAGACCGACGTACATAAACTATTGTAGTCCACACGTACATAAACTGTAGTAGACCACACGTACACAAACTTTAGTAGACCGACGTACATAAACTGTAGTAGACCACACGTACACAAACTTTAGTAGACCGACGTACATAAACTGTAGTAGACCACACGTACACAAACTGTACTAGACCATACGTACACAAACTATAGAAGACCACACGTACACAAACTGTACTAGACCACACGTACACAAACTGTATTAGACAACACTTACACAAACTTTACTAACTATATAACTTGGCCGAGTGCGAAATTTTTTTTTTATTTATTTTATAAATGGGAAAAAACTTTTTGAATTGTAAAATGTGTATATTGTTTAACTTCGTATACTGAGGTATGAAGGCACTAAACACCCTTACTGCCACACCTCCTTACTGAAGCTGACACCAAACCACCCCCTCACCACCCCCTATTTACGCCAGTGGAATCACCTGTAGCTGTCTCAAAAATCCACACAACTGAGTCACTTCTAGCCCCGGTATTAAATGTCAGTCAAATTAAATGCGCTGGTCCTCTGGAGCAGTGCCTCCTACAGTACATCAGAAGGCACTGTCTGGAGCCTCCTCCCCTCCCCCTCCCGCCCTGTCACATGTACCCCAACCATCACACACAAAACAAACGATGAAACAAAGAGAATAAAAACATCATTTGTTGTCTACAGAAATTTTCCTCTTTTACTTTGAAAATTGACAAACCCTAAAGTTTTCAAGACTTATAGAGATGTATACTCACGTTTCCTTTAATTGAAACGTATAGAGATGTATACTAAACTCACGTTTCCTTTAATTGAGACGTATAGAGATGTATACTCACGTTTCCTTTAATTGAAACGTATAGAGATGTATACTAAACTCACGTTTCCTTTAATTGAGACGTATAGAGATGTATACTATACTCACGTTTCCTTTAATTGAGACGTATAGAGATGTATACTATACTCACGTTTCCTTTAATTGAGACGTATAGAAATGTATACTATACTCACGTTTCCTTTAATTGAGACGTATAGAGATGTATACTATACTCACGTTTCCTTTAATTGAGACGTATAGAGATGTATTCTAACGTTTCCTTTGATTGAGACGTATAGAGATGTATACTATACTCACGCTTCCTTTAATTGAGACGTATAGAGATGTATACTAACGTTTCCTTTAATTGAGACGTATAGAGATGTATACTATACTCACGTTTCCTTTAATTGAGACGTATAGAGATGTATACTATACTTACGTTTCCTTTAATTGAGACGTATAGAGATGTATACTATACTCACGTTTCCTTTAATTGAGACGTATAGAGATGTATACCATACTCACGTTTTCTTTAATTGAGACGTATAGAGATGTATACTAAACTCACGTTTCCTTTAATTGAGACGTATAGAGATGTATACTATACTCACGTTTCCTTTAATTGAGGCGTATAGAGATGTATACTATACTCACGTTTCCTTTAATTGAGACGTATAGAGATGTATTCTAACGTTTCCTTTAATTGAGACGTATAGAGATGTATACTCACGCTTCCTTTAATTGAGACGTATAGAGATGTATATTATACTCACGTTTCCTTTAATTGAGACGTATAGAGATCATACTATACTCACGTTTCCTTTAATTGAGACGTATAGAGATGTATACTAACGTTTCCTTTAATTGAGACGTATAGAGATGTATACTATACTCACGTTTCCTTTAATTGAGACGTATAGAGATGTATACTATACTCACGTTTCCTTTAATTGAGACGTATAGAGATGTATACTATACTCACGTTTCCATTAATTGAGACGTATAGAGATGTATACTATACTCACGTTTCCTTTAATTGAGACGTATAGAGATGTATTCTAACGTTTCCTTTAATTGAGGCGTATAGAGATGTATACTATACTCACGTTTCCTTTAATTGAGACGTATAGAGATGTATACTAACGTTTCCTTTAATTGAGACGTATAGAGATGTATATTATACTCACGTTTCCTTTAATTGAGACGTATAGAGATCATACTATACTCACGTTTCCTTTAATTGAGACGTATAGAGATGTATACTAAACTCACGTTTCCTTTAATTGAGACGTATAGAGATGTATACTATACTCACGTTTCCTTTAATTGAGGCGTATAGAGATGTATACTATACTCACGTTTCCTTTAATTGAGACGTATAGAGATGTATTCTAACGTTTCCTTTAATTGAGACGTATAGAGATGTATACTCACGCTTCCTTTAATTAAGACGTATAGAGATGTATATTATACTCACGTTTCCTTTAATTGAGACGTATAGAGATCATACTATACTCACGTTTCCTTTAATTGAGACGTATAGAGATGTATACTAACGTTTCCTTTAATTGAGACGTATAGAGATGTATACTATACTCACGTTTCCTTTAATTGAGACGTATAGAGATGTATACTATACTCACGTTTCCTTTAATTGAGACGTATAGAGATGTATACTATGCTCACGTTTCCATTAATTGAGACGTATAGAGATGTATACTATACTCACGTTTCCTTTAATTGAGACGTATAGAGATGTATTCTAACGTTTCCTTTAATTGAGGCGTATAGAGATGTATACTATACTCACGTTTCCTTTAATTGAGACGTATAGAGATGTATACTAACGTTTCCTTTAATTGAGACGTATAGAGATGTATATTATACTCACGTTTCCTTTAATTGAGACGTATAGAGATCATACTATACTCACGTTTCCTTTAATTGAGACGTATAGAGATCATACTATACTCACGTTTCCTTTAATTGAGACGTATAGAGATGTATACTAACGTTTCCTTTAATTGAATCGTATAGAGATGTATACTAACGTTTCCTTTAATTGAGACGTATAGAGATGTATACTATACTCACGTTTCCTTTAATTGAGACGTATAGAGATGTATACTATACTCACGTTTCCTTTAATTGAGACGTATAGAGATGTATACTATACTCACGTTTCCATTAATTGAGACGTATAGAGATGTATACTATACTCACGTTTCCTTTAATTGAGACGTATAGAGATGTGTACTGTACTCACGTTTCCTTTAATTGATAAAATAAAATTTTGTCTTGACCCACACTTTTTAGAATGACTTCCCATCTACAACCTCTCAAAAGATGAAGTGATAAACAAAAGAAGTCGAAACCCTATTAGGTAAAATCTCTAATATTGTTTCGCGCTTTTTTTTTTTAATATAAACCAAGAAAAATAACATGTCGGATGTCTTCATCACCGACCCTACCCCCACATTTCTTCTCTGAATAATGAAATAATAATAACAAGAGGAGCTAAATAGTAATAACTTTCAAATGAAATATTTCACTTAACTCAGTTACCTCCCATATATATATATATATATATATATATATATATATATATATACATATATATCAGAGATGAGCGGACAGCGGACGCGTCCGCTTGCGGACGCAGATCCGCAGACTTTTCCGAATCCGCGGACTGACAGCGGACGCTTCGTATGGTTAAGTTGCGGACTCGCGGACTGACGCGGATCTTCTTTAGCGTTACCATAAAAAATTTCAAGTCATTTAAACAGCTAAATTTCAGCAATGCGGACGCGCGGACTGACTGCGGACCAAAGTTGTAAGATTCTGCAGATGCGGATCATTGATAGAAATCCGCGGACGGACGCGGACGCTAAATTTCAAGATCCGCACACCTCTGATATATATATATAGCCCTATGGCTGGTGCAGGCATGCTGGGAAATTTAATTGTTGAATAAAATAAACGATTAAAAACACTTTTCAAAAGTAGTATAAAATGCAATAAGGAAAAAAATAATTTTGTAATCAATCAGAGAATAAAGCGCAGAGAGTGATCAATAATGAGTGTAAAGAGCTTTTATAGATGATTGAGAAAATATGATTATCCTTAAATACATAATCGACTAACCCAGGGGTTGGCAACCTTTTGAGACAAAAGAGCCAAAAGTTATAATTTACAATTTTCTCAGGTTTTAAAGAGCCACTAAAATTAATGTTCTAATATTATGGTATTTGATTAGGCCTCAATTTGACATCGAAAGAGCCGCAACTTGACATCGAAAGAGCCGCATGCGGCTCGCGAGCCGCAGGTTGCTGACCCCTGGTCTAATCCGTGTTTCCCCCTCAGATAGTTTTCATATCGTGTGGTGTATGCGTTGCAAAACCGTGTCTCCCTCGCAGGTAGTTTTCATACCGTGCGGTGTATGTGTTGTATTTCATACATTTCTTTGTCATTTCTGTTCATATCGTATTCTGTTTATGGCAATAAAGGCCACATGCTCTTATCTATTGCAGTAAATGTAATTCGTATATTTCTTTGTTATCCCTTCTGTCGGATTTCGTTCAGCCAGCTTCAGCAGGCTTTGCCACTAGTATATAATGAGTGTAAAGATCTGTATGGATGTTACAAAAAATATGATTGTATGTAATGAGCGTTATAGAGGATGGCGCCAATGCTTTATTCTCAAATGACATGAAATAAATTCAATGTAGTGGCGGTGAGGAGCAGAGGGTCAGATCAAACAGCTGGACGGGTTGCAGTGGGGTCATTTACCTATATCGTCCAATGATTCTATGCTACACCAGTTACCTATATCGTCCAATGGTTCAATGCTACACCGGTTACCTATATCGTCCAATGGTTCTATGCTACACCGGTTACCTATATCGTCCAATGGTTCTATGCTACACCGGTTACCTATATCGTCCAATGGTTCTATGCTACACCGGTTACCTATATCGTCCAATGGTTCTATGCTACACCAGTTACCTATATCGTCCAATGGTTCTATGCTACACCAGTTACCTATATCGTCCAATGTTTCTATGCTACACCAGTTACCTATATCGTCCAATGGTTCTATGCTACACCAGTTACCTATATCGTCCAATGTTTCTAAGCTACACCAGTTACCTATATCGTCCAATGGTTCTATGCTACACCGGTTACCTATATCGTCCAATGGTTCTATGCTACACCAGTTACCTATATCGTCCAATGTTTCTATGCTACACCAGTTAACTATATCGTCCAATGTTTCTATGCTACACCAGTTAACTATATCGTCCAATGGCTCTATGCTACACCAGTTAACTATATCGTCCAATGGTTCTATGCTACACCAGTTAACTATATCGTCCAATGGTTCTATGCTACACCAGTTAACTATATCGTCCAATGGTTCTATGCTACACCAGTTACCTACGTTACATCCCCGGTGGCGTAAATAGTTTTTTCTGTTGCCCAGGGCGGACCCTTGAAAATGCCGCCCCTTTTTTGAAAAGTGCAACTACTATGAAACGAACTAAATATATATTTAAGAAATACGTGAATATGCAAACATGTTTTGAAATTCGATCATCCGATAAGTTATTTCTGTGAGATCATGTTACACGTATGCCATTTATACTTTTTCTTTGTGTAGAGAAAGAATCGATATTATTTTAGCATTTTAATTATTTTTTTTTAAATATACAAACAACTTACACCATTAACCATTCAAACACAGGGTGTTCTTAAAATGTATTCCCCAGTAGCGGGCTTAGTGGCAACCACCTGAGGAGGGTTGGAGGCTCGCGATTCGAGATTTTTATCGTTACCGAAAATCTGGTAATGTTTTGTTTTAGGTTCGCATACGACACTCACTATAACCCTCGGCCACCGCGTACTGCGGTCGGGTCTGCAGACACGCTTTGAGTAATTATAAAACCGTACTCATAGCAAATTATCAAAATATACACCATGTTTTTTTTGTTGATGTCTTTGGTTAGCTACTTTGAATATTTGAACTTCCTTGCCATGTGACGGGTGCGTCTTCCCAGCACCTCCCATGTAGATTCAAAAAGTCTTTAGTTCGGATTTAAATGTCCCACTGTACTAATTTGTAAAGATCTTGAAACGGATTAGTTTAACTTTAGGCTGTGCATTTTCATTAGTTATTGATCATCGCAAATGTTATTTCCCTCAAGAAAGTTAACAGATTAGACTTAGAATTCAAGAACTGCAGTGTTCAGCACACTAATCTATTGTAAAATAAGTTTATGTGTCATGCAATCTGTGAATGTTTTTAAGAAAATTAATGAACTTCTTAAACAGTTTATGCTGCTCAAAAATGAAGTTCATTTTGTGTGTTTATTGAGTGTGTTCATCATGTGTGTCTATTGTGTGTGTTTATTATAGTGAGTTTAGTGTGTATGCAGTTTACGTGATTTAGTATGGTTAACGTGAGTCTGTGTAGTTTATATGAGATTGATAAAGTATGGTACTACTAATGAAACTCGCCTACTGCTTACTGATCTCATACGTCTCAAATTTAACACATTGAGTTGATCCTTAAAGCTTGTTTCACTCGGCTTATTTCCATACGATATCCTGTTCTAGTGTTACGGTTTACCACGGGCACCTATGTACAGTTCAGTAAACTGAATACGTTACTTACGGCTGGATATACTTCTAAATGATTCACTGGGTGGTCTCTTGTTTGGGCTCATCTCCAGCACCTATTTTCAAGTCAGTCAACAAAGTACGCTAAATTGTCCAATCTTTGCAGGTACATACGTCGTATATCAGGGCTGGCAATTTGGACGATTTGGCCGATTGCTACAATTTTAGGCCCCGCGCCTGTCAGGGGCCCCGCAATTTACATTTTAGCATGTCACTATCAGTCATGGCTCTTGTCACAGGCTTTTCAATGTTAGAGGAGGGGGGCCTCGCGAGCATCCATTAAATTGGGCCCCGTAATTCTTAAGGCCGGCCCTGTCGTATGTATTAGAATTAGAAATACAACATGCTTTATCAGTGGCGTAGATGTCAGTTGTGTGGGCCGACCCGAATAAAATGATACCCTCTAAAGTCCCTTCATGTCGCCTATTACTACGCCACTAGGGGGGGGGGACATACAGACGCACTACTTCTGACTATAATTCCCTTGTATCACTTATCACGTCATAAAACATTCCGCTTCAGTTACTGTCCTTGTCATTTATCCATCAATTGTTTAATATGATTTAAAAGAAGCCAAACGTTAATGTTACAGGGTTATATTTGATTTGATCAATGTATAGGGCATATGAAATTAAAATATCTATAATTATCTCAGATTCTATGACACGTTCAACTGTCTAGCTTCTAAACACAAGATTATTTAGCAGCCCCGTAGCATGAAAATTCTACAGGAGGGACCAGGCATTCTACAGCAGAGGCCAGACAATAGCGGGGGGGGGGAAGGTAATACATTTTACTAAGTAGATCAAATAAGCAGGGGGGGACAGACAAAACGCAGGGCGGTGGCGGCCCCCTGCCCCCCCCCCTGCACAGACTGCACTCTACGGGCCTGTTATTTAGTCTTATTGGTACAGTAAGCACCGCCCCCAACTAGTCAGGCCACTGGGGACAGTACACGCTTTAAGAAAACATAATGTAAAATACGTCAGCGGTTCTAAAACTTTTAAAAAAAGGTTATTCATAAAAACTTCAATATAAAATAAAAGTTTATTAATAAGAACGTACGATCAAACTTCACTAAGGTTTTATGCAAGTGCCCAACTTCTAGAGGACTGTATAAATATCTCAATTTTGGGTGTATAGAACATCTCCTTAGTGAAGCTAAGTCTTGAACAATACTTTTTTTGAAAAAATGTCAATGCAATTAAAAAAAAATAAAGGTTGAAGCCAATAAACCGTGAATGAAAATAACAATGCAATGCAACAGCTTACACAGCTATAGCTGCTCGCTGGTTTGGAACTAAAGGAATCAGAACGGAACATCCGTAACAGCACCAAAAACTGCGAGAGATATAAAGGTGGGCAAAGATTTCATCTGTATTCACATACGTAACTTTACACTAGTAAGTAATATTGTACTATGTAATATTTCTTAACTGCAATAGGACTTTCAAATGTTGCAAGTTTTACTTGGTATATGTGAAATATATAAGAGCAGTGTTTCGGACTTGATACCTTACTAACAGAAAATAATTTATGTAAGTTTTTATTTAAATTTAAACACACAAACATTTAGATATGGAATGTCTTCCTACTGTTAGTGACAGACGAAAATTTTTTTTTGTATAAAAATATATCGAAACCTATAAACGTACTTGTTTATATTTTCCAAAGTTGACGTGTAGCAAAAAGGCGTGTCGAATTGGCGGTCCGCGGGTCACATGCGGCCCAAATAAATTATTCTTAAACCAGACAAAATCGGATATATGTTTTTTTTCTGTGATTACTTTATATATATATTAAACATATAAATTTCTAAACAGAGGTGGTGATATGGATTATGTCATTTTCTTTAAAAAATTCAATCTAACATTGTATTCAATGTCAATGTGTGTGTGTGTGTGTGTGTGTGTGTGTATCGAAGAAACTAATTTAACCTAATTAAACGATGGTCCATAGTATATTGTAATTAGCTTTCTGTCAGATCCGTTTGATTTGGCAGACGATACAGCTGCTAAGACACCCCCCCTCCCGCCCTCATACCAACCCAATAAAAATTAACAAGTTTAAACTATCGTTGTTGATTTTTAAAGAACATGTGTTTTCGGAACTATTTTGCTACTAAAGAGATGTTTACTATTTCTGTCTATGGGCAAATTACTGATTATATGGCATGTCTACATTGGCTACTAGTTCTGTCTATGGACACATTCCAGATATTATTCTGGCATGTCTACATTGACTACTAGTTCTGTCTATGAGCAAGTTCCAGTTTCTGTCATGTTTACATTACTAACATTAAGGCTCACAGCAACGAAATGCGATTGTAGCAGTTGTCAACTGATGAGGTTCTGCGTGCCGACTGATGAGGTTCTGCGTGTCAAACTGATGAGGTTCTGCGTGCCAACTGATGAGGTTCTGCGTGCCAACTGATGGGATTCTGCGTGTCAAACTGATGAGGTTCTGCGTGTCAACTGATGAGGTTCTGCCTGTCAAACTGATGAGGTTCTGCGTGCCAACTAATGGGATTCTGCGTGTCAAACTGATGAGGTTCTGCGTGCCAACTGATGAGGTTCTGCGTGCCAACTAATGGGATTCTGCGTGCCAACTAATGGGATTCTGCGTGCCAACTAATGGGATTCTGCGTGCCGACTGATGAGGTTCTGCGTGCCAACTGATGGGATTCTGCGTTCCAACTGATGAGGTTCTGCGTGCCAACTAATGGGATTCTGCGTGCCAACTAATGGGATTCTGTGTTCCAACTGATGAGGTTCTGCGTGCCAACTAATGGGAATCTGTGTTCCAACTGATGAGGTTCTGCGTGCCAACTAATGGGATTCTGCTTGCCATCTGATGAGGTTCTGCGTGCCAACTGATGAGGTTCTGCGTGCCAACTGATGAGGTTCTGCCAACTGATGAGGTTCTGAGTGCCAACTGGTACATGATATGTCCTATATAACATCGAATTTGATTAGATACTGGGTAAAGACGTTAACCCTATCCATAAGAATAACTTGAATTAGAATGAAGGGAAATTGTTTCAGGAATTTAAAAGTTTTATGGTTGATGAGGTTCTGCGTTCCAACCGATAAGGTTTTGCGTGTCAACTAATGGGATTCTGCGTACCAACTGATGAGGTTCTGCGTGCCGACTGTCGCACGCGGGTCATAGGTTCACTGTCACATTCTGTGATTTAATGGATGAAATCAAGTCCAAGCCCTACCCTGCTTTCATCACCCGAGGGTGAGATAAGATATAATAAAATAGGTTAGACAAAGACATTGTCTTCCCAGGTTCTTTCACACTGTGATCAGTCTGTCTAGCACCCACTATCACTTTTTGTCACCTGGGGAGAAAATGTCTCTAAGGGAGATAACCTGTGCCCTAGACCTTCAGACGAGCGAGAGGGATGGGTTCTTTGTCTCTTTACCCCCCCCCCTTTATCTTGAAGGTTGGAACTGTCCACGAGTGAGGGGCAGCGGATCACGCGTGATAAGCGTGATCTACAAGCTCGTCGGCCATTGGTCAAACGCACCGCGGGAGAATGGATAGCGAGGCTGACCTTCCGGTCGAGTTGGCGGGGATTGAGTGAGAATTAGGCAGTCAGCGCTGGTCAGTGGTAGAGTGAGCGTCGGACAATCCAGCAAGGAGGTCGAACTCAGACTCTCGCACCGGGGTGGGGGAAATAGGCTGTTAGCCTAAGTTCCTTTAGAACTACCCCACCCCAGGTAACTATTCTAATCTTGATGTATTATAATATTGTTTTTAGTAGCCGGTAACGCTACTGTCCTTTTTAGGACACGCGGATGTTCTTGTTGTTTGATGTGAATAAAGGTGTTGTGTCGTATTTACAATTGAATTGTGGATTCATTTCTTGTTGTGTTGTGCGTCCTGTAAACCCACGTGGCTGTGACAAATATAAATGCTGGCCAGAACTCAGTAGGTGATCATACCCATAGACAACGACCGCAGGGACCCCGCAAGGGGGCCTTGACATTCACCACCTTTGATCTAGGCAGATTAATTATAGAATTTGTCCGTTTCTTGAACAACGCCCAGCCGCCTTTACCTCCCCAAACTAAAAGTCAGATACCCATCTAAGTGATGTCAGGTACCCATCTAAGTGATGTCAGGTACCCATCTAAGTGATGTCAGGTACCCATCTAAGTGATGTCAGGTACCCATCTAAGTGATGTTAGACTAGTGGGAGACTTACAACCAAATTTAACTTGACGAAGGATCAAATCCAGGACCCTCGGGTCGACAGTTAAGAGTTCTACACTACTCGACCACCAGAAATAATATGGGTCTCTGTTATAAACAACAACACAGGGCGAATTTTAAATCATACGAAGGCTTTTTAATAGTCTCAAAAAAAATTTAAGCCTTTAAGTGAGATTTCGTTGCTCGTTAACTTGATATTTTGCAATAATTGTAATGAAAATATTGTTCTTGGAAATGCTACACGGCATTAAATGACTTGTATCCAAAACATTATGTTTGTATAGCAAATAGTACTGTCCAAAACGAAGATGCACAATCTGTTCAATACACACTTTATTTTACTAACTGACTTATGTTAATGTTGTTGTTTTTTATTATCAGAAAGAAAAACATGTTGAAAAGAACGTTGGAGCTTGAGATGTTTTCTCGTCTGGCTATCAGCTTTGTATTCAGTCACGTGTTACTTTGGCAAACATCTGTTGATGCAAGTAA
This sequence comes from Bulinus truncatus, assembly GCA_021962125.1. Lineage (NCBI taxonomy): Eukaryota > Metazoa > Mollusca > Gastropoda > Planorbidae > Bulinus > Bulinus truncatus. The sequence goes on along the minus strand of JAGDYQ010000001.1, from coordinate 6,688,917 downwards.
GTATCAACCTTCAACCAGAGTATTCACTCACGTCTATTAATTATGACCAACAACTCTGAAATAAATAGAAACACATTTTTTTTAAAGAAAAATTCTTTTAAATCAGCTTTTATTGAAATTCATACACACAAAAACTGAAAAAACAAAACAACTAATTCATTAGGTGATATATAGGTTAGGGACGTGATACTTACAGCATATATAGGTTAGGGACGTGATACTTACAGCATATATAGGTTAGGGACGTGATACTTACAGCATATATAGGTTAGGGACGTGATACTTACAGCATATATAGGTTAGGGACGTGATACTTATAGCATATATAGGTTAGGGACGTGATACTTACAGCATATATAGGTTAGGGACGTGATACTTACAGCATGAATTGTTTCAAGTTTCATTTAGCTCACAAGAAATATTAAGTCCAAAAATCTGTCATGTCATAGTTCACAAGAAATACTAATTAGCGCTGACTTTTTTTTTTATTATATCATATAATTCTATAAAAATTAGATAAAAGTTTATTGTATTCACTTTTTAGTTTCAAAAGTCACGTGTTATTGTTTGTGAAACGTACAAGTCAACTAGCCCAATCAGGTTAAAGTGTGCGAAAAGTAAGATTTTAAAAATATACTCCAGCTGGATGTTAAGTTATAGACTCGAAACTATTGGTATCGAGAATATGGCTATATAACATTTTTCAGCCTTTCAACTAAATGAGAACAGGTTCAAAATTAAATTACGAGATTTCGATACACAAGCATCATAAACAAAAAGAATATGAAACTAAATAAGGACTTAAAATAGAAGTTTACAAAAAGGAAAGATGTTTTTCTTACATTGACTCACTACATAGACTAGTTGTTCTCAGAGTGTTGGTCGCGACCCACCAGTGGTCCTCTGGTTGGAGGTGGGACAGTTTTTCTTTCTTTTTAATCTTTTTACTGTCCGCGAAAACTGAACGGGTATCTGAGTGGGAGTGGGTATCTGAGTGAGATCTGAGTGGGAGTGGGTATCTGAGTGAGATCTGAGTGGGAGTGGGTATCTGAGTGAGATCTGAGTGGGAGTGGGTATCTGAGTGGATATCTGAGTGGCAGTGGGTATCTGAGTGAGATCTGAGTGGGAGTGGGTATCTGAGTGAGATCTGAGTGGGAGTGGGTATCTGAGTGGATATCTGAGTGGGAGTGGGTATCTGAGTGAGATCTGAGTGGGAGTGGGTATCTGAGTGAGATCTGAGTGGGAGTGGGTATCTGAGTGAGATCTGAGTAGGTATCTGAGTGAGTCTGAGTGGGTATCTGAGTGAGTATTTGAGTAGGTATCTGAGTGAGTATCTGAGTGAGTATCTGAGTGGGTATCTGAGTGAGTATATGAGTGAGTATATGAGTGAGTATCTGAGTGGATATCTGAGTGGGTATCTGAGTGAGTCTGAGTGAGTATCTGAGTGGGTATCTGAGTGAGTATATGAGTGAGTATCTGAGTGAGTATCTGAGTGGATATCTGAGTAGGTATCTGAGTGAGTATCAGAGTGAGTATCTGAGTGGGTATCTGAGTGAGTATCTGAGTGGGTATCTGAGTGAGATCTGAGTAGGTATCTGAGTGAGTCTGAGTGGGTATCTGAGTGAGTATTTGAGTAGGTATCTGAGTGAGTATCTGAGTGAGTATCTGAGTGGGTATCTGAGTGAGTATATGAGTGAGTATATGAGTGAGTATCTGAGTGGATATCTGAGTGGGTATCTGAGTGAGTCTGAGTGAGTATCTGAGTGGGTATCTGAGTGAGTATATGAGTGAGTATCTGAGTGAGTATCTGAGTGGATATCTGAGTAGGTATCTGAGTGAGTATCAGAGTGAGTATCTGAGTGGGTATCTGAGTGAGTATCTGAGTGGGTATCTGAGTGGGTATCTGAGTGAGTATCTGAGTGAGTATCTGAGTGAGTATCTAAGTAGGTATCTGAGTGGGTATCTGAGTGAGTATCTGAGTGGGTATCTGAGTGAGTCGCGAATCGAAAGGTTTGAGAACTGTTGTGTTAGATGGCACTGGAAATGAAATTGTCCTTACATGATGTCTGGGTGATACATATTTTCACAACTTTTCATGTTTCAGAACTGATTTGCCCGGCCATCATTAAGGGTCAAAACTACGCGGTCACTGCAGAATGGTACAGCACCAGCACATCCAATGACCTGGTCAGCGCCAAGCTGTACTTGCAGGGTTACTTGGGTGCCATTTGTTCGGTACAGAACATGACGTGTCAACTGCAAGGTTTATTAGTGTCATTAGCTAATAGTCTCACCATCCAGGTAAGTGATATTTCGTGTCAATATTTTAACTTTGGTCGAATTACTGTGCATGTTTGTTGGCAGTAGAAAAACCATGTTAGCCCGGTTGATAACAAACATATCACTGACGTAATGTCATACCACCGACATACATACCCAGAGGCGGATCTAGACAACTTTAACGAGGGGGGGGGGCCAAACTGTTTTCATTGTTGAAAATTGGTCTTAGAACAAAAAATATTTCGATAATTTAATAATGGATGGCCGAGTGGTGTAGATACTCGACTGTCGACCTGAGAGTCCTGGGTTCGATCCTCGGTGAGGCCTATGGAATTTTTCCAGGTGAAATTTGTCGCAAAGTCGTCCCACAAAGTCCACCCAGCTTTAAATGGGTACCTGACTTAAGTTGGGGAAGTAAAGGCGGCTGGGCGTTGTGCTGACCACACAAATCCCTTCATATGCCGAGGTTATAGAAACAAATGAATTCTACACTTCATCTGCCCCGAAGGCCCGTTAGGGCTAAGAAGGGAACTTTACTTTTTTTTTTACCTAAACTTGCGCCCACCCCCTAAATCCGCCCTTGTACATTAGGGTGGAGTGAAATGACCGAAAATTATTTTATTTACTTGGTAGACTTTGGATAGTTACTAAAACTTGCTCTGCGGTCCCATGAACTACTCCGCAAAAAAAATAGTTAATTTAAGTAATGTCTTGAGGTTCCGCAACCAACTTCAAAATCTAACCATTTATAGGATACTGATAATGTCAGGGACGAGACGCGAGTGTTGCCGGTCATAACTATTAGAGAAAAATTTATGGATGTTTTTATGCTATATGCAAAGCACAAACGAACAAAGATCTATATATTTGTATAAAGTATTGGACTAACAACATATACAATTTATATATAACTGAATGTTATATACATTTAAACTTGTAGTCATTTTATAATAAATGATTATGGTAACTATATTTAATAAACACAGTACCATTATATAGCTATAAAATGGTCCCATGTTTATTGAATATATTTAGCATAATCATTTTTACGTAAAAGAACAACACTCACGCATTGTCCCTGGATAATGTATTTGCTATCCGGTGTTATTTTCATTACAAGACATTGTCAAGTATTTTGCTGCCACTATTACGTTATCTTTACTTATTTAAAATAAAAGATATTTATTAGTTTGCTTTTCTACGCATTAACTCGCAGTACTTCCTGTTAAGAGTAAATACACAGTTTTTATTGCATACATAATATTGCAAAACATTTTATTCTTGTATAATCGCGTTATGTAGCACTGTTTATGATAAACAATTAGTCCATTACGATACTTCATTTATAAGAGGTAATATCTAGATGGACCTACCAATGGTCCAAAAGGATTTTCTGGTCCATTCGGAAAGTCACTGATGAATTGTGAGAAGCTTCTCGTCGTTGACTATCTACCAATAAACTGTGTTCTACCGTCCAGTTTAAATTCCGCCGACTTAAGTACATATCAGAAATACCTGTTCGACTTGTGTACTGCTGTAAGTGTTGGCCTTTGTCCTGTCGATCATTCACTTCGCAATCCTGGTCTTATCAATCATTCAAGATGGTTAACAACAGCCAATCGTATACTACGTATGTATGTTGCCACAAGAAGCCCGTTGGATCAACTGAAGACGATTGTTACTTTCATCGTAACAGTTTATGCACCAGCATGGTTTGAAATAAATAATACTCCTTCATGTAAAGACGGCGCTCGACATGACCACAATACGAAACTGAAATCACGCTACCTCACAGATGAACTGAAGAAAGTTGTTGACCCGGTAATTCAACGCAACGTATTCTTCAGTCATCCAGAAAACATGTTGCTTGCGATGCTTACCGACGAAAGATCAGATATACGCGAGTTAGATCTGAGACGAATAATGAAATCCAGAAGCAGAAACGCACGAGTTCAGTTAGATCTTTCTGTGTACCAGTAATAAACTTTGAGGCTATTAGCAACATAGACATGATCGATTGGCAGAAAACTCCGATCACAGAGCCTCCGATCGTAATGGACATTTATGACGATACCATGATCCGGGAAGAGGATACACCAAGACTGGATTTCGTCCACTATCCTTTCACCCAGTCAGTAGAGAGACATATCAAGTTAGTAACAGAAGCTTCCAAAGTAGTGTGTGGTCCAGAAAAATGCGACGGATTCATAATAGCACGCTTGGATTCAAGATCGAAAATGCCAAAAACCGGACACCAAAGCCAAACACCATTTGTAGCTATAAAAACATGTTAGACAGTTTGCGTGTGTTTTCCCTTTAAATACATGGTTCTTTTTACTTGTAACATTTGTATAGACCGTTAAAAAGGTAAACCAAAACATGATTATGTTGTATATATAAAACTTGTTTTTTTTTTAAAGATTATTGCTTTTTTATCGAAATATGCCAATACTTTAGGTCAACTGCGGAACCTCAGGATATGCTGTAAATTGACTAATTTTGTGCCTCATTACTAACTGCATGCGTTAGCAAGTTTTTATATCTATCCAAACAAGATATTCCGAAATTTTATTCACTCCACCCTAATGTACATACCACAGACATACACATCACTGAGATATATATCAATGACATACTTATCACTGAAATACATGTCATATCACTGACTAATATTACATATCACTGAAATACATGACATATTACTGAAATCATGTCTTATCACTGACATACATGTCATATCACTGACTAATATTACATATCACTGAAATGCATGACATATTACTGAAACCATGTCTTATCGCTGACATGCATGTCATATCACTGACTAATATTACATATCACTGAAATACATGACATATTACTGAAACCATGTCTTGTCGCTGACATACATATCATATCACTGACTAATATTACATATCACTGAAATACATGACATATTATTGAAACCATGTCTTATCGCTGACATACATGTCATATCACTGACTAATATTACATATCACTGAAATACATGACATATTACCGAAACCATGTCTTATCGCTGACATACATTGCATCACTGACACACATGTCGATTTACCAACATACATTAAATACCACTGTCATGCATGGCATATCACTGAATGACATATAATTTCACTGACATAATGATATGTCATTATGTCAGTGAAATCGTATGTCATTCAGTGACATACATGACTGGTATCACTGTGGGGCAAATCCGGTAACTTGAATCGGGATTTACAGACTCAAGATCTCTTGCTGCTACGTGATGACACAGTTGTGTGGCTCGTTGGGGTACATTTAAATAGAGTTTCAAATTGATGTGATGTCAGGTGTGACATATTGATGTGATTGCAGGTGTGACATATTTATGTGATGTCAGGTGTGAAATATTGATGGGATGTTGGGTGTAACATATTGATGTAATGTCGGGTGTGATAAATTGATGTGATGTCAGGTTTGACATATTCATGTGATGTCAAAAAGTGACAAATGATTTAGTGTCGTACGTGATAAATTGACGAAGGGTCTCTTGTGACACTTGAAATGTTTTATCGTGTTATAGATATAATTAATAGCGTAACATAGTAATATAGTGTGCCGTATGACAAATTGATTAAATATGTATTGTGACCAATTGATATAGTCTTCCGTGTGACAAATGGATATTTTTTTTTCGTCTGACAAATTGAAAAAGTATGCCCGGTGACAAATTGATAGAGTGTGCCCTGTGTCCAATTGATATAGTCTGTCTTGTGATAAATTGAAAAAGTGTGCCCTGTGTCCAATTGATATAGTCTGTCATGTGATAAATTGATAAAGTGTGTCCTGTGTCAAATTGATATAGTCTGTCATGTGATAAATTGATAAAGTGTGTCCTGTGTCAAATTGATATAGTCTGTCATGTGATAAATTGATAAAGTGTGTCCTGTGTCAAATTGATATAGTCTGTCATGTGATAAATTGATAAAGTGTGTCCTGTGTCAAATTGATATAGTCTGTCATGTGATAAATTGAAAAAGTGTGCCCTGTGTCCAATTGATATAGTCTGTCATGTGATAAATTGATAAAGTGTGTCCTGTGTCAAATTGATATAGTCTGTCATGTGATAAATTGATAAAGTGTGTCCTGTGTCAAATTGACGTAGTGTGTCCTGTGACTAATTGCGCTGTCTGTGTTGTTTTTATTGTGTAAAAAAATGGTGTACTGTCGTTTGAAGCATCCAGTTTTTTTTTTTAAATTCTTTGCATCAAGGAAGTGAAGACATCACTGGCCGACTAGGCAACACATACACACACACACACACAACACACAAACACACACACACTCAACACACATACACATATGGGTACACACACACACATACACACACACAGGAAGTGAAGACATCACTGGCCGACTAGGCAACACACACACACAAACACAACACACACACAATCTTCTTTTTATGATTTGTTGCACGTATGACTGACTGTTTTAACGACAATATGCCAATGAGACAAAACTACAAATGATGTTCTTTCTAAGTCTGGTACGGATGAAGCTGTAAAGGTCATCTCGTATTGCGAGTAGCATGTAAAATGTAAAACAAGTCACTTGACTTGTAACGAGGTTTAAAGCTTATATTACGATGTGTGTGGGGGGGGGGGGGGGTAGGAGAATCAGGTGGAGACAAATGACTGGTATTAACATATTTATGTTCACACACACGTAGCCTATACTAAAACCTACTAATGGTGCAAGTTAAAAATAAAAAAGCTTGCAAACTTTGAATGTTCTGCTAAGAGTTTACTGTCTTTGTTCTTAATTTTCTACTACGCATATCTCTACAATGCAGAGCAAGTAATGGGTCATGGGTCAAATGGGTCGCAAAATCTGATGGGCCACATGGGTCATGGGTCAATGTTCCCTGACCCACGACCCATCCTTAGTCCCCGCCCGACCCTAAAAAAAACCCGTGCGCGGTTTGTTTTAGTATTTCAAAACGGTTTCTATGGCGACGGCCGCCATCTTGAAAATAACAACATTCAATGGGTCATGGGTCATGATGGGTCTGGGACAAGAACTTGATGGGTCATATGGGTCATAGGTCAATCTCAGTGACCCATTACTTGCTCTGCTACAATGTCATTTAAATTGCTTTAATTAAGTAACTCAGAAGAAATTAATTTCGTTACATTATCATTCATGAAGAAGGTATATTTTCAGTACAATGATATGTTCACAAAAAATAGAAGACAGACATACATACAGAATTTCATACTTATACATTTAGAAATATAGATTATTTTTTTTAAGTAGACAATTTTTTTGGTCATAAATATTTTTACTGGTTTCATTGTTATTGTTCCTTTTATATTTGCCTTGCTCTATCAATAGCAACACAATGTTCTCATTATGTCTACACTATGATGTACAATGTTCTCATTATGTCTACATTATTATGTACAATGTTATTATGATGTCTACACTATTATGTACAATGTTATTATGATGTCTACACTATTATGTACAATGTTCTCATTATGTCTACACTATTATGTACAATGTTCTCATTATGTCTACATTATTATGTACAATGTTATTATGATGTCTACACTATTATGTACAATGTTCTCATTATGTCTACACTATTATGTACAATGTTCTCATTATGTCTACACTATTATGTACAATGTTCACATTATGTCTACACTATTATGTACAATGTTCTCATTATGTCTACACTATTATGTACAATGTTCTCATTATGTCTACATTATTATTACAATGTTTTCATTATGTCTACACTATTATGTACAATGTTCTTACTATGCCTACACTATTATGTACAATGTTCTCATTATGTCTACACTATTATGTACAATGTTATTATGAAGTCTACACTATTATGTACAATGTTCACATTATGTCTACACTATTATGTACAATGTTCACATTATGTCTACACTATTATGTACAATGTTCTCACTATGCCTACACTATTATGTACAATGTTCTCATTATGTCTACACTATTATGTACAATGTTCACATTATGTCTACACTATTATGTACAATGTTATTATGAAGTCTACACCATTATGTACAATGTTCTCATTATGTCTACACTATTATGTACAATGTTTTCATTGCATCTACACCATTATGTATTTCGATCCAGCCTCTAGATCATGATTATCAGATTTCTGCTTCAACAACTGCTGACCCTTCACTTCTGGGAAGAAATTTGACCATAGTTTGGGCATTACTGTATGGTCAATATGTTGAAAGTTGCAGTTTAAAAGTTGAAAGTAAGTAAAAGATGAGAATAAAATTGTATTTGTGTGTGTGTGTAAATATATATATACTAGCTGTACCCTGCAAAGCCTTTGCAGGGAGATAGACTTGTAATGCCATTGCCGAACCTAGGATTTGGGGGCCCTGCATTTTGACATTCGATACCATGACATGAGACTATGTACTTAATATTTAATATAAAAAATAATTTTGGGGGCTCCCCTCAAGCTGGAGCCCGGTGGGACTTTCGATTTTGGACCCCCCCCACCCCCACCCTAGTTACGCCTCTTTGTTAATTTTTTTAAGTTACGAAATAATTTAAAATCTAATTAGTTGTTGTTTCTTTTTCTTACAACATCCTAAAAGATAAATTATTTAAATTTAAAAAAATGCCAAAGAGATCTAATTAGTTACTTTTCATTAAAACAACTAAAAGAGTATATTCTGGGAAAAAAAAACAATAAAAAAAAGATGTCTCTGGGAGAAATACAATATAGGCCAAGTCGCATAACCATTCAGCCACAGCGCCAGTCGAATAAGTAGCAATTTTAATGTACTATTAGAAAAATATTGCTCGGTTATGTTTTCATTGCCTTTTGACCTAGTTTTTTTTAGGTCTATATTGTTATTTTATAATTAAGAAATAATTCAAAGCCGTATTTATTTAAAGCTGAGAACTTAATTAGTATAGAAATGTGCAGAATTTCTTTTTTAAAATATTATATCGACTTTTAAAAAGAACTTTATTTAGTAAAATTTACGAAATTAGATATGAAAACACGGTCAAAAGTCTTATCGTCGCCGACGTCGGAGATTTTCGATTATTACTATTGTTTTACGTTTGACGATGTTAAAATGCTCTGTTGTAATAAAAACTACAATGATTTGAATGATATTATATGCTAATTATTAATTTTTAATATTGGGGACTTTTACATTTTATAATTAAAAGCACAGAAACTATTGAAAACTGTAGATATTTCAAAAAGAAAAATTGAATCGAGACACAGGGGGATGACGCCATTTTTTAATTCTTGTTTTCCGCTTTCGATTTAACGCACACTGGAAATGAGTATTATGATATATGATGATGATGATGATATATATATATATATATATATATATATATATATATATATATATACAGGGGCGCCGAGAGCCAACAAGGGCCCCAGGGCAGGACATCATTGCGGGCCCCTTAATAAACAATGAGTCGTGAAAAAATTGACATGGTTGGGGCGGCCGGGCCCCCTTACAGTTGCGGGCCCCCTGGCAATGACCCCCTGACCCCCCCATCTCGGCGTGCCTGTATATATATATATATATATATATATATGTGTGTGTGTGTGTGTGTGTGTGTGTATGTGTGTTTATTTTACGTATTATTCTTTGAAATTATTATTACTATTAATGATTAATGGAGTAAGTCTACGCATTAAAAGATCATCATATTATTGGTCAGATTATCAATGAGTGATTTTCAATAGATTATCGAAATTTCACAAATTTTAAGTGTTCCCCATTTAAGGATTGGTTACTTGTATGTTCTTCTCTCTACATGTATACCAATATACACTTAAACTGCAAGTAGATGATAGAAAAATTTCCCAAGATAGAACAATATCCCAAGATAGAACAATATCTCAAGATAGAACAATATCTCAAGATAGAACAATATCCCAAGGTAGACCAATATCCCAAGATAGAAAACTATCCCAAGTTAGACCAATATCCCAAGATAGAACAATATCCCAAGATAGAACAATATCCCAAGATAAAACAATATCCCAATTAGTTTTAAACCTGTTTGGGGGTCCTAGCAAAATTTGTAAAGGTAAATTGAGAGTGATGGGCTCCTAGAAAGACGTAACAAATGTTGGGCCCAAAGTAATCTTTAAAAAATGTGGCCCTATTGAGCCCATGTCAAAAATTTTTAGCCAGGGGACCCCTGTAAAGTGCAACGAGTACCTTTCCTTGAGCCTGGCCTGACATTACTATTAGCGATGAAGGGCTCTCATTATGTAAAAATTTCCTTTAGCCTTTCTTTTAAAACAGGTAAACACATCTTGAGTAGCAAGATGGCGTATAATAATCTTTTTAATAACGACAGATTCAACGTTAAATGGTTTATGGGTTACGTTAAAAATAACAAAAGCTTAAACAAAAAATGTTGAAATATGAGAACAGGTATTACTAGCATGTGGAGTTAATAGTGTTGGCATCCAATATCACCTTATATTGTCCTAAAAACGATACTTTTTTTTCCCCGACACATAACCGGCTAAACGGAGCCTTACTATATGATAGGCAAAGCAGATAACAGTTTTAGGCTATTATGAGCCCTTCTTTATGATAGGCAAAGCAGGTAACAGCTTTAGGCTATTATGAGCCCTTCTTTATGATAGACAAAGCAGATAACAGCTTTAGGCTATTATGAGCCCTTCTTTATGATAGACAAAGCAGATAACAGCCTAATGCTATTATGAGCCCTTCTTTATGATAGACAAAGAAGATAACAGCCTAATACTATTATGAGCCTTTCTTTATGATAAACAAAGCAGATAACAGCTTTAGGCTATTATGAGCCTTTCTTTATGATAGGCAAAGCAGATAACAGCTTTAGGCTATTATGAGCCTTTCTTTATGATAGGCAAAGCAGATAACAGCCTAATGCTATTAATTCTAGCACTGATAGAGCCATATCAAAAACGTTTTACTAAGACCCCCCCCACACCCCAATATATTTTTTAAAGGCTGTGCCTATGGGTCCACTAAGACATAAAACTGGCTCTGCTGCCAGCTAGTAAACTGCCATATCAGGCCGGTGCGAACTTTTTTGAACCGCGGGCCACGATGGGTTCTTAAATTTGACAGAAGGGCCACACCAGTTGGGGTGGGGTGTTTATATAAATAATGTGAATTTAATGTCAGCGTCATTGTCGTTAACGAGCGGAGTGGAGCAGAGCGCGGGAAAGATCAGAAAGACGGGCGGGCCATACTTGGTTGGTGTGTCGTAGTTTCCTCCACTCCTGTGCTATAGTACAGTTACGATGAAGACGTATAGGGTGTGCACCATATCACGCTAATGTTTCGTCTATTAGGTTAATATATCGCTATGGTGCGCCCTAAAACATTCATTCCCCCTCTAAAGCTGTACTTAGCCAATATCTATTGCCACACATCTAAAAAAAATAGATGGGAAATGGTGGTGGTTTGCAAATCTCAAATAAAGCGTTATTTATCTTAGTTGACCCAAATACACGCGTGCGCGTGTGTGTATGTGGTGTGTGTGTGTGTATGTGGTGTGTGTGTGTGTGTGTTATCATTATTAGGACTTGTTTAGAAAGAAATTCATAATCTATGAGCTAATATCTATTTACAATTAAATTGAGACCCTTTTTTCCTCTTTCCAGACTTGTTCTTCCTCAATTTGGAGGCCGGGGCAATAACCCTGTGAATGGCATTCTCCCAATAATTTTTAACTGACCACATTACCTAATAATTGTTTAGTAATTTTAGCTGTGGGGCGCCAAAGCAGCATCTTAATTTGGCTATCGATAAGTACAGACCTTCGCCCACCTCCCTATTCAGTTGTTTGTTTTTAACTACAGTGCAGGATAAGAAAACACAAGTATGTCTTAAGACGGGTTGATGTATTTAAACTTTGTCACACCATTTAATGATACGGACACACACCAATGATTGTGTCAACTGATAATAGACGTTTATGGCCCAATAGCTGGTTATTGGCACACATTATTGGTGTACTTTAATTTATTTTTAACACATGTCTATTCGCACGGTCTTAATGGTCACAAAAAAGATACTAGAAACTAAGGCTATATCGCGTTACTATAAATATTATTATATTGAAAAGTCATGCATTAAAGTAGCCAGTAGGAGACATTATTAAATGTTGCGAGTCATGGAATGAACTACGGTCACTGCAGTAGAAGGTTAAGTAACAACATTCAGTCATAGAATGAGCTACATTTTCTGTCATAGAATGAACTACATCTACTGTCATAGAATGAACTACATTTACTGTCATAGAACGAACTACATTTACTGTCATAGAATGAACTACATTTACTGTCATAGAATGAACTACATTTACTGTCATAGAATGAACTACATTCACTGTCATAGAATGAACTAATATACTGTCATAGGATGAACTACATTTACTGTCATAGAATGAAATAAATTTACTGTCATAGAATGAACTACATATACTGTCATGGAATGAACTACATTTACTGCAGTAGAATGTTAAGTAACAACATTCAGTCATAGAATGAACTATGGTCACTGTTTCCTTCTTGTCAACTTGTAATTAATATCAAATTTGTCCTCGTATCTTTAAATAACTGCTCCCGTTGTTTTGTTTTTTTTTTGTTTAGATGCCATTGATGAATGTCAAGGGTCAACAAATGTTTGTTTAAACAACGGAACATGTACTGATCAACCAGTTGGATATAGCTGTAAGTGCGCAACGGGATTTTCTGGATATTCGTGTGATCACAGTAAGTCAAAGTTTACGTGAAAATGATCATAAAATATGACACTATTTGAGAGTAAAAAAATATAAATGAACTAAAAAATTATATATATATATATATATATATATAACAAACACTGTTTTGATCATGAAGGCCTGCCTATGAATGGTTGAAATATTCTACATTCTAAACACCAACATTTGGAAAAATAGAGAAATGTCATTGTGATACTGTCAAGATTAAAAGTTACCATTTAATGGCTCTGCGGTTGAATTATATTTATTGAATCATATCCCAGAAATGAAAAGTTTTAATTTTTTTATATATTAAAAATGATTTCACCAAATAGTACTTGCAAGGCCGAAGAAGATTTAAAAAGTATCTCGAATGATATATTTGGGTCTACAACTAATAATTTTCTGACCATAGTCATCTTTTATAATAGTTATCTACAAAAAAGCGAAGAAAAATTCATGTGGACTATAAACAGACATTCATTAAAATAAAACACAGTGGGAAAAATCCGAATGATTGTTATATAAAGATCAAACTACAAAGACTATCGCCTACTGTATGGGGGAGAAGAGACAAACCCTAAAATTCGCCAACAGTATAGGGGTGGGGGGAAGGGGAGAAACACGTCAAATGAATGATGTCTTTCATTGGCTGCATACGTGAGACTAGAGAGGCTCTTAGGTCCTGGCCGATACTTAACTGGGATATTTTAAGGCCTCGACAAGTAAAGTACCGGTCCTTTCATTTTGAATGCAAGATTTAAAGAAATTAATATTAGAAATCGCCCCCTTTGACAGTGGGGACCCAAAACATTTGTCTAGTTTGACAGTGTAGACCCAAGACATTTGTCTAGTTTGACAGTGTAGACCCAAGACATTTGTCTAGTTTGACAGTGTAGACCCAAGAAATTTGTCTAGTTTGACAGTGTAGACCCAGGACGTTTGTCTAGTTTGACAGTGTAGACCCAAGAAATTTGTCTAGTTTGACAGTGTAGACCCAGGACGTTTGTCTAGTTTGACAGTGGAGACCCAAGACATTTGTCTAGTTTGACAATGTAGACCCAGGACGTATGTTTAGTTTGACAGTGGAGACCCAATACATTTGTCTAGTTTGACAGTGTAGACCAAAGACATTTGTCTAGTTTGACAGTGGAGACCCAATACATATGTCTAGTTTGACAGTGTAGACCCAGGACGTTTGTCTAGTTTGACAGTGTAGACCCAAGACTTTTGTCTAGTTTGACAGTGTAGACCCAAGACATTTGTCTAGTTTGACAGTGTAGACCCAAGACATTTGTCTAGTTTGACAGTGTAGACCCAAGACATTTGTCTAGTTTGACAGTGTAGACCAAGGACGTTTGTCTAGTTTGACAGGGTTAAACCATAGACATTTGACTATTTACATAAATGACCATACAAATGTGTTTGGTATAAAAGTAACAGGAACAACGATCATGACTAAGTACTTGAAAGAGATTAAAGATGTTACTGGACAAGCTGCTACCTCGCTTGCCATGACACTGAATGTTCATAACTTCTGTATGTTATTAAATAAGCATGCAACGGAATTCAGGATATGTGTATTTGTCAAAAATAAAAGTCAAGTATATGACACTTTACAATATCTTCAGATTTATTTGTTTAAAAAAATTCTTTACGTGTTGATGTTATATTTTCAGGCGATGCTTCCCCTTGCACCGTCTCGACTTCCATGTTAATTATGTGGGAAAACCTAACATCGTCCGATCTGTCGCTAACTTGTGAGAATCTAAATATCTCTTCAGATATTGTTCTAGTCCAGTTTCCTAATGCAACTTTCCGGATGGCAGTGGATGAAATAAATGAAACAGAAGCCTTATTATTCTTTGACTTGTTAGTATATAATCCTGGTATATATAATGTAAGCTATTTTTTTTTATTTTCAAATGAAATCTAATTTCTTCAAAAGCTGCCATATACCTAATCATATTTTAACCTGATTATTAATGTAGAGCATGTGATAGTGAGATATGCCTGAATATTTAATCTAGCATACATCAATTAAATTTCATTTAACAATTTTACAAAAATAAATCCAATCCATTCAAACAATTAATAAACAGACTAGTTGAATTGGCGGGACTTTGGATATGAGCCCGATCAGCATTTTGTAGCCCTGTGTGAATGTTGTAACCAGGTCTGTATGTTGTAGCCTGGTCTGTATGTTGTACCTTGGTCTGCATGCTGTAGCCTGGTGTGTATAGTGTAGCCTGGTCTGAATTCTGTAGCCTGGTCTGTATGTTGTAGCCTGGTATGTATGTTGTAACCTGGTCTATATGTTGTAGCCTGGTCTGTATGTTGTAGCCTGGTTTGTATGCTGTAACCTAGTCTGTATGTTGTAGCCTGGTCTGTATGTTGTAGCCTGGTTTGTATGCTGTAACCTAGTCTGTATGCTGTAGCCTGGTCTGAATTATGTAGCCTGGTGTGTATATTGTAGCCTGGTCTGTATGCTGTAGCCTGGTCTGTATGTGTAGCCTAGTCTATATATTGTAGCCTGGTCTGTATCCTGTAGCCTGGTCTGTATGATGTAGCCTGGTCTGTATGCTGTAACCAGGTCTGTATGTTGTAGCCTGGTCTGTATGCTGAAGCCTGGTATGTATGTTGTAGCCTGGTCTGTATGCTGTAGCCTGGTCGGTATGTTGTAGCCTGGTCTGTATGCTGTAGCCTGGTCTGTATCCTGTAGCCTTTTCTGTATGCTGTAGCCTGGTCTGTATGCTGTAACCAGGTCTGTATGTTGTAGCCTGGTCTGCATGATATAGCCCGGTCTGTATGTTGTAGCCTGGTCTATATGTGTAGCCTAGTCTATATATTGTAGACTGGTCTGTATCCTGTAGCCTGGTCTGTATGATGTAGCCTGGCCTGTATGCTGTAGCCTGGCCTGTATGATGTAACCAGGTCTGTATGTTGTAACCTGGTCTGTATGCTGTAGCCTGGCCTGTATGATGTAACCAGGTCTGTATGTTGTAACCTGGTCTGTATGATATAGCCCCGTCTGTATGTTGTAGCCTGGTCTGTATGCTGTAGCCTGGTCGGTATGTTGTAGCCTGGTCTGTATGCTGTAACCAGGTCTGTATGTTGCTTGCTCAGATAAAGCGCGTCCAGACACCTATATGTTTCACCAGTAGCTATTGCACACTCGGATTATGTAGAGATAAAAAAAAAGCACATTACAAAGAAAAGCATCACGTTATAAGTTTTAGGATCTTGCGATAGGCATCTTACCCTTACAGAAACAATAATAAAAGGACTACAACCACTCTGTATGTCAGTTTATGTATATACAAAGACAAGAGCCATCTTATATTTCAGTTTTTTGTGAAACAGAAAGTCAACATCCACTTAATATCTCAATTTATATTTATAAAAATATAACATCCAATTAATATTTCAGTTTATTATAGTCATTGATACCAACTATCATCAGTTGGTGACAATATCTGTTTACAATCCACCGCGGTTTCTTTCTCCTCCCTCCACGTTGATAATATTGGAAAATATGACATCGTGGACTGTCAACGTGACAGCTGTTACTGACAATGTGCCGTCAGCTCTCACCTACTTTGTTAAAGAATTTATTTCCGGTAAGTTTCAAAATTATCTAGTACTTTAAAAAAAAATATTAATGAGGTGACTTTCTATTAGGTAATGTTATAATCAATGGTGCGACAATACATGGTTACAAGAATCGGAAATATGAAATATCGGAACTTTTTGGGTATGTAGTCGGCATCGGAGTATGTATAGCTTATTTCCCATTCCTTCACTAATTCATTGACATTTTCCATAAAATTCGATAATTTGTTTGGTATCGTAATCGGGAATCGTACCGGAAAAGTAAACAAAAAAATATGGTATCGTCCCATCACTGATCAGTCATATATACGGTAAGTCACAATCCCAGTCATACTTAATTATACGATACCACCTAAGACCCCCACTGTTAAATGAATCCCTTCGTATTAATTGTTATAAAATATTGTGCTCAGAGTGCAGAGACAAGGACATTTGCTTAAGGCGTCTACATTTCTATAAGTCTCTGCCTTGGGGGCCCCAAGACCTACGAACGGCTCTGGTCAAATTATAGGTGTCTATTATTGTCCACTGATATATGAGTACACTTCTTATTCGATACAGGCTACAACCTGAAAATAGATAAAACTGGTCTGATCACTGCAACCTCGCCCACACCCAACAACATGATTGGCTCATTCAACATCACAGTAGAGGTGAGAAAATTAAACTATAACACAATCAAACTAAACTAACTAGACTATAGCACAATCATATGAAATGATTTAAAATGGTTATCATAAGGGGGGTAAACAACAGTGATCAGTGTGTAGATAAATGAAATTGTTATCATAAGGGGGAAAACAACAGTGATCGGTGTGTAGATTAATGAAATTGTTATCATAAGGGGGGAACAACAGTGATCGGTGTGTAGATTAATGAAATTGTTATCATAAGGGGGTTAAACAACAGTGATCGGTGTGTAGATAAATGAAATTGTTATCATAAGGGGGAAAACAACAGTGATCGGTGTGTAGATTAATGAAATTGTTATCATAAGGGGGGAACAACAGTGATCGGTGTGTAGATTAATGAAATTATTATCATAAGGGGGGAAACAACAGTGATCGGTGTGTAGATAAATGAAATTGTTATCATGTGAAAACAAATGAAAATGTTAATTATCTGAAATGTCACTGTTTGTGTTACGGCATTTACTTTACTGTGAAATAGGGGCGGTAACTCCTGTACTTATAATAAAGTTGGCAACAGAAGGCCGCCACATTTTTGAAATCCGCCACAGGGTGTCAATTACCCTAGTTTCTTTTTTTTAAAAGTAAACAGTTAACGCTATCAATTAAATACGTTTTCCATTGCAGGTTCTAGACACGGTGACAAACCTGTCTACTACATGGACAGTACACGTGATAGTTCAAGATGTGAATGAGAGTCCAGTATGCACTGTGTTGTCCAGTGTCGCTTCAGTTTACCTCTCAACGTCCAGTACAACGCTAGCACGTATAAACTGTACAGACCCAGACAGAACGGAAGAATTTACACAGTTGAACTACGCAGTTATTTCAGGTATCAGCTAGACAATTTACACTGTTTAACTAAACAGTTAATTCAGGTATCAGCTCGACAATTTACACTGTTTAACTACACAGTTAATTCAGGTATCAGCTCGACAATTTACACTGTTTAACTACACAGTTAATTCAGGCATCAGATATACGATTTACAGAACTCAACTAAAGGCCTGAATTTTAGATGTGAGAATGACACAATTTTCACTGTTCAACTACACAATTTATGTATTAACAAGACAATTTACACAATTTAACTTCAAAGTTAATTCAGTTATGGGATCATTTAAATATTACATAACTCAAAAGTTGACCTAAATTTGGGGGCTCCTCTCCTTCCCCTGATAATATAATGACGGTCCCCACACCCCCAGTTCGATGGAGATTTTCCGATTGCCAAAGTAGGTTACAAGCAACAAAGGAAAACTTTAGGAAGTTTCTTAGGTTAACATCATAAAACATGAACTTGAAGATCTTAACTTTAATAGGTCTCTTAGGCTAACATCATAAAACTCAAACCTGAAGATCTTATTTTCATATTCCAGTCCCCCCTTCAGTGAATGTCTCAATAGACAAGTCTGGAAATGTTGTGTTAATAGACACAATTTCAGTCAACGTCACAAGTTTTAATGTTTCTGTCTCAGCTCGAGATGTTGGCTATGTTGCTTACTCCAACTTTAGTGTCAGAGTCATAAGTAAGTATAATGTCAGAGTCATAAGAAAATATAATGCCAGTCATAAGTACAGTATAATATTCGAGTCAATAGTAAAACGTCAGAGTCACAAATATAATATTAGAGTCATAAGTAAGTATAATGTGAAATTCATAAGTATTACAATGCCAGAGTCATAAGTATGTTATAATCCCATAGTCATAAGTATGGTGTACGTAATTCAAATCATGGCATACTCAGTGTAAATTTGGTAGGTACTTTTGTTCTGTTTTCTTTACACTTATATACAAAGCTGTTGTTATGTTTCCATGTTCGTCAAATATTCTTTTTTGAGGTAAAATAACCTTTTTTTAAATCATTCCAGATGATGTTCCCTCGTGTTCAATGGCTAGAAATGTTCTGTTGCTATGGGAGTCAAAACCAACTGGCAAAATAAATGTAACATGTGAAACGGTTGATCCAGAAAATGTTCACAGTATAAATTATACTGGATTCGATATATCATTTCAAGAACTTTTCAACATCAGCATGATTTCTGAAAATAATAAGACAGCATTGTTCAATGTTTCCATAATGAAATTTTCACTATTAGCTGCTAACGTAAGTAACTTGTTTATTTGTGTTGTCATGTATGCAGCTTATTTATTTTCACCATTAACTGCTAACGTAAGTAACTTGTCAATTAAAAAGGAAAAGACTGAGACATGTTGACAAATATGACATATGGGCGTATGGTAGTTTCTATAGATAAATGACCTGGTCCATATCAAGCTGGACGTATGGAAGTTTCTATAGATAAATGACCTGGTCCATATCAAGCTGGACGTATGAACGTTTCTATAGATAAATGACCTGGTCCATATCAAGCTGGACGTATGAAAGTTTCTATAGATAAATGACCTGGTCCATATCAAGCTGGACGTATGAAAGTTTCTATAGATAAATGACCTGGTCCATATCAAGCTGGACGTATGAAAGTTTCTATAGATAAATGACCTGGTCCATATCAAGCTGGACGTATGAAAGTTTATATAGATAAATGACCTGGTCCATATCAAGCTGGACGTATGAAAGTTTCTATAGATAAATGACCTGGTCCATATCAAGCTGGACGTATGAAAGTTTCTATAGATAAATGACCTGGTCCATATCAAGCTGGACGTATGATAGTTTCTATAGATAAATGACCTGGTCCATATCAAGCTGGACGTATGGAAGTTTATATAGATAAATGACCTGGTCCATATCAAGCTGGACGTATGGTAGTTTATATAGATAAATGACCTGGTCCATATCAAGCTGGACGTATGAAAGTTTCTATAGATAAATGACCTGGTCCATATCAAGCTGGACGTATGAAAGTTTCTATAGATAAATAACCTGGTCCATATCAAGCTGGACGTATGGAAGTTTATATAGATAAATGACCTGGTCCATATCAAGCTGGACGTATGGTAGTTTATATAGATAAATGACCTGGTCCATATCAAGCTGGACGTATGAAAGTTTCTATAGATAAATGACCTGGTACATATCAACCTGGACGTATGAAAGTTTCTATAGATAAATAACCTGGTCCATATCAAGCTGGACGTATGAAAGTTTCTATAGATAAATGACCTGGTCCATATCAAGCTGGACGTATGAAAGTTTCTATAGATAAATGACCTGGTCCATATCAAGCTGGACGTATGAAAGTTTCTATAGATAAATGACCTGGTCCATATCAAGCTGGACGTATGATAGTTTCTATAGATAAATGACCTGGTCCATATCAAGCTGGACATGAAAGTTTCTATAGATAAATGACCTGGTCCATATCAAGCTGGACGTATGAAAGTTTCTATAGATAAATGACCTGGTCCATATCAAGCTGGACGTATGAAAGTTTCTATAGATAAATGACCTGGTCCATATCAAGCTGGACGTATGAAAGTTTCTATAGATAAATGACCTGGTCCATATCAAGCTGGACGTATGAGAGTTTCTATAGATAAATGACCTGGTCCATATCAAGCTTGACGTATGAAAGTTTCTATAGATAAATGACCTGGTCCATATCAAGCTGGACGTATGAAAGTTTCTATAGATAAATGACCTGGTCCATATCAAGCTGGACGTATGAAAGTTTCTATAGATAAATGACCTGGTCCATATCAAGCTTGACGTATGAAAGTTTCTATAGATAAATGACCTGGTCCATATCAAGCTGGACGTATGAAAGTTTCTATAGATAAATGACCTGGTCCATATCAAGCTGGACGTATGAAAGTTTCTATAGATAAATGACCTGGTCCATATCAAGCTGGATGTATGAAAGTTTCTATAGATAAATGACCTGGTCCTTATCAAGCTGGACGTATGAAAGTTTCTATAGATAAATGACCTGGCCCATGTCCTAGATGGCGACTAGATAATGCTTATACTGTATGTTGTTCTTTTTTTCACCCTGTGTACAGCACAACGGCCACTCATATTCCCCCATCAATTTAGAGTGTTTCAAAGGATAATGGTGAAAAAAAAATTGTTTAATTCACTATCGCATACCCCCCAGAAATGTGAGGTTTCGGGTCAGTAATACGATGGCCAAATTATAGGAAAAAATATTGAGTCTAAGTGACTGCTTATTAGCATCAAACTTTTAAGTTTTTTTTTTGCAAAAGGGTCATTCCATGTCAACTCAACCAGTTTTTTGACAATTGTTCACCCGACCCTCTCAGATCTTTTTGAAATTTTTAGGGCTTGTTGTACATTCAAAGTTAAGTGATTCCTGAAAATCTCAGACCATTTGGTCAAAAACTTTGTGAGATATGATTTTTTAAAGTTTTAAGGGTAGTCACGAGTTCGCGTAACATTTACATTTTCGCGATATTTGAACGTGAATATTTCAAAAAATAAAAGAGGTATCAGACTGAAATTTTCAGTATTTACTTATTGTTTTATCCTGAGTTGAATGATGTATTTATCTTAAGTGTAGCTTGCACAAAGAATGCCCTAAAAATTTCCAAACATTGCACTTCAGACAGTTTTCATCAGTATTTGACCCAGTATAGCCAAGAACCTATAAGACATGAAATGATGTTTGTTATACAGTTAGTAAGTAACATATATGTGTATACTATTTTGATAGAGAATTCCTGTTAATCAAATAATAGTGTACTCATGTTGGGCCCCTTTAAGCATCATGGTCTGCTTTTCTCTCATAAAGCCAAGCTTTCTCACTGTTTGTTAACTATGAGCTGGATGTAGAGACATCAATAGCAGCAAATCGTGATGTATCAAGGGTCGGTCACGTTTCCTTGAAACATTTGAACAGTAAAAAGTGTGGTGCAGATGATTTAAACAACTTGTCAAACACTGCTGCTGATATTATTTTAAAGATGTGATGACGGCATGCTAGAAATAGAAGGCGTTTGTCAAACATCCGCTGAATAACTGTTATGGCGCCAGTTTGAACTCCTGTGTTAGAACTTGTATCAAAACAAAGACCAGCCAGCCATTCTGGGACACCTTTCAACTCATGAAGTATCTGAACCACAGCTTTACCCATTAATTCACCAGTTGATCTTGGAAGTTGTAGAATTGTCAAAAGCTCTTCAACCTTCACTCAAGACACAACAATTGGCATTTGATCAACTAGCTCGTCTGATTGGCCACCAACATCTGGTAGTAATTTTCCATCAAAATGAGCAACTAATGGTGTGCTTGGCACAAACATCTCCTTCTGGTTTACTATGACTGATTGGCAAACATTTTTTCTAGCTCTATATATTGTACTTGTTGACAGTGATACTGTTGTTGATTCATCAGCTGGAAAAATTCAACTTTCAACTCCATCTGCCTATCACTTGACAGCTTTTGTTCTTGCCAAGCTTAACATATCTCTTGTACAATGCTTTCAGCTTGGCAACAGCATTAGGCTTCTGTGTCGTTGGGATGTGCGCTATAAACCATATAGCAAAAACTTCATCGATCACATTTGAGCAGCTTTCAGAGAGAGAAAGCTTCTGACTCTTCAAGTAATAAAGCAAACGACGCAGAGTGAGCCCCATAGTTGGTAGGCTGTTAGAACAAGTGACTAAATCAAGAGATGCTAACTGTTGACCAATCAACCAGACATCGATTTCAGATCTAGTTTTGAAAGTCTTTTGAGGTACAGATGCCATATTTATTATTACAATTGAACTCTAAATCTGAAAGAAAAAGAACGCACAGCAGTGTACATTGCAGAATGAATAATGCGGAATTAACAATTTAAATGTCAATATTAGTACACTACAAAGACAATTTAAAAAATCCACTCCAAAATTGCATCTTATAGGCTTACGAACAGGGACGAGGCGTGAGTGTTGCCGGTCTAACTCTTAGAGAAAAATTGATTGATGATTTTATAGCCATAAACAAAGCACAAACGAACAAATATCTATATATTTGTATAAAGTATTGGACTAATAATATATACAATTTATATAAATAAATTTTATATATATTTAAACTTGTAATCATTTTATTATGAAAGATTATGCTAACTATATTCAATGCACACAGGACCATTACATAGCTATAAAATGGTCTTGTGTGTATTGAATATAGTTAGCATAATCATTCATAATAAAATGACTACAAGTTTAAATATATATAACATCAGTTATATATAAATTGTGTATATTATTAGTCCAATACTTTATACAAATATATAGATATTTGTTCGTTTGTGCTTTGTATATTGCTATAAAATCATCAATCAATTTTTCTCTAAGAGTTAGACCGGCAAAACTCACGCTTAGTCCCTGCTTACGAATATGCCAAAAGAAGGAGACCCTTTGAGCAGTCTGTTAATGTCAATCTTTTTGACTGAAATTTTTACTGGTTACCTAATACATCAATCCTCATCCATTAATGCCCTATGCGGTTAAATTTGAAAAAAAAATTTTTTTTGAAACACTCTACCCCTCATTCCCCAAAATATGAGTCATTTTACCCTCACGGCTTAGACCCGCGGCTCTCAACGGCTGGCACGCGAACCCTCAATGTTGACATGAAAGATTATGCCCGGGATACGCAGTGACATATAATTTTCGTTTAAAACTTAACAACTTAGGAGTTTGAAGAATGTCGCCGGTTTGCAGAGTGACTCATCACCAAAACTAGTTGCCAAAGTATTGCGTTAGAAAGGTGAGCACATTTCATTACGAAATTACATTTGTTCGCGGAAATACTTTCGCACCCTTTGGGGTACAGTTGCGAAATAGGTTGAGGCCAGACTGTACGCAATGTAGACCTGACTGTAAACAAAGTAAGCCTGACTGTCAGCAATGTAGACCTTGCTGTAAACAAAGTAAGCCTGACTGTCAGCAATGTAGACCTTGCTGTAAACAAAGTAAGCCTGACTGTCAGCAATGTAGACCTTGATGTAAACAAAGTAAGCCTGACTGTCCGAAATGTAAGCCTGACTGTCAGCAATGTAGACCTTGCTGTAAACAAAGTAAGCCTGACTGTCCGAAATGTAAGCCTGACTGTCAGCAATGTAGGCCTGACTGTTAGCAATGTAGGCCTGACTGTCAGCAATGTAAGCCTGACTGTCAGCAATGTAGGCCTGACAGTCAGTAATGTAGACCTGACTGTCAGCAATGTAAGCCTGACTGTTAGCAATGTAGGCCTGACAGTCAGCAATGTAAGTCTGGCTGTCAGCAATGTAAGCCTGACTGTCAGCAATGTAAGCCTGACTGTTAGCAATGTAAGCCTGACTGTCAGCAATGTAAGCCTGACTGTCAGCAATGTAGGCCTGACTGTCAGCAATGTAGGCCTGACTGTCAGCAATGTAAGCCTGACTGATAAATAAAAGTTCCAATAGAAGGAATCCATTGACGTTTGAGGCATCTTAATGCATTTCAATAAAAACTAATTTTTTAAAAAGTTGTATACGTATTTTTCAACTTACTCTGTATGATTGTTTATACTTTGTATGGCTGTTTATAATCTTTTTCGTTTCATGTTTTGGTAAATTTGAAATTAATTATTATTAGCTTCTTGAGGTCCAATCGATTTGAAATTTTCAACTCTCGCGTATTCTCAATGTCGCTATGCTATTTTAAAATGTTCACATCAATTATTTAAAAATCGTGTGAAGTTACAAAACTAATTACTTTGTATGATAATAGTTATATAAGGGTAGAATTGCGGAAAGATATATTTGTGTGTAAATTACTACACTGGTCTGTTACTGTACACAGTTCTGAAGTTGTTGTTTTTTTTAGTTTGGTGGGCTATTATGTATATATATATTAGGGTGGTGCTTAGGAACCACTAAAAATTAAAACCTTGATTTCCTTAGGTCTCACCCCTTTAAATTGTTCCTTTGGATGTAGAAACATCTAGAAAAAAAATTGGTGCTGATATCTTAATATTTAGAGGTAGCTCAATGAAGCCAAAGTTTAGGTAGGTCACGTTCAACAAGTAAACAGATCACGCTCTTTGGAATTTTTGGCTTTTTTAATCAAAGATAGTTTCTCAAACACAACATTAAACAGTAAAATGAATTATTAAACAAGCACAAACAATCCTGCATCTACAATATTCTACCTGTAATTATGGTTCAATGTTATCAGTCCGATAAGAAGTCATTTTGACAATGTCTGTTTATTAGTGTCTGGATAGGATTGTCGATGCTGTTGAACAGACTGCAGCAGGAACTGAAGTTGCTCCTCATCTCTGGTGAGGATTCCACTGTACTCTTGAATCAATGCTACACCCCTCTCTGCATGGTCGTTGACAACCTGAATCAGCCGAACGGTCTCCAAAGATCGCCGATAATCTTTATGGTTGGTCCACTCATCTGGGTCAGCTTCCAGGAATCCAGTCTGAAGCTCCATCATGTCAAAGAATCTCTTAGACTTTGGCGACACGAAGTCCTCGAGCCTCCTGTTGTTGAAGGATTCCAAATCAACAGAGATTAGCTTGATGTCCTCTGGCTCCTCATTACCGCTTTCATTAATAGAATTTACCATGCGTCTTTTTGTTTTCGCCGATACCTGATCGAAGAATGCCAACCCAACCAATTCAGGGGACAGGTACCAGAGGTGCTTTGAAAACTTGTTGGATGCAGCACTGGAAACAGCTCTGTGTATTCCGGAGTTGCTGAGAATTGATTGGAGCAACAGCATATCATTGTATGGAGCAGCGGCTGCCAGATTAGCCGTGAACCAGGCTCTCATGTAGACAGTACAATAAAGATGCACAGCTCTTGAAGACCTCTCTCTTCCTTGGTTGTCAGTCTGAATAGCCCTTTGAACATCCATATCTTCAGGCTGTACAGAACCTTCGACATCCAGCCAGCATGGTGCATTGCTCCAGGAGCAATGAATTGCACTCCTCTTTCAGTCACGACCCCAAGAAATAGCAGAGCAAGTTCCAGGAACTCTCGATAATCATCTCTTGGCTGCTGCTCTTGAATATGCTTCTGAGCAAATTCAATCAGAGAGTTGCGCACATCTTCTAGCGAAGTAGACACGTCTGAATTTGTCAGTGATGTTCAATAGTTTGCTCTGTCAATGAACTGCCAATGATCCTTGAAGCGTTTGAATAGCAGACCCTCAGGAGATGAAGTGGCACCTAGACAGACTTGGAAGACTGCGCCCAGAATCAGTTCCATAATGTGATGTCTGCAAGCAAGTGATAGAAGACCTCGCTGAAGTTTTTTGCTCCAGCAGGATGCAGGTACCACTAATCCGACCAGTGTTGGAACTAGTAGTATCAAAGCACATGTCTCTGATCTTGTCTCTAACACCCCAGTCTTGCAGAGCTTGAAAGACAGCTCCGGCCTGTGCAGCACCAGTTCCGGAAGGCAGTTTCGCAACAGTTAACAACTTTTATCCCAGAAACAATTAAAGGAAGTCTGTCGAGGAATCAATTTCCATCCCAATGCACAACCATAGGATAATCAGTTTGGCAAGTTGCCAATAGTTTCTAGGTGGTGTAGGTAGTCCTATACTGTGTTGCTAATAGTTTCTTTGTCTAGGCCAGTGGTCGGCAAACTTATCAGCCAAAGAGCCAAATATGAACATTACACCAATTAAAAAAAATTGAGAGCCAAAAATAGGGGGTGAGAGCAGAGATTTTTGAAAGTTCGTTTCTAAGCACCACCCTAATATATATATATATATACATATGTATATATATATATATATATATATATATATATATATATATATATATATATATATTACATATATATTATAAACTTTGCCAAAAAAATATATAAATTTTTACAACAAGTTTTTTTTTTAGTCTATCATTATCACACAGAGTACATCTCTAAATTGTACTATTAATATACATTTGATAAACAAATAAAAAAGCAAAACAAATACTTTCAAAACTAAAAAGTAGAACATAAAAGTTTATAAACTTTATTTTTTATAAGCTTTTTTTTTTTTTACTTGCACCAAAAAGTTTCTAAAAAAACTCCTTTGATCATTTATTGTCGTTTGATCGTACAAATATTATTGTCAATTTTCCATACACATATTTATTGTCATTTTTAAATACACATATTTATTGCCATTTGATCATACAAATATTTATTGCCATTTGATCATACAAATATTTATTGTCAATTGATCATACAAATATTTATTGTCATTTGATCATACAAATATTTATTGCCATTTGATCATACAAATATTTATTGTCGTTTGATCATACAAATATTTATTGTCATTTGATCATACAAATATTTATTGTCATTTGATCATACAAATATTTATTGTCGTTTGATCATACAAATATTTATTGACATTTGATCATACACATTTTTATTGTCATTTGATCATATAAATATTTTTGACATTTGATCATACAAATATTTATTGTCGTTTGATCATACAAATATTTATGGACATTTGATCATACAAAGGTGTTTCCATAAATAGCAACCAGTGCATAGATTCTATAAACGGTAGAAAATAGATACGGTTGAAAGATTATTATTGAACTGGAATGTGGGATAGGTACTAAAGAGTGTTAATACAATTCTGACTATGAAGCCTAACGACCACCCTGTGCTGTATCCAGAGAATCTAGGGGGCCTCGACTAACTTTGACAGATGGGGGCCTCGACTAACTTTGACAGATGGGGGCCTCGACTAACTTTGACAGATGGGGGCCTCGACTAACTTTGACAGATGGGGGCCTCGACTAACTTTGACAGATGGGGGCCTCGACTAACTTTGACAGATGGGGGCCTCGACTAACTTCGACAGATGGGGGCCTCGACTAACTTTGACAGATGGGGGTCTCGACTAACTTTGACAGATGGGGGCCTCGACTAACTTTGACAGATGGGGGCCTCGACTAACTTTGACAGATGTGGGCCTCGACTAACTTTGACAGATGGGGGCCTCGACTAACTTTGACAGATGGGGGCCTCGACTAACTTCGACAGATGGGGGCCTCGACTAACTTTGACAGATGGGGGTCTCGACTAACTTTGACAGATGGGGGCCTCGACTAACTTTGACAGATGGGGGCCTCGACTAACTTTGACAGATGGGGCCTCGACTAACTTTGACAGATGGAGGCCTCGACTAACTTTGATAGATGGGGGCCTCGACTAAATTTGACAGATGGGGGCCCTTTGTTATAAAAATGAATATCTTTATTCAATACATTTCAACAGTGAAGGGAACCGCCCAGTCTCGGGACACCTAAAAATAAAAGTGTCTGGTTCCTCTCCTTGCAGCTGCCTTGTAGCTGATGTAAACTCTATTATGAAATATGTACTGTAATGTGCGCGTGTTTATCTCAATTAAGTGATTAGTTTTTTATGTGTTTTTTTTTTTCATATTGTTCAATTTTCAGTTCATATTTTTTGGACCTTCTAAGCAATATTTCTGTATTTTTAGGTCACAGACAGCCGAGCCCTGAAGATGACATTACACCTGACTGTCAATGGGTTTACAGTTGACCAAGTTATAGACATATTTCTTATGAGGCCGCCAGAACTTTCATCTCATTACATGAATGTCAGCATATTGCAGAACGTAACAATAGGAACTGTTATACTGATCGCAATGGTAACAACGAATAATTCACAGTCAATGTTGAAATATGCATTTACTAATCCTGTTGTAGGTGAGTTAGAAAAGAAATTTAACATGTTTAAATGTTGTTGTTTTTTTTTTATTTTTGACATCTTTTTAAGTCCAAAATATTAATGATTTGTGAAATGAAATATCTTCAAAGTTATTGAAAATAAAAGTAAAACGCGAATGTATGATGTATATAAAATAATACAAACTAAAAATAGTTTCTCTCAGGGACATTTCAATGTATTATCAAACTAATAGGTGCCTATGGTACTGCATGGTAAGGTATAGATGTCAATTATAATAAATATGAAATAATATTGGGCACATATTTACTTCCGATAGGCCGTATCATGTAAGCGTGCAGAAAGCTATTTATGTAGGCCTACTTATAACTAAATGGATAATTATGTCAGTGATGGCGCGTGGGATGTCTATATTACTCTCTCACTATACACAGTGACTGGATCACACAAACTTTCAATAAAACACTGGAAGTCAATTTGACTCAACTATGATTCTGATCTTTGCTTTATTTAATATAACACAAGTCACAAAAACTTTGCAACACATTAATACATTTAATCCCCGAAGAATAAACAATACTTCTTATCAACTTATTTACATAAACTATCACCAGTCACAAAGTTCGTCATCTCTAACAAATCTATCTAGCACTCTAACAAATCTACATAACACGGTCATCTACGCTCAAATTCTTCTGAATTAAACTTGCATTCTCTTATATATGTTAGCTGACCAAAACATCCTATCACCCTCACGTCTCACGTTTTGCTTTGTTGGTTCCACCCCCATTCAATACATAATTCAGAGTTTGGTGAATAAAGAGGACACTGCACTTCGCATGTTACCTGGATTCCTCAACACCGACACATTGTTTCTAAACTTTATTTAGTTGTAGTACAGCCCTAACCCAGTAACCCTGAACTCATGAACCTACCCACGTCTACCAGGCCCGTAGCGTGCGGGGGGCCAGGGGGCCGGGACCCCCCTGCGTTTTGTCTGGCCCCCCTGCTAATTTGTTCTACTTAGTAAAATGTATTACCTGCCCCCCCCTGCTATCACCTGGCCCCTGCTGTAGAATGACTGGCCCCTCCTGTAGAATTTTCACGCTACGGGGCTGACGTCTACATATCTTCCTGAATTCTACTGTCATCACTATTCTTTATTGTCTAAAATCTCTCTTCTTTGTTAAAGTTAATGGGTTCTGTCCCCCTTTCTGTCCACCCGTCCTATATCCAATTACGTTAAACTGTCCCTCATTGAAAAATTGCAAAAGTTTACCTACGCCCTGACCTACTTTTACTGTCCTGACAATTATGAAATGAAATATTAACTTTTAATTTTCAAAATCTTCATTAATCCAAATAGATGGTTCTCTTGGTAACTTTAACAAGTCTCCATGGCCTGAGATACTGTAACATTTCATTTTCACTTTTTATAAAGTTACCATACTTCGACCGTATTTTTTAATGACAGTTTCTACTTTCGACTGTATGACAGTTTCTACTTTTCGACTGTATGACAGTTTCTACTTTCGACTGTATGATAGCTTCTACTTTCTGACTGTATGATAGCTTCTACTTTCTGACTGTATGACAATTTCTTCTTTCGACTGTATGACAGTTTCTACTTTCGACTGCATTTTCTGTGCAAATTGTTTCCGAATTTCCCGTACTTTCCCAACTGTGTCCGTACTTTTAGCTTTGATGGATTGTTTGTCTATACTCTATTTGTTTTTGTTTTATTTTTAATGCGAAAGTCAGTGCCATAAACTATTTATATTTAACCTAAGTATTACTGCTGCGCCAGCGTAAAACAGCATAAGAGTGAAACTTAGCACAGCTTTTGTGAGACAGAAAGAGTAATTACATGTGGGAATATCTGCAGCGTTTGTCCGTTAACTCTGAAGATTTCTAAATACGTTCTTGTGTGACTTTAAAAGTGGTCCTTTCCTTGAACAACTTAGAAGAAAATGGAACGTTGTTGGTATCTGCGATCTCTATCATCAGCAATTGGTTGAATGCGAGGGGATTAGCGCAGGGGTTAAATACGGGGGCCTAGAACCGTAAGTGTAGTCATACCGTCCCAAAGAGGCTGGGACGGTCTCTCTTTTAGTCTCCAATAACGGCTGCTTCTTCATGTCTGCTGATGTCTAATTATTTTAATCACCCGCTAAACTAAAAAAAAAAAAATTGCAAAATGTTGATGTTAAAAAAAAAAGGAGAGAATGTTTCATAATATCAAACCAAAATGAAAAATATTAACAAATACTAACTGCTTAAATATTAACTGGTTCAGTTTTTATAAAGCCTCCCTGTGGAGCGAGCTTTCTCTGGACTAATTGTTGAGTCTGTATTCATCCGCCCTTCCACCACTCGCTCACCCAGAACCGCGGCTCTCAACCGGTAATACGCATACCCCTAGGGGCACGGTAAATGTTATGCAGGGGTAACCAGCGACAAATAATTTTCGTTTAAAACAACCAAAAATTTAAGTAAGGTCGTCAGTTTTCTGCGTGGCTCATCATCAAACTATGTGCCAATTAGCACATACGTAAGGTAAGCTCATCATCAAACTATGTGCCAATTAGCACATACGTAAGGTAATCTCATCATCAAACTATGTGCCAATTAGCACATACGTAAGGTAAGCTCATCATCAAACTATGTGCCAATTAGCACATACGTAAGGTAAGCTCATCATCAAACTATGTGCCAAGTAGCACATACGTAAGGTAAGCTCATCATCAAACTATGTGCCAGTTAGCACATACGTAAGGTAAGCTCATCATCAAACTATGTGCCAAGTAGCACATACGTAAGGTAAGCTCATCATCAAACTATGTGCCAAGTAGCACTTACGTAAGGTAAGCTCATCATCAAACTATGTGTCAAGTAGCACTTACGTAAGGTAAGCTCATCATCAAACTATGTGCCAATTAGCACATACGTAAGGTAAGCTCATCATCAAACTATGTGCCAAGTAGCACATACGTAAGGTAAGCTCATCATCAAACTATGTGCCAGTTAGCACATACGTAAGGTAAGCTCATCATCAAACTATGTGCCAAGTAGCACATACGTAAGGTAAGCTCATCATCAAACTATGTGCCAAGTAGCACTTACGTAAGGTAAGCTCATCATCAAACTATGTGTCAAGTAGCACTTACGTAAGGTAAGCTCATCATCAAACTATGTGCCAAGTAGCACTTACGTAAGGTAAGCTCATCATCAAACTATGTGCCAATTAGCACATACGTAAGGTAGGCTCATCCCATCCTAAGAATAAGTAGGCTACATTTATTCGTGAACGTACGTGTGAGGGGTAAAAAAAAGTATAAAGTTCCCTTAGCCCAGACGAGCCATCAGGGCAGATGAATTGAAGAATCCACCTTTTCTATAATCCGGCATGTGAAGGCATTGAGTGGTTAGCACAACGCCCAGCAATCTTTACTTCCCCAACTTAACTCAGGTACCCATTGAAAGCTGGGTGAACATGTGGTTGAATGCGAAAAAAATTTCACCTGGAATAATCCCCATGGAATCGAACCCATGACTCAGGTCGACAGTCGACTATATACACCACTTGGCCATCCGTCTGAGGGGTTACCAGATGAAATGCTTTCGCACCCTTTGGGTACAGTCGCGTCGCGAATCCAGAAGATAATACATTCGCTAAGTCTTGGATAGTTCATCATCTTCTGACACACGCTAGTGTCCGGAAAAAAATGCAGATCCCGTTTCAATTACTGCCACTGGATATCTAACACAAAAAATTGACACCAAGTCAAACGTTCTAAATACAGTATGCTACATTTAACTATATTATTAATACGATGTGTTTCAATTTAAAATGTTTTAAAAGCTCATTATACATTAATAAATAACGATAATCTGTATTTGTGAAAAATAAAAAAATAACTAGATTGTATACGCTCCAAACTATTAGTCATTAGGGGTTACTCCCCCCCCCCATCCCAACATGACATAGGTGTTAACCTCTTATAGCCATATAGGTCTTGGTAAATAATCAAATCTATTGGCACTTGATATTTTGTATATTCCATTCAGATTCATCTCCAGGGTATTACTTCAATGTTACTGATAAAGGATCCATTCAAGTTATTCGGCCGATTCCAAATAATTTATTGAATGAATTTAATTTGACTTTAACAGTAAGTAATTTTAAATGTTTTTTTTTTGTTGCTTTTCTATCATTTTCGATTTTTAGTTATTTACTATAATGAAAATCAACTGCTGTTAATTGTGTAAATTAGTAAAAAAAAATACTTGTATATTGTATTTGAATTTAAGAATTGAATGCTGTTATATGCATATAGGAGTTTAATTATGTATCCAATCCAGCCTATCATACGATGATTTGTGAAAGTATGTATGGACATGAATGGTAGTATGGTACTATGAAATTATGTAGGCTTATCATTCAATTCATTATTAACATATAATTGTTATAATTGTGTAGGCTTATCAATAGTAAAATATAAGAATGGTATTATTATGTATGGTTATAATCAGTAAAAATGTATTATTGGATTTAATGTATTATTAATTATCATTATGCATTTAACAGGTAACAGACCAACTTACCAATCTTTCTGACACTGCAATAGTTCAAATAAGTATTATTGATGTAAATGAAAGCCCAAGGTGTGATATAATGATGCCAAAAACAAAAATTTATACCTTAGATGCCAAGGTTATACTAGCTCATGTTTCTTGTACAGATCCTGACAGAACAGAAAAATTTACTAAATTGAACTATACAGTCTATGCAGGTACAACTGACAAACTGTTATAAGTGTTTTGGTTCTAATAATTTTGAAGTGGTAGTCTAATTAATTGTCACCCATCAGTTGTTTTTTCCTTCACTTTCAGGCTGATTTTTTCAACAAATATTTTTCTTGACTAGTTCTGTAGATTTTCACTTTTTGTTTATAAATTATTTATATAACTTAGCTTATGATTTTTTTAATTGATGACTTTATGAAGAAAATTCCCTTTTTTTAAACAACTAAATCTTCACCTCTCTTCCCCCTTATCATTGTCTTCTATGTTCTTATGAGAGTGTTCAAAAGCGTGAAATACCATGTTTAATGTTTAGTAGTATTTACAATAGCCTTTTATATTCCATTTAGATAAAATTTTAGTGCTTTTAGTATTAAACATATTTCTTTTGCTTATGCAAAATACACCTTTGATATGTATTTTGCTCTAGGCTAGAACAAATTTATTAAATTTAACTTCAATTATATGAAAATAAATGCTTTGGTTTTTTTGTCTACAGCTTTTTTTTAAAACTTTTTGGTTGGAGTTTGTACATATCATATGACTGTATTAGCACTGAAATAGTGAAATTATAAAATTGATTTCATAATAGTGATTAAATGATTTATAATAAATACATTTTTTTATTACTGGATCAAAAGTAGGCTATTAAATCATTGATTACTTATTATTCTTTTTAGCCCCGTCTTCAATAAATGTCTCTATAGACCAGTCTGGAATTGTCATGTTGACAGAAAAAGTTCCTATCAACTTAAAAAGCTTTGATATTTTTGTCACAGTTCAAAATATTGATTTTGTTGTTTATTCCAACTTTAGTGTCAGTGTTATAAGTAAGTATGATGTTATTTATTACAAACTTGGATTGTTGAAAGTTTTAACACACTTATCTTCTGATTGGTTTTTCTGGTGAATGTATGTATTTTATTTTGAGATAAACCTTCACTAGGATATTTTTCTAAATATTCCAGATGATGTCCCCTCATGTTCAGTGTCTAAAAATGTCCTGTTGCTATGGGAGTCAAAACCAATTGATGTAATAAATGTAACATGTGAAACTGTTGATCCAGGAAATGTTCACAGTATAAATTATACTGGATTTGACATATCATTTCAAGACCTCTTCAATGTCAGCATGATATCTAACAACAACAAGACAGTATTGGTCAATGTGACTATCAGAAAATATTCTCCAGCTGTGGCTAATGTAAGTGATTTAGCTAAATTTGTGCCCAGTTCAATCTGCATTAAAATGAGTTTTTGCTTTTTGCAGGTTATGTACAGTAAAATTACAGTTGGCCTCCTCTATTTGACAATGATAAGTCCACATTCAGATGTTATTTCTCTCATTTTGGAGCATATTGTTTTAGTTCCATGGATCCATTAAATAATGAGGTTAAGAAGGCTCATAGTGCAGCTTAATATTTAAAAAGAAAATCTTTTTCTATTCATAATTATAGGTTCAATTTAAGTTTGAGAGTGTACATTTCTATGACATTGCATTTTAAAAATCTGTATCTTGCTGTGGTGCTATGAATAATTTAATAATTTATCTCACATTTTTACTGCTCGATTTAAAAACAGCAACAAAGGTTATTCACAAGTGCTCTACTTTGAGGTTTATCTTTCTTAAAACTGTTTAGTGTAGTATGCACTGTTCCCTTTTAGCTGTGCCCATGTGAGCAACCACAGAGCTGCCTAAGCACACCCATACACATAACAACAGAGCGCACAAAAGTTTCTTCAGCCTATATTTTTATGCTGTGCACTCTAATTTTAACATCTCTCCAAAGCTGCTCACAACAATATCTTTGCGGCACACAGCCTTTAGAAAATTAGAATGAAAATTTGTGGTCTGTTATTTGTTCTCCCTAGCTTTTGTTATGCTGTTTGTATTATAGCTCCAGCTCCATAAAATTAAATGTTTCTATCCATCCATGGATCTTCTTATAAGGATGAGATAATTATTCTATAAATTTAACCACTTGAAGAAAGTTTTTTTTTTATTTTCTTACTACATTCGCACCTTAGCTGTGGCTGCAATGGTCATGGACATCTGGTGTCACTAACCCTCAAAACCTACACCTTTGCTTAAATGGCTCACAACCAAAGTGTTACAAAAAAGTCAGCCATCTGTTTTGTTTTTGCATCATCATATTTCCATATTGTTAATGTTTTTTTTTTTGTTTTTTTTTGTTTTTTTTGTAATATATAAAAATGATATATTTTTTAAATCAAATGTTTTAATTGATTTTAGCTGAAGTTATTAAAAGTTGATTTTATTTTAAGCCAAAGATAACATTTGAAAAATATCACATATCTGTCAATAATATGTAAAACTATTTATTTATCAATTGCTTCCTATTCAACAATGGGAAGGGGAATTCTGGTTTTGTTCAGACACACACACATATATACCACTATATTCAATTTTTTTTTTTCACACCACCACAGCTAGCATGATAGTGTGTTGTATGCCTGTCACACCAGCCTATTTGACCTCATTGACCATGGTACCACCACTGTCGCAAAAAGATTGTTTTTTTTAGCTTGGCCACTATACACATGGTCTTTCTCTTACTGGTCATAGTACCAGACAGGTTGTGCACTCCCAACTACACCCATAACAGTATTATTTGTTAATGCATTCATCTATATATATAATAGATTTTTATAACATGCATTGTTTTTTTTTTAGTGCAATTTAATTAAAGCTTTTTTTTTTTTAAGTTTTTTTTTTCACCTTCAATGCTCTAATTGCTCTTTGTGCTGCTGAAGCCTTTGAGGTTCATCATTGTGACAATTTAAAAGACAGAACTTTTTGTATTCCTACATTTACTTCCACTTTTATGTCTAATGCTGTATCATGCTAGACTCTGGTAAATGTTTTAATCTCTTACCATTGTTGTTTCTCTTCTGATGAGTGTATCATAATTTCTCTGCTATGATGTCTTTTATATTTAATGTTTAATGGTAAAATGTGTGTGAGAAGAGTGTCATGGGGCTGTATTATGATCTTCAAAGGCCCAATAATTTTTTGCATAAACAATTATGTGTAGGTTCTTTCCATGTCATATATGTATTATTTACATTTTAAGATTTGTACATTTATTAATGAGTTTTATTTAATTATCATATTACTAAATTATTTTTTAAATTATTAGTCTATGAATGTATAAAATATGTGTGACTGTTTTAAATATAAATATTTTAATTATTTTTTTTTGGCTTTTAAACAAAACAAGTGCTGTAGCGCTAGTTCATTAATGAAAAATAATGATTAGTTTTCATGGCAAATATTTTCAGATAACGCTATATCTGGATGTCAACCAGATCCAGACAGAGACCAGTTTAACAGTTTTCCTCTCTAACCCACCAAAGTTTTTATTCTACTACAAGAAAGTGGATGTAATGCAAAATTTAACCACTGGAAGTGCCATAGTAAATATTTCAGCCACATCAGATAATTCTCGGTCAGTGTTAAATTATTCTTTGACTAGCATCTCAGTTGGTGAGTAAAAAGGAAATTGTTGTTTTTTTAAAGTCTGAAAATCATTAAACTATGGCTTACAATTTTATCATATTAGAAAGATGACTAAAACATGGACATTTTTTCTGCAGATGGTTCCCCAAGTCAGTACTTTACCATTGATGAAAAGGGCTCAATTAAAATACTTCAACCTATTACAAATGAATTAATAGGCACCTTTAACTTAACCGTTCAGGTAAGAATTTATTATTTCTTTCATCAAAATTTTAGATGAAAACTTGTATATCAGTTCTGACCACTGAATAAAATTCATATCAACAGGTTAAAGACACACTGACTAATCTTACTGACTCAGCAATTGTTGAAGTAAACATTCTAGATGTGAATGAAAGTCCAGTATGTGTTGTGGTGTTTAATGTAGCATCTGTCTACACAACAGCTAACTGGACAAAATTAGCACACATCAATTGTACAGATCCTGATAAATATCCAGAATATACAAAATTGAACTATTCAGTAAAGACAGGTAGTTGGTAAAAAATGTTCTTTTATTTTTTTTTTAATTTCCTAACAAGAAATGTCTTCCATCACTTTGTTTAACTAGCCAAGAATGTATGGATAGTTGTAAGATAAATATGAATTTTTAATATTATTAATATGGCCTTGATGTTGAATTGAAATAGAAAATCTATACTAGTTGTATCTTGTACAAGCATAAATAAATAAGAAACACTTTGCATCCAGTTCTTCATGTACAGCTCATTAAGTTTTTTATTTCAATATATCTTAAATCGTAGTACTAAAATATCAGAGTTGTGGTGTTTTTTTCTAGCTTTGTAATTTATTATAGGCCACTAATTAATTGAATTTTCTTTACATTTCAGTTCCTTCTACAGTGAATGTCTTAATAGATAAGTCTGGAATTGTCAATCTGACAGATAAAGCACCAATCAACTTACCAAGTTTTGACATTTTTGTTACAGTTCAAAATATTGAGTTCATGCTTTATTTCAACTTTAGTCTGAAAATCATAAGTAAGTATTGAAATATTAATTTACTTTTATTTCATTATACTTTATGTTATTTCACTTTTGAGCCTATTAGATTGTTACTTATTTTTAATCAAGTGTTTATTCTGTATAGTGTTGAAAAACAATAAAATATTTAACAATATTTTTAGCTACTGAACTATTTTTGTGATATTTTAGATGATGTTCCTTCATGTACAGTGTCTAAACCAATTCTGTTGCTGTTAGACTCAAACAAAAGTGATGTAGTCAATGTGACATGTGAAACTTTTGATCCAGGAAACATTCACAGAATAAACTATACTGGATTTGTTGTAATACCTCAAGATCTCATCAACATCACCATGATTTTTAACAATAACAAGACAGTATTGTTCAATGTTACCCTAAGTAGATATTCTCCATCTATTGCTAATGTAAGTACTCATGTTAGGATTTTATCCATAGACAAAAGCCCATGCTCTGTGCTACATGGTCACAGTGATTCAATGAGATGCAAAATACTTTCCACGTGAAAGTTTTATGTTGCGTAGTAAATGTATAGACCTTTGCTAGTCAAATTTTATTGAAAAATTACATGTAATATTTTATCGAACTAAAAAAATTGTTCCATTCTTTTTATTCGATGGAGATGTCTGTTTTTATTATTCAAAAATTTGAATTAGCTACTTTTATTTTCTTATTTTAGTCTGGACAAACTAAATTTTATATCACTTTATCAATATACAACATATTCTTTTAAATTCATTGCAATTTTATTTCAGACAACATTATTTTTGAATGTCAACGAAGTTGAAATAAAAGCAAATATAGCAATATTAATTTTTAATCCACCCAAGTTTTCCACCCACTATATAAAAACCAACATATCACAAAAAATAACAACAGAAACTGCTATAGTAAATATGTCAGCTACAACAGACAATACCCAGTCAGTGTTGAGTTATTCTTTGATGAATAATCCAGTGGGTGAGTAAAGGAGAAAAATTTAATTTCATGTTTAAAGCCATAAAACAAAATTGTTATATCTACCAGGCTCTAACTGTATTACAAATTTTATTACTGTTTATTTCATCTGAAAACAAAATATATATATTTAGGCATTTTTATTCTTTTTTTGCTATATTAAAGAAACTAAAAAAATGAATATTTTTTAGCGGATGGCTCACCAAGACTGTACTTTACCATTGATGAAAAAGGCTTAATTAAATTACTTCAGTCTATTCCAAATAGTTTTATTGGCATCTTTAACTTGACTATACTGGTAGGGATTTCTTAATTTCTTAATCAATTTATTGGTTAATTGAAGGAAAACTTGTTTATCAATTATAGTTACTGAATCCAATTCATATTTTAAATCAACAGGTTAAAGACACACTGACTAATCTTACTGACTCAGCAATTGTTGAAGTAAACATTCTAGATGTGAATGAAAGTCCAGTATGTGTTGTGGTGTTTAATGTAGCATCTGTCTACACAACAGCTAACTGGACAAAATTAGCACACATCAATTGTACAGATCCTGATAAATATCCAGAATATACAAAATTGAACTATTCAGTAAAGACAGGTAGTTGGTAAAAAATGTTCTTTTATTTTTTTTTTAATTTCCTAACAAGAAATGTCTTCCATCACTTTGTTTAACTAGCCAAGAATGTATGGATAGTTGTAAGATAAATATGAATTTTTAATATTATTAATATGGCCTTGATGTTGAATTGAAATAGAAAATCTATACTAGTTGTATCTTGTACAAGCATAAATAAATAAGAAACACTTTGCATCCAGTTCTTCATGTACAGCTCATTAAGTTTTTTATTTCAATATATCTTAAATCGTAGTACTAAAATATCAGAGTTGTGGTGTTTTTTTCTAGCTTTGTAATTTATTATAGGCCACTAATTAATTGAATTTTCTTTACATTTCAGTTCCTTCTACAGTGAATGTCTTAATAGATAAGTCTGGAATTGTCAATCTGACAGATAAAGCACCAATCAACTTACCAAGTTTTGACATTTTTGTTACAGTTCAAAATATTGAGTTCATGCTTTATTTCAACTTTAGTCTGAAAATCATAAGTAAGTATTGAAATATTAATTTACTTTTATTTCATTATACTTTATGTTATTTCACTTTTGAGCCTATTAGATTGTTACTTATTTTTAATCAAGTGTTTATTCTGTATAGTGTTGAAAAACAATAAAATATTTAACAATATTTTTAGCTACTGAACTATTTTTGTGATATTTTAGATGATGTTCCTTCATGTACAGTGTCTAAACCAATTCTGTTGCTGTTAGACTCAAACAAAAGTGATGTAGTCAATGTGACATGTGAAACTTTTGATCCAGGAAACATTCACAGAATAAACTATACTGGATTTGTTGTAATACCTCAAGATCTCATCAACATCACCATGATTTTTAACAATAACAAGACAGTATTGTTCAATGTTACCCTAAGTAGATATTCTCCATCTATTGCTAATGTAAGTACTCATGTTAGGATTTTATCCATAGACAAAAGCCCATGCTCTGTGCTACATGGTCACAGTGATTCAATGAGATGCAAAATACTTTCCACGTGAAAGTTTTATGTTGCGTAGTAAATGTATAGACCTTTGCTAGTCAAATTTTATTGAAAAATTACATGTAATATTTTATCGAACTAAAAAATTGTTCCATTCTTTTTATTCGATGGAGATGTCTGTTTTTATTATTCAAAAATTTGAATTAGCTACTTTTATTTTCTTATTTTAGTCTGGACAAACTAAATTTTATATCACTTTATCAATATACAACATATTCTTTTAAATTCATTGCAATTTTATTTCAGACAACATTATTTTTGAATGTCAACGAAGTTGAAATAAAAGCAAATATAGCAATATTAATTTTTAATCCACCCAAGTTTTCCACCCACTATATAAAAACCAACATATCACAAAAAATAACAACAGAAACTGCTATAGTAAATATGTCAGCTACAACAGACAATACCCAGTCAGTGTTGAGTTATTCTTTGATGAATAATCCAGTGGGTGAGTAAAGGAGAAAAAATTTAATTTCATGTTTAAAGCCATAAAACAAAATTGTTATATCTACCAGGCTCTAACTGTATTACAAATTTTATTACTGTTTATTTCATCTGAAAACAAAATATATATATTTAGGCATTTTTATTCTTTTTTTGCTATATTAAAGAAACTAAAAAAATGAATATTTTTTAGCGGATGGCTCACCAAGACTGTACTTTACCATTGATGAAAAAGGCTTAATTAAATTACTTCAGTCTATTCCAAATAGTTTTATTGGCATCTTTAACTTGACTATACTGGTAGGGATTTCTTAATTTCTTAATCAATTTATTGGTTAATTGAAGGAAAACTTGTTTATCAATTATAGTTACTGAATCCAATTCATATTTTAAATCAACAGGTTAAAGACACACTGACTAATCTTACTGACTCAGCAATTGTTGAAGTAAACATTCTAGATGTGAATGAAAGTCCAGTATGTGTTGTGGTGTTTAATGTAGCATCTGTCTACACAACAGCTAACTGGACAAAATTAGCACACATCAATTGTACAGATCCTGATAAATATCCAGAATATACAAAATTGAACTATTCAGTAAAGACAGGTAGTTGGTAAAAAATGTTCTTTTATTTTTTTTTTAATTTCCTAACAAGAAATGTCTTCCATCACTTTGTTTAACTAGCCAAGAATGTATGGATAGTTGTAAAATAAATATGAATTTTTAATATTATTAATATGGCCTTGATGTTGAATTGAAATAGAAAATCTATACTAGTTGTATCTTGTAGAAATTATGTTCCTACTTGTAGTCTTGTAACAAGCATAAATAAATAAGAAACACTTTGCCTCCAGTTCTTCATGTGTAGTCCATTAAGTTTTTGACCACAATAAACTGTACAAACATTTTTTAACACCTTTTTGAGGTGCTTGCAA
Organism: Bulinus truncatus; assembly: GCA_021962125.1. Lineage (NCBI taxonomy): Eukaryota > Metazoa > Mollusca > Gastropoda > Planorbidae > Bulinus > Bulinus truncatus. The sequence continues at coordinate 6,646,634 of JAGDYQ010000001.1, read as the reverse complement.
AATGACTCAACTTATTAATTTGTGTTTTCAATACATTTTGAGATTTAACCATGTTATTTACTGTTTTACTGAGTATCTTAAAGCTTAGTACTAAAATATCAAAGGTGTGTTTTTTCTAGCTTTGGTATTTTTTATAGGCTTCTAATTATTTGAATTTGTTTTACATTTCAGTTCCTTCTACAGTGAATGTCTTAATTGATAAGTCTGGAATTGTCAATCTGACAGATAAAGCACCAATCAACTTACCAAGTTTTGACATTTTTGTTACAGTTCAAAATATTGAGTTCATGCTTTATTTCAACTTTAGTCTGAAAATCATAAGTAAGTATTGAAATATTGTGTTACTTTTATTTCATTACTAGTAAACAAAAGTCGGTACCCGGACAGGCGAGTAGGCACACAGTTGGAGTTGAAAATAGCGAAAAATATATTTGAGTGTGTTAACAATCAGTCTGTATACTGGCAGTGGCCCCAAGGACTTGAAAAGATTATTGTCGCCTACATACCTTTGAGAATAGGGACACCTAATAGTACATCAAATAAAGTTCATATGTTAAATAGTTAATCCCAAAGAAAATAATCCTCACTATGGGTACATAATCTTAACATAAACAACACCCGATGATTAAACTCTTAAAATCTTAATTCCTTCATAATATTTTAATGGACTCCTTTCCAAACAGTTCTTTATAAGAAATCCTTGTTGTGTTTGGATTCCCTGTTTTGCAATTCCCAAGACTATTTTTAGCTTAGCAAGCGAGTGAACTCCCCTTTCCCACATAAATAAAACATTCCACCTCTCATCCCTTCCCCCGCTTGTAGTTTTGGAATTCCCCAGACTATTTTTAGCCAGGATATACATGTTCGGTCTACTACGATAGAAGATTATGTATTAGATACTTCATGCTATTTCACTTTTGAACCAATTAGATGGTTACTTATTTTTAATCAATTGTTTATACTGTATATTTTTGAAAAACAATAAAATATTTAATAATATTTTTAGCTACTTAAGATGGGCTGCCCAACCAACCAAAAATCTTCGGAATGGTCGATTTTTCAAAATCACATATTCTTTAAGAAAAATATCTCAGGAATCGATTGGTAAAGTCAGCATTTACTAGGTGATTCATTTTAATGGAGTTAAAAAATTCTAAATAGGGTAGGGTATGTATTTTTTCTACGTAAACGTTACAAAAATTACCATTTTCAACTTTCGCTACTATGAGAATTAACCTGTCTAACCTAGTCCCAAATGGTATCGCCTGAATCGTCAAAATGTGTAGATTATATTTTTGCTAATGACGTTTTGACCTAAATAACAAGAATATCAAGGAAAGGCCTTGAACTAAGTGTGTATCATACATCATCACAAGAGCGTCCATGCGATTTGATTGGTTGCTACGGTCTTGTTGTCCGATAGCAATTGTTACCTATCCCATAACCACCCATGTCAGCTGTAAACTATAAAGTTATTCTACCGTCAATTCAACTGTTTATATGCTAAATCTAAGAAAATTATTTAAAATACTCTGAATCTGTGTTGTTTCTGAAAGAACTTATCATTTTTTTTCACCATTTTGGATTGATATCGCAAATGAAGTTTCTTTTCTTATTCGTTATTTCTCTTACTATTAGTATTACTATCTTTCAAAACAAGGCAATACAAACTAGAACAGGTACATGTGTTATAAAAGGATAATAGAACTATCATAGAAACAAGCTGGCTCACAGCACAAATTATAGAATGTTGCCTAATATCATTAGGCCTAGTGGCTCACAACACTGACCAGAGCTGATGGTTACCTAACACCAGACATCAGTCTTCACTGGCTGTAGTATAGTCAAGGCGGCTGTATGCACACTGTGTGTGTTCTGTTCATTCATAAGTAGTGAAATGTAAACATGTTTTTGTAAATTAAGAAATGTTTATTGATAGTTTTAGACATTTTATCAAACTAAAATTACTTTTATACAAGAGAAAAAGAATAACAGCTGTAAGTAATTAGTCAATAATAAAATGACATGTTTTTTGTATCATTATTAACAGACCAAACTCTAAGATACAATGAGTGGAGATGTAATTTTTCTATTTTATGGCATATGGTCGTCATTATTTAGGGTTTACCTAATAATATGTCAGTTATTTTTTTTCGACTTTCATTTCTTTGATGTTAACAAACATATTTTAATCATTAAATACCTTTCAAAGAGCTTCAATATTTTTTCTTGACTTTTTAAAGTTTTTTTTGCTTTTTTTCTAAAAATCATGTTTTTTTTTTACATTTTCAATGCACACTTTTTTAAATTTTACCAAAACTACTAAAGAAGCTTCAAATTTCTTTTGCTTGTTCTTCATTATATTGTTTAAATTTCCTCAATTTCGTTTTTCATAAAAAATTTTTGAATTTTTTATCTTTTTTTTCTAACTTAACCCCCCCTCCCCCCCCCCCCCATAAAATTCATATTTTTACATAACCCCTTAGTAAAAAATTCAATTTTTAAAATTTTTAAATCTTTCAAAAAACAAAATTGAGTAATCGTTGGAAATATGTACATGTTTATCTATGTACAAAATATCTTTCTTAAATTAGCTATACTTTGAAAAATGTCAAGAAAGTAGACCTTTTACCTAAAAAAGTTAAGAAGAATTTTTTTTTTTTTGACAATTTGAAAATTCTATTGGTAATCCTTGGGTCACTTGATTGTGCATGCCAAAAATGGTTAATGTATGCCAATAAAAAACACAAGATGGCCTCTCCTGAGGACCACATTAATTATATTTATGATATTTTAGATGATGTTCCCACATGTACCATTTCCAACCCAGTTCTGTTACTCTGGGAGTTAAAGACCAGTGATCTAATTAATGAAGTTTGTGATACTATTGATCCGGGACATGTTCACAGTATATTATTTTCTGGATTTAAAGTAATGCCTCAAGACTTCTTGAGTATAAGCATGATATCTATCATTAATGAAACAGTAACGCTCAATGTTACTTTGAATAGATATTCTCCAACAAGTGTTAATGTAAGTACATTATGTTTTGTTTTTTCTTTAAGTTTCATTTGATCAGAGCTGTGCATTTTGCAATCTTTTTTTTTTTAGTTAACTGATAAATGTATTTGTAATTTCTGGAAATTTCTTTACTTTTTGTGATTTAAAACAGAAAATGTAACTTGCTAAGCATTATTTTTGTTGATTTTTTGGTTGCTCTATTTGAGTTTCCACACTTTAAGGGCTGAAAGAAATTTAATTAAAATTGTTCCACTGCATATTTTGCAAAAAGTTTCTCAGTTTCTCTTTAAAATTACTTTCCATGCATGACTTCAAATGATCGACCTGCTAAAATATTATCTTATAAAAATTAAAGCTGGTGCCCTGTCTTGCAGTAAAACAATTACACCCTTGCAATTATTTCACTTAAGCTGTCGAATTACTTAATTCCGTAAACGATTGCCTTGAGCTTTTTATTTCACCTATCTATGATAAACAAAGATCCTGTATTAATTGGTCATATCTGTAACCATAGTATAGTTCTGATGTACATTGCAACAGGGAAGAAAGATATGTATTTGACTCGTGTCACTGATCTTCTTGTGTTATGGATGGTCGAGTGTTGTAGATACTCGACTGTCGACCTGAGAGTCCTGGGTTCGATTCTCTGTGAGGCCCATAGAATTTTCTTCAGGTGAAATTTGGTACAAAGTCCTCCCACAAGTCCACCCAGCTTTAAATGGGTACCTGGCTTAAGTTGGGGAAGTAAAGGCGGCTGGGCATTGTGCCAACCACACAATCCCTACTTATGTCGAGGCTATAGAAACAGATGAATTCTACACATCATCTGCCCCGATGGCCTGTTAGGGCTAAGGGAACTTTACTTTTACTGATCTTCAAACATTCACTGATCAAGTCAACAACCTCACAGCCACCTACTCACCCTTTATAGTTTAAACAGCTCGGTCTTTTTGTCTTCCAGGATGGCTCTCTAACAATGAGGTTGAGACAGAGACAAATCTCGCCCCATAGCAAAGCACCAAGCAATTTTTTTAGGGTTTTTTTGTTTTTGAAAAAAATTAATGAACCATGTGTATAAATAGGTTAAATAGTCCTAGGCTGACTGGCTTGATATGCACATTCATTAAACAAAATTTAATCAATTGTGAACCGCCATTCTGCTGATCCAACTACTGCTCAACAGAGGTTTTTATAAGCCAGAACTCTGTCCACGATATGAGACACATTGTAAAGACTAAATACTTGAGTTTTGTCTCCGTAGTCTTGTGGGAGACACCTCAATCTTAATGGTCATTACAGCTAAGACTTGGTGGTTTTGAATGCAAAGAGTAGTACCTTACTGTCAGTACAGTGATTACTAGCTGGACGCATATATGGTAAACAAAAAATACGGAGATCACAGGAGATATATTTCTATCTATTTCTATCTTTTTCTGTCTATTTCTAATTCAATTTCTATGTATTTCTTATCTATTTTTAATTATTTCTGTCTATTTTTGTCTTTTTTCATATATTCTATCTTTCTCTATCTCTGCCTGATGCAAATCTATCATCTGCTATGGTCTATGTTGTAAATTATTGTTTAATGTTATACATATTTAAATAAAAACAAAAAAAAAAAAGCATGTTTTTTCTTAGTGACAAAAATGTCTCCCATTCCAGGTTACAATAAATTTGGTGGTCAATGGATATCTCATTGCACAGAACATAACATTGCTTGTTTACAATCCACCAAAACTTACCCCTGTGATTACTCACATTTTACAAAACATAACCAGTGGTTCTCAAATACTAAATGTGTCTGCCACAACTGTCAATCACACAGCTCTACGTTTCCATTTCCAAAGTTGGTACTCTTTTTTTTTTCTAACTTTCAATTGATAAAAATTAAAATGTTGATAGTTTATACATTTTAAATGTTAAAGTTTAGATAGAAAATCAAATCATAAGTCCTTTTCTATAATTTTCTTCATCTAACCGATGCATGTTTATTGTCTAAAAGTATTAAACTATTATTCAAGGTACATCGCTGGATGGATATTTTGAGATTGATTATGATACAGGAATATTACGTTCAATTTCTAACATACCCAACTCATTAGTTGGCAGCATTAATTTCACTATTATGGTTTGTTTTTACTTTTCTTAGCTAAATCAGAGAACAGTAACTTTTTTACTAAAAGTAATAGTAACTTTATAGTAATAGATTATATTTAATAATTTGTAATGTATTCATTTAAGAAAATAAATGCATGTAATTTTAAATAAATAAAAGATAATTTTATTTAAGAAAAAAAAAACAGTTTCAAGTGAATTTTATAAAACTTCTATTTTATTTTATTTATTTATTTTACTATTTATTGCTTTTTTTATTCAAGTATCTGCCATGAGATAATTTTATTATTCTTTTATATAAAAAAAATGTTATTTAGGTAAATGACACTCGCACAGGCCTCAGTTCATCAGAAAACTTTACAATAGAAATAGAAGATGTCAATGAACCTCCAGTATGTTTAATTACTGATGACACGGTTATCAATTCATCTGTCAACCCAATCTTTCATTTGGCTAAGGTGATGTGCAAAGATAGTGATGTAACACCAGCCTTTACAAAGCTAATTTACAGTGTTAAATCAGGTAATCTATATACATGCTGCATTTTAAAGAGTTATTCAACATTTATTCTCAAACTAATTTTTTTTGTATTCAAATACTCTGCTTTCAACTCTGAAGTGGATTTATCATGTTATATTTCTTTGCTCAATTTTATTTATGTGATGTAAAAGTTAATAATAATAATTTTTTTTATTACCTGATTCGTCAGTTCAATCACTAATGTCTGGTCATTTGTTTTGTTTAGCATGCTTCCTTGACTTTGATATTTGCATCAAATACTTGCAGAGGCTTTAAATTCTCTTAACCTGTCGTATTTCTTTTTGTTTCCAATTATATACTGTTGTAAGAAAATATATTTATCGAAGGTTTTTTTCCTGGTTAGTTTTTGTCTCTCAAGATAGTTTTTAGGTTTTATAGTGCAATAGTAGTTCAGCAACCCCTACAAGGATTTCTGTTTTGGATCCAATAAGTTAGTCAATATATTTGCACTGCTTTAATGCTTGTAGTTTCTCCTCCTAAATTGTCATTTCCTTGATGTGTTTTCTTCTCACCATTTACTTCAATTTATCGCCAGTTGCTTAGTGATAGGTGATCATCCTGTTCTTCAGCTCATTCATTGTCGGTCAGTCTGGCCCATTCATTGTCGGTCAGTCTGGCCCATTCATTGTTGGTCAGTCTGGCCCATTCATTGTCGGTCAGTCTGGCCCATTCATTGTTGGTCAGTCTGGTTCATTCATTGTCGGTCAGTCTGGCCCATTCATTGTCGGTCAGTCTGGCCCATTCATTGTCGGTCAGTCTGGCCCATTTATTGTCGGTCAGTCTGGCCCATCCATTGTTGGCTAGTATGGAAAAAAAAGATGTACTTTGACTTCATTTTACAAAAGTTTTCTGTAGTTTAGTCTAACTTATATTGTATTTTTAATTTACTTAAGCTTGATTAGAGCTCAATATAGACTTATAAAAACAAATTAATTGGCTTAGTTTCAATGACTGCTACGTCTGTGTTGAAAATAACTGAAAAAAACTGTTCTTTTGTATCCTTTTTTTGTTTTTTACTAGTTAATACAACTTTTAAACAATGGCTTAAAAAAATAACAAGATACATTTACCTTTTAGTTCAATGCACCTGTCTATTATGTCAGTCAAAAGAACTGTATTCATTGTAAGAGAAATGAATTTAGTTATTTTTTTAAGCTAAGTAAAAAAAGATAAAAAATCTGATTTTTATATTGCAGACATTTCCAAATGGATTAACGTTAGGTGAAGAGGAGTGATTTTTTTGTTCAAAACTCCTGCAGATATGAAAAGTATTAATGT